>VDFB02179234.1:11233318-11306508 GCA_007258455.2 Sequoia sempervirens
AAACCTTTAGAAAATTGACATTTTCATAACGTGAGAATGCTTTGAAGAAGTTGAGAGATGACCATTTTGTAAAGCAATCCAAAACATGTTCACATTATAAGGTGAGCACACTATAACATGAGCATGTTTTGTCTTGATCTAAAAATAATAAAAAAGTTAGCACACTCATGATCTAGCCCACATGCCTTGTTATTCTACTGGTTATGTGCATTTTCTGACAAAAAAAAAGTGTTTTGATGTTGTTGGGAAGTGCACTTGAATTTTTTTCACATTCTACCACCTTTGCATCAACTTTCCACCACCTTTATATTATTTTCCAACTTAGGAAGGAGAAAACAACAGAGTTTTTATATCGAATTTAATCATATCAATTCAAGTCTCAATTTTTTTAGTGTAGCAATGTTAATTGTGATTGAATTGTAGAAATTTAACATTATACATTGGTTATTTGTATTGTTGTTAGTAATTCTATTTGAGTAATATACAATTGAACGCTGAAAAGGAAGCAAGTTTGTGAAAAACTCAAATTACATTGAGGAGTTTGATGAAAGAAGAAAAAAATACTACTTAATTGGGTAGCTCCTCTAATCGAATCTCCATTGTTTAGGTATGTTAGGTATTTACAAAATTTATTTACATTTTCCTTAATTCTATTATGTTTCTTTATCATCCCTTATCATACATTCTTAATACAATGCTTTGGTTTTGTTATTATGCATATTCCATGTTTGTCATTGTTTGTTTCTTATTATAACCTTCGCCCCTCTTGGCACATTTTAAACTACACAATTCTTTACACTTTCCAATTACATTTGCTTGGAAGTTTCAAAAAAAAATTCAACAAATCCACTTTGTGCAAATATTGTAATCATTTTGGTCCACGAGACCACATCTCTTTAAGGAATTTTGTTAAACAATTGACCTACCTTGTGTATTCTTCCACATTTTTTATACACATTTATGAGAGTAGTTATAACTATGTAATAAAATACATCATTTCTCAATCCTTTTTTATAGATGTGCATACCCCTTTCCAAACTTTCCATTTTGGTATAGGCATGGGGGATGTTGGAAAATGCTTTGGAATTTTGTTTTACACATAGAAATTGCATTTTCTTTAAATTTTCGAAAGCCTTTTCAAAAAATCCATTATGTGTATATCCTATAATCATTGTAGTCCACAAGGACATATCTCATTGAGGAATTTTGTCAAACAGTTCATGTGCCTTGTCTATACATGTCTACAAAATAATTTTATCAAGCAACATAGATAAGGCAATGAGTTGTTTGAAAAATGCCTCAAAGAAATGTGGTCTCATGGTGATGTCCATCACCATGAGACCACAATTATTTGAGGAATTTTTTCAAACAGCCTAAGACTACCTTGCCTATGTTGTTTGATAGAATGGTCCATCACCATGAGATCACATTTCTTTGAAGCATTTTTTCAAACAACTCACTATCTTGTCTATGTTGTTTGATAGAATGCTTTGGTATAACTATTTGCAAAATGTGGTAGCATAGACAAGGCAATGAGTTGTTTGAAAAAATGCCTCAAAGAAATGTGGTCTCATGGTGATGTATCACCATGAGACATCACCATGAGACCAAATTTATTTGAGGCATTTTTTCAAATAGGTAATTGTCATCACCATGAGACCACATTTCTTCAAGGAATTTTTTCAAATAGCTCATTTCCTTGTCTATGCTACCACATTTTTCATAACATGTCTACCAAATCATTTTATCAAACATAGACAAGGTAGTGAGCTCTTCGAAAAATTTCTCAAAGAAATGCATCACCATGAGACCACATTTCTTTGAGGCATTTTTTCAAACAAATCACTACCTTGTCTATGTTGTTTGATAGTGTAATATCCATTGCTTATATAGATGTAAAAAATGAAGTTTTGCACCCAAGGAATATTGTTAGACAATTCAAATGCAAAGTCTGATCTTGCTGATACATAATTTCAGTCTGATATATTGGCTTGAAGATGATGATAAAATTCTACAACACTTATAAATCAATGCTACAATGACTAAACTATATTCTAAATGCATCGATGACTTATTTCTACCTTTTACAATGCACATATATGACTTCTATATGCAAAATATGCACCTACAGCCAAGTGACATTTCGTCATACAATTGGCATGCATACTAATAAGCTGAGTACAAATGATATTAGAATGCTCAATGACATCAATATATAACCAAAAAATTATATCTCCTTGATAGAAATGAATTTTCCAATACAATGTTCATGTAAATTGGCCAAGACTCTTGGCATTACAATATTATCAAAAATTGACAATGCTGGAATAGAAGTGCACCTACAGCTGCAAATGTAATTATACTATATGCAATGATATAAGTTGATAGAAATTCAAAGAACCCAGCCTCATGAAGTGCCTTGGATGAGAGACAAAGTAGCAATCAACAACAAGCCCAAATAATACTCTCCAAGCCCAAATCGAATTGCTTAAGTTGCCACCCCTATTATTGCCTGGAAAATGTTTAAATAATTAATTGAGCAATGAACTCCTTCCAATTTTCCCCTAAAACGATTGTCTCAATGATAGGAATTGAATGCAACAATACCCAAAATGATTGGCCTCCTCAATTGAAAGATATGAGCAAAAACATGAGACTCACATAGGCTGATCGACCTCCATGACAACAGATTATGAAGGTCTGAAAATACAACTGAAACTTTACAAAATATCACCCAAAATACCCTCAAAGGGAGCACCCTTATTCTCCTCAATGAATCGATTCCAAAATGTATGTCAACAAACAATGCTCCTCCAAAACTTCACTAAGATAATATATAATCTTGATCACCAAAATTGGCCAAAGGCCACTAATTTTGCTAAACTGAAATATCTTCAATACTTTCTCCAATGAAGCACAAATGGAAGACTGAAGTATCTTCCTCTCAGTTGTAGTAATTCAGATGATATTTCACACCCTCAAAATTGTATAACCAATTAGAGTTTTCGTTCCTAATGTCTGGAAATGGTAGAAACCCTAGCTGGCTCCTTTACCAAACAAATTCTTCAATTCAAATACTAATTCTCAGATGCCTAGAAGCTTGGTTGACCCCTCTCTCTATACTTTTTCAATCCATCTTCAAGAAGCTTCTAGAAAACAATATTAAAATAATATAATATTTGCACTTCACAAATATTAAAATATAACTTTATATAATAAAGTGAAAATATAATATTATAACATAACATTAAAATAATAATTATTAATAAAGTTACCTTTAATAATAATTAAACATTATATGTTAATTAACTTCTTATTTCTCCAATTCAGTCGAATCCAGGAAAATAGAAACCATCAACTAACCGAAGTAGACCCTCTAACCAAGCTCCTTAGCCTACGAGAGTCGAGAATAGGCTAATTCCTCTAAAAGCTAATGCTCATGAAAATGGGGACATTACAGTTTTCCCTCCCTGAAATTGCTTGTCCCTAAGAAATCTCAACTACAAAGAAAACTCTCCACCTAGATCCCAACGCTGAAACTCATCCCTATATAAATTATGCATAGGGATCTCTTCCAACTGCCAATCAATGAACTCTATCAAATTGCGATGATGTACCCTATGCATCCATGTTATTGGAAATCCAACACCTAGTGCTTTCCGTTGTGCCACTCTGATACCCCCTAACTCCAAAATATTGCAATTCTCTAAGTAAATAGCAGGAGAGAACAAAGTAGAATACTCACCAAACTTGGACTTGTCACCAGAAGACAAAAATGTGTCATGCCAATGTTAGAATTGGCTATGGTAGCCACCCAAGATCTATGGACCAAATAGAAAGCACAAGAAGAGAGAGAAAGATTATGACAAGAATAAACTGTATTCAATGTCATTAATATGATAATGATTATGATTGATTACAAATGAGAGAGACCCCTTGGTTATATAGCCAAGGTGAGAACATAGAAGGGCATAAGATTATGACAAGTGTCGTAATCTTATGACATGTGACAACAATGAAGACTTATCACTCCACCAAAGATGGAGAGATAATCCACATGAAATGTCCACAAAGGTGGAAATGATGAGGTGATGAGATGTCAAGTCCACCAAAATTGGAAATTCTCCAACAACCTCCTATGTGGTCCCTAAGTAAGAAGCTTAACTAAGGTGTAATTGCCTGACCTGGGACAAGGAATTTTACAAGACTATTACACCTTTTTATAAGTGCAACATAGGAGTAGTGCACAAATGCCAACAATACAAGAGATGGAGTCCCGGCTGCAGGAAGGCCATGTTAAGTACCCATGTACAAAAAATGCAATCAATCTGATGCAATCTCACAAAGCGAGGAAAGGAGAAAACCTCATGGGACAAAACTCCCCTCAAAGAGATGAAATACAAAATAGAAATGCTCTCAAAGAGAATGAGAAGGAGTAAAAGAAACCCCATGTGAGAAAAAGACCCCCATGAGAGAAGTAGAAGAGAGAGAAGCAAGGTAGCCTCAATGTTGAGTCTCTGCAGAATGGTAGAAGCTAGGCATTGAATCACGAATGATCCAATATTGCGAACAACATTCCCTCCCCTTAGGAAGAAATAAATATGAGGATGTATCGGGATATCCTTGAAGATGGATGATACAATAAGTGATGCTGTCTACAGAAGCATGCTCAGAATATCTCATGTCGTCTGAAATTTGAACCACTCCCAATCCCGAGGCGTTTAGGCCCACTGCTGCTGAGAGAGACCCAGCATCTAGTAGAGATGAATGGGAACATAATCCAAAGAGACAAAGGAATATCTCCCTCTGAAGACAAAGCCTCCTCCAAAATCATCCAAAGATCCACCTCCATGGTAGGAGAATGATCCCATGTAGAATGAACAAGAGAGGTCAAGGTGTTCCCTCACATCAGCCCAGAAGGTGCATCTTCATCAAAGAGAAGATGTACATCATCAATAGTGTCCTCCAAATCTGCAAGATGAGACTCCACAAACAAGTCTGAAATACCTGTGAGGAAGCCATCCAAAGTAGCCATATCTAGAAGACAATGAATATCCTATTGCATTGAATCACTAGGAGCCAGCTGTAGCAACACAGAGTATCATCAAGTCCTGTGAGTGGATGGAGGAGATGGGAGTACAGGGGCTCAGGCCGGATCTGGTGGGTATTACCCCAAGTTCAAAAGCCAAATGTCTCCTCAGGAATCATGGTTGTGATCAGCATTAAAGGGAACCTTAGTCATTGCTCCCGTGAGGAGTAAGAAATTTATGAGGTCTGTAGGATGAGACAGTCAGCCACCCGGTGCTTGGCAGCATCTCTAGTCTCCAGAGTCCGCAGATGATAGCGAGATCGGGGAGTGAGACTCCCGCGATTCTCCCATCTCCACCATGTAGTCTGATGTATATGGAAGAGTAGATTGTTCGTCCAGATGAGAGACACACAGAGACATCTGAAAGTGTTCTCCCCCAGTACTATGGATCCCGCTACTGGTACACTCATGGCCTTGGTAACATCAGAGATAGGAGACATAGAACAAGAGGCTGAAATGTAGAGATAGATGCTGCTTGAGATGCACCATATGATGGTGCCTCACGAGTCAGAAACCATCACATGATCCTGGACTTGAATGAGCACAAAGAGCTTGTCCTTTATATCCTGATATATATGTTTGACCTTTGTCCTTTTTAGACTGTTTTGAAGTAGAAGGAGAAGAAGATTCAGACATTCTAGAAGGCAAATCAATGCGATTCTTTTTTAGAAGATTTTTCAACTCATCTATATCCTTCTTATAACAATAATGTTCTTCATGTCCATCCTTCTTGCAATATGCACAAAAAGGTCTCTCCTTCTTAGATGTTTCTCCTTTTGATTCTTTTTGAGATGAGGACTCTGATTCTTTATGTGGCTTGTTCATTTTCTTCTTTTGCTTCTTATCAAGATTCTCTGATTCTTTCTGTACCTTAGACTCATTTGCCACCAATGCTTGTGGTTTGGAAGACTTGATTAGACCCATGTTCATTAACTTAGCTTCCTCTTGGATTAGGAGATTTGCAAAGTCATCAAACTTAGGATCAACATATGATCCCCATAGAAATTAGATGGGTATGAAAGCCGAGAAACAAACAGAATACTCGGTTGAGCTTGGATAACACATTCCGAAATCAATTGTAAATCCTCTTTTTCAATAGTGCATTCTTTCAATTGTGTTCTTAGTTGCTTGATTTTGGAGATGTAGTCTTGGATGTGGTCAAAACTTTTAGGATCAAGATTCATCAAATCATTATCAATCGATAGCCTCTAATCTTATCTGTTTTACCATACAATTTCTCAAAAGTCTCCCATACCTCTTTAGGTGTATTACATGATTCAATATGAAACTGCAAATCAAATGAGACTAATGAACATATGCATCCAAGTGTTTTCTCACGATCAATCTCCCACATTGCCAATTCTTTAGCATCTGTAGGTTTTTGAATTGTGTCCTTTAGATGACCTATTAGACCTTTCATCATGAGATAGTTCATTACTGATTTTCTCCATGTAGCATAATTATGTGATTTAGGGGTTCAATTTGAGATCTCCCCATTGCAAGAACACAAATCAAGCAAAAGAATGCAAACAATCACTGCAAGATTACCCCCCCAAATCACTCAATCAAGAAACCCCCCAAGCAATATCTGATTTGGCACTTTATATTTAGTGCGTTTACAGTTGCTAGATGCCAAAAACAGCAAACTAGACTTGATCTTAGTGCTTACAAATGCCAAAATAGGCCACAGTATCAAGTACAATTTTTGGTACAAAATGAGATCAATCTGATCACACCACTGAGAAGTACACGAAAAATCATGCACTTTCAAAAAAAATTGCACCCAAAAATGTTACCGTAGGAGCAAGTTATGAGCTCCCGAAGTTCCCAAAATGAGGACGAAGCAGCAACACCTATGAGAATCTGAAAATTCTGGAAAAACCAGGCACCAAAACCAAAAACTGATTGCACCAGTGCGTAGAGCACAAAATTCTAGTCCAAATAAAAAAAAATTGCTCAAAAAAAGGAGTCAAAATGAGCAAGATATTAGCATTTGAAGTTTGACTGAAAAATCAAAACTGCCAATGGTGAAGGGGTGAAAATTTTGAAAAGAGTGATGACGTCATCATTTCACCGGCTTAAATTTGACGGTTTTCCGCCCGTCACGCCAAAACGTGCCGTCCGCCAGAAAATGACGCCGGAATATGCTGTTTGTTGACCGGAATATTTGGCTGCCGGTTTTCGGATTAATATGCCCGCCGGTAATGAATTTTCGCCAGAATTTTTTATGGTGGCCGACCGATTTGAAATGGGCACCGCTGCCGGAATCTTTGAATTTCAGTCGCCGAATTTTGTTGAAAGCCGTCGGTGGTGCGAAGAGGGCCCGCGGGTATGTGGGGGCCGGGCAATGGCCAACAAATGGAGGCCGCGTGGCAGCCACGTACAGAGTACGTCTGCGGACTGTACAGTCCGCAGACTGTACGTGTGTTTTTTTTTACTTTTCAAAAAATTAATATGAAATTTTTGAAAATATATTTCGACAAAGAAAAAAAATTTATACAAAAAATTTTCAAAAAATTTCGACGGGATTTAAATAATTTTTTTGAAATTTTCGTACCGACTGGTAATGATGGCGACCTGGGGGCCGTACGGCTCTCGGGTAAAAAAATTTTGCTTCACCGGATGGCTTGCTCCGAATCGGACGAATTGACAGTCGATCTTAGGGTTTTTGGCCCTTCTGGACGCAATGGCAGGGTCGGATTTGACCCAAAATGCTCCAAAATTGCAGCTACCTTCTGGATCTGGCAACCACTCTTCAGCTTCAAACCCTCATGGATTTGGCCTCGTAGCTCCGATTTGGACGAAACAAAAGGCAAAATCGACTATCTCGAACCTTCCAGACACAATGGTGAGCTCAGATTTGCACCAGCAAGCTCGGATTTGAGCCTGCAACAAAGAGCCACGAACGAAACCTCCTCAGATCTAGAATCTCTCTTCAGAAAAAGACTCTCCAATGGCTCCAAACACGCTCTGATACCATGTTAGAATTGGCTATGGTAGCCACCCAAGATCTATGGACCAAATAGAAAGCACAAGAAGAGAGAGAAAGATTATGACAAGAATAAACTGTATTCAATGTCATTAATATGATAATGATTATGAATGATTACAAATGAGAGAGACCCCTTGGTTATATAGCCAAGGTGAGAACATAGAAGGGCATAAGATTATGACAAGTGTCGTAATCTTATGACATGTGACAACAATGAAGACTTATCACTCCACCAAAGATGGAGAGATAATCACATGATGTGTCCACAAAAGGTGGAAATGATGAGGTGATGAGATGTCAAGTCCACCAAAAGTGGAAATTCTCCAACAACCTCCTATGTGGTCCCTAAGTAAACTTAACTAAGGTGTAATTATGACCTAGGACAAGGTACAAGATATTTAATTACACCAACAGCCAAAGTGAACCTGGTTACCACATATTCAACCCACCTCTTTGCACCAACAATGACAT
Source organism: Sequoia sempervirens (assembly GCA_007258455.2). NCBI lineage: Eukaryota > Viridiplantae > Streptophyta > Pinopsida > Cupressales > Cupressaceae > Sequoia > Sequoia sempervirens. Next base: position 11,241,871 of record VDFB02179234.1, read on the forward strand.
AGTCAAGTCCTGTACATGTGGGCTGAAATAAAACTAATGAACACACCTCAAGATGCAATTGAGGTGAAACTCTCCTAACTGTGCTAATGGAATACCCGGATGATCAGGTGTATTCCATCCAATACTGTCATCCTCAAAAGAAGGCTCACAACTCATAATAGGATGAGTTGGTCACTCAACAAAATCACCATGAATACCATCTACTATCTCGCCCTCATCATGAATGCTATTTATTGTCTGGCAAGGTGTTGGATCAGTACCACAACCCAACGTGCAAGTCCTAGAAGGAATCATCTCCTTTGATTCAATTTTCCAATGTCAGCCTCTAAAGTACCGAAGATGAGACTGGTACTCAAAACTCTACTACCACCTGAGTTTGCAGCTGACACTGATGTGTCTATACCACCACCTAACACTGCATCTATATCCTGAGTGTGAAAATTAGGTGAACTCATACTGCTATCACCAATGAGTGTCCTGGCTACCCTGGATGAATGATTCTCTATTGTACATGATGTGCATCTAGCCAATCTTAGCTCTAAGCAAAGCTCATCCACATGTCTCTCAAAATCTTGAAGTGTCAACTGAGTGCTCACCAAAGAATCCCTAGTGACCACAAGCTCCTCAAAAATCCTATCAACTTCCTCCTCTTGCCTCATCAAGGCATCTAAATAGATCCCAACAAGGTTAAGAAGGTGTGAGTAACTTGATTTCATCACCCCCATACCTTCTTTGATCTCCTATAAGCTATCATGAGAAGAAATTGCTACAACTCCCTTTTGTCTTCTCTCAAGCCGAACCATCCAAAGGTGATTTTCAATCATCTTATGCATCCTATTATGATGAGATAAAGTTTCCACGAACCCATCCTCATTCACCTTCAGTTGGTTCCTCAAACTATGTAGACCGTGCGGAGTATGACTAGCTTCAACCTCGCATGAAGAAGCCTCTAATTGTGTCTAATATTCTTCTTCCACAAAGTCCTGAATGCTCTCATCTTGATCTGCAAGTAGGTCAATTCCAATTCCATTTGTCAAATCAGCAGTGTTTTGAATAGGTGTCTAACAAAAAGAGGACTCATGCTGCTTCTTGTCCTCATCATCATCTCGCTCAATTGAAACATTGGATGATTGCATGCTATCCTCCTAAAAAGAAGATGAAACCATAGGTGAAGTATCACTATCCTTATGTTGTTCAACCAATCTTCTTAACAACTCATGTGCCATGGGTGACACATCCTGCTCACCTTTCCAAACAACCGATAAGTCATTTGTCACGAGGTTAGAAATAGCATCATCCTCATACAAAAATGAATACATGATGGATTGCATTGAAGTAAGCACGCTAATAGGATGAACCTCATCAATAACACTTCAAAAATATATGAAACATCTTGTGAATGGTATCTACACAATTCATGGATAACATAATTTTTTCAAATCTGAATTTTGCAAATGTTTCAAGTAATTTTACCCTCTTAGAAAAATAAGGGTTCTTGATGTCATCCAAACCTTTTAAAATTTCCACCATGATTTGAAGTACTACTTTCATAATATGGTTGTCATAAGGATCAATAGGAGATTTTATCCTCATAATTTCATTGATGCATGAAATAGTTGCAAGTTTAATCACCTCATTATGATGTGTCATAAATTGTGGCTTAGCCAAAGAACATACCAATGGAATTATAGCAAGTTGCATTGTTTGAGATGGGTCTTGTCAAACCTTGCATAAACAAGCCTATACCTCCTCCAAAGTACTTAGAAGAACCTCCTTTGGCTAAGATTGATGTTCTAATTTCTTCCCTACCCTGTAAATCTTTTCTTCCAACTCTCTTTCACTCAATGAAGCCATGCTTGTAACTGAAACTCAAATTTAAAATGACCCAACAGGCTGGTAGGAAACCTGGCTTTGGTACCACTATAATATCCCTTGTTGATATAGATGTGAAAAATGAAGCTTTGCACCCAAGGAATATTGTCAAACAATTCAAATGCAAAGTTTGATCTTGCTGATACATAATTTCAGTCTGATATATTGGCTTGAAGATGATGATAAAATGCTCCAAACACTTATAAATCAATGCTACAATGACTAAACTATATTCTAAATGCATCAATGACTTATTTCTATCTTTTACAATGCACATTTATGACTTTTATATGCAAAATATGAACCTACAACCAGGTGACATTTCATCATACAATTGGCATGCATACTAATAAGATGAGTACAAATGATATTAGAATGCTCAATGACATCAATATATAACCAACAACTTATATCTCCTTGATAGAAATGAAATGTCCAATACAATGTTCATATAAATTGGCCAAGACTCTTGGCATTACAATATTATAAAAAATTGACAATGCTGGTATAGAAGAGCACCTATAGTCGCAAATGTAATTATACTATATGGAATGATATAAACTGATATAAATTCAAATGATTTGGCCTTATGAAGTGCCTTGGATGAGAGATGAAGTAGCAATCAACAAAAAGCCCAAATAATATTCTCCAAGCCCAAATCAAATTGCTTAAGTTGTCACCCCTGTTCTTGCCTAGAAAATGTTTAAATAATTAATTGTAGCATTGAACTCCTTCCAAGTTTCCTTGAAAATGATTGTCTTGACAATAGGAATTGAATGCAACAATACCCAAAATGATTGGTCTCCTCAATCAAAAGATATGAGCAAAAACATGAGACTCACATAGGCTGATCGACCTCCATGACAACAGATTATGAAGGTCTAAAAATGCAACTGAAACTTTACAAAATATCACCCAAAATACCCTCAAAGGGAGCACCCTTATTCTCCTCAATGAATCGATGCAAAAATGGATGTCAACAAACAATGCTCCTCCAAAACTTCACTAAGCTAATATATACTCTTGATCACCAAAATTGGCCAAAGGCCACTAATTTTGCTAAACTGAAATATCTTCAATACTTTCTCCAATGAAGCACAAATGGAAGACTGAAGTATCTTCCTCTCAGCTGCAATAATTCAAATGATATTTCACACCCTCAAAATTGCATAACCAATGAGATTTTTCATTCCCAATGGTTGGAAATAGTAGAAACCCTAGCTGGCTACTTTACCAAACAAATTCTTCAATTCAAATAACAATTCCCGGATGCCTAGAAGCTCAGTTGACCCCTCTCTTTATACTTTTTCAATCCATCTTCAAGAAGCTTCTAGAAAACAATATTAAAATAATATAATATTTTCACTTCACAAATATTAAAATATAACTTTATAATCTAAAGTGAAAATATAATATTATAACATGACATTAAAATAATAATTATTAATAAAGTTACCTTTAATAATAATTAAACATTATATCTTAATTAACTCATTTCTCCAATTCAACCGAATCTAGGAAAATAGAAACCATCAACTGACCGAAGTAGACCCTCTAACCAAGCTCCTTAGCCTACAAGCGTCAGGAATAGGCTAAATCCTTTGAAAGCTGACGCTCACGAAAATAGGGACATTATAGATAAAATGCTTTGGTAGTCATTGTGAATGGTGATCTACAACTAGCTAACAATAGACAAAAAAAAGATGATTAGTCATGTTAGAAAGCATAAACAACCATTCCCTATAATTTTTTTGATCAAACAAAGATAAGAAAACATGAGGAAAAAATGAAATAACATAAAATGAAAGCATGTAAACCTATCTAACTAGACCAAACCTCCATCTCATAGGGGGATTGGTTTCACTTTGATGTGGAAAGTGACCCTTTCCCAATCCCTCTGATAAGCTCCAAGATGTAAATGGTTCTAAGAGTATGTTATTGTGATGCAAATGTGTTGATAATCTAGCCAAAATGATGAAAATGAGTGATTCCTATGAGTAAATATGCTTATAGTAAGATTGCATGAAATTGTGGATGAAAATGGATTTGATAAATGCCCATTTCCATCAAAGATAATGATAGAAATTAGATGATTGATGGATGAAAATGAATATAATGACTTTGCATGAGATGATCAAATCCATATTCAATAGAGGAAGCCTCTATTTATAGGAAAGAAGGGTTGAAGAATGGATGAAATTGGTGGATGTGGGACTAAAATGGGGACCAATAGCATTGTGACACTTATCACAAGGCTAATGAAAGCCATGGGGATGTGTGTGGATCACATTTTGAAGAATGTGAAGAGTTAGGGCATGTAGGTGGATTTGTAAGAGAATGTCAGAGAATTGAATGAAAATGATTGAGATGTAAGAGGGACAACATAGCATGTAAGAGGCAATTTAAGGAAAAGGTGACTCATGTAAGAGCTTTAAAGACCTTTGTAAGAGGCTATTTAAATCCTTTGGAGGGAAATTCAAGTTGAGGGAATATACCAAAGAATATGCCTTTGAGAGGAAAATAGTCTAATTAGTTAATTAAAAGAAATGATTTTCATGTGCAAGTTGGTTAGTTGATCATGGGTTCATTTAACCTTAGTGAGGTTAAAAGCTAGAGAAATAGTAATGAGGATTAGGAGGAGATTTAAAGTTAATTACTTCAAAATTAATCAACTTAAGTGAGTTAGGGGTTTGTGACATTTGTTTTGAATAATTTGATTTATTTAATCAAATTAGAGGACTTTAGGGTTTTAATTAAATAATTTTATTTAATTAATTAAATGGGACGAACATTAATGAGAAGGGGATGAACTAATCTAATAAAGTTAATTATTGGATTAATAGTGGAAATTGATGAATTAAATAACTAAATAATTAAGATCATTTAATTAATTGGTTAGTGCAAAAGTGATTTAGGAGGAAGTGATGTTAATAAATTAGAATTAGATGCATAATATCAATCAGGATTGTTTAAGTCTCTACATTTTTCCCCTCTTTGAAGTGAGGTACATGTTGCATTGGTTCAAAGACTAACGTTTCCAAGATTGAAATTCAAAAAAAAATGATTTTTTTCGGATGCCCCACTATTTCCCTAGCGGAAGAAATTACGCTGCTACATTACCCCCTCAATATATCAAGCAGAAATGTCAATTTTTTGATAGAGATCACGATAAAAATGTGAGAGAAATAGTTTTTCTAATTACAGGACGAAAAGATAATTCTTTAGAAAGATCAAATATTTGACGTAGAAAATTTTGATGATGTATAGATAGTCATCGGCCATGGGTAGCCTCATGTATATTTTGATATATCACACACTTTCAATACTTGGATAGAAATGCTAGTAAAGATATAAGAATAGGAAGAATGAGAGGGATCAACCCTTGATTCCAAGAAGATTCAGAAGTCCAACTAGTCTATGAGTCATCGAGATTTTATTAGATATGGTCATGAGCGATGATGATTTTCTTATCCAGGGATTGGGACAAAAATGACACAACTTTCCTTATGTTTGATAAAACACATAGATACGATGCATCAAGGTATAGAAAACTAGGATGACGTGGTATCTAGTATGATGGACTTTGACTCAGCAAACAAATAGGGGTATCCTTGTTCACACCTGACATATGAAAAAATTGCTAGAATGTACTTTAGGAGCTTCAAACATCTTAGACCAAAACACGAAAAAGCATAACCTCTTCATGTAATAGTCAACAAGCTGTTCAAAACTCCAAGTCCATACACATCTAACAAAGCAAGTATTTGCTAAGGTTATTTTACAAGAACATCCAACAAGCACACCAAACGAAAGAGAATGATCAATTCCTCATTCCTTTCTCTCTAAATCATTTTTGATAGAAATCATCGAGAGGTCATGGGAATGGGAGCAATAAGATAAATCATAAGAAAATATCAAGTGAAAAAACAAGTCAATGTTCTTCATATCTCTAGCCAAAGGGATGTGTTTTGTTTAGGATAAGTATCCAAAGTGATTACCAAAGATAATGCCCATTGTAGAAAGGATGCATCCTAGGAAATGTTAGTGGATGGTGAAAAATTGATAGGTTGTTTGAAAGGTCATTGATATAAGGCTCAATTGGCATGATTGAGAATGATCAAGAGTTTGATTTTTGTGTTTAAAGGTTTTATTTTTGTTGATTGTTGTACTTATTTTTTGTTTGTGTTTCCAAAGGACGAAGGTGATGATTGATTTATTATGGATGATTGATTATTGTGGGTGAAAGTGAAATGGGATGGGTGATTTTGGAATTTTTTTGAATATTTCAATGTTTTTGGTGTTTTGGTAATGTTCTAAGGCTATTTTTTGGATTTTGGGTTGTTTTACAAATGTTTTGATTTTCAAGTTTTTGAATGTTTTTGTGTTTTCTGATATTTTGACCAAGAACCAAACATAAAATACTATCCTAGGGGCCTTGGGGGTTGATAAAATATTAGCCTTTCCTATGTTATACATGCAAATACCACGTAGTTCGACACAATTACTATGTTTTTTGACTTTTTTTTGTTTTCGACCTGTTTTGGGATTTCGATATGATTTGAATTTTTTTTTTATTTTCGCATGATTTTGACAATTTGGATATGGATATGTGATGATATTAGTGATCTATTTTGGGATTTTTTTGAAAACCAAGCTAGGGTTGATTGATCTAATTGATGGATTGATGATGATAACATTGTTGAGGATACACAACAATGCAAGGATAGTGTTAATTAACATGAGGATTGGGAAGTGTAGACATCAAAAATATACAGATTGATATCACACACTCGATCCTAATCTACTAACATCGCTTCATCCTGAATTATCCCTTTGTCTAACCATTTAATCAAAAATCCTTATTTGATTAAATTCATCATAATTCTCCTTTTAATTAAATGAATCCCTTGATTTAATTAAATAATTGTCTCTATGTAATTAGCTAGGTCATTTCATCTTCCTATATTTATTTAATTAAATAATCCATATTATTTGATTAAATCTCTAAAGTTCATCTAATTAAATTAAATAAATCAAACATTTATCTAATTTAATCTAATATCACCCCCTTTGGTTAAATAAATCAAAAATATTTATTTAACTAGGTCTAAATCATTCTTTTCTCATTTTGAATTATTTAAATCCTAAAATCTAAGTCAAAATGGTCAAATTAGCTAATCTCCTTTAAATTAATCAAATCTTGATTAATCTTAGTCTCAATCCATCAAATCCTCTAGCTTCTGCAACTTGCACATGAAAATCAATTTAATTGATTTATAAACCATCTATTTTCATTCAAAAAAGGCATCCAAGTGGGAATATTCCTCAAATTTGAAATCTCCCCCCAAGTATGACTTGTTCATCCAACAAAGCATTTAAAGCTCTTACATTGTATCTTACATGTCTCCCACTTGGCATTTAACTCATCTTTCATCCCCCCTAAACATGGCATTTCATCAAATTCAAATTTCAAACTTGCACATTGATCAAAATGTGTTCATCCTCCATCCATTCAGAAGATGACAAGTGGCATCTTGTCATTGGTTGAATGTTAGTCCCACATTGCTCTATTTTGGACATTCATCCATCTTAACATTCTATAAATAAGAGGTTAATCTCCTCATTTCATCATCCACCAATTGAGTAAACTTACTATGCTCAAATCATTAGCAATTTTCATCCATTATCATTGAGTTCATAGCTAGGTTATGCACATTTTGCTATTGGAGCACTGATCAAGCATCAACAAAGTGGATCACTCTTCATCACACATCAAGCTTGCATCATAGGAGTTGGGAAAGGGCCAATTTTCACATCAAATTGGCACCAAATCCCCATGGGATCAAGAGTTTTCATTTGTTTTCAATAGGATTTAGCTTGCTCTATTGTTCTTTCATCTCATTCTTGCTTTATTTCTTATTTGAAACTTTGCTAATGGATTTCATGGGGAATCCTTTTTCTTGCTTGCATTTCATTTTTTAATGTGTTTATTCATTATGTTTTGCAGGTATTTGGATTAGGTTTCTACATTTGGCGCTAGAAGGAGGGCCTATCGGAAGATCAAATCATGTTTTTTGAGAAAACTTTGTGGTTTTTTGATGTTTTTGGTGTTTACATCAAACATAACCGCTCACAGTCCAATGTTGCCATACAGAACCACTCAAAAATTCAAACTACACCGCTGAGTCTCCAGCGTCACCATATAGCGCCGCTACAAAATCAAACAAAGCCGCCAACATAGACAGAACCGCTGAAATTTCTTAATTTTTCATGCAAACTTAAAATGGTCATAACTTGGTCATTTTTTGGTCTTTTTCGAAGATTTTTTTTTTAAATGGGGTAGAATTTCATAATCTATCCAATGGTGTAGGTTATTATCAACTTTGATAGAGTTAAAATTTTTAATTTTTCATTTAATGTCAAATCATAATGAAACTTGGTCTAACTTTTAGGGTTTTTATGCTCAATCATCTATCTAACCCTCATATCTTCTTGTTTCTTGATTTTATTTGACATTTGGAGCTTGTATTTCAGGTTTTGAAGGATAAGGGAGTATGGAATTCAAAGAAAAAGCATTATCACATCATTGTAACAATTGTTTTTAAACACTTTGGGAAGAAATTATAATCCCTCTTCTAAGGATTTGCTATCTTTCAAGCTTTTAGGACCTACTAAATTTCTTTTGAGCTCTAAAAAGAACATTTCAATGTTTGCTACAAAAAGCTTAAAAAGAACATTAGGACTTAAATCTACTAAAGTTTGTTTTGGGATTAAAAATTGAACAAGGAAAATTGTCACACTTACTTCGGTGCTTTTAAAACGAACTCACAATTGATTTGAAAGGTTAAAATGAACATGTGCAACTTTGTTATTGTGATTGCTTACTAAAACTAACATCATTGAAAAGGATGTATGCACTTCTCTCGCGCTTTACAATGATTTTGAGAATTAAAAGTTTTTTTTTTTTATTAGGTTGAGACAAAGTAATCACCTCCACACTTCATTTTGGATTTAAAATTGAACAAAACACTTTGCGAGTGTGATTAAACCTATTGCATATGTTCTCCCTTTGTTTCTAAACAAAGGTTGATCAAACTATGAATATGTTTGCTCGCTTTTGTTTATCTTAGAGGGCCTGCCTTGGGGAAAAAGTACTCACCCAAGGGAATGACTCAACTGGTAACACTCTGAACCTGAGAGTATTTCCAGCCGGGATATAAATGTGGGTACTAGAGTAAACGCCAGTATCACATGGTTGACTCCGATGATATAGATCTAAAAAGGGACTCTCGCCGTATGGGTCAATCTCCATGAATGGAAAGTCTGAACTAAAACCCTTGTTTGTAGTAACCAACCAGTTCATCCAATGATTTTATCAAAGTGGTGCATTGGAACTTAGATTCCAAGAAGTTACTTGCCATGTCCGATCTTGGTTAAAGTATAGAGGTTAAGACTTCATTCTTAACTTACCTTTATACTCTTTCCTTGGTTGCATGTAAAATCATCTCTTCTACTATGAAGGGCATGAGGAAATCTCACCAAGAAAAAGAGCTAGGATGTTATATTGCTTGTGAGTCAAAACACTTTGCTTGTTCGAAAACATTTGGAAACAAACACTTAACATCGTCATCTAAATTTTAAACCCTTTAGGAGGTAAATACAATTGACCAAATTCATGTGTTATTGCTTTCCCTTGGGATTCACATCCCTAGAGGTTTCTAAACACTTGAACTTACATCTCAATTTACCTACTAAAGATAAACAATAGGTAACCATTGCCTTGATTTCCTTGAATTCCACATAGCACTTTGTGGGATGAAAAAAAGTTAGGACATTGGACATTTAGTTTGAAAATCTAATCAAGAAAGTGTTTGTGGTAAAATAAATTCACTAATCAAGATGAAATCAATTGAACCCCACACATGTGCTTGTATCTTTTGTATGGTCTTTTGAGCAAACATTGATCTTTTGGTTTGAAGGGAAAAGCATGTTCTTCAAAACCTTGGCCTTGTAAACAAGTCCTTCTTAGGTTCATTTAGGATCAAAATAAAACACTTCATCCATTTCAAACATTTATCATCCCATCCCACAAGCAACTTTAGAGCTTTGGAAACATCATTATCTAGACTTGGGTACATCCTTAAACCAAATCAAAATCACCTTATTTAATTAGGAGTATGGGAATGCATCCTTTCTCATACCTCTAGTTAAATTAGCACACCTTTGAACAATTTTATCCTAAAGATCACATCCAACATCTTAGGGTTTACAAGTTCATTATCCAATCAAAACCAATCAAAATCAAATCCTAAAGTCTAGCTTTGATCCAAAGTTCCTAAGAAAAAAAACACCCATATCATTCACCCCTTTCATCCTTCATCTCATCATTGGTCCTAAACACCTTAGAGGTCATTTTTACAACAAGGTCAAAAAATAAGAACATGGAATATAAACTTGATCCATACATCATAAGTGGTCTAAACCAACCAAATTATCAAAGCCTTACAATGCTAATTGATTTTCAAAACTCACATTTATACAATCCATACATGGGATCATTATCTCCTACATACCTCAATAGTATAACAAATGTGAGTATACCCAATCTAAATTTTGAAACACCTTTTCCAATGGTAGATTTAAATCCAAGTCCAAACTTACAAATCTATCAACCAAATACTCAATGCATGAGTCTTCAACAAAGCAGCATTATCCCACCAAATCCATACATGCCAAGTGAGAATATACAAAATAAAACTATACCAAGCATGAACATTTCAAATCCACACTTGGTAAACTTTTGGATAGATATGTTTGCAAATCACACGAATGTTGTTCAAAATCCATCACACCAATATGTCCTCCTCACCTTTCACAATGACCCATCATCATCATCATTTAATGCAACACCAAAAACCTCTCTCCCCATGACCTCACAAGGAGAAGATGACCTATTTGGACCAGGGGGCATTTTTTATCAAACATCATCATTTCCCCAAGGGATCATGCCACTCACTCTACCACCACTCCCACCCTTTCCATTAACATCCGTATCACCTCTTGGTTTGGGCTACCTTCGCTACCATCGCTCATCCAAAACATCCCCCCAACCATCAATCAAGGCATCATACCAAATCCTCCCCCCTTGCCATCGATATCGCAACAAGAGATGGCAACCATCCCCATAGCATAAGCAACCAACACATCGTCTATCATCCCTCAAAACATGGTCTCTCAAGGACTAACCATATCGATCGCACCATCCACCACTCAAATCCTAATCATCAATACAATGGTACCTCTTATCACCACAACAAGCACTATTCTAGAACCACCTCCGCCACCACCACCACCCAAACCAAACACATCAAACCAATATAGCATTGCATTGCAATCCGCTCAACAAGCTACTTATCAGAAGGAACTCCAACAAAACCAAAACTGACAAGCTTCACAATTAGCTGCTCAACAAGTTGCACAAGCTACTCAAGTTGCCCAAGCCACACTACAAGCCCAACAAGCACAAGCCCAAGCTCAAGCGCAAGCGCAAGTTCAAGTCCAATACCAAGCCCAACAAGCAAATGTTGTTCAAAATCCCAACAAAATGTTAATGACTCCATGTATTGATCCAAGTCAATGATCACATGATCAAGACCTATCCATCACCGAGCACATGAAATATGTTTCTACCTCATTTGAAGATCAAATCAACATATATCAAGAGTCACTTTTTGATCATGATAAGAATCCTTCAACAATATCTGACAATGATCTATTTCAAGGAGTGTTAAAATTATTTGATACTGTAATCAACAATCCATCGACCAATGATCACGTTAAAAATGTCTCTACATCACCTAATGAGTTATATTGACATCCTTCGACCTCATGATTGTCGATATTGAAGGAATATTCAATTCAACACTTGATCCAAATTCACTCAAAGATCAAGAGGATATTGAGCCACTTCCTATAACTAATGAATATATCTAAGAACCCTTTGTAAGCAATCCATCCTTTGAAATTGACCCATGTCAAGAACTTGATCCAAAACATGTTGAAAGCAATTCTGAAATCATTCTAGATCAAGAATTCATATCTCCAAGCTACTACAATGATCTAATGGACACTCTCCTATCTATACAAGATGTCACAAATGATGATCATATCCACATAGCACATACTCCATCTACCCATGAGATGCTTTCTTTGGATGGACATGTAGATGATCTTCATTCAAAACAGGATTCCTTTACTCCTAATATTATTACACAAAAAGAGCAGGTTATTGATTCCTATAGTCAAACTGAGTTGTCCACATCAGGATCAAATATATCCCAAATTCAAACTGAGGACATCATGTATAAAGATATCCAGCATTATCCACTCAAGGAAACATGTTAGACAGAATAGGACATTCTGGAGTTCGTAGAGCAGCAAATGGAAATAACATCATTTGCAATGGTCATTTATCAGGGCATGCTTACTGAACAAGACATCTCAAAATAGGCAGAATCAAGGAACAAAGGTTCTACTACCACCATATTGGGGGAAACTATGTCTCAAGTAAACATCAACATAGGGAGCACGAAGAATCTTTATGGTGAAACCAATGCCAATACTACAACTAGCCACATCATGAATCTTCATCCACCCATCACCCCATCCACGAATTGGGACCAACATCAAAAGAAAGATTGGAATCAAAACATAAAGAACTTTATCAAAGAAAAAGAAGCTAAGAATCATATCAGACAAATCAAATACAAGTGGATACCAAAGAATACAAAGAAAGATTATCGCTATCAAACTCCATCAGTCAAAGAAACTATGGGGAAAAATAAAAAAGGGAAAAGTATCCATCAAAGATGTCTACAAAAGAAAAATCAGGCTTCTCAAGCAACATAAAAAGTGTATCAAGCAGTTGGTCCTAATTCCATGCACACTTTCATAGCCACCCATCATTGTTCATCTTCCCAAGTTTGGAGAGTTAAAGGTTCCAAACTGTCAACCAATCCATCTCTTATCCCTAAACACACTCCATCCACGCCTCCACGCATTATATCCAATTCTCAAATTGACCATGTATTGGCAACAACCCTTCATCATAAGGATTTTGAAGGCACTCTATCACGATGTACGCACAAAGATAGAGTTAACCCTGGTATCAATAAAGTAGATCAAGAATCCCAAAAGTTGCATTTAAGTGCACGTATCTTAGCAAAGCAACTTCTTCAAGTAGGCTATCAATGGCACATCATGATAGAAGCATCTACATCAGCAACACCTTGTGGTTCAGCATGAGCTTAAAATCTTTCAGAAAAAATAAAAAAATAAAAAAATATGAAAATCCAAAAAAAAATTAGAAAAAGGATTGAAAATAGTAAACAATAAAAATTCCTCTAGTGAAAACCACTTCGGTGGTGCTTTGGGATGGTACCATGATGAAAACCTGGAAAACAGGCATCATGTGTAGAATTGAGCATCTACGTGCGCTAGTTCAGGTGAAAGCATCTTATCCCATCCATAATAAATCCATTCATCCATAAACCATTTATCCAATCCATCTTTATCCATCTGCATCCATAGTCCAAATTATCTTGATCTTGGTAAAAGTTTGGTGCATACTTTACGCTTGCTTATGGTAAACATCTTGACATGGGTCATTTTCATTGATCCTATCCTACCCAGCATTATTTAAGCCATGAAGCATTATCCAAATGAGCATTCTTTATCTGAACACCTTATCTTATCACAAGATAATCCATATCCCTCAATCCATACACCTATCCAAGCATCCACACATTGCATTCCAAACATTGCTAGACACTGGGGGTAGATATTTACATCTTGCTTCGGGAATAAATCTTGATATATATCCTCCAACTTATGTGGTGATTCAAACATTGGCAAATGTGAAATGAAATTGGTCCACCACTTGTGAGAGAAAATCCAAATCACTAACCCATGGCACATTCTGACGAGAAGACATTCCTTATAAATATTAATTTTTCATCGAACATCAATCCAAGCAATCAATATCAATTGCATCTAACGTGTGCTTCAATGTCACATTGAATCATTCAAAACAATTTTGTTCCAAATCAAGCTTCAAAATCTTGATCAATCAAGTCCAATCAATCCATAATCTTGGGATATTCTTCCTGATCATTGTGTTGCTTAACACTATCCTTGCATTGTTGTGCATCCTCAACAATGTTATCATCATCATCAATCCATCAATTCGATCGGTCAACCTTAGCTTGGTCTTCAACAAAATCCTAAACAGAGCACTAATATCATCACACACATCCATACCCAAGTCGTCAAAATTGTACGAAAAGTTCAAAAACATCCAAAACACATCAAAATCCAAAAACACTCATAAAAATAGAAAACATCAAAAACATGCCATCTAAACTACGTGGTCTCTAAGCTTAAACGTAGGCAATGCTAATCTTTGATCAACCCCCAAGAAATCAAAACCCAAAAACATTTAAAAATATGGAAAATCAAAACATTTGCAAAATCTTCAAAAAAACCAAAAACAGCCTCAAAACATTTCAAAAAGATCAAAAAAATTCAAAAAACCCAAAAAATCCATTTGTCCCATTTCTCTTTCACCCACAATAATCAATCATCCATAATAATTCAATCATCACACTCACCCTTTGGCAAAACAAATAGAAACAACCACAACAATCAGCAAAAGCAAGCTTCAAACGTAAAATCAAAAGCAAACTTCAAAATTTTAAATGCAAAATCAAAATCTTGATCATTTTCAAACATGTTAGTCAACCTTATATCAATAGCTTATCAAACAACTTATCAACCCATCATCATCCTATACAATGCATGTCCTAGGATATATCATTCTGACAATGGGCATCATTTTGGATATCACCTTGGATTCTTATCCTATCAAAACAAATCCCTTTGGCTAGAGGTATGAAGAACATTGGCTTGTTTGTGTACTTGATCTTTTCTTTTTATTTATCTTATTGTGCTCATTCCAATGACCTCTCTATGATGTCTACTCAAAACGATTTAGAGAGAAAGGAATAGGGCAACAATCGTTATCTTTTGTCTACTGTGCTTGTTGGACGTTCTTGTAAAATAACCTTGGCGAATACTTACTTTGTTAGGTGTGTATGGAAGGTGTTTTGGGTAGCTTTTTGACTATTGCATTGATAGGTTATACCTTTCTGTGTTTTGGTTCGAGATGTTTGAAACTTCAGAAGTGCATCCTAGCAAGGTTTTTGTATGTCAGGAGTGAACAGGAATACTCCTATCTGTTTGTCGAGTCAAAGTCCATCACACTAGGTGCAACGCCATCTTGGTTCTTTATACATTGATGCATCATGCTTATGTGTGTTATCAAACATAAGGTAATTGGCCCTTTGAAAATCCCTACTCCTTGGCAAGTAATCATCATCATCATCATCATCTCATGTCTTGTTGGAATCTCTTATTTTCTTCTATCTCTTTCTTTTCATGCTAACATGGTACCATGACAGTTAATCATAAATCATCACCATTGCATCTATCTTGCATCCACAAACCGTTAGCATACTGCATAATGAATATCATATCATATATAAAGCATTAATCATACCACATGCATTCATCCCCATCATTGCATAATATAGATTGGTTTTTCTAAACATCTCATAAACCATACATTTATCATTTATTTTCATAATCATCCATGCATCATAATCATCTCATTTATATCATCACTAATGTAACTGTCATGGTACAAATCAAGATCAAGTGGGTGTAATATATCAAAATAGGCATAAGGCTACCCATGGCTAATGACTATCTACATCATCAAATTTGTCTACATCAAATATTCAAGTTGAACTAATCTTGAACCTCTTTGTTGAGAGATCAACCCTCAAATCAAACCTCTTCGCTTGATCTCTCGAGGGGGCAGTATACCGGCGTAATTCTTCATTCGATGGGGCAGTAGTGGGACATCTAAAAAAAAATCAAAGAAATTTTTACTTTTGATCATGCCAAGGTTATTCTTTGAACCAATGCAACAAGTGCATCGCTTCAAAGAGGGGAAAAATGTAGACATAAAAAATATATAGATTGATATCGCACACTCGATCCTGATCTACTAACATCGCCTCATCCTGAATTATCCCTTTGTCTAACCATTTAATCGAATAGCCTTATTTGATTAAATTCATCATAATTCCCCTTTTAATTAAATAAATCCCTCAATTTAATTAAATCATTGTCTTTGTGTAATTAGCTAGGTTATTTCATCTTCCTATCTTTATTTAATTAAATAATCCATATTATTTGATTAAATCTCTAAAGTTCATCTAATTAAATTAAATAAACCAAACATTTATCTAATTTAATCTAACATCACCCCCTTTGGTTAAATAAATCAAAAATATTTATTTAACTAGGTCTAAATCATTCTTTTCTCATTTTGAATTATTTAAATCCTAAAATCTAAGTCAAAATGGTCAAATCAGCTAATCTCCTTTAAATTAATCAAATCTTGATTAATCTTAGTCTCAATCCATCAAATCCTCTAGCTTTTGCAACTTGCACATGAAAATGAATTTAATTGATTTATAAATCATCTATTTTCATTCAAAAAGGCATCCAAGTGGGAATATTCCTCAAATTTGAAATCTCCCCCCAAGTATGACTTGTCAATCCAATAAAGCATTTAAAGCTCTTACATTGTCTCTTACATGTCTCCCACTTGGCATTTAACTCATCTTTCATCCCCCCTAAACATGTCATTTCATCAAATTCAAATTTCAAACTTGCACATTGATCAAAATGTGTTCATCTTCCATCCATTCAAAAGTTGACAAGTGGCATCTTTCCATTGGTTGAATGTTAGTCCCACATTACTCTATTTTAGACATTCATCCATCTTAGCATTCTATAAATAAGAGGTTAATCTCCTCATTTCATCATCCACCAATTGAGTAAACTTACTATGCTCAAATCATTAGCAATTTCCATCCATTATCATTGAGTTCATAGCTAGGTTATGCAGCTTTTGCTATTGGAGCACTGATCAAGCATCAACAAAGTGGATCACTCTTCATCACACATCAAGCTTGCATCATAGGAGTTGGGAAAGGGCCAATTTTCACATCAAATTGGCACCAATTCCCCCATGGGATCAAGAGTTTGCATTTGTTTTCAATAGTATTTAGCTTGCTCTATTGTTTTTTCATCTCATTCTTGCTTTATTTCTTATTTGAAACTTTGCTAATGAATTTCATGGGGAATCCTTGTTCTTGCTTGCATTTCACCTTTTAATGTGTTTATTCATTGTGTTTTGCAAGTATTTGGATTAGGGTTCTATAGGAAGGATATCCCAAGATGATGATGGATTGATTGGATTTGATTGATCAAGATTGTGAAGCTCAGTTTAGAACAAAATCTATTTGAATGATTTGATTTGACGTTTGAAGTGAAAATTAGATGCAACTAATATTGATTGTTTGGATCGATGTTTGATGAAAGATAAAGCTTGATAAGGAACATATTCTTTTCAAAATGTGCCCTGGGCTATTGATTTGGATTCTTTCTCACAAGTTTTTTGACCAATTCGATTTCATGTTTACCAATGTTCGGATCACCACATAAGTTGGAATATATAGATCAAGATTTATTCCCAAAGAAAGATGTAAATGTTTTCTCCCAATGTCTAGAAATGTATGGAATTCCATGGGTGGATGCTTTGATAGATGTGTGGATGGATGGATATGGATTATCTTGTGGCAAGGTAAGGTGTTAGAATAAAGAATGCTCATTTGGATAATGCTTCATGGCTTAGATAATGCTAGGTAGGATAGGATTAATGATAATGACCCATGTCAAGATGTTTACCATAAGCAAGTGAAAAGTGTACACCAAACTTTTGTCAAGATCAAGATAATTTAGAAGATGGATGTAGATGGATGAAAATGGATTTATTATGGATAAAATGGATGGAATGTTGGAGTTTATTATGTATGAGATAAGATGCTTCCACCTGAATTAGTGCACGCAGATGCTCTATTCTATACATGATGCCTATTTTCTAGGTTTTCATCATGGTACTTGTCCAAAGTGCCACCATAGTGGTTTTCATTGGAGGACGATTTTATCTTTACTATTTTCATGATTTTTTTAACTTTTTGGTTTTTTTTTCAAAAAATCCAAAACCATTCATCCCATTTCACTTTCACTCACAATACATTTTCATCCATAATAAACTGATCATCACACTCACCCTTTGGTAACACAAACAAAAAAAAGTACACAAATCAACAAAAATAAAACCTTTAAACGTAAAAATCAAACTCTTGATCATTCTCAAACCTGTGAATCGAGCCTTATATCAATGACCTTTCAAACAACCTATCAACTTGCCACCATCCACTAACATGTCCTATGATGCATCCTTCCTACAATGGGAATTATCTTTGGCAATCACTTTGGATACTTATCCTAAACAAAATGCATCCCTTTGGCTAGAGATATGAAGAAAATTGACTTATTTGTTCACTTGATATTTTCTTATAATTTACAAGCCTTATTGTGCCCATTCCAATGACCTCTCGATGATGTATATCAAAATGATAGAGAGAAAGGAATGGGACATTGATCATTATCTTTTGTTTTTTGTGCTTGTTAGGTGTCCCTGTAATATAACCTTAGTGAATACTTGCTTTGTTAAGTATGTATGGAGGGTGTTTTGAATAGCTTGTTGACTATTACATGGGAAGGTTATTCCTTTTCATGTTTTGGTCCAAGATGTTTGAAGCTTATAAAGTACATTCTAGCAAGGTTTTTGTATGTCAAGTGTGAATAGGAATACTCCTATCTATTTTTCGATCAAATTCCATTGCACTAGATACAATGCCATCCTAGTTGTACATACCTTGATGCATCATATCTATGTGTTTTATCAAACATAAGGAAATTTGTACCATTTTTGTCCCAATCTTTGGATAAGAAAATCATCATCACTCATCACCATATATAATAAAGTCTCGATGACTCATAGACTTGTTGGACTTCCAAATCTTCTCAGAATCAAGGGTTGATCCCTCTCATTCTTCTTATTGTTCTATCTTCACTAACATTTCTATCCAATTATCGAATATGTGTGATATCTCGAAATATACATGAGGCTACCCATGGTTGATGATTGTCTATACATCATCAAAATTGTCTACAGTAAATATCTGATCTTTCTAAAGAATTATCTTTTCATCCTCTAATCACTAGACTCACTCCTCTCAAATTTTCCATAAGATCAATGACATTATACTCATTTTCATCCATCAATCATCCAATTGCTATCATTATCTTTGAGGGAAATTGGCATTTATCATGATCCATCATCTCATGCAAAGTTGTTATAGTCATTTTCATCCATCAATCATCTAATTGATATCATTATCTTTGAGGGAAATTGGAATTTATCAAATCCATTTTTATCCACAACTTCATGCATTGTTACTCTAGTCATTTCATTCACCCATTGCATAATTTTCTTGTCATTTTTAGCTTGATTCTACTATCTCCTTGTATCAATTTCATCATCTTCACATCAAGAAATATTGGAGCTTTATCAAAGGGATTGGGAAAGGGCTACTTTCCACATCAAAGTGACACCAATCCACCTATGAGATGGAGGTTTGGTCTAGTTAGATAGGTTTACATGCTTTCATTTTGTGTTATTTCATATTTTTCTCATGTTTTCTTCTCTTTGTTTGATCAAGAATTTAATGGGGAATGGTTGTTATGAATTCTAGTGCCAAAATGTGAATGGTGATATGAAACTAGCTAAAAATAGACAAAACAAAGAGGATTAGTCATGTTAGAAAGCACAAACAACCATTCCCTATGAAATTCTTGATCAAACAAAGATAAGAAAACATGAGAAAAACATGAAATAACATAAAATGAAAGCATGCAAACCTATCTAACTAGACCAAACCTCCATCTCATAGGGGGATTGGTGTCACCTTGATGTAGAAAGTGACCCTTTCCCAATCCCTTTAATAAGCTCCAAGATGTAAATGATTCCAAGAGTATGTGATTTGGATGCAAATGTGTTGATAATCTAGCTAAAATGATGAAAATGAGTGATTGCTATGAGTAAATATGCCTATAGTAAGATTGCATGAGATTGTGGATGAAAATAGATTTGATAAATGAAAATTTTCATCAAAGATAATGATAGCAATTGGATGATTGATGGATGAAAATTAATATAATGACTTTGCATGAGATGATCAGATCCATATTTAATAGAGGAAAGCTCTATTTATAGGAAATAAGGGTTGAAGAATGGATGAAATTGGTGGATGTGGGACTAAAATGGGGACCAATATCATTGTGACACTTGTCACAAGGCTAATAAAAGCCATGGGGATGCGTGTGGATCATATTTTGAAGAATGTGAAGATTTAAGGCATGTAGGTGGATTTGTAAGAGTATGTAAGAGAATTGAATGAAAATGGTTGAGATGTAAGAGGGACCAGATGTCATGTGAGAGGCCATTTAAGGAAAAGGTGGATCTTGTAAGAGCATTAAAGACCTTTGTAAGAGGCTATTTAAAGCCTTTGGAGGGAAATTCAAGTTGAGGAAATATTCCAAAGAATATTCCTTTGAGAGGAAAATAGGATAATTAGTTAATTAAAAGAAATGATTTTCATGTGCAAGTTGGTTAATTGATCATGGATTCATTTAACCTTAGTGAGGTTAAAATCTAGATAGATGGGTAATGAGGATTATGAGAAGATTTAAAGTTAATTAATTTAGAATTAATCAAGTTAAGTGGGTTAGGAGTTTGTGACATTTGTTTTAAATAATTTGATTTAATTAATCAAATGAGAGGACATTAGGGTTTTAATTAAATAATTTTATTTATTTAATTAAATGGTATGAACATTAGTGAGAAGGGGGTGAATTAATCTAATAAAGTTAAATATTGGATTAATAGTAGAAATTGATGAATTTAACTAAATAATGGAGATTATTTAATTAATTGGTTAGTGTAGAAGTGATTTAGGTTGAAGTGATGTTAATAAATTAGAATTAGATGTATAATATCAATCAGGACTATTTAAGTGTCTACAATCATGTATAAAAAATGTGGTAGCATAGACAAGGCAATGAGCTATTTGAAAAAATTCCTCAAAGAAATGTGGTCTCATGGTGATGGACATCACCATGAGACCACATTTCTTTGAGGTAATTTTTCAAAAAGCTCACTACCTTGTCTATGATGTTTGATAGAATGCTTTGGTAGACATGTATACAAAATGTGGTAGCATAGACAAGGCAATGAGTTGTTTGAAAACATGCCTCAAAGAAATGTGGTCTCATGGTGATGGGCATCACCATGAAATGTGGTCTCATGGTGATGGCCATCACCATGAAATGTGGTCTCATGGTGATGGACATCACCATGAGACCACATTTCTTTGAGGAATTTTTTCAAATAGCTCATTTCATTATCTATGTTGTTTGATAAAATGCTTTGTTAGACATGTATGGAAAATGTGGTAGCATAGACAAGGTAGTGAGCTATTTGAAAAATGCCTCAAATAAACGTGGTCTCATGGTGATTTCCATCACCATGAGACCACATTTCTTTGAGGCATTTTTCAAATAGCTCACTACCTTGTCTATGCTTTTTCTTACTATTATGCTTTGATAGATTTTTACCATGCATCCGTAGTTTGGTTGAAAGCACATTTTTTAGGATTTTAGCCATAGCAACAAGGGGACCTTTGAATGGGGTATGACATCTGTCAAAACATAAAAGGGGGGATTTTCATGAGTGTTATGGTTGTAATTGCCTTAGTAGACACATGCGAAATGTGGATGTATAGACAAGGCACATGAACTATTTGAAAAAATGCCTCAATGAGATATGTCCTCGTAGACTACAATGATTATAGGATATACACAAAATGGAAAATATATGTAAAATGTGGTAGCATAGACAAGGCAATGAGCTGTTTGAAAAAATTCCTCAAAGAAATGTGGTCTTATGGTGATGGATGTTGCCATGAGACCACATTTCTTTGAGGCATTTTTTCAAATAGCTCACTACCTTGTCTATGTTGTTTCATAAAATGCTTTGGTAGACATGTATGCAAAATTTGGTAGCATAGACAAGGAAATGAGTTGTTTGAAAAAATGCCTCAAATAAATGTAGTTTCATGGATGGACATGACCATGAGACCACATTTCTTTGAGGCATTTTTTCAAACAATTCACTACCTTTTCTATGTTGTTTGATAAAATGATTTGGTAGACATGTATGCAAAATGTGGTAGCATAGATAAGACAATGAATTGTTTGAAAAAATGCCTCAAAGAAATACGGTCTCATAGTGACAGACATCACCATGAAACCACATTTCTTTGAGACATTTTTTCAAACAACTCACTATTTCTCAAACAGATCACTACCTTGTCTATGTTGTTTGATAAAATGCTTTGGTAGACATGAATGCAAAATGTGGTAGCATAGACAAGGAAATGAGTTGTTTGAAAAAATGCCTCAAATAAATGTGGTTTCATGGTGATGTTTCTTTGAGGCATTTTTTCAAACAACTCACTACCTTGTCTATGTTGTTTGATAGAATGCTTTGATAGAAATGTATGCAAAATGTGGTAGCATAGACAAGGAAATGAGTTCTTTTTTCAAACACCTCATTTCCTTATCCATGTTGTTTGATAAAATGCTTTGGTAGACATGTATAAACAAGGCACATGAACTATTTTACAAAATTCCTCAATGAGATATGTGCTTGTGGACTACAATGATTGCAAGATATGCACAAAATAACCTCTCCCATTTTTTGATAGCTCTGAGTCATTTTCGAATGGTGAAAGTTGTTTTGATGCTCCAAAAAGCATTAGAAGCATGTAGTGTAAAGTTGCAAGATAGGATACCTTTTGTTTTCTTCTTCGTGGGGCCAAACCATTAGTGCCAGCACATCCAGTTGGGAACATCTACACTAGGCATGGTCACTTCCCTTCATTATTAAAGGGTCATAGTCTTTCCTACT
Source organism: Sequoia sempervirens (assembly GCA_007258455.2). Classification (NCBI taxonomy): domain Eukaryota; kingdom Viridiplantae; phylum Streptophyta; class Pinopsida; order Cupressales; family Cupressaceae; genus Sequoia; species Sequoia sempervirens. Next base: position 11,264,813 of record VDFB02179234.1, read on the forward strand.
TGAAGGGTCACAATTTTTTGCCTAAGGTTGTATTCTTAATTGAAATCTTCAAGGATGTTATGGATGTCTTTCTCAACAATATATTTCTCTCCCTTTTATGGTAGTGCTTATCAACCTAGAAAGAATTTCGACTAACAACATTTTTAATACATATGGAATAATCTTGTTGAAGATACATATGGTTATGAAGCAAAATAATAGATATACGTAATAGACAAAGTATGAGGCATACATGTGAATACTTATAATACCTGAAGTATATACAACAAGCATGAAGCATACATGTGAATACACATAATACATGAAGTCTACATAGGAAGCATGAAGCATACAGATGAAAACATGAAGTAATCACATGAAGCATGAATCATACACATGAACACATGAAGTATACACAAGAAGCATGAAGTGTACAAGTGAATGGTATCATGAAGCATACACATGAATTTCCTCCATGAAGCACATGAAGCATGAAGCATGAAGCATTACTATATTAATATGATTGATTTAATGTTCAATAATATTATAGGAGAATAATGTTCAGACTTTATTATATATTTACAATTATATAAAAGAAGAGTGCATGGAAAAAACTTGGATTTTAAATATTTGAAGTAAACCATCTACAAATATCTATTGAAGTGTGGATTTATAATGCAAATATGGACACCAATAAAAAATATGTGTATTAACCAAATAGCTATATAGGCATACATCAATATATGTCAATATAAGTATAAAATATATACAAAATAGCCATATAGGCTAACAACAATGTCATATAGGAATATAATGTCAAGTATATGAAATACAAAATATGTCCAAAAATACCATATAGGCATACAACAAAGGATCCCAATCAAAAGTCATTTCCCTCTAGGTGAATAAAATAAATGGGTGACCTTTGTTCATTGGGGGGATGGAGATGTGTATGATATTGGTCTACATTGAACTTGAGGGTTGCTCCTATTTAGTTCCCAATCAAGCTTCAACTATTATAATAAAAATTAAAGACATTAATATATAGAAATTACATTATAAAATATGAAATATTTAACAAAATAATCACTTACCGCCGCCAAATGATCTCTTGTAAGGAAATCTAGGGGGCATCTCAAAGAAATCTCTAAGAACAGTAGCGCCTTCAATAACTTTCATTTCGATTAGGTTGCCTCAAAGACACATACTACTATGTCCTAAACTGAAAACTGACACAGTTATATCCCACATTAATCCTTCTGAGAAAAACACATGTGAATTCAACAGTAAGCAACAACACAGATGAAAGATACTATAGAAAATAGAACACAAAGATTTTACATGGGGAAAACCCTTTCAGGTAAAAAACCCCACTCTCCAAAGTTTGAGCCATTGTATTATTCAGCAATAGAAAGTTACAATATAGTTTCAGGCTCTTAGCCTTTTTAGAGATTACATCCTATTCATTTTGGATACAATCTGGTAGCAAACTCCCCCTGAGAGATCAGGAGAGATTCCAGCATAACACTACCTGATCTCTTCCTCTACTTCGACCTCATGGCCTCAGCCTTTCGGCTAGCCACTCTGTCCTCTCTCTATCACTATCTCTCTGGTTCTCGGCTCTTCAGCTCCTTGGCTTATCAGCACCTTGTACAAAATGTCCAATACATACATATATGCATTCATTCTCAACGACCTATGTGAATCAGTTTTCTTCCAACTGTTGGATCACAACTATCGAATCAACCAGCTCAGCATTGTAGATGTTTCCACTTCCTTGCATAGAAGATAATAAGTCCAAGTCACACCATGTAGGACAATATTCAAACGGTCAAGGGCGTTCAACCTGTGTTGTCATGTCGGTGAGACACTAACTATGTCTCCCCGATGCCAACACAGCCAGCATTCGATATAGCCAAGAGTTGTCCCCATCGACAAGAGGTTACACCGAGTCTAGAGAGCTATCACTAAGACTTCGTCATGTTACCAAGACCTCACACCAAAAATCACAAGGTATTCTGAAGAGTTCATCAATCGGCAAGACTATCACTCTTCGCCCAGACATTACATCAAAGTCTTCAAGTCACATCAACCTCAGCATTCTCATCGGTGAGACAATCGCCATTCGATGAGACATCATACCAAAGTTCAAAGGTCATATCAATGTTAGCTTTTCCATTGGCAAGACACTCATAGTTCACCAAGACTTCATACTGAAGTCTTCAAGTCATGCCGACATGAGTATTCCATTTGGTGAGACAATCGTCTTTCACCAAGACATCACACCGAGCTCTCCATGTTATACCGAAGCATCCCAGTCAGCAAGACTTATTGCTTTCATCGAGACATCACACGAAAGTCTCAAGTCATACCGAGCACCAAATAATAGTTGGCAAGACATTCATCTTTTGCCAAGACATCACACTGAGCTCAACATGTCATCCTAAAGACCTCAATGTTCGCCAAGAGTCACACCAAGGAAGACTGTCGGCCAGACATTCCACATTCACTGAGACTTCATACCGAAGTCCTTGTGTTTCTCTGATGACTCCAATCGGTGAGACATCTCCTGGTCACCATGAATTCATGCCGATAGGAACAATTCATACCGATTTCCACATCGGCCAGATAGACTAAAGGTCATGTCGATATCAGCAAGACTTCTTATCATCGCCGATACATCATTCTGACACATATGAGTTACAACAACAACCACAAGCAGATGCTATCGGCAAGACTTCACATATCGCCAAGACTTCTCATCGAGACCCTCTAGTTACTCCGAGTGTATACAATCGGCCAGACATCTCCCAGTTGCCAAGAGATCTTCCTGAATGTTCAAGTCACCCCGATGACTACAATTGGCAAGACATCTCCCTGTCACTAGGACCACATACCGACACACTTGAGTTACCCCGATGATCCAGTCACCATAGGTCACACTGACATATGCTAGGCACCCAATAACAAACCCTTCTATCGCCGAGACATTCCATATCGGTAAGAGATCTCACCGAGTCTCCACATCATAGCGATAGGTCCATTCAGCAAGACTTAAACAAAGTCTCAACAACCAATGCAAACCACAAGATTCCAAAGTTGCCAATCAGCCAGACAAAAGGAATGTCACACCGACTTTTCTCTTCAAGAGGTTATAGCCTATGAGATTGAGGCACATGATTCCAACATCTCTCTCCTCAATTGGAGCATCTACATGCTTAGGTTGTGGTTTTCCAAAGTCCTATAGAAATCATCCAGATAGAAATTAAACTATAAAACAATAATCATTTAATTTTTCAATAATAACCAACTATAACAAAGAATGTAATTTGAAATTTAAAATTTTCCTCATACCCTCATCAAAGGCATCAAGCTATCAATTGCAAAAGACACAACATGTTCCATTTCCATATGAACATTGGTAGGTGTCTCCACCTGCATCATCTGAAAATAAAACAACATTATTCAATTACAAAAACTAGAATAGTGATGTTGGTCATGGCTTATAATGTATGAGATAATCAACAAAATATTGAGTAATTTGGTAGACATGTATGAAAAATATGGTAGCATAGACAAGGTAGTGAACTATTTGAAAAAAAATTGAGTGTACTTTGATAAAATGCTTTGGTAGAAATGTATAGAAAATATGGTAGCATAGATAAGGCAATGAGTTGTTTGAAAAAATTCTTCGAAGAAATGTGGTCTCATTGTGATGGACATCACCATGAGACCACATTTCTTTGGGGAATTTTTCCAAACAACTCACTGCCTTGTCTATGTTATTTCTTACTATTATGATTTGATAGATTTTTTCCAAGCATGTCCATAGCTTGTTCAAAAGCACATGTTTTAGGCTTTTAGCCACAACAAGGAAGTGAACTATTTGATAAAATGCTTTAGTAGACATGTATGGAAAAATATGGTAGCATAGACAAGGCGGTGAGCTATTTGAAAAAATTCCTCAAAGAAACGTGGTCTCATGGTGATGTCCATCACCATGAGACCACATTTCTTTGATGCATTTTTTCAAACATCCCACCGCCTTGTATATGCTATTGCTTACTATTATGTTTTGATAGATTTTTTCCAAGCATCCATAGTTTAGGGAAAGCACATGTTTTAGGCTTTTAGCCATACCAGCAAGGAAGTGAATTGTTTGATAAAATGCTTTGGTAGACATGTATGGAAAATATGGTAGCATAGACAAGGCAATGAGTTGTTTGAAAAAATGCCTCGAAGAAATGTGGTTCATGGTGATGGAAATCACCATGAGACCACATTTCTTTGAGGAATTTTTTCAAACTATCACCATGAGACCACATTTCTTTGAGGCATTTTTTCAAACAACCCATTGCCTTGTCTATGCTATCACTTACTATTATGCTTTGATAGATTTTTTCCAAGCATGGACATAGTTTGTTCAAAAGCACCTATTTTAGGCTTTTAACCATAGCATCAAGGGAGTGAATTGTTTGATAAAATTCTTTGGTAGACATGTATGGAAAAAGTGGAAGCATAGACAAGGCAGTGAGCTGTTTGAAAAAGTGTCTCAAAGAAATGTGGTCTCATGGTGATGGACATCACCATGAGACCACATTTCTTTGAGACATTTTTATCACCATGAGACCACATTTCTATGAGGCATTTTTTCAAACAACTTATTGCTTTGTCTATGCTACCACATTACTATTATGCTTTGATAGATTTTTTCCAAGAATCTGTAGTTTGTTCGAAAGCACCTTTTTTAGGATTTTATTCATAGTAGCAAGGAAGTGAACTATTTGATAAAATTCTTTGGTAGACATGTATGGAAAATGTCGTAGCATAGATAAGGCAGTGAGCTGTTTGAAAAAATGCCTCAAAGAAATGTGGTCTCATGGTGATGTCTATGCTACCACATTACTATTATGATTTGATAGATTTTTTCCAAGCATCTATATCATAGACAAGGCAGTGGAACTGTTTGAAAAAATGCTTCAATAAAATGTAGTCTCATGGAATGCCATGAAAAGCAAATGAAATTGGAAATTTCTCCTAGCTATTAGTTATGAAATGTGAAGTAATTGGATAACTACTTATGTTGAACTTCTAAAAAACTATATTGTAATGGAAATTTTGTCATTTATCAACATCTAGTTATTATTTATGCAATGTGTAGTAATGCTTTGAGTTTGAAAGATGTGCAATGCAATGCAATCAACGATATGAATATAAACTACAAAAATATATTAAGTACAATTCATTAGTTAAAATCTTTATTTTATTACCTCAGTGAAGCTTTGAACTCCACCTCCATTGGGAGGTGTTACTGTGAAATCTCCAAGATTAATCTATTCAACATCCAAAATCAGATATTAGAATACCATTCATATAACAATGCTATTCACATGTAATATTTATAATTTTTTACTAGTTACATACCTAGGTAGTACATTTCATAGTGTAATATAAAGGTGGAGAACTGTTAAAAATTGAGTGAATGTTATGACCTTGAAATTTCATTACAATCATTAAACTAAGTTATTCAGTATTGCATTTCAAAAATGAAATTTAATAAATTAAATTCAATGAACTTGCTAACATTTACCTGAGTATCAAGGCCAAAATCCTCATTTAGGAGGGCATCTATGTTCACCAACTGTTGAGTTGCAGATGTAGCCTGCACACTTGTGTCTTGAATATTCATGGGGTCATAACCATAGGATGACCTGCAAGCCTAAAAAGTATGGGGGGGAACCCTACTCCTCGAAGTCTTCCCTATCTCATGTTGTGTTGCAAGACTAACACTCTTTATGATGTTGTGGGTCAAGGAAGTAATGGACTGTAGTGTCTCGACCTTAGCACTCTCCTTCACAATAGAAGGGATATCTACATGCTCATAGGCTGGTCTGGCATGTGTTGATCTCGCTGGCCATTGTGGGTCAAGATGTGCTCTTGGTCTATCCTGTGCATACCCACCACCTCTATCCTAGAAGTCCTGCATATCAAAATAGGGGATTTTGTTGAGGACAAACTTGCAAAAGAGTTTCCTCAAGAAATATTATAGTACCTCATTATTGTTGCATAGAGGATGATCAAAAACCATCCACCAGCTTTACCAAAAATGGTTATTTATCCCTTGGTGGTTTCACAAATGGATAGGGAACCTCTTGCTTGTAGGGTGTAGAGATTGATTTTTTCATGGGTTTGTGAAAAGGGAACACAAGTCAAATTTTGTGATTTTTTTCATTTTTGACTTGTTTGTAGGATAGTTTATCTACATAATATTCTCTATTCTCCTGTCTCTTCTCTGCCCAACCAGTTAATTTCTTGCTAATTGACTCTACATGTGTTAACATAGATTCAAGTGCTTATGCAAGCATGGTTCTTTGCGAGGTTGAACTTGTAGGATCTTTCAACCTCACAATTAACTCAATTTTTTTTTTGTTATTTTCAATTTCCCCCATTAAATTTTGTTGAGTTCCAGGGGGATGTTGAGGAATTGTTGGAGGTGTTTGTTGGGGTTGTTCTTCAATAGGTATTTGGGCATGAGGTGAAGAAGGATTTTTAGGAGGAGAAGGAGGTGGAGTATCAAATCCAAAAAAATTAAAGAAATTAACATCAAAAACATATTAAATCTACATATTTAATAACAAATTAACAAAGAAAACAATAAAAACTTACTCACTTGAGCTCATGTCGATGTGGCGGCATTTTGGTGAATAATCGATGAAGAAATCGTGAAGTTTGAGCTCTCAATAATGCAAGTGCACTTAGGAAGGGTTTGTAGGCTGCAAAAGGAGAAAATAGAAAAGTGGAAAAATGAAATGAGTTTGCATTTTCTTTTCTTTTAATATGACATAATGTGCTTTCATTATAACGTGAGCATGTTATAGCTTTGATGTAACCGAGTCTTAAGCTCAGTCACACCAAGCCATAACATGAGCATGTTATGGATGTAGACACTGAAAAATGTCATAGTCTGCAAGCATCATTTTCTTGGTCCTCGTCTCTATATAATTAAATAATTTTTAATTATTTAATTATTCTTGATCACATTCTTCTATTAATTAAATATTTTTTAATTATTTAATTAATTCACTTCTTAGCTCTATTCTATCCTGATCAATTAAATAAATTGTTATTTATTTAATTATTTCTTTATCACCTTTCGTCTATAGTTAAATAATTAAAATTAATTATTTAACTATTCACTTATCCTCTAATTCTTGTATGGTTAAATAATTGTCAAAATTATTTAATTGTCTCCCAACCCTCTCTTTTATTGAATAATTAATTCAAATTAATCATTTAATCCTCTTTTCCCATTTCCTCCTACTTAATTAAAATGATTCTATAAATTGTTTTAATTCAATGCCCACTTGCCTTTTTTCTCAAAATAAATAATTTGGAAAAATTATTTGTGCCTCCACTTGTCCAGAGATTCCTTTTTCATGAATTAATGATTTCCAAATTTTAATTTGTCCATTATCCCTCCACTATCTCATTTTCAAATGTTGGTCATTGATCGCCTCTAGTCTCCTTTCAATCTTGACTACCCATTTTTTAACCTCCATCTCATGAATCCTCATCCATCGATCTCAGTTCATCTTTCTAGATGATCAATATCGTCCATTCATTCAAATGGCTGTCTATAAAAGAAGCCTTTCTCCTCCATTTTTTCCTTAACAACCACTTGTCTCCAACTTTCTTGCTTACAATTTGTAGTTATTTGCACATTTCTACTACAAAATCTAAGGGCATATTTGCAAAAGAATAATAAGGAGAGACAATGGAAGTGAATCAACTTCAAGCATGGGGAGTGCTTTCATTTAATTTTTTTGTTTTCCTCATTTTTTGTTTGTATTCTCTTGTTTTGGATTGGGTTTTATCTTAGAAGTGTTGTGATTGTCACTAGAATCTAGGCTAGCTTGATTTTTCTCATCTTACAATGGATTTTTCAAAAAATCAAAGATAGGTGGCCACAAATTTGCCCCCCATCTTCTTGCACCTACCTTGTATGCATGTATGTACATACATATGTATGTATGTATGTATGTATGTATGTATGTATGTCTAAATGTATATATGTATGCATGCTTGTATGTATATAAGGGTTTTGGGTTTAGGATATATAAGGGTAAGGATATAGGGTATAGGGATGAGGGTTGAGGTTGTAGGGTTTAGAGTTTAAGGTATAGGGTTGAGGGTTGAGGGTTTACAGTTGAGGGATAATATCCATCTCATTGATTGTATAATATTAAGTGTGTAAGGTATAGGGACTAGGGTTTAGGATATTGGGTTTAAGGTTTATGGTATGGATTGAGAGTATAAGGCACATGGTGAAGGGTTAAGAGTGTATGGTTTAGGGTTTAAGTATAAGGTTGACATACAATATTCAAGTTTTAGGGTATAAGGATGAGCTTATAGGGTATAAGGATGAGGGTTGAGATTGTTGGGTTCAAGGTTTAAGGTTGAGGCTATAAGAAATATGGATGAGGGTTGAGGGATTAGGGCATAAGTATATGTTTGAGGGTATAGGGTTGAGGGTTGAGGGTTGAGGGATAATGTTCAGGGTTGAGTATCCAAGGTTAAGTGTATAGGGTATAGGTCCATTAGGGTTTAAGATACTGGGTTGATGGATTGGGGCTTAAGTATATGGTTGAGAGTTTAGGTTGTAGGGTTTAGGGTTTAGCGTTTAAGGGTTGAGGGTTGAGGTTTTAGGGTTTAGGGTTTAAGGGTTCAGGTTTTAAGGGTTGATAGTTTAAGTTTTAAGGGTTGACAATTGAGGGATTAAGGTTGAGGGTTGAGGGTTTAACGGTTGAGGTTTTAAGGGTTGAGGATTGAGGGTTGAGGGTTTAAGGGATAAGGGTTTAAAGGTTGAGGGTTTAAGGGTTGAGGGTTTAAGGTTTAGGATTTAATAGATTAGGGTTGAGGGTTGAGGGATTAATTTTTAAGGGTTGAGGGTTGAGGGATTAGGGTTTAAGGTTTGAGAGTTGAATGATTAGGGTTTAAGGTATACTATTGAGGGTTTAGGTTTTAGAGATAGGGTTTAGGGTTTAAGGTTTAAGGGTTGAGGTTTGAGGGTTTAGGGTTGAGGGTTGAGGGTTTAGGTTTTAAGGGTTTAGGGTTAAAGGGTTAAAGGTTAAGGGTTTAAGGGTTGAGGGTTAATAGATTAGGGTTTAAGTTATATGGTTGAGGGATTATGGTTGAGGGTTTAATGTATAGGGTATAGGGTAGATGGTTGAGGGTTGAGGGTTGAGGGTTTAAGGGTTGATGGATTAGGGTTTAAGGGTTACAGGTATAGGGTTGAGGGATTAGGGTTTAAGGTATAGGGTTGAGGGTTGAGGGTTTAAGGATTGATGGTTAAGGGTTGAGGGTTTAAGGTTTTAGGGTTAAGGGTTTAGGGTTTAAGGTTTAGGGTTTAAGGGTTGAGGGTTTAAGGGTTGAGTCTTTAGGGTTTAAGGGTTGAGGGTTGAGGGATTAGGGTTGAGGTTTTATGGTTTAAGGGATGAGGGTTTAATGGTTTAGGGTTTAAGGGTTAAGGACTTAGGGTTTAAGGGTTGATGGTTTAAGGGATTATGGTTTAAGGGTTGAGGTTTAAGAGATTAGGGTTTAAGGTATAAGGTTGAAGGATTAGGGTTGAGATTTTAATATATAGGGTAGAGGGTAGAGGGTTGAGGGTTGAGGGTTTAATGTATAGGGTAGAGGGTTGAGAGTTGAGGGTTGAGGGTTGAGGGATTAAGGTCAAGGGTTGAGGATTTAGGGTTTAACATATAAGGTTGAGTGAATATGGTTGAGGGTGTAATGTATCTAGGGTAGAGGGTTTATAGTTGATGCTTCAAGGTTAAGGGATTAAGGGTCAAGGGTTTAAGGGTTGATGGATTAAGGGTTTAAGGTAGATGGTTGAGGGATTAGGGTTGAGGGTCTAATATATAGGGTAAAGGGTTTAGATTTGAGGATTTAGGGTTGAGGGATTAAGGGTTTAAGGGTTGACGGTTGAGGGATTAATGGTTTAAGGTATAGGGTTGAGGGATTAAGGTCGAGGGTTTAATGTACAGGTCAAAGGGTTGAGGATTGAGGGTTTATGGTTTAAGGGTTGAATGTTGAGAGATTAGGATCAAGGGTTGAAGGTTTAGGGTTAAGGGTGCAATTTGTCTAGGGTAAAGGATCTATGTTGAGGGTTTAGGGTTGAGGGATTAGTTGGGTTTAAGGGTTGATGGTTAAGGGATTAGGGTTTAAGGGTTGAATGTTGAGGGATTAGGGTTTAAGGGTTGAATGTTGATTGATTAGGATTGAGGGTTGAAGGTTTAGGGTTTAGGGATTAGAGTTGAGGGTGTAATGTATATAGATTAGAGGGATTAAGAGTTTAAGGGTTGAGGATTGAGGGATTAAGGGTTTAAGGTATATGGTCAAGGGATTATGGTTGAGGTTTGAGGCTTTAAGGGTTTAGGGTTTAAGGGTATAAGGTTGAGGGTTGAAGGTTGAGGGTTGAGGGATTAGGGTTTAAGGGTTGAATGTTGAAGGATTAAGGTCAAGGGTTGAGGGTTGAAGGTTTAGGGTTGAGGGTCTAATGTATAGGGTAGAGGGTTTACAGTTGAGGGTTCAAGGTTGAGAGATTAAGGGTTTAATGGTTGAGGGTTTAAGGTTTTAGGTTTTAAGGATTTATGGTTTAAAGGTTTAGGGTTTAAAGGTTTAGGGTTTAAAGTTTTAGGGTTTAAGGGATTAGGGTTTAAGGGTTGAGGGTTAAGAGATTAGGGTTTAAGGTATAAGGTTGAGGGTTTAGGGTTGAGGGTCTAATGTATAGGGTAGAGGGTTCAAGGTTCGGGGTTCAGGGTTCAAGGTTCAGGGATTAGGGTTGAGGGTTTAATGTATAGGGTTGAGGGTTGAGGGTTGAGGGTATAATGATGAGGGTTGAAGTTGTAGATTTTAGGGTTTAAGGTATAGGGTATAGTTTATAGGGTTGACAGATTAGGGGTATAGGGTAAGGTTTGAGGGATTGAGGGTACAAGGTATAGGGTTAAGGGTTGAGGGATTGAGGGTATAAGGCATATGGTTGAGGGTATAAGGTATAGGGTTGAGGTTTGAGGTTTGAGGGTTGAGGTTTGAGGTTTGAGGTTTGAGGTTTGAGGGTTTAAGGGTTTAAGGGTATAGGATTGAGGGTATAGGGTTGAGGGATTAGTATTGATTTCTTACATGCACTATGTGTAAAGTCCTGATTGATAGGATGATTGGAAAACATCAATAAATTTTAAACAACTACACATTTTTTGAATCTGAATGATGTGTCATACTCTATGCTTCACAAACTATAGGTTGAAAAAAAAAATGCATAAATTTTTTACCAAGTTAGGGTGGCTAGAAAAATAGTTTTTAATATTTTTTAAAATTCCTACTAAAAAAATTATCGCTAATTATTTATTTACAAAAAAAATATGTGTCACATATGAGCATGTGTCCTCTACTTATATTGAAAGATCTGAAAATAAATATATATTATTTTTCTCATACTTAGGTTGGATGGACAAACAAATGATTTTTTATTTTTTTCAAAATTTAAAGTACTACGACATTGAAATTTCAACTTTTCACCAAATAAAATTACTTTTTTTCCAAAAAAGTCCTAGTAGCCTACAAACTATATTAAAAGATTTTCTACAAATTCTATTCCTATATATTTTCCAAATTATGTTAATAACCTATTCAAGTTTTTATGTGAAGTTTTTTAAGTTAGTTTTTTTGTATTTTCATTGCCACTAGAGGCATAGTTTGGCCCATCATGATCTTGCACATGCACCATTGCAGGCTTAAATTAACTTGTGACTTTCTATCCATAACTAGAGTTAACGTTGATCTACTAATCTCCATTTCTCATCAATCAAAATTTAAATAATAAATTAATAATCATTCTCTTTGAGTTGTGGTGTTAGTGTGTCTTTCTTTCATATATGAGTGTATAACATTAACAAGGTTGTTATGAATATCTCTCTACAAGATAAGAAATATATGTTGTATAAAGGTGCACAACCTTGCATACTCAAACCAATAAATATGTATATTATGACACCAATATTTGGATACTCTATGCAAAGTGTATAGTTTGTAACAAGACAAGTGTTTAATCACAACTTTATTAGTTAATCCACCACCTTTGGGAAACCTTATTTGGCCTTGCAAATCCAAAAGTGAAGGAAATCTTACCCACCTCAATAATTGGTCATGAGTTGGACAACCTGAGCATAGGTTTTGTGATATTATTCCTAGGTTTGACAACCTTGGCACTTGGGAGACTTCCAACCTTATGTATTTGGGACCTACAAATCAAATCACCAACAATTTGGAATTGTTTTTAGGGATATTATTACAAAAATAATTTCCAATGATGTGTGAGTCTAGTGTGTATCTTGTAACACCTTTGTAACTTGTTTTCTAGTTTCTACTAGTGAAATTGTATTAGGTAAGTTTGGAATTTTGTCAATTCTTATGTTAAAAAATTGGTGACATTGTCTAGGACAAGTTTAAAATCATAATTTAGTTTTAAGGCCTAGGCCTGTTAGTAAATGTGGTGTATCCAAGAAATTTGGTCCTTGGTTTAAAAGTGTAATCTTGTTGATAGAAATATTACTCTCCTGATTTATGGAGTGGTGACTTTGTAAGGGAGTGGTATGGGTGTCCACCATCAACAAATATAATTGGCATGTTAAGAAACTAAATAAAAACTCCACAGCCTTGACTACATCCTTCCTACTTACATGACAAGGAGAGAGTGTGATAGGTATCCAGATGCCCTTTGAGTAGGAATAAATCTATCATACATAGAGCCATAGAGAAAAAGAGAGAGGGAGAGAGGGAGAGCTTGAAAGGTAGAAAAAAATCCATAAGTAATTTGGGGTTTCACAGACTACAATGATGACAAGATATTCAATAAAGGTATTTATTGAAAATTATTTAGAAAATTTCAAGAAAATGTATTGATGGGAATAAAATTTAAAATTCAAGACCTTTGTTAGTATCCTCTACATATGGTCAGCAAGGGAAGTTGACTGGTTATGAAATTCAAAATCCCCTTTTTCACCATCCTAGATAATCTTCATGCCATTTAAATTGAAGTACGCTTGAGTTGAAAAAAGAGATTTTGAATAGACAAGGGGAATCCAAAAAAGTGTAAAGGACTAGAGGAGAAGGACTTAGCTAGAGAGAGGAAATGGGCGACCTTCAATTTAAATGGCATGAAGATTATCTAGGATGGTGGAAAAGGGGATTTTGAATTTCATAACCAGTCAACTTCCCTTGCTAACCATGATCCAATAAGTAAATTTTTTCTTGCATTCATTCAAGCTATGTTGCATTTAACACTTACCAAATATGATTGCTTGGGTATTCATTTCTTTTGTTTGGGGTTCATTTCCTTGATAACCAATAAGAGATCTCTAAACAAATTGAGACTTGTCCCATCAAAAGTATATATAAAAGCCTCAATTTAGTTGTTCTAGCCATTATGTGAATGTTGTTATCAAGATTAGATAATTATTTAGCTTACAATCCCTATTTAATGTTTAATCACATTTTAATTTTCTAAAATATTTGTGAGAACCACATCTAGATTTATCTTTCTCATTCCATTCTATTTCCTCAATCCATAAATTATTCTTAATCAAACTTAGTATATGTTAACCTTAGAAGCCATGTTCAACACTGGGTTTTTTTGCTAATATTTGTTTAATTCTCTAATCTACCCATATCTTTGTTGTACCATTCTATTTCATTAGTTGAAATGCATAATGAATTTTCCATCAAGCTTATATCTCTTTAGTTGTAATTTTATATCTAAGGGATTTTTTTTTTCCAAATTTTATGCGGTACTTTGCATCTAACCTCAAGCCTTGTTCACATATGGATTGTATAAGTGATAATATTTTCCTAGTTGTTAATATTATACCAAAAGTGTGTTAGGTTGACTTATGTCAACCATTTCATTACAAAATTTGGTTCATAGTAGATTGGTTGTGAATAGTGGTGTTTGATGTGGCCAATGGTGACCCTCCCTAACTCTGTACATTTCTAGTAATATTTCATGTACTTCAATGATACTATATTTATGTTTGGGTTAAGCAAAGGGATATCTTAGTGGTTAAAGGTAAGGGATTGTCTCCTTAAAGAATATTAGGGGGTTCAGTGATTTGTGATTTTGTCCCATTATATAGTTATGATATACATGTGGTGATAGGGTGTGTGGTACCGATTGGAATTTGGGGAACACTTGTGATGAATTTATCTCAATGTGAACCACTTTTTGAGTTAGGGCTTGACTCTTTTAGGATCTATATCCTTCTTAAAAGTTTGAACTAAGAAATTTTTATACCATTTTTGGATACTAAATGGTGAGGACTAATCATTGAGCTAAAAAGACATTGCATCTATATTGTTTATGTGTTCAATTGCTCAATAGTTGAATAATAATATAAGGGATGATGGATTCATTTAGTGGTACTATGACCACATGGCACTAAACATATTTTAATTTTACAAATTGATGCTTTTGGTAATCCACTTTGGATTAAGGGTAAAGGTTTCATGTGACTACATAATGTCTATCAACCTCTTAAATATGATCCTTGATATGGGAATTATTGTGTGGACAAAGGATGGACATTATAGTTGCAATGAACCAAAATATGGTTGTGTACTAAATGGAAGAAAAATAAATTTTAATTTGATAGTATTGTTGAGATTAAGTTAAGAGATAAACCCGGTATAATCATGTAATCATTCTATGAAACATCTCTTGATTCCTTAATGTGGACCATCAAGGTCATATTTAGTATAAATGGAAAGTATGAATAAATTACCCAGTCTATGAACTATATTATTATATGAATATGGAGTTGCACCATAGGGTAAAGGAAATTGGAAGACTAAGAATATTTTTAGTAATATTATTATTGGGTTTATATTTTCATATGTTGGTACAGTAGATATAGTGTTGCCAACTTTCTTTAGTAGGACTCAAGCATTGGTAATACTTATTTAACAAGTTTATAATTATTATTGTATGTCCTTCAAAGATACCTAGAGTAGATTCTCAAATTCTCATGTTGAATTAGGTATAATGATAGTGGTGAGGTTTGATTTGAGATTTTGACATAATTGGATGGAAGTTTCCTAGTATAGGTTTGCTAAATTGGGAAACTGTGTATATGTTCATTGGGAAAAATCTTATAAGGAGAACTACATGTGACTTTAGTCCCATTTGGAGGAGGTTATGTAAGAAATTCTTGGGTGAAGGGTGCCCATGTGACCTCAAGTCTATAGGGGGCATTAGGGGATAACTCCAAGGTTGGGGTTATGTCCTAAACTTGTTTGACTTTATTTCTTCAATAGACTTCATTTTGAGGCTGAAATTGGTATTACATGGTTATGAATGAGTTAAGGAAACTTGATAACTTGTATCTAATAATGATGTAAAATTTGGCCATAGTATCTAATGAGCTGACAATGGGTATTATTATTTTCTATGGATGGTTTAATTGCTGTAGCTATGTGTTTGATTTGGGTTGATCTTAGGTGAAATTTCTTAAGATTTCCTATGCACCTGTAGGAAAATACTATATGTATTACTGAGTAAGATTGAATATTTTGGCCCTTATATTGAATATTTTAGCCCTTATATCTATCTAATAAAGAATATGTTTTTGAAGACTTGTATTCTAGTTAATAATCTAAATGAAATCAGTGGATTTGACTACTTTATAGTTGATATTTTTTTATGTGTACTTGTTGAGTAGAGGCCATCTCATATGGGTTCAATATGATTCTTATTTGTTTGTAAAATTCAGCTCTAGACCTATATAACTCTATGTATACACTCTTGAATCACTTGATTATGATATATAAACATAGGTATGCCTGACCAATATCTATGAACCCCTATTATGTGTAGATTATTTTGCATGGATATAAAAACACCACAAGTGTGAACCTCAAGGATATATGACCAATGATAGGCAGTCACTGGACCATGCTAATCTCTATGTCTAGGCTACTACAAGGGATTAGCCAACACTCACCTAATTCAAAGAGGTGAAGGATTTCCAAGTGTTACCCTAGTTATGATACAAGAATGGTTGAGCTAGTAGTTACCCTACTATGTGGGTAATGGTAATTGGAGCTAATTGTTGTTGTATAAAGATGGAATAGTGGGTAGTCACCTATAGCACGAGAGTGAACAATGCCAAATGCTACCTATATTATAAAGAGGATAGTTGACAATACCACTAAATTCACATGGTGGTATATTTCAGAAGTTAATTCTTCCTAGATGGATTGACTTGTCACTAGTGGCCAAAGGCTAATTGAAATTGGAATCTATCGAGATGGATAGGTTCACTACTTGTGGAAATATCTATTATGTCTATATGACCATTTGGGATGGAGGGTAGACTTCATTGGATAGGTGGCGCAGAAGATTGGAGAAAATGATAGGACCCATGGTGTAGTACATAATGTACTGGAATTATTTTTTATTTGTGGTGAACTAAAAGGGTACCTGTGTTAGTCACTCATTGCAGATGTGTCAATCATTCACTATTTACATATTATTCATTCAATATATACTTGTGCAAATGGTCTCAATCATTGTGCACATTGTTAAACTAGTTCCCTTGCCAATAATCGCATCAAGTAGTATGGTATTCTTGATTCTTGTCATAGATGGTGGTGGATTGAGAAAAGGATGGGACCCATAGTGTAATATAGGATGCATTAGCATTCCTTTTCTAGGTGAGATCTACTTATGGGCTTATGTCAAGTAGTGGGATGATGCATACAATAGGTTGTATCCAATTCCATGGTGCTAGTTGTTATTTATGTAAACATGGAGTGTATACGTGGATTTCTCACACTAGATACATGCGATGTATCCTTGAGCTAGTCACTATTGTACTTGTGATGTGTGTATGAGCTAGACATTGATGTACTTTTGATGTGCATATGAACTAGTCACTATTATTTTTGTGATGCAAGTGTCAACTAGTCACTATTGTACAAGTGTGATGTATGCTTGAACCAACCACTATGTGAAGTTGGGATTATGGAATGATATGAACCTAATGCAAATTGGTGTGTGTTTATACACTATTGATTTATATGGAACCAATAGTTGATTGGATGCGTTGTTATCATTCTAGCATAATTATACTAATAAAAAGCATAAGCTTAATTAATAATCATGATTCAAAGGTGATATCAAAGATCTCATACAAGAGAAGAGGATGAACTCTTTATGTCATTAGTGTACATATGAAAAAGCCTATAATTCTCAAAAGGGATACATAGGCAAGGTCATCATGAATGAACCTTCAAGATTTAGGTCTGCATCTAGGAATGATCCTAACACTAGGAACTTACAACTTTCTAGTGTAAAATTTTAATTGGTGGCATGGAGTCATCACCACAATAGTGGCTAATTAAATTAGTGGCTATTGTGAAATTATTTAAAAAAATTAACAAGCGAAGAATGGTTTTTACATCTTCATACTTCACACAATGTGAATTTTGAATCATTTAAGAAAATTATTTTGAAACATATTTGAAAAAATAGATGTATTGTGTTGTTTTTTAACATGAATACTCATTTGAGATTTATTCAAAGGTTTTACTAGAACACACTCCTTCAGTGTCTACTTTGTCTAGCCTTCCCTCAAGAATCTACAAATGCCAACACAAAGCTTGCACAACAAATGTTCAAGATCAAGGAGAAGCTACTGAAACAGGATAATGGTCAAGCAAATCTTGAAGTCAAAATAAAACAATCTCACAACTTTGCAAGATAGTTGAATGATAGAGAAATTATGCTCACAAATCAAGGAAAGTTGAATGTTGCAAACCTACAATACATTCAGAACATGAATCAAATGATGCATGGATTGGATTTCAAGAAGGGGTTCAACTTTGGGACACCCATCATTGTAGAAAGTGTTTGCTTGGGATTTTCATAACTTCTATTGTTATTAGCAAACAATGTTTTTACAATCTATTAGAATATAAGAGTGTTTATTGAAAAATAGTTGTGTAAGTTTTTTATTATCAAATCACATTAAATGATTCATCATCATCCATTTTCATTATAGACCATTGTGTGTGATCTCAAATAATGATAACAAAAACATTCATATAGTTATTTTCAGAAAAATTCTATTATTGCTATTAAAATTGTGTTTTTTTTAACATCTTGGAAATGTTGCTTCTATTTGGGGCACTTCTAGCAATGGCTTTTCTGAACTGTTGCTTATTTTATATGGTTGGTTACAAAAAATTTCAATTAAGAAAAAGTGAAGTTGTTTAATAACATAGTAACATAGAAAGTTGAAAACTGGAGCAAACAAATGATAAGTGCATTTTCCATGAACAATGACCTAGATCAATGAAGTCACAGTAATAGACTAACTATTTCCTATATATTCAAGCAAATTGTAGCTGACCAGTGAATCTAAGATATGCCACCCAAAAAAATATCAATATAACCTGCATAGTGTGCTCTGGATACACAAAATATTGTACTATATAACTAAATAAACTACAAGCACAATCTTGTTCAAAAATAGGACTGTAATCTATTTGAGTAAATGAGGCACATCCAAACCATCACAAGATAGAACACCCCAATATATACATTGGAAGTGTCAAATTTGAATGTTAACTGATCCATACAAAATAAAAAGTAGAGGATCCCAATTCATTAAAAAATCCCAAGTTTGATCCTTAAATAATCTATTCAAAATAACATAAAGAACATATAGTGTGATGGATAATATCGACAACAAATTTCTATAAAGTAGATAGGAAAAGAACCAATCCAAACACCTCACAAACAAGAGAAACTAAAGCAAGAGTTAAGTATAATGAAAGATAACTAAAAGAAAAACTCTGAAGTTGAGAATGTAGTAAAACCCTGTTGGAAAATTGAATGCTCCTGAGCCTCCTGCTCTCACATCAGATCCCCTGCTTCACCTACCCATCAGGAGCCCCCAATTTCAACAACAATTTTTGGGATCTTCATCCCTGCAACTCCTGACAACCACTGAAGTAAATAGGGTAGCTCATTTTGAATTCCCAATTAATGCTGGTAGGTAATTTCGAATTTGAGAGGGAATATCTATTGAAGACAAAAATAATTGAAGGCAGATTATTCTATTAGTTGAGAAGACTCAGTTGGAGTTGAAGAATTTTACTATGCAGCAGCAGTCTGTAAACAGAGAATGTTTTTTGTGTGAGCTTCTGAAAGCTCTTGAACAACATCATCTATTTGTTTTGTGTGTGAGTAGAGATTGCTCCTGAAGAGCTCTGTGTAGCTCATGTTAGTTGAGCTCCTAGCACCTCCTGAAGTTTGTTGTGGGTCTGGTTGAGCAGCTCATGAAGCTCCCAGAAGTTTGAAGTTTGTAGCTTAGAGTTAGATTTCAATAGTTTATGTTTGATCTTCAATGTATTTCCATTTCTAGCTTACTTAATATAAAAGGAAAATATTGCATGCCCAGATTTGTCTCCTTGCATTTTCTTTATTCTGCATTTTTATTCCCCTATTTGTGGTTTTTTTGGAGAAATAGAGCAGTAACTTTGTGCATTTTTGTGCATACAGAAAATTTGGCATGGTATCAGAGCCATAGGCCCCATTTCCTCATGAGTTAGGGCATTTATTTTTTCTGGGTATTGAGTTTTTATTGTGTATGAGACATGGCTGGAGATGAGGGAAAGAGCTAGCAGCAGCCACCGTCCTTTAATGGATAGAACTATGATGTTTTGGAAAAGAAGATGAAGATGATTATAGTCACCAATGATTTGTGGCAGTTTGTGGTTAGTGATTTCAATGATGTGACTGACCTAGCAGCATATGTTGTGCTCACAAACAACCAAAAGAACCAGTTGAAGAAGTTGAGGAGGAAAGATGCTAAGGCATTGAGTTTGATAGAAGCGGCCTTGACAGAGGCCATTTTTCTGAGAATAGTAGTAGCTAACTATGCAAAGGAAGCTTGGGAAATCCTCCAAAAGAATTACAAAGGGACTGAAAAGGTCAGATTGGTGAAGCTCCAGATGCTTCGAAGAGAGTTTGAAACTCTTGAAATGAAGGATAGTGAGTCCATCTCAATTTTCCACACAAGACTCTCCGATTTGATAAACTAGTTGAGAGTAATGCTGAGATCATTGATGATCAGAGGATTGTGGAGAAAATCCTTAGGATCTTACCCACGAAGTTTGATGCAGTGGTGATTTCCATTAAAGAGGCAAAAGATCTCACAATGTTGTTTGTTGATGAGCTAATGGGTTCTCTGCAAACCCATGAGCAATGCTTAAATAGGTCTACAAGTTCCTCCCAAGAGCAAGCTTTTAAAGCTTAGTCAAATGTAAGAGGAAGGGGGAGAGGTAGAAACAAATCTAGACATGGTAGAAGGGGAATGTTGGACAAAGCAGCATGATCAGTCAAAACAAAGTGCAAATTTGACTGATTCGAATGTGGCTGAAGGAAATCAGTCTACAACCTTCATCATGTGCAACATTGGTGAAGAAGGCATCCCCAAAGTCTGGTATTTGGACAGCGGTTGCAACAACCACATGAGTGGTAATGAAAGTCTTTTTCCTTTCATTGATAAAAATGTAAAGTCTGAAATAAGAATGGGGAACAATGGAGTAGTTCTAGTTGTTGGAAGAGGATCTATTATGATCTGAAACAAGCAAGGTGAGAAGAAAGAGATACAGAATGCATTTCTTGCTCCTAGGTTAAAGTACAACTTCATGAGTGTTGGTCAACTGATCCAAAATGGATACAAAATGTTGATGGAGAAGGGTCAATGCATCATTTATGACAAGAATGAGAGGACAAAGGTGTTTGTAGTAGTCGAAATGACAAAGAACCGGATGTTTCCCTTGAAGATTGAGATGTGTTTCTCATCTTAGTCCATTGCTGCACCTCTCATGAATGGAAAATGTATAGTAGTACATCATGTAGCGCTCAAGAGCACCATCCAACACCCCTACAAGCTATGGCATCTTAGGTATGGACATTTAGGCTATGTTGGTTTGAGTCTTTTGTCCAAGAATAGAATGATTGATGGTTTTCCAAGGATAGTAGAGCCTAATGTAAGATGTGAGGCTTGCATTTTGGGTAAGCAACATAGGCATCCCTTTCAATCAGGAAACTCTACAAGGGTAAGAGCACCATTGGAGTAGGTGCATACGGATTTGGTAGGCCCTATGCAAATCATTTCTATTGGTAAAAGCAAATTTTTTATGACCTTCATTGATGATTATAGCCGTAAGACATGGGTCTATTTTTAGCAACATAAATCTAAATATTTTGATAAGTTTTTTTTGTTTAAGGCTGAAAAGGAGAGTGGAAATTTTATCAAGGTACTAAGGTCAGATCGTGGAGGAGAGTATACCTCTAATTTGTTTGTGAATTTTTGCAAGCAAAATGGAATCAGGAAGGAGCTAACAACTAGTTATACTCCACAGCAAAATGGAGTGGCTAAGAGAAAGAATAGGACCATCGTGGAGATGGAAAGGAGCATGATGAAAGAAAAAGGACTCTCGAATGAATATTGGGGATAGGTTGTAGCAACAGCTATTTATTTGATTAATAGAAGTCCAACAAAGGTGGTTCGTGACAAGATACCTCAAGATGCATGGACAAGATGCAAGTGGATAGTTGAGCATTTGAGAGTGTTCGGGTGTGTAGCATATGCACATGTGTCTAAATAAAAGAGGAAAAATTAGATGACAAGGGTGAAAAATGCATTTTCACAGGCTATAGTGAAGAGTCCAAAGCCTATCGTCTATACAATCTAGTCACCAAGAAGATAGTCATTAGTAGGGACATGGAGTTCCTTGAAGACAAGTCATGGGATGGAGTGGTAGATTTTGACAGCTCAGAACCGCTCCTGATAGCTCCTGAAGAAGTAGAAACTAAACATGAAGTTCAGCAAGAAGAGTCTGCAGATGCTCCTAAAAGCGTTGGTTGAGCTCCTGAAAGCTCTTGACGGCTTTTGACGGCTCTTGAAGCCAGAAAATAGTCAGCAAGATAGTCAGGCAGACTGTCATAGTCAGCCAGAGGATTGGCTCCTAAAGCTACCGATCGAGTTCTTGAAAGCTCCCAACAACTCCTGAAAGCTCCTAAAATGAGCAGAAAAAAAAGGCAAGCAGCTAGAGACAGCCAGAAGATTGGCTCTTGAAGAGCTCCTAAGAGCTCCTGAAATCGCCGGTAGAGCTCCTAAAAGCTCCCGACAACTCCTGAACCTGCCTGCTCCACACAACAACAGTAGTAGTTAAAGTTCAGAACCACCTCTCACCTCCCTAATGCCAAAGAAGACCAAGAGCCTAAGGGAGATCTACCAGAATGAAAGGTATGATGAAGAATTTGATGAGAGTGTGAATTTTGCATTATTTTCTCATGGTGATCCAGTTTATTTTGAAGAATCTGTGAAAGAGGAGAAACAGTATGAGGCCATGGATGAGGAGATAAATGTAATAGAGAGGAACAACACATGGGAGTTAATAGATTTTCCTCCCAACAAGCAAGATATTGGGGTGAAATGGGTCTACAAGACCAAGTGCAATGCTGAAGGAAGGATAGATTGGCACAAGGCAAGATTAGTTATCAAGGGGTGGGTGCTGTCATAATAGTGGTTTACAATTCCTGAGAGGAAGGGATTTTAGCTGAAATCACATATTTTTAGAAAATATAATGATTTAAGCCTTTAAAAGTTTCATTTTAAGGATTCCAATTGAAGAGGGTTTGATCAAATCACCTTAGATCAAACCCCCTTGGATAAAACCTCGCTAGTTTTAAACCATACTTATAAATGCATCTCCTTTACACCTATAAAAATGCTGATAAAAAATCACTTTTGATTTACCTTTTGGGGGATCAAATGAATTCATTTAAAATTTATTTTAAATGATTATGGTATTCCTCAGAACAAGCTATCCAATGAATATAATTTTAATATGTTTTGGTTTTGTTATGTATTTGTTTTTAAGTTTTATTAAACATAGGTTTTTCATCGAAAATGATTTTTTGTTCTTCACATGTGGAAAAATAGAAGATTATAAAAAAATTGAAAAATATGAGTGCAAATGATATTAAAGTCCTTGATCCAACAAAAATTAAATTAAATTTTGACATATACAAAAAGTTATATGTTATACCAGATCATCAATTGTAATTCATTTGACTTTGAAACTTGATTAAGGAAAAAATAAAAAAAATATCTAACCAAGTGGAAGCACTAGATATCAGAGTTACAAATCTAAATTCAAAAGAATTATAATTTTATCCTTCATGGAAAAAAAATTATGCGTTATACAGTGTGCGTCACTTTTTAAAAATGTTGTTTTCTGAAAAAAAATCAATTTTCGTGGGAGATGGAAAAAGAAGTGTAATTGGATTCCAAAAATTTTGAAAAAAATATTTTTAGAATCTAAAAACAAAATTTGATGAGACTCTAGTTTGCACCATCTTCAAATTCCTCACGGTTTAGCCGTTATAGGTGCCTGAATGTGAAGATTTAGTTAAAAATAATAACTGAAGTGTCTAGTTTGGCCAAAAATTGTAAACCACTATTATGGGATCACCTGGGTACAAACAGCAGTTTGGGAGAGATTATAATGAGATATTTTTCCCTATTGCAAGGATGGAAACCATGTGGCCAGTCATAGAAATTGTAGCCCAGCACATGTGGAAGGTATTTCAAATGGATGTGAAGTCTTCCTTCCTTAATGGAGTGTTGAATGAAGAGGTTTATATGGAGCAACCATTCAGATATGAAGTTCCGGTTCAAGAACACAATGTGTATAGGTTGAAGAAGGATCTTTATGGGTTGAAGCAAGCTCCATGGGCATGGTGCAAGAGGATTGACTCATATTTGATGAGAAATGGCTTTAGCAAAAGCGATGGTGAGCCCACTCTTTACATCAAGGCAACAAATGGTAAGGTTTTGATTGTTGTCTTGTATGTAGATGATTTATTTTTCACTAGGGATGATGATTTCCTCATTCCTGATTTTAAAGAGGCCATGAAAAGAGAGTTTGAAATGATAGATTTAGGTCTTAGAGATATTTTCTAGGCGTAGAAGTAAAACAAATGCATGATGGTATATTCATCTCTCAAGAAAAATATCCAAATGAGATCTTGAAGAGATTTAGGATGCTTGAAAGCAAGCCTTCCCCAACACCAACAGTTATAGGTCTGAAGTTGAGCAAGGAATATTGCAGCAGCAATGTGGATCCAACCATGTTTAAGAGTTTGGTTCGAAGTTTAATGTATTTAAAACAACTAGGCCCAATATAATGCATAGTGTGAGTCTTATTTCCAGGTTTATGGAGACTCCATGGGACACCCATTGGCAAGCAGGTAAAATAATCCTGAGGTATGTAAATGGTACCAAAGGATATGGCATTCTTTACACAGCAGCAAAAGAGTTTTGGTTGGTTGGTTACATGGACAGTGATTGGGCAAGAAGTTTGGATGATAGGAAGAGCACATCGGCCTATGTGTTTCATTTGCGTTTGAGAGTCATCTCATGGGCTTCCAAGAAGCAACCCATCATTTTCCTATCTACAATAGAGGCTGAGTATATAGCAGAAAATGCAACAACATGTCAAGCTATTTGGCTGAGAAGAATCTTGGTAGATTTGAAGGAAGAACAAGAGGATGGAACAGTAATCTTTTGCAACAATGTTTCATCGATAGATTTGATGAAAAATCTTGTTTTTCATGGAAGAAGCAAGTACATTGAAATCATGTATCATTTTATCAGAGAATTGGTTGAGAATGGTAAAATTAAAATGGCATTTTGTAGGTCTAAGTAGCAGCTAGTAGACATATTCACCAAGCCTTTGAGCAAGGACAGTTTTGAGTGCCTGAGAAGCAGATTTGGCATTGTTGATTTGGATCAGGATTGATCCTGTTTCGTCAGCTTAGGACCAAGGGGGAGTGTTAGAAAATTGAATGCTCCTGAGCCTCTTGCTCTTACGTCAGATCCCCTACTTCACCTACCCGTCACGAGCCCCTAATTTCAACAACAATTTTTGGGATCTTCATCCCTGCAGCTCTTGACAGCCATTGAAGTAAATATGGTAGCTCATTTTGAATTCCCAATTAATGCTAGTAGGTGATTTTGAACTTGAGAGGGAATGTCTGTTGAAGACAAAAAGAATTGAAGGCAGATTATTCTGTTAGTTGAGAAGACTCAGTTGGAGTTGAAGAATTTTTTTGTGCAGTAGTAGTCTATAGACAAAGAATTTTTTTGTGTGAGCTTCTAAAAGCTCCTGAACAACAACAGCTATTTTTTTTCTGTGTGAGTAGAGATTGCTCCTAAAGAGCTCTGCATAGCTCATGTCAGTTGAGCTCCTAGCAGCTCCTGAAGTTTTTTGTGTGTCTGGTTGAGCAACTCATGAAGCTCCCAAAAGTTTGAATTATGTAGCTTAGAGTTAGCTTTTAGTATTTTATGTTTGATCTTCAATGTATTTCCATTTCCATCTTAGTTAATATAAAAGGAAAATATTGCATGCCCAGATTTATCTCCTTGCATTTTATTTATTCCGCATTTGTATTCCCCTATTTGTGTTTTTTTTGGGGAAATAGAGTAGCAGCTCTATGTATTTCTGTGCATACAAAAATTTGACAAACCCAACCATGAATCACAAACAAAATTAAACCAAAGCATTCCAAGATGTCATGGCCAAAATGTGGGTTTGAAGGATAGACAAAACTGAACAAATCCCAAAATGGAAAATTTAAATAACAAGGGAAGGATTTTTATGGTGAGATGGCCTCCATTTTTCCCAAACAACTAAACCAGTGAAATAGGACATTGTTCAAACATGGATTAAGAAGGCCACCAAATATTGTTGAGCTCATAACCATGCAATGGTACCAAATATGACTATTCAAATACTATCAATAATCTACCATCAATGTTGTGAATCATTCTTCCCTCTATATAAAAAAAAAACCAACTTATTTCCAGGCAGATATACTAAAATCCACCCACAACTATTAACCACTACCTGTGGATAATTGTGCCACCTACCTACTATGGGGCTGTTAAAATCATTATTAATGTTCTGACCATGCAATGCTTCTTCACATAGGCTCCTTAGAATTGTGAAAAATTCTAACCATTTGCATTGTATTTTTCCCTCGTTTTCATCTTCAATCAACTTCCATAATGAGAGCTCCTTATTGTTGACCAAAACAACATTTCCATCATACCCAGTTAATTCCCACTCAGAAAATTCCCAACCAGAAAAAAGAGTCATTGTTTGGCCCCTCTAGTCTCTATGGTAGTTCAATGACATCTCAACTTCTCTCTGCAACATTGAATTCCACAACATCAAACCAACAAAATCTCCACCTGATCCCACCAGAATTGTTCACATTAATCCAATAAAACTTTCCTTGAGAGTACACCCCTTCCCTAATGGGAGATATTGATATGGGTGGATTAGCTATCTCCAATTTGGCCCATACATTAGTCCTTGAATCATAGATCTCCATCACCATATTGTTGTTATATCCTATGACCAAGGTGCAGACCCTAGTGGAGGTATTAAAAGCTAATCCAATGAAATCCCAACTCTTAAGTTGGGTAGGAGGGGGGAGGACTATCCATGTTCTGGTAATAGGGTTGTAAATGCAAAATGAAGTGGATGTTCTGTCCTTAGAACAACAAAGGAGACTCTTGCAGATAGTCAAAACATTGACCCTCCCCTCTTCCAAAAACTCTAACAAAAATTTGTAGATAGGGCAAGTGGGTTCTGATTGAAGTAGATACCAAGCTTCAAATAGACTTTCAGTCATGGATGAGGGCTTGAAGCAACCATAGAGGAAAATACGAGAGGAGCAAGTAGGGACAATTATTGAAATTGATTGGATTAAGGTCTTTCCTGATGAAAGAAGATGCTTCCATTGTTTACAGACAACTCTAAATCTCACACTGTTCAGAGTGGACATATTAGCTAGAATTAGAATTAATAATTCTTGTGGTAGGTTACACCATATTTCACTATTCATCTCAATAATTTCTGCTCTTGCAATGCTCATTTTCAGTCTTGTAGCTAACTCTAATTATGTTTCTTCTTACATACATTCTAATTCTAAAAGAGGTTCAGATTGAGGAGTTCCAACTAGCATCCCATGCATGTTGTCATTTGCTAGTGGACAACCCCTCCTCCCATGCATCATGACAGGCTTGGAATTTGACAGTCACCCTATACCTGTCATGAAAATTTTATAATGTTTGGTCATTTAGTGTCTTTGAAGTATTAAGAAAAAACATAAATAATTTATGATTTTAAAAAAGTAAGATCTAAAAAGATTTTTGAAACTCTTTATCAAGCAAATATAGATCTAAAAGATAAAAATTAGATATACAAACAATGATAAGTCGAAAGTGATACATACCCACACTTACCAAATGACTAATAAAATTTTGAAACACTTTATCAAACAAATAAATTTAAGATCTGAAAGATAAAAATTACATGCAAACAATGATAAATACAAAGTGATATCTACATACTCTTTATCAAACAAATACATTTAAGATCTGAAAGATAAAAATTACTTACAAAAAATGATACATACAAAGTGATAGATACCCCACACTCACCAAATCACCAATAAAATCAATGTAAAATTAGAAATCCTCTCTACATATATTAAAAAATCAATGTAAAATTAGAAACCAATGATACTTAATAGTAATAAACACAAAAAAGCTTAACTTTACAATTAAAAGAAGTTTCTAAATTCATATTAAGATAATCTTATTGAAAAAATTCTAAAATTAAAAATAATTACATTCTATGTTCTTAAAGATTCTAAATTAAAAAATATTCAAAGAAAATCTCATTAAAAATATTCTAAAATTAAAACTACTACATTCTATTTTTTTAAAGATTCTAAATTAATTTGTATTTTTATAATATGCATTATAAAATGATATATATTAGTATTATAAATTAAAATACTATAATATATTTATTTATAATATTTTTTTACAATTCTTTAAAGTATCATATATACATTATATAAAAATATAGCAAATTAAAGTATAGATCTGAGTTATCCTTGTGTAGGGTCTATTTTCATCATTTTTTCTCTAATCAAAACTCTAATCCTAACCCTAATTGAATGTTATTTTAAATTGTAACCATTTTGTTTTCTTTTTATCACTTCATATTATCTTCCCAAAACTAATATTAAAATATATTTAAAATAATATTTAAGTTTTATTGAAAATATTTAAAAAATTTAAAAAGCAGAATCTCCATAGCTTTCATAAAAATAAAACTGTTTTTTAAATTCATTTTAAAGTTAACAATAATGACTGCGTTTTTTTTTCAAAAGATAAGAAGATAAGATTTAAGAGTGGATATGGATTTGTATGTCATTTGAACGTCAATTTCTAGAAGAGTTTTTCCTTACACATTGCTTTTTGGTGGATGCCATTGTAATACACCTCTAGCATAAAAATGATTAAATTCATAATTTTTGCCTTTCTCTTGAACAACATTGCATCCCCACTTTACTTAACAATCTATATGTAGAATTAATTTTATTTTTTTAATCCAAGATAAATGATAATTTTTATAAGATTTGTAGTGGTGAAAATTTGTAAGATGCAAATTCATTTGGAGGTCAACATTAAAGTATGTCATTTCATATTTAATATGAAAAAAAATTCAAAATTATCAATTAAAAGATTGAAACTTTATTGATGATTTCAATTGTTAAATTTGAAACTTGTGTTCTCATCAAAGTGATAGTGAAATGAATTTATAAACATTTATTATTGATCTACTTTTGCATTAAAAAAATTATAAAATTGATTGAGTTGAATGACAATGGAGAGGGAGGCTATTACAAAGATGATGTCAAAATTGGCTTAACAATGACATTTATAGTTACAATGCTATTATGGAGTGGTATCGAATAAGTTAAGTAAATAGTGGTCAATGGGGAGTTGGATCATGAAATGGAAGCTATCAAATGAGGAAGTGGTTATTTTATATAGGCTAAAACTAAATATAAAACTTTAAATACTAAGACCAAAGACAATATGTTTCCTTGTAAATATTACACAACATTTTTTCATGAGTGAATTTAACATATAAGTGATTTTTTTAATTAAAGTTGGTAAAGAATATAAACCTAACTTAATACTATCATCACTATCCTAAGAGTCCAAACTTGATATGTATTTTATATATTCTTAAATATTTGTGTTAAATCTTTAGGCATGGAAATGACCCCAAAAATTTTAATTTAATTTTGGGTACAAGACAACTCCCTTCCTACTAATTATTTGCTAATTATGTACAAGATGTATTAATTTTTGTGCTAGGTGTTGTATGAAAAAACAAGCCTCCATTCATTATTGATGATTCAAAATCTAAGACGTAGACATCAGCTATCATCTAGAGAGCATTATTACATATTGTATTATCTTTGAAGCTCATAGCATCAACATGCCATAAATAGCTACACATGACTACACATATTGCATGGTTGCTTCACATGTCTTCAATCTTATCAAAAATATTAAAAAATATCCAAAGGTTTGACTTAAAGAGAAGGTTCTTTCTTAGCAAAGTCCCAAAGGTGTTCATCAACTCTAGATCTATTTTTAAAAATTTAGATATATAGATTCTAGAGAATACAATAAATAGGTTCCAAGTGAGCAAAAATATATAGATCTTTTCCATGTGATGGAGTTTGAATGCATGAACATATTTAGTTTAAATTTGTGGGGGTGGGTGTGGGGGGGCGGGGCAGGTCATTTCTATACCCACAAATTTTAAGTCTATTCATGGATTCAAATTCCATCACATGAAAAATATCTATGTAGTTTTCTCACTTGTAATGTAGTTACCATATTATCTAGAATCTATATCTAAATGTTTGAAAATAGGTCATGTTGATGAAGATCACCTTTGTGACTTTGCTAAGAAAGAGTCTTCTCCTTATGCCAAACCTTTGGATTTGAATTAATAGTTTTGCACTAATTTGTTGGATGATTGATATCAGACTACTAAAATTGTTATGCCTTGATTTGGGTCATTTCTATACTCACAAATTTAAATTGTGTTCATGGATTCAAACTATGTCACATAAAAAAATCCATGTATTTTTGCTCACTTATAACCTAATGATCATATTTCCTAGAATCTATATCTAAATATTTGAAAATATGTGGTCTTGATGAACACCTTTGTGACTTTGCTAAGAAAGGACCTTCTCCTTATATTTCAAATATTTGGGCTTTATTTAATATTTTTGATATGTTTATTCATTTGTAACTATTAATTTCATGTTGATATTATGCTTTAAAGATAAATCAATATGTAACAATGCTTTGTATCTATGATAGATGATGTCTAAGTCTTAGATTTTAGATCCTAAATAATGAATTAAGGATTGTCCTTCCATACAACACCCAGCGTGCAAATCTCAATAGTGGCATGGTATGATGGTTGAGTTATTGTGTTGTTATTCTTGGCATCAAGGTTCAAACCCCATTGGGGTGTAATTGTTGAGAATTTATATTGGGGATGAGGTTCCTCATTTGTGACCTCACTGGTTCATAGCTCCGAGTCAAAAGCGTTTACCCCTCTTAAAAAAACACCTCGTATACAAATTAACACATCTCGTATAGTTGGAAAGTAATTAGTAGGAGAAGGGATTCATCTCATGCCCAAAATTAAATTAAGAAATTATGGGGCCATTTCCATGGCTAAAGATTTAACATAAATGTTTAGGAGTGGATAAAATATGGATCAAGTTTGGAATCTTAGCATAATGAGTATATGATCAAGTTAGGTTTAAATTATTTATCAACTTTAATACAAAAACATATCACTTGTTCAATACTGGATGCATTAGGGACAACCTAGTGAAAATGAGTCAAACGTGAAAGAAAAATTATAAGATATATAACTTTTGTGCTCACAAAAAAAAATTCAACCTACATAACCTAGAATTATAATGAAATTTTATTTAATATTTAAAAATATATAAATATTAAAATAAAATGTAAAACTTTTAAAATGCTTTCTATAAATTAAAAATTTCTCTTATACAAGGGTCTTATTGGTACGACCTGTACATTCTATGTTTGTAGCCGTTCCTAAATCTATGGTAATAGTCTTAAAGATAGTTATTGTTTTGGAATTGCCTCTATCGAAAGACTTCAGTAATATGTAATTGATAGCTGATATAAATTTATTGCCACCGTTCACTCTAATAAAAGAAATCTCTTTCAAGTTTAGAAAGTATATATATTTATTGTTGGGAAAAGGAATGTAAGAAATCAGATTTAATCTCTATCATAGCGGTTTAAGTAGACAAGACTTTCACAAATGTTGTTGCCAAACAGGAAGAATTGATATCTCATTTTCAAGCATGAAATCTTGCAACGGTTTTGTTTATGATTGTTTGTGTTAAAAACTTTTCCTTGTTTAATGAAAGGAATATACAAGTTTATTCACAAATTAATGATAACTTTTTAATGTTATATAACGTTTAGTAGATATAAGAAACAACATAAGTTATCATTAAATTATCGCTATAATTTATATGATATCAATACTTTCATATAAAGATATTTGTTTTAAGTTAGAAATTATAAAAAAAAATATAAATTTTGTAGATTCAAGAACATTTTTAGTTCCTACCGGTAGGCAGGTATACTTATGCATTCGTCTGGAATGTATTTAACCGGCAACATGAACCAATCACATTTCGCCATTTAACATATTGCTTTTTTTTTGTATAGTTTGAATTTGGAGAGCTATTTTATATATTGGAAAATTAGCATTTATCTATTTTTCTATTCGTCCGAGTAGCTTTATAAATCATTTTCGTTTTAAAAATTCGGGAAAATGCGATGGCATAAATTGATTAAATAAATTTAAGCAAAGGCATAGTTTAAAAGGTGGCAGCTAGAGGTACGTAATCCATGAATGCAGATTAAATGCATTAATTAAATGCATTAAAATATCAGGAAACAGCGAGCGCATAAATTGATTAATTAAAATTAAGCGAAGGCATAGATTATCAAACTGGCGGGTAGACGTATGTGATGCATGAAAAAAAAAAAAATGCATTGAATGGCATTTGGCTCGAGGTGAAGGCGGTGGAGTCGCTTGGAGGCCACGCGTGGCTAGGGTACTTTGGTCATTTAATATAGAGTTGAGTTACTTGGTATGCATTTGCATTACTTTGCGTGTGTTGTTTTTGTTTTCTGTAAGCGGTGTTCTCAGGGAGAGTTTTAGCGACCAAGTAGGATATGTTATAGTTGCAGAATCCAGACCCAGAAACGAGTTATTTGAAGCGATAATATGGTAATTTTCAGAGTTTCGATACATTAAAACGGTGGACAGTGAGAGACAAATTGCTTGAGGTCAGAAGAGGTAAGCTTTCGTTTTTTAGTCTATTTGATACAAGAAGTGCAAGTAGGGTTTCATAGTGCTTGAAGGCATTCATATACTTTGATTATAAATTCGTATTTTAAACTACTGTTAGTATTGTTCATTCAAATTTCTTGTTGAAATGCGAAGGTTTCATGTGCGTTTGATAGGAATTATGTAAAAATCCTCTTGTTCATTTTACTTCATGCATGTGAGTCGACAGTGAGTTGCTTTGAGCTTTTCCGTATATTAAACTATTTTTAGTGTTACCTATTTGAATTTTTTTGTTGAAATGTGAAGGTTTCATGTGCGTTTGATAGGTATTATGTAGAAATCCTCTTGGCCATTTTGCTTCATGCATGTGAGCCCTGTAGAGTTTGTATCTCTTTTATTGCTGCAAGGTGGTCCCATAAAGAGGGCTTTGGAACCAAAATTATGTCAACGTGTGCGATAATGAGAGCTTTTGAACAATGAGTCATAGTGTGTTGCTTTGAGCTTTTTCGTTGACATGAAAGCATAAAGGATATAGGGATTCTGTTAAAAGTCGTGGTTGTTGTCCTCGTGAGCATAAATGCAAACAATGGGAGCATAAAGAATACAGTAGAAACCTTTTACCTATTGGCAGGCATAGATTTCTGTCGGATGTCATTGTTACTGTTTTTGTATGTTGGGGTTATAAAAAACTATGTCAAAAATGCTGAGGAGTCCAAATTACAATGTTCCCATAGAGCAGTTAAGTAATATTGCTTTTCGCTTTTTATTCTATTCGATACAAGAAATGCAAGTAGGGTTTCATAGTGCTTTAAGGCAATTGTATATTTTGACTATAAATTCATATTTTAAACTACTTTTAGTATTGTTTATTCGAATTTCTTGTTGAAATGCGAAGGTTTCATCTTCGTTTGATAGGTATTATGTAGAAATCCTCATGTTCATTTTCCTTCATGCATGTAGTCCTGTAGAGTTTGTGTTTTCTTGATTGCTACAAAGTGGTCCCATAAAAAGGGCTTTGGAACCAAAATTATTTCAACGTGTGCGATAATGAGAGCTTTTCAACAATGAGTCAAGAGTGTGTTGCTTTGAGCTTTTCCATTGTCATGAAAGCATAAAGGATAGAGGGATTTTGTTAAAGGTCGTGGTTGTTGTCCTTGTAGTCATGAATGCAAACAATGGGAGCATAGAGAATGCAGTAGAAACCTTTTCCCTGCCGGCAAGCATAAAAAATTTGTCAGATGTCGTTTTTACTGTTTGTGTATCTTGGGGTTATAAAAAACTATGCCAAAAATGTTGTAAAATCCAAATTACAATGCTCCCATAGAGTAGTTAAGTAATATTGCTTGATAGAATAGTTTTAGGCTTCATGGAAAAGAGCAGTCCAATTCATTGCTAGAAGATTTGTAGTCCAATAACCTGTCACAATTAGCTTGTGTAGTTAATCTTGTTTGCATTTATACTTGTGCCTCTTGAACCTGGAAAAATGCTTGATAGTGTTTAAAATGGTTTTTGCTATTAGTCTCCATCGCAGTAGGAGTACTATAAATTGCTATTCTTTT
Source organism: Sequoia sempervirens (assembly GCA_007258455.2). Lineage (NCBI taxonomy): Eukaryota > Viridiplantae > Streptophyta > Pinopsida > Cupressales > Cupressaceae > Sequoia > Sequoia sempervirens. Next base: position 11,298,790 of record VDFB02179234.1, read on the forward strand.
AGAAAAAATAGATACATGGTTTTTGTTTTCTAATGAAATCTTTTTACATGGTGCAATGCTTTTCGTTGGAAGAAAAGAGGTCATGTAGCGGTCCGACTATGGAAAATTCTTCAAGCGAGTAGTACAAGGTGAGTTTCCAGAGTTAACCTTCTCTTTTGTTTACAATTGCATATAGTAAACAGAGAAAAAGGTTAATTCAAGATTCTCACTATATTGATTGTACTTGTAATCATATCGTTGCTTATTGTTACAAGGACAATCTTTGCAAATGGGTACTGTGAGTGGCATATGCTATATGGTTCATAAAAATTAAGCATTTGAGGCTCAAAAGTAGATCTTTGTTTCAAAAAATTTACCTTTTCAAATTTTAAGAGTTTGATTCTGACTCCATATGCAAGCTTTGATTAAAACTACTGGCTAAAGGTCCATAATTCATTAATTCAAAATCAATGCATTTAATGGCATCTGACTAGAGGCAAGACTGTTTGGATTGCTAATTAGTCTTTGAATATATAACAATTAAAAGATATAAAAAAGGTATGATTATCCTTGGCCACATTTCACATTTTGGCCTTCCAGTGTGCATCTTAAATAGAAATTGGGTTTTGCATTGTTGCAATGTGTTTGGATACTTTGATTCTAAAATCATATTTTAGATCATTCTAAGTGTTATCGATTCAAACCTTTCCTTGAAATACCAAGAATTCGTCTGAATCTTGGAGGCAACGTACACTTGTCTATAATTATCCTTGGCCACATTTCACTTTTTTATCTTTCAATCAAAGTCAATTAACAAAGTAGCAGTTAGACCTAAAGAAGGTTGAAGGACTATGCTAATAGAAAACCATATTTTCGACAATGGCTAGACAACCTGTTGAAATTGTTGTACAAAATTTAAAGCAAATGCATTTTCCCTTCTATTTACTTTCATTGTACATCTTAAATGGAACTTGGGTTTTGCATTGTTACAATGCGTTTGGATACTTTGATTGTAAAGTCATAGTTTAGATCATTTTAAGTGTTATTGATTCAAATCTTGGCTTGAAATACAAAGGATTCATCTGAGTCTTGTAGGCAATGTACAACTGTCCTATAGAGAGAGCTTTGGAACTAATGAGCTGCTATTAAGGATAGAGGAATACTATCAAATATTGTGGTTATTGTCCTCATAGGCACATATGCAAAATATGGAAACATATAGAAAGCAAGTTAACTCTTCAATAATCCCATGAAACATAGTCTTTCTATGCATCCATGCATACAGGTTTGCATGTATATATGTGTGCATGTAATTATGTATATATGAATGCATGTATCTATATTGCCATGTATGTATGTGTGTATATAACAGATTACTGTTGCATTTGCTTTTAATGCTTTTTTGTGGATGGCGCCAGCTAGCCATCCAGTCATATTGTGATTAAACAATTAAGAATAAGTGCTAAATAATTGAAGTAAAATGACCCCATTCAGTTAGCAGATCATTTTTTCTCAGCCCTTTACATGTTAACTGAGAGTTTTGAAGCTTTTGCTGTTCATTGGCAGTCTTTGAAGCTTAAATGTCACAGTATATGTAGCATTTTACCAAATAGCTCTATCATTCATGATCATTTAGGCAAGTTCATATTTCCTTATTCATCCTTGTATTGTCCCATATCTAAATAATTAGGCAATTGCTAGTTAGGCTTTAAGCACCTAGAAATTCAAAGAAAGAAATGGTTGCAATTAGCTTTGTGTGCATTTAAACTATTAATCAAAGGCAACTAACAAACTAGCCCTAGAAAACCATGTCTGTGTTAATGTGTTGAATACCATGTATTTGTGCATGGGTGTATATGAATACTATGAGTTGTGGTTTCTACCATTCTATAATGCTTAGAATTACTTGTACAACCAAGCAATATGCAAGTAGAATTCATAGTTCATAGCATCAGGATGCATTTCTAAGGGATAGATTTCCCTGATCAAGGTTGTTAGCATCTGATAGGAGATGTTAGAGATACATCCAATTAATGTATGCTCACAACATCTTCAAAACAATAGGGAATTCCTATCAAGCCTTTTGCCAGAGCATTTCAAAAAGAAATCTGACCTAAACAATGCAAAGTAGGTTTAAAATCTGAATTTATAATCGAAGTACTTCATTTCCTTATATAGCACTATAGAACCCTACTTGGATTCTTATATGTTCGTCTGATTTAAAGAAAAACAATATCACTTAAGCTGCTCTATAGCAGCATTGTAATTTTAGTTCTACAACATTTTCACCGGCATATTTTTTTTTACAATGAATTACAAAGAAATGGTAACAACTACATCTAACAAAATTTTATATGCTTCTTTGGGGAAAGGTTTTCCTCGTATTCTTTATGCTCCTCATTTGTTTGCATTTATACTTGAACAATAACCCACCTAAATTTTAGCAGGAATCCAGCATCCTTGTAAGCTCGCGTAGTGGAAGAAACTCAAAGAACACCAACTGATGTGAGTTATTTGAAAGAAATTTGGTTCCTCACGTATTCTTTATCTCATTTATTTGCACATTTTATGCCTATAGGGGACAACAACCCACAGATTTAGGTCCCCTTATCCTTTATGCTTTCATGTATTCTGGAAGCTCAAAGCAACACACTGTTGAATGATTGTTGAAAAACTCTCATTATCACACACGTTGACATAATTTTGGTTCCAAAGTCCTCTTTATGGGACCACTTTGCAACAATTAGAAAAATACAAATTCTATAGGGCTCACATGCATGAAGTAAAATGAACAAGAGGATTTTTGCATAATACCTATGAAACGCAAATGAAACCTTTGCATTTCAACAAGAAATTCGAATAGATAATACTAAAAGTAGTTTAATATACAGGTTTATTCCTACGAGGACAGCAACCATGACTTTTAACAGAACCCCTCTCTCCTTTATGCTTTAATGACAATGGAATAGCTAAAAGCAACACACTATCGACTTGCATGCATGAAGTAAAAAAGTAGTTTAAAATACGGGTTTATGCCTATGAGGACAACAACCACAACTTTTAACAGAACCCCTCTACCCTTTATGCTTTGATGTGAATGGAAAAGCTCAAACGCAGATGAGACCTTTGCATTTCAACATGAAGCTCAAATAAATAATACTAAAAGTAGCTTAAAATATGAATTTATAATGACAGTATAACAATGTCTTAAAGCATTATGAAACCATTCTTCCATTGCTGTTTGCATGTACCTGGTTTAAACATTTAATTATTGGTTCTTGATAATGGAATGAAATGAACTTGGACAAGTGGAAATAGCATTACCCCATGGAATTGGAACATCAGTGTTTGCATGCCTTTACCATGATAGCAGATTTGCGTGCATGAGACTTATGTGAATCTCAAATGTCATAGTGTATGGGTACATGTGTCAAGTAGCTTGTTCCTAGGTCTTGACTCTGCAGCAACGACATCTCCTGTGACTACACAAACTTGCAAAATAACAAAAAATGAAACGCTCAAAGTAATCACAATTCATCTCTAGTCACTAAAATCTATATTGCATGAAAATCAAGCAAAAACCTTTGAGTAGATGAAGGTCATGAATATTGAACCAATAGTAGGACAGTCACCACAACATTTAAGTAAACCTATGGTGTAGACTCCCTTTTCCATTATCAATTTTATTCCCAATTTCATCCATAAAGAACTTTGTCAACCTTTAGAACTTGCTATTAGCCATTGCTTTGATCCATGATTTCCATTTCTTTCATCAATGAATTGTATATCTTTGATCCATGAAGAGCTTCTTTAGCCTGTGCATCCATGTATTCTATATCTTTGAGGATATTCTTCATGGATGGCATTGGGAATACAATTGATAATGGAAAAGAGAGTGTTGAGCATAGGTTTCCTTAAATATTGTGGTGACTGTGATACTATTAGTTCAACGTTCATAACCTTTATCTACTAAAAAGTTCTTGCTCATTCATACCTTGGTAATTAAATTTCTGATATTACATTGCATATGTCTCATGTTGTTCACCTTGAAATGTCCATACTGAAATACAGTAATAAAAAGTAATAAAGTAATTATAGCAATACAAAAAAATTCCAATAAAAACTAATCAAGACTAATACAAAATACTTTACAACATGTTGTGTGTTACAACTGTCAGTGAGTTGTTGTTTTTACAACACCATGTGTTTTACAATCTACAGTTTAATAAAACAGTAGTCAAGAAGTAAACAAAAATAGATAATGGAAACTCAAATTCAATGTTTTAGTTTCCATTTCTCATTTAACAAGTCTTTCAACATCCTAATCAGATTCACTCTTTACATTTTATTCCTTTACTTTTCTGCTCTCATTCGAATCGCAGGGGGACCATACGTGAAGCCACTTAATAACCCTTCCATGATTTGATGGAGCTGGTGTGAGGTGATTTCATGAAAGCTCAAGTGTCATAGTATATGTGGCGTAGCAGCTAATAAGTCCATCTTACATTGTGCTGATGACAATTTAATTTGTCTCATCTGTCTCCAAACCATTAATCAAATTCAATTAACAAACAAGTCAATCTTGCACTTGATTCAACAATGAGACCATCTAACAAGCACTTGTTTGTTATCACTATGATTAATGATAGAATTGGCTTAATTTTCATACTGAATGTGGTGTATTAGCTTGTTGGCTCAACATGATAGCTTTTGAACAAGTTAATTCAGTGATCAATCAATCTAGTTTGCTGATGAATTAATTGTGCCCCACGGTTGGTCATGGCCAATTATTGGAAAAGTTGTAAATGCCATGGATGAAATTATATGCATAAAATTCTAGTTTATGGTTTGCTTGAAATGCAATGAAAAAACTACTATGAAGGCATAAGACAGGGTTGTGTAACATATTGCCATTCCTTTATCTAATTTCTTTGGACACAAATGTTTTACACATTTGATTGCAATAGTAACGTGTCTATGAAAATGGGAAAATAGAGACCATAATTCAGTACTTTTTAGCGTGTGTATATATGTATCCTGATACATATAAGCTCAACCTGGCATTTATGAAAATAGTTGCTATGTACAGTGAAGGAGCTTATTAGTGTTACTATATGTGATTGCCATATAACAAAGTAAATTGGTGCACGGCTATAGTGGCACATCCAAAAAATACATGGACGCATGTATATGCAGTTGCATACAGGAATACGTAGAAGCTTAGATGAAAAGTTAATTATGGTTAATTATAAAACATCTCTGTACACCAAATCAATTAAACCATTCATGGCCATTCATATGCAAAAAAAAAAATGGAACTTCTTGAAAAGGCTTTACAGACAACGAAGCAAATGCAACTGTAGACCGAAATTGCAAAATCTTTGGCAACATCTTCCTTTCTGTTCCTTATGCTACAAATATTCAATAGCCTATAGATGTTCATATTAATTGTATCTCTTCGTGTATGTTAAATCCATATGCTTATTCTATTGCTTTTGGTTTTATTTCATGGAAGTTGAAATGTCATAGCATATGTGGCGCAAGAGCCAATAAGTCCATCTTACATTTTTCTCATGACAATTTAATTTGTCTCATTTGTCCCTGAACCATTAATCAAATTCAATTAACGAACAAGTCAATTTTACAATTAGCTTGTGCAAATTAAGCCAATTCTATCTTTTACTCATTAATGAAATTAACTAACCAATTTAACAAGATAGCTTTCAGACAAGTTAGGTCAGTAATGAATAAATTTGTTTGACTAATAAGTCAATTGAGTTCAATAGTTAGCCATAGTGATAGCAAACAAGTCCTTGTTTGATGATGTCATTGTTGAATTTTCTTGCGTGTCCCTGTCTGCACTTTTGCTATAGCTTGAATCAATGATGCTTCATGGTTCAAGTATTAAGTGTAACTGGAAACCTTTCTTGACTTACAACCATTGATTTAAATCTATTTTGAAACCATAATTGCAGTGGTTCTTTAAGCTGATGCAAAACAGTAGTATAGTTAAAATGCATTGCAAAAGCCTATAGAGAACCATGTTTGCACTATTAGTGTCCATTACACCATCATTGTCATCCATTGCAGTTACAATTTTGGCAGTTGTTTGCACAAATGTGTTTTCATGCATTGTGAAACCCAGCTTGCTTTTTTGGGATATAATGAAGCAACATAGAAAAAAATAGCCATTTGTTGCCTTGAGTAACTTGTTTCTTGGTGTTCATTCAACGAGCACAGGAGCTTCTGCTCTATATCATAATTTGACACGCTGTGGAAAAATACCTCCTACTTATCAGCTTCTGCTCTGTCACTGTAAACGTCCCCTTTCTATTGATAAAAGCTATCAGTTTTCTAGCCTATGCCTTTGCTTAATTTTATTTGTATATGTCATTTTTTTCCAGATTCCCATTTAAAAAGGAAACTCCATATTCTACTACCAAAGAAAATACATTAACGTCAAAGAAGTTTGAAATTGAAGATAACAACCCTAATAGCAGTCACTTGGATAAACTATTTTTCTATAGTGACAATTTTATTGGGTCCTAGTGTCAAGGAAAGAATACTTATGCATTTGGTTGAAATGCTTTTGCTAGTTCCTACTGGTAGGCAGGTATACTTATGCATTCGCCTGGAATGCATTTAACCGGCAGCATGAACCAATCACATTTCACCATTTAACATATTGCTTTTTTTTTGTATAGTTTGAATTTGGAGAGCTATTTTATATATTGGAAAATTAGCATTTATCTATTTTTCTATTCATCCGAGTAGCTTTATAAATCATTTTCGTTTTAAAAATTTGGGAAAATGCGATGGCATAAATTGATTAAATAAATTTAAGCAAAGGCATAGTTTAAAAGGTGGCGGCTAGAGGTACGTAATCCATGAATGCAGATTAAATGCATTAAAATATCAGGATATAGCGAGTGCATAAATTGATTAATTAAAATTAAGCAAAGGCATAGATTATCAAACTGGCGAGTAGACGTGCGTGATGCATGAAAAAAATTAAATGCATTGAATGGCATTTGGCTCGAGGTGAAGGCGGTGGAATCGCTTGGAGGCCACGTGTGGCTAGGGTACTTTGGTCATTTAATATAGAGTTGAGTTACTTGGTATGCATTTCCATTACTTTGCGTGTGTTGTTTTTTTGTGTTTTGTAAGCTCTTGTTCTGAGGAAGAGTTTGTAGCCACTAAGCAAGAGATGTTACGGTTGCAAGCCCCACACCTAGAAACGAGTTACTTGACATGATAATTTGTTACTCTCCACAGTTCCTTTCTATTCAAGTGCATCGTGGGGATGTGTTTCATAGTACTTAAGTTCACTATCACAATCACTTTCTGCTTAATGTGTCGGTGCATGTATGTATGTGTGCATGTGCATTTACCTATGTGCATATCTATGTAGACCTTTGTAAATGCATATATGCATGCATGCATCTGACTCTAGATATATCTATGCATATATGTGTTTATGCATATATGTATGTATGTATAGGTGCATTTATGTGTATACACATGGGATCATATGGATGCATATATGCTTGTGTCCAAAGATACATTAATCTATTTTTACATGGATGTATCTGTACATATATATACATATGTATACATATATGTGTGTGTCGATATGTCTTTTCTACAAAATAGTTTACAATGACAGGGCAAAGGTTGTCATGATTCCAACAAAGGACATTTGCAAACAAGCTACTCCAGGAAATAAATAGTTTCTTTCAT
>VDFB02179234.1:11306608-11431270 GCA_007258455.2 Sequoia sempervirens
AATAATAAGCTGAAGTGTCTAGTTTGGCCAAAAATTGTAAACACTATTATGGGATCACAGGTACAAACAGCAGTTTGGGAGAGATTATAATGAGATATTTTTCCCTATTGCAAGGATGGAAACCATGTGGCCAGTCATAGAAATTGTAGCCCAGCACATGTGGAAGGTATTTCAAATGGATGTGAAGTCTTCCTTCCTTAATGGAGTGTTGAATGAAGAGGTTTATATGGAGCAACCATTCAGATATGAAGTTCCGGTTCAAGAACACAATGTGTATAGGTTGAAGAAGGATCTTTATGGGTTGAAGCAAGCTCCATGGGCATGGTGCAAGAGGATTGACTCATATTTGATGAGAAATGGCTTTAGAAAAAGTGATGGTGAGCCCACTCTTTACATAAGGGCAACAAATGGTAAGGTTTTGATTGTTGTCTTGTATGTTGATGACTTAGTTTTCACTAGGGATGATGATTTCCACATTGCTGATTTTAAAGAGGCCATGAAAAGAGAGTTTAAAATGATAGATTTAGGTCTCTTGAGATATTTTCTAGGCATAGAAGTAAAAAGAATACATTATGGTATATTTATCTCTCAAGAAAAATATGCAAATGATATCTTGAAGAGATTTAGAATGCTTGAAAGCAAGCCTTCCCCAACACCAACAACCATAGATTTGAAGTTGAGGAAGGAATATTGCAACATCAATGTGGATCCGACCATGTTTAAGAGTTTGGTTGGAAGCTTAATGTATTTAATAACAACTAGGCCTGATATAATGCACAGTGTCAGTCTTATTTCTAGGTTTATGGAGAACTCCACGGGACACCCATTAGCAAGCGGGTAAAATAATCCTGAGGTATATGTGAAAGGCACCAAAAGATATGGCATTCTGTATACAACAACAAATGAGTTTGGGCTGGTTGGATACATAGATAGTGATTGGGCAAGAAGTTTGGATGATAGGAAGAGCACATCGGGCTACATGTTTCATTTGGGTCCGGGAGTCATCTCATGGGCTTCCAAGAAGCAACCTATCGTTTCCCTATCTACAACAGAGGATGAGTATATAGCTGTGAATGCAACAACATGCCAAGCTATTTGGCTGAGAAAAATCTTGGCAGATTTGAGAGAAGAACAAGAGGATGGAACAATAATTTATTGTGACAATGTTTCAACGATAGATTTGATGAAAAATCCTGTGTTTCATGGAAGAAGCAAGCACATTGAAATCATGTATCATTTTATTAGAGAATTGGTTGAGAATGGTGAAATTAAAACAACATTTTGGAGGTCTGAGCAGCAACTAGTAGACATATTCACCAAGCCTTTGAGAAAGGACAGTTTCGAGTGCACGAGGAAGCCAGTTGGCATTGTTGATTTGAATCGGGATTGATCATTTAAGTCGACTTAAGGACCCGAGAAGTGTTAGAAGATTGAATGCTCACGAGCCTCTTGCTCTTCGTCGGATCCCCTGCTTCACCTACCGTCCGCGAGCCCCTAATTTCAACAACAATTTTTGGGATCTTCATCCTATGACTCAGCGGTATTGAAGTAAATATGGTAGCTCATTTTGAATTCCCAATTAATGCTAGTAGGTGATTTTGAACTTGAGAGAATACATTTGAAATAAAAGAATTGGTGATTATTACATTAGTTGAGAAGACTTCGAGTTGGAGTTGAAGAATTTTTTGTCATTAGTAGTCTATAGACAAAAGAATTTTTTGTGTGAGCTTCTAAAAGCTCCTGAACAACAACAGCTATTTTTTTTCTGTGTGAGTAGAGATTGCTCCTGAAGAGCTCTACATAGCTCATGTCAGTTGAGCTCCTAGCAGCTCCTGAAGTTTTTTGTATGTCTGGTTGAGCAACTCACGAAGCTCCCAAAAGTTTGAATTATGTAGCTTAGAGTTAGCTTTTAGTATTTTATGTTTGATCTTCAATGTATTTCCATTTCCATCTTAGTTAATATAAAAGGAAAATATTGCATGCCCAGATTTATCTCCTTGCATTTTATTTATTCCACATTTGTATTCCCCTATTTGTGTTTTTTTTGGGGAAATAGAGTAGCAGCTCTATGTATTTCTGTGCATACAAAAATTTGACAAACCCAACCATGACTCACAAACAAAATTAAACCAAAGCATTCCAAGATGTCATGGCCAAAATGTGGGTTTGAAGGATAGACAAAACTGAACAAATCCCAAAATGGAAAATTTAAATAACAAGGGAAGGACTTTTATGGTGAGATGGCCTCCATTTTTCCCAAACAACTGAACCAGTGAAATAGGACATTGTTCAAACATGGATTAAGAAGGCCACCAAATATTGTTGAGCTCATAACCACGCAATGGTATCAAATATGACTGTTCAAATACTGTCAGCAATCTACCATCAATGCTGTTCATCATTCTTCCCTCCGCATCAAAAAACAACAACTTATTTCCAGGCAGATATACTGAAAGCCACCCACAACTGTTAACCACTACCTGTGGATAATTGCACCTCTGAACTACTCTTCTAGAAATTATCGGACCATTAAAATCATTATTAATGTTCCGACCATGCAATGCTTCTTCACATAGGCTCCTCGGAATTGGCTGAAATTCTGACCATCTGCATTTTATTTTGCCCTCGTCTTCATCTTCAATCAACTTCCATAATGAGAGCTCCTTATTGTACACCAAAACAACATTTCCATCACAGCCACTTAATTCCCAATCAGGAAAATAGTCAATCTTTGGTCCTTCTTGTCTCTGTGGTTGTCTAATGACATCCCAACTTCTCTCTGCAACATTGAATGCCACAACATCAAACCTAAACTCCCACCTGATTTCACCCACACTGCTCTTATTAATCCAATAAAACTTTCCTCTAGAGTACACCCCTTCTCCAGTGGGAAAAACTGGTATGGTTGGATTGGTTATCTCCAATTTGGCCCATCTATTAGTCCCTGAATCATAGATCTCCATCACCATATTGTTGTTATCTTGGTTCGTTCCTATGACCAAGGTGCAAACCCTTGTGGACGTATTAAAAGCCAATCCAATAAAATCCCATCTCTTAAGTTGAGCAGGATGGGGGAGGATTATCCATGTTCGGGTAACAGGGTTGCAAATGCAAAATGAAGTGGATGTTCTGTCCTTAGAACAACAAAGGAGGCTCTTGCACACAGCCAATACATTGACCCTCCCCTGTTCTTCGAAAAACTCCAATGAAAATTTGTACATTGAGCAAGTGGGTTCTGATTGAAGTACATACCAATCTTCAAGTAGATATTTGGTCAAGCATGAGGGCCTGAAGCAGCCAAAGAGGAAAGCAGAAGAGGAGCGAGTAGGGACAATTGCTGAAATTGATTGGATTAAGGCCTTTTCTGGTGAAAGAAGATGCTTCCATTGTTTACAGACAGCCCTGAATCTCCCACTGATCAGAGTGCACAGATTAGCTAGAATTAGCATTAATAATTCTTCTGGGAGGCTACACCATATCTCACTATTCATCTCAATATTTTCTGCTCTTGCAATGCCTATTTTCACACCTGCAGCTAACTCTAATTGTGTTTCTTCTTACATACATTCTAATTCTAAAAAGAGGTTCAGTTAAGGAGTTCCAACTAGCATCCCATGCATCTTGTCATTTACTAGCGGACAGCCCCTCCTCCCACGCATCATGACAGGCTTGAAATTTGACAGTCACCCTACCTGTGATGAAAATTTTATAACGTTTGGTCATTTAATGTCTTTGAAGTTTTAAGAAAAACATAAATAATTTATGATTTTAAAAAAGTAAGATCTAAAAAGATTTTTGAAACTCTTTATCAAGCAAATAAAGATCTGAAAGATAAAAATTATATCTACAAACAATGATAAGTCCAAAGTGATATATACCCACACTCACCAAGTGACTAATAAAATTTTGAAATATTTTATCAAACAAAAAAATTTAAGATCTGAAAGATAAAAATTACATACAAACAATGATAAATACAAAGTGATACATACTCTTTATCAAACAAATAAATTTAAGATCTGAAAGATAAAAATTACTTACAAACAATGATACATACAAAGTGATAGATACCCCACACTCACCAAATCACCAGTAAAATGGAGATGATTTTTAAAAAAAAGGGATATCCTCTCTATATATATATTAAAAAATCAATGTAAAATTAGAAACCAATGATACTTAATAGTAATAAACAAAAAAAAACTTAACTTTACAATTAAAAGAAGTTTCTAAATTCATATTAAGATAATCTTATTAAAAATATTCTAAAATTAAAAATAATTACATTCTATTTTCTTAAAAATTCTAAATTAAAAAATATTTAAGAAAATCTCATTAAAAATATTCTAAAATTAAAACTACTGCATTCTATTTTTTTAAAGATTCTAACTTAATTTGTATTTTTATAATATGCATTATAAAATGATATATATTAATATTATAAATTAATATACTATAATATATTTACTTATAATAATTTTTTACAATTCTTTAAAGTTATATATACATTATATAAAATATAGCAAATCAAAGTATAGATCTGAGTTATCCTTGTGTAGGGCCTATTTTCATCATTTTTTCTCTAATCAAAACTCTAATCCTAACCCTAATTGAATTTTATTTTAAATTGTAACCATTTTGTTTGCTTTCAGATTATCACTTCATATTTATCTTCCCAAAAATAATATTAAAATATATTTAAAATAACATTTAAGTTTTATTGAAAATATTTTAAAAAATTAAAAAGCAGAATCTCCATAGCTTTCATAAAAAGAAACTGTTTTTTAAATTCATTTTAGGAAGTTAACAATAATGACTGCGTTTTTTTTTCAAAAGATAAGAAGATAAGATTTAAGAGTGGATATGGATTTGTATGTCATTTGAATGTCAATTTCTAGAAGATTGTTTCCTTACACATTGCTTTTTGGTTGATGCTATTGCAATACACCTCTAGCATAAAAAATGATTAAATTCATAATTTTTATCTTTCTCTTGAACAACATTGCATCCCCACTTTACTTAACATACGTAGAATTAGTTTTTTTTTTTTTTTAATTTAAGATAAATGATAACTTTTATAAGATTTGTTGTGGTGACAATTGGTAAGATGCAAATTCATTTGGAGGTCAACATTAAAGTATGTCATTTCATATTTAATATGAAAAAAAATTCAAAATTATCAATTAAAAGATTGAAACTTTATTGATGATTTCAATTGTTAAATTTGAGACTTGTGTTCTCATCAAAGTGATAGTGAAATGAATTTATAAAAATTTATTATTGATCTACTTTTGCATAAAAAATAATTATAAAATTGATGGAATTGAATGACAATGGAGAGGAAGGCCATTACAAAGATGATGTCAAAATTGGCTTAACAATGACATTTATAGTTACAATGCCATTATGGAGTGGTATCGAATAAGTTAAGTAAATAGTGGTCAATGGGGAGTTGGATCATGAAATGGAAGTTATCAAATGAGGAAGTGGTTATTTTATCTAGGCTAAAACTAAATATAAAACTTTAAATACTAATACCAAAGATAATATGTTTCCTTGTAAATATTACTCAACATTTTTTAATGAGTGAATGTAACATATAAGTGATTTTTTTTTAATTAAAGTTGGTAAAGAATATAAATCTAACTTAATACTATCATCACTATCTGAAGAGTCCAAACTTGATATGTATTTTATATATTCTTAAATATTTGTGTTAAATCTTTAGGCATGGAAATGACCCTGAAACTTTTAATTTAATTTTGGGTACAAGATGACTCCCTTCCTACTAATCATTTGCTAATTATGTACAAGATGTGTTAATTTTTGTGCTAGGTGTTGTATGAAAGAAAAAGCCTCAATTCATTATTGATGATTCAAAATCTAAGACATAGACATCACCTATCATCTAGAGAGCATTATTACATATTGCATTATCTTTGAAGCTCATAGCATCAACATGCCATAAATAGTTACACATGACTACACATATTGCATGATTGCTTCACATGTCTTCAATCTTATCAAAACTATTAAATAATATCCAAAGGTTTGACTTAAAGAGAAAGTTCTTTCTTAGCAAAGTCCCAAAGGTGTTCATCAACTCTAGATCTATTTTTAAACATTTAGATATATAGATTCTAGATAATACAATAAGTAGGTTCCAAGTGAGTAAAAATATATAGATTGTTTCCATGTGATGGAGTTTGAATGCATGAACATATTTAGTTTAAATTTGTTGGGTGGGGATCGGGGGAGGGGAGGGGGTGGGGGGTCATTTCTATACCCACAAATTTTAAGTCTATTCATGGATTCAAATTCCATCACATGAAAAATATCTATGTAGTTTTCTCACTTGTAATGTAGTTACCATATTATCTAGAATCTATATCTAAATGTTTGAAAATAGGTCATGTTAATGAAGATCACCTTTGTGACTTTGCTAAGAAAGAGTCTTCTCCTTATGTCAAACCTTTGGATTTGAATTAATAGTTTTGCACTAATTTGTTGGATGATTGATATCAGACTACTAAAATCGTTATGCCTTGATTTGGGTCATTTCTATACTCACAAATTTAAATTGTGTTCATGGATTCAAACTATGTCACATAAAAAATCCATGTATTTTTTCTCACTTATAACCTAATTATCATATTTCCTAGAATCTATATCTAAATATTTGAAAATATGTGGTCTTGATGAACACCTTTGTGACTTTGCTAAGAAAGGAACTTCTCCTTATATTTCAAATATTTGGGCTTTATTTAATAGTTTTGATATGTTTATTCATTTGTAACTATTAATTTCATGTTGATATTATGCTTTAAAGATAAAACAATATGTAACAATGCTTTGTATCTATGATAGATGATGTCTAAGTCTTAGATTTTAGATCCTAAATAATGAATTAAGGTTTGTCCTTCCATACAACACCCAGCATGCAAATCTCAATAGTGGCATGGTATGATGGTTGAGTTATTGTGTTGTTATTCTTGGCATCAATGTTCAAACCCCATTGGGGTGTAATAGTTGAGAATTTATATTGGGGATGAGGTCCCTCATTTGTGACCTCACTAGTTCATAGCTCCGGGCAAAAAGTGTTTACCCCTCTTAAAAAAACACCTAGCATACAAATTAACACATCTCGTATAGTTGGAAAGTAATTAGTAGGAGAAGGGATTCATCTCGTGCCCAAAATTAAATTAAGAAATTATGGGGCCATTTCCATGGCTAAAGATTTAACATAAATGTTTAGGAGTGGATAAAATATGGATCAAGTTTGGAATCTTAGCATAATGAGTATAGGATCAAGTTAGGTTTAAATTATTTATCAACTTTAATACAAAAACATATCACTTGTTCAATACTGAATGCATTAGGGACAACCTAGTGAAAATGAGTCAAACATGAAAGAAAAATTATAAGATATATAACTTTTGTGCTCACAAAAATAAATTCAACCTACATAAACTAGAATTTTAATGAAATTTTATTTAATATTTAAAAATATATAAATATTAAAATAAAATGTAGAACTTTTAAAATGCTTTTTATAAATTAAAAATTTCTCTTATACAAGGGTCTTATTGGTACGACCTGTACATTCTATGTTTGCAGTCGTTCCTAAATCTATAGTAACAGTCTTAAAGATAGTTATTGTTTTGGAATTGCCTCTATCGAAAGACTTCAGTAATATGTAATTGATAGCTGATATAAATTTATTGCCACCGTTCACTCTAATAAAAGAAATCTCTTTCAAGTTTAGAAAGTATATATATTTATTGTTGGGAAAAGGAATGCAAGAAATCAGATTTAATGTCTATCATAGCGGTTTAAGTAGCCAAGACTTTCACAAATGTTGTTGCCAAACAGGAAGAATTGATATCTCATTTTCAAGCATGAAATCTTCGAACGGTTTTGTTTATGATTGTTTGTGTCAAAAACTTCTCCTTGTTTAATGAAAGGAATGTACAAGTTTATTCACAAATTAATGTAACTTTTTAATGTTATATAAAGTTTTCTAGATATAAGAAGCAATATAAGTTTTATCATTAAATTATCGCTATAATTTATATGATATCAATATTTTCATATAAAGATATTTGTTTTAAGTTAGAAATTATTAAAAAAATAGAAACTTTGTAGATTCAAGAATATTTTTTTAGTTGTTGTAATTTTTTCTTTATCTTAATCTTCACTAGTAATCCTGTTATTGAATTAGTATTAAAACATTTACATATGTCTAGTTGCTGAATAATAAACATTTTCTTTTGTCCAGTGCAATTGTTGTAGACAAGCTTATTCAACATTATCCTTTATTTCCATATCAATAATGAAATCTTTTTGAATTAAGTGTAAGTAAATTTTATTCATTTATATTTAACTTATTTTCGTTTAGGTTTAGATACTTTGTTGTGTTTTAATAGGATAATCTTGGGAGGGTATTACAGGTCCCCCATTTGTGGCCTCCATACTAGCTTGGGCTAAACCAAAATTCTTAAGATACCGATAAAAAAAAATCATATTGATACTTATAGTTTTTACACTGTCAACTTATAGGTCACTCATTTAATAATGTGTTAAAATCATTTTTAAATGTAAAAATTTTAATGGTGTGTTGGTCCATGTTCTAACTACCATGTCAACAACCTACATTAGCATGGACAACACTCCTCATTAAAGATAGTTAATACTCTTTGAGGCTGTATTAGGGAATGATTTCCCATGCTTTTTTCATCATTTTCTCATTTTTCATCATGCATCACTCTCGATCGACTACAATCTCCATCATGATATATGCCTACAAGATACTCTTCATGGTTTTAGGTAAAATCAAGCTATCATTTCTCCTTTCAATTTGTAGACAATGGTACTCATGAATCTAATCTTCTCCAATAATCCTATATTTCTCCATTATTGTGCAATCTATCTAGGATTTCATTCTCATGACCCCATTTCCCTTTTATAGTGATATAATCAATAAAGCATGTGTAATACACCACACTTATTATTTATGGTTTAATTCTAAAAACTCTCATTTCTATTCGTGAAACTATGTGATTAGGGGCTTTTTTCCCATGCTTTTTTAACTATTTTCATCATTTTTCATCATGCAACACTCTTGAATACGATTGTTGTCTCCATCATGTGATATTCCTACAAGATACTCTACATGGTTTTAGGTAACATCAAGCTAAAATTAATCCTTTCAATTTGTAGACAACAATACTCATGAATGTTTTTTGCTCCAATAATTTTATCTTTCTCCCATCATTGTGTAATTCCTATCTATGGTTTCATTCTCATGACCGCATAGGAATTTTTAGGGTGATATAATTAGCAAAGCATGTATAATTTGATACCCTCATTATTTAGGGTTTAATTCTAAAAAACATCATTTCTATTCATGAAATTATGTCATTTTTTTATGAGTTTACTTAAATATATTGATTATATGGGAAAAATAGGTGTTGAATGGACCTGAAACCCTTTACATCACATTACATCAAAATGTTGCTAAGAAAGATAAACACATTAAAGCTTAAGCAATAGTCATTAGTCAAAAAATAATAAAAAATAGCGACCCGACAGTAGGAAAGTAGAAATAGAAAAACAACACAAAGACACAGAAATCACTTCACGGTATTGGCCACCTCAATCTCCTTATTATAGTGTAGATTAACCATGTCCATCAAATCTTATCTTTCTTCTTCAAACGTCTTCCTAAGGCTCCCCCTTGTTCTAGTGCTCGGGCCTTTAGCCTCCTCTTTAACAGTATTCTACCCCTTCCCCTTGGAGGTCTCCTCCTTCTCAAGCATGTCCGCAAAGTACATTTGATCCTCCTAGAGCTGACTGATCTTGCCAAATAGAACCTTAAAGACTCTACATTGTTCTTTACCAAACTATGACTAACCTGCAATAATTTCTTGATGTCCTCATTCATTTCCTTGATCTTTTCCTCCATTTCACCAAGGTGGCTTTTACACTAGACTTTGAAATAAAAAAGGAGCATTCCAAATCCACCAACCTCTCAATAAGCAAGTCTGATAAAGATCCCTTCGGCTAGTTAGACATGTTCTCCTTCAAGCCCTTGATTTTAATGTTAACCTTGTTGAACTCCTGCAACACCCATTTAGCAAGTTTAAAGGTGTAAGTAGCACTAGACCAAGCCACATCCAACAGCTCATACATGGTAGTACTATCATCATTAAGATAAGAAAATCCTCAAAAAGAGTATTAACATTTAAAGGCTTCGGCTTGCCAAGGTTTGGGTTTACACCCTCATCCTCCCACACAACCCTCTCACTCAAGGCCTCCTCACTACCCAAATCCCCAACACCCTCCACAAGAGGGGTGTTGGAAACTGATGTAGACTAAGGGTGGAAACCTTCTCACAATGTCAAACAAATGAGTATCAAACCAACTTTAAAATAGATTCAAAAGATCTTATCAAAATTCACTCTTAGCCATGCCTTTCCTTGTAACATATGCAACCCGGTTAAAGGGATTTATCAACCCAACTTCCCAAAACACCACACAAAAAAATTATGGAATCAGACACCCTTTTTAGATTTCTTCACCATACTAAAAGATTTCACAAGTTTCCTTTGTAACAATTATGAGTTTCAATACAACACCCCCTACTTAGGCTACTCAATTAGGCCTGATTTACAAAGAGAGTGCCCTCTAAACTTCACCAAACCCTCTAAAACTTTGGGGAAGCAATTCAAATGCCCAAAAACCACTGAATCCACCTTTAGAACTCAGGTTCAAGCCCCTTTGTTCACTAAACCCAAAAACCCTCCTTTTACATGCACAAAACAAGGGTTTTACTAGAAATCCATATTCCCACGCTTATCTGAACCAAAGAAAGCATTTATCAAGCTTCAAATACCCTACACCAACTCACCAAAACATTATATGACTAGACCCTTCAGTATTTAGCCTCAACCATACTTGGGTTCCTCATTTTCATGGAAGAATTACAGCTCAGCACTAGGCATCACACCAACACCACATTCCTTCCATCTTTTAACCCATAAAGCATTGAAACACATAAAATAACATCCTACAAACCAATCCACTGAGCAACATGACCAATACAATAGGTGGATTGGTTAATTCATCATGTTATTACCCTCAAAACCCTTGACATAGAAAAACATGACAATCACTGTATTTTATTGATTTCTCTCACAAAATAATGGATTCGACCCTCAAAACAAGTGCAATAGATTATAAAGACATGTGCTTACAAACATTGATAATCTCAGGCCATAACAAGCCTGTACGGACTCATACAAGTTTGGAAAAGCAAGAGAAAAACATAATTTATGAGAAGTAACCAAGCTTTTATTGATTTTCCTTCTTCAATTTTCCCAGCCAACCATTACAATGATTTTCTTCACCGTTTAAAAGGTTCTTCCTCCCAAACTATCGACCAACCAATCCTCAACTACTTTTTAAACCTCCTTGTGACCATTGGATGGAAATTACATTGCTTTGACAATTTTGTTAACAACATTGTTACATATTTTGTAATATTTGCATTTGTGGCCCCAAGTGACTCTAAACTAACCAAAGAAACCTTGAATGGTGTCATTGGACCTTATTCAACATAGACTGAGACTTTACTCACCAAATTCCTCTAAAACCCATGATTACATATGTTGTTTACATTATGGAGCAATTTGACATATTTCACCATTGTTTCACTAGATGACTCTTCTAAACACCTATTAGGACTAAGTTAAGCCTAAATATATTAAAGAGTGGTCTTAATGACCTTATTTAGCATAAAAAACTCAAAATGTAACAAATTCCTAAAGCCTACTTGGAATCAACTTCAAATTTAATGGTGCCCCTGCACCATACACCCCCACATGGAATCTTTCCAAGTCCCTAGGAAAATATATTGTAGTCTGTCCATCACTACCCTTTACATACCTCTGACCATCAGAAGTTCCTTTATCAAAGGCAACCTGCTCTTTCTCCTCTCTATCTCTGTTTGTTGTGTCCATGCCTTTATTTGTCTCAGGTTCCACTTTGTCAGCCAACACTATGGGGTGTGTTGCCTCCTTACCATCTCCAAATACTGACACTAAGCCCTCTCCTACACCTATACAATCATCACCATCAGTTACCATTACTTCTCCCCACTCTCCATTCTTTGTCCTCTTCCCATTAGTCCTCACAACTTCCACCTTACCTCTGTCAGACTTAGCAACAACTGTGTTAGTGCATTTCAGCTTTGTCGGACCTGCACTTGACTTAATCACTATCTTAGAATCTTTACAGACCTCTGTACCTTCACTCACCATTCTTTCAACCTCATAGACCACTGTCTTCTCATTAGTCAACTTCCCCTTCTTTGTTGTCATAACTATAGGGCACATAACCAACCCTACAAGCACTCCTTCACTGTTTTCTCGCCATTCCAAAGGTTTTCCACCTTCATATTGCCTCATATTAGTTTGAGACACCTTGTCATTCCTTTTCTTTTTCCATACAAAGGCATGCTTCTTTCTATCTTCCTGCAAACCACACTTATCCTTCTTACCCACTGTCCTAGCATTACTCATTTTCTCTTCACCTGCTATTCTATCATCATTAACCTACTCCATACCTGCAAACATTTTCTTTTCACTATCCTCAAGCCTTAAAGGCTCCTTCTTACCAAAAATGACAATTTTAGTTTTACCTTTATCTCTTTAATTCCCCTTCAAAGGAGTTAGCTTAAATCTTTTACCATCCTTCTCAATAGAATAAGTGTTTTCTCTACCATCATACATTGACCTCCTATTAAATTTCCATGGTCTCCCCAATAGCAAGTGGAAACAATCGATTGGTAACACATCACATAAAACCCTGTCCTTGTACTCTCCAATCTGAAAATCTACATATGCTTGTTCATTCACTACAAGTGTTTGACTATCATTCACCCAAGAAGCATGGTATGGTGCTACATGAGGTATCTTCTCTAGATTTAACTTGTCTACCATCTCCCTAGATACCATATTAACTTGAGAACCTAAATCAATAACAACTTGACACACTTTACCTTTTCATTTGCATGAACTTTTGAATAGAATCCTTCTTTGGCTCATATCTTCCTCCTTAGGTGCTTGCAACAAAGCTCTTATCATGAGAGCTTCTCCCACTTTTGGATTTGCAGGTCTTCTTGAACTTTCACATTCTTCTTCTTGGATCAGTTGATTTCTTCTCTCACTCTTCCTATCACCACTTGAAAATGAACTTTGGTTTTGAGGACACTTGAAAAATGGGTGCCCAAATTCATTGCATCTATAACACCTACTTGTGAATTCATTGTAATCTCTCCTTTGTTTGAAGTTAGTTCTTCCACCTCTCTATCCTCCTCTTGCTTTAGGTGCTTGCTCCTTATTCTTATCAGCATCTCCATGGTCTTCCTTGGTCTGCCTTGACGTTCCAGTAGTGCCTCTACCCCTAGAGGTGCTGCCTCTTCCTCTTGGTGCCTTCTCTTGTCTCTTTAATTTTTCTTCTGCCCTCATTGCCATTTGAAAGCATTGTTCAACTGATTTTGGTGCCAACAAGCTAATTTCATCCTGAATGTTATACCTTAGACCATTCAAGTACCTAGAAACCATTTCTTCCTCATCTTCTTCATGTTTAGTCCTTATGCTTAGCCTATAAAATTCTTCAGTATACGCTTGTACATCTAAATCCTTTTTTCTAAGATTTTGTAACCTCTTAAGCAACTGAACATTATAATCACAAGGAAGGAATTTACCTTTCAGTTTGGTCTTCATCCTCTCCCAAGAAGTGATCTTTCTCTTTCCTTATCTCTCCCTTTCCTCTTGCACAAAATTCCACCACAACAAAGCATGTCCCTTCAATCTTGTTTTCTCCTTCTTCACCTTGTGCTCTTCACCAATCTCTTCACTCTCAAAGTAGTTCTCCAAAGCCCCTATCCAATCCAAGAGCTCTTCACTTTCAAGTTTTCCTCCATACATAGGCACATCCATTTTTCCATGTCCATCCCTCTTCACAGCCTTAAACAACTTCATCATCCTCACATCCTCTATATCCATCTCTTCCTCTTCACTTGAAGTCTCTTCTTCTTCAATATCACTTTCTTCCAAAAAGAACCCTACCTTTAGCTTTCATCACAACAATTTCCTGCTTCAGGGCTTCTATTTCTTTATCATGGTTGTCAATCTTCCTTGCAACAACATTCACCTTAGGAGGAATTTTGACTCCTCCAATTACCTTCTTCTCACACACAAAACTTCAACCTTCTTTCACAAGAGACCTACTTCCTTACTCTGATACAACTTTGACGCATACTAAGGGTGGAAAAATTCTCACAATTTCAAACAAATGATTATCAAACCAAATTTAAAATAGATTCAAAATATCTTATCAAAATTCACTCTTAGCCATGTCTTTCCTTGTAGCATATGCAACCCAGTTAAAGGGATTTTTCTGTTGGAAAAGTATGCCTCAATAATCACAGGCTGAAACCTCCATTAGAGCAAAGTCGGTATGACATCTATCATGTCTGGCCGACTAGCAGCTTTGATACATTCTGTTTCAAACAGGTCGATGTGAGCTTGCGGAAGTCTTTCCGAATGCTTATTCTTTGGAGCCTTCGCTGTGACATAGTGTATTCGCTATGACCTCTTATCGCATGGAGTTCTTTGGCCGATAGGCCATTCAGTCATAAATCGGGGAGACTCATGATGACCACGGGCTTCGGGATAACCTATGTCTATTCGGTGAGAAGTCTTAGCGAACAATGAAGGTCACGCCGACGGGGACACATCCAAACATTCATCAGATTAACTCAAAGTGATTGGGGAAAGGTCTTGGTGAGAGTGTTAAGTCTTATCGACCATTCGGTGTTCGATGTAACACAAAGGATCTTGGGGAGATCTCTTAGTGACTGATGGGTGTCTTGCTGATAACTGATGGCTATCGGGGTAACCCAAATGGTTCGGGAAGAAGTCCCAGAAAATGATGTAAGTCTCGTCGATGATGAGGGTTCTTCGGCATAGGTCTTGGTGAATGGTGGTCATCAGTGTAACAAATACGTGTTCGATAAGAACTCTCTGCAAAGGTGTTAAGTCTTGCTGACTATTCTTTGGAGCTCGGTATAATATGTGACTTCGGTATAACCTTTGGTGACTCGCTATGATCTCCTGGTGAAAGTGATAGGTCTGGGTGACTACTTGGTGATTTGGCGTAACACTGAAAGCTTGATAGAACATCTTGGTGATAACGATATCTCTTGGTGACATCGATATGGAGCTTTGGGCATCGGGGAGACACTTCTTGTGTCTCATTGACATGCCGATACAGAGTGAAACTGTTGACCGAGTGAGACCATCTGATGTGGCTCATTGTCGACCAATGGGAGAATCCAAATCTGAATAGTTGGAAGATTGCTCGTTGTGATGGTTCTGTGAGGAAGCTCGACAGATAGAGATCGAAATGGATATACTTGGTGATTGCAGATTGTGATCGGTTGGTTTGAAGGTTGGTTGCATCGACGGATTGTTGTGTAGTTGTATGATTAGTAAATGAATTCTATTATGTGTAGACTATAACTTAAAGGTTCCTGTACAAGATTGTTCATGGTGAATGCTGTTGTAAACAGATATCAAAAAGATAAGTCTAAAACTTGTATGTAATTATTTTTTACTGTAATACAAAGTGACTTCTCTTGGTGTGGTGGGTTTTTCTCCCATAAGGGTTTTCCCACATATATCTGGTGTTCATGTGTGTTTGTCTATTACTCTATTTCAGTAATCTATTTCATAGTGCATCTTAATTGAACTGTAATTGATAAATTAAAAGTATATCTACATTCTTCCCTAAGGTTTTGGCATTAGGATAATTGTTTCCGCATCTAATTTTCCTTACAAGTGGTATCAGAGCCTGGCCAGTTGTGTTATCCTTGTGGGTATGTTGGGTTTTTTGAGTCAATTCTGTTTAGTGGGAGTCTTGTAGAGTTTGTTATTTCTTATTATAGATTGAGATGGCTAGTACATCTGGTAAGATTGAAATAGAGAAGTTCAACGGCAGTAACTTTGAGTTGTGGAAACTCAAGATGGAGGATCTTCTAGTTGATCAAGATCTTTGGATTGTTGTGTCTGGAACTAAACCTACAGGCATGAAGCAAGAATATTGGGACCTTCCAGATAGAAATTCTAAGGGGCTAATAAGGCTTTGCTTGGCAGACTCCGTTCTTCTCAATGTACATGAAGAGAAGACTGCATCTACCTTGTGGAATAGACTGGCATCTATTTATCAGGGGAAGTCCTTGGTGAATAAACTGTTCCTGAGGAAGAAGCTGTATAGTTTGAGAATGCACAAAGGAGGGTCTGTAGCTGATCATTTGAATGCATTTAACATGTTGCTTGCTCAATTAACATCTGTTGGTGTGAAGACTAAAGAAGAGGATTGTTGTATGCTTCTATTGTGTTCTTTGCCAGACTCATGGGATCATCTGGTGATGGCTATTGGAAGTACAACATCCAATTTCAAGATGGAAGATGTTGTTGGTTCTTTGCTGTCAGAAGAGATGAGAAGGAAATCTTCTGAGATGGCAAAGAAAGCTCTTGCTGTCAAAGGAAGACCGAAAGAGAAAGGCAAGAAGAAGGACAAGAAGTCCAAATCGAAATCAGAGGGGGGATCAAAGTCTCCTGGCAAGAAGTCCAAGGTGAAGTGATGGAATTGTGGGCAACCTGGCCATGTCCGAAAGGATTGTAAAGAGGAGAAAAAGAAGAAGGGCTCTTTCGATAATGGTTCTTCTCATAGTGAAGGTGACACCTTCATTGCAACCTTGGCTACTCAGGCATCAGATGATGTCTGGCTGATTGATTCTGTAGCATCTTTCCACATGACATCTCATAGAGAGTGGTTCACAAAGTATGAAGAATACAATGGTGGGAAGGTGTACTTGGAAAGTGATTCAACTTTAGAGATTGTTGGACATGGAAGAGTCAGAATACAATTCCCCGATGGCAGAGTGAAGGGAATCAATAATGTAATGCATATACCAGGTCTAGCTCGAAACTTACTTTCTGTAAGTATGCTGAATGATATTGGAGTACAAGTCACGTTCTCTGGAAATGGCTGCAAGATGACTAGAGGTTCAATGGTGCTAGATAGAGGTGCTTGAATTGGTACCCTGTACAAGCTAGATGCACAGGCTGTTCAATGCAACAGTGTCTCTGGGAAGTCACTAAAAGCTACTCATGGAGGTAAAGAGGGAAATATCCCTAATTATGTAAACTCTATGGAAGTAAAACTTCCAGCAGAGAAGACTATGCTTTGGCATCATAGGCTAGGCCACATAGGAGAGAAAGGTTTAAAAACCTTGAAGAATAAAAGCCTAGTTGAGGGGCTTGAAGATTGTAATCTTGAATTTGAATTCTATGAACACTGTATATATGGAAAGCAACAACCAGATAGGTATGGGTTCTCTTTGATTGATTCTACTTGTGCCTATGCTTTAATTTCTAGCATTGATGAGCCTAGGACTGTAAAGGAGGCATTTAAAATGTCTGATTCAAATTCTTGGTTGGAATCCATTGAAGAAGAGATGGCATCTTTAGAAAAGAATGATACCTAGAGTCTAGTGCCCTTGCCTAAAGGTAGAAAACCTATGGGCTGCAAATGGGTATTTAAGAAAAAGATTGGTCTGGATGGCAATGTAGAAAAGTACAAGGCAAGACTGGTTGCAAAGGGTTATTCCTAGGTCGAGGGAATTGATTATGGGGAAATATTTTCTCCTATAGCTAAGCTGATGTCCATTAGATTTCTTTTGTCACTTGCAGTAGCATATGACTTATAAGTCAAATAGATGGATGTGAAGACAGTGTTTCTTCATGGTGATCTTGAAGAAGAAATCTATATGTCCCAGCCTTAGCACTTTGTTGAAAAAGGTAAAGAAAAACTAGTATGCAAATTAAAGAAGTCTCTGTATGGGTTAAAGCAATCACCTAGAATGTGGTACCAAAAATTTGATACTTTTGTATTGTCTTTGGGATTTGTGAGATCAAAATCTAATCACTGTGTATATTATAAAGCTGAAAGTGATTGAGTTCTTATTATTGCTCTTTATGTTGATGATATGCTATTCATAGGCAATAGTAAGATAATGATTTATGATCTTAAGTCTCAGTTGTCTGCTAAGTTTGAAATGAAGGATCTTGGTGCAACAAGGTATATTCTGGGGATGGAGATAACTAGGGACAGGAAGAATAGAAAGCTTTGGCTCAATCAGAGTAAGTATGTCAAGACTATTCTTGAGAGATTTTGTATGAATGATTGCAAACAACTAGTGGTTCCAGTCATGCAGGGAACAAAGCTATTTGTTGAGGACTGTCTAAAATCTCCTACTGAGATGGAGAACATGACCAGTGTACCCTATGCTAGTGCGGTTGGCAGTCTCATGTATGCAATGGTCTGTACAAGGCCAGACATTGCCCAAGCAGTGGGAGTTCTTAGTCAGTTTATGACTAATCCTGGAAGAACATATTGGGATGCTATAAAGAGAGTTTTCAAATATTTGAAGGGCACTTCAGATTTTGCTTTGTGTTCCCATGGGAACTTGGTTGAATCATAGAGGACTCTCAATATTTGAGGCTATGTGGATTCTGATTGGGCAGGCGACATTGATAGCAGGAGGTCCACCAATGGATACATTTTCATGATGAATGGTGGTGCAGTGAGTTGGATGAGCAAGCAGCAGGCTGTAGTCGCTTTATCCACTATAGAGGCTAAATAAATGGTAGCTACTCATACTTGTAAAGAAGCTGTATTGTTGAAACATTTGTGTTCTAACATTGGTTTTGATGCAGGGAAAATAACTATTTTCTGTGACAGTCAGAGTGCAATTTGTCTGGCAAAGAATCCAACTTTCCATGCCAGGATGAAACATATAGATGTACAGTACCACTTTATATGAGATATGGTGGAGGATGGAAAGGTTAGTTTGGAAAAGGTTGATACTCTGGAGAATGTTACAGATTCATTGACAAAGCCAGTGAGCACAAACAAGTTCAGGTGGTGTGCCAGTTCAATGGGCCTTAGTGCCCATGATTTTTAGTAAGTTATGTTGTGCTCTGGAGGTACCTGTGTGATCTTCGTCAAGTGGGAGATTGTTGGAAAAGTATGCCTCAATAATCACAGGTTGAAACCTCCATTAGAGCAAAGTTGGTATGACATCTATCATGTCTGGCCGACTAGCAGCTTTGATACATTCTGTTTCGAACAGGTCACTGTGACCTTGCAGAAGTCTTGTCAAACGCTTATTCTTTGGAGCCTTCATTGTGACATAGTGTATTCACTATGACCTCTTATCACATGGAGTTCTTTGGCCAATAGGCCATTCAATCGTAAATCGAGGAGACTCATGACGACCACGGGCTTCGGGATAACCTATGTCTATTTGGTGAGAAGTCTTAGCGAACAATGGTCACGCTGACAGGGACACATCCAAATGTTCATCGGAGTAACTCAAAGTGATCGAGGAAAGGTCTTGGCAAGAGTGTTAAGTCTTTCCAACCATTCAGTGTTTGGTGTAACATAAAGGATCTCAGGGAGATCTCTTAGCGACTGATGGATGTCTTGCTGATAGCTGATGGCTATCGGGATAACCCAAATGGTTTGGGAAGAAGTCTCGGTGAATGATGTAAGTCTCACCGATGATGAGGGTTCTTCAGCATAGGTCTTGGTGAATAGTGGTCATCGGTGTAACAAATATGTGTTTGATAAGAACTCTCGGTGAAGGTGTTAAGTCTTGCCGACTATTCTTTGGAGCTCGGTATAATATGTGACTTCGGTATAACCTTTGGTGACTCGCTATGATCTCCTAGTGAAAGCGATAGGTCTGGGTGACTGCTTGGTGATTCGGCATAACACTGAAAGCTTGATAGAACATCTTGGTGATAACAATATCTCTTGGCGACATCAATATGGAACTTTGGGCATCGGGGAGACACTTCTTGTGTCTCACTGACATGCTAATACAGAGTGAAATTGTTGACTGAGTGAGACCATCTAATGTGGCTCGTTGTTGACCAATGGGAGAAGTCGAATATGAATAGTTCGAAGATTGTTCGTTGCGACAGTTCTATGAGGAAGCTCAATAGACAAAGATTGACATGGATATACTTGGTGATTGCAGATTGTGATCGGTTGGTTCGAAGGTTGGTTGCATCGACGGATTGATGTGTAGTTGTATGATCAGTAAATGAATTCTATTATGTGTAGACTATAACTTAAAGGTTCATGTACAAGATTGTTCATGGTGAATGATACTATAAACAGATATCAGAAAGATAAGTCTGAAACTTGTATGTAATTATTTGTTACTGTAATACAAAGTGACTTCTCTTGGTGTGGTGGGTTTTTCTCCTATAAGGGTTTTCCCACGTATATCTGGTGTTCACGTGTGTTTGTCTATTACTCTGTTTCAGTAATCTATTTCATAGTGCATCTTAATTGAACTGTAATTGATAAATTAAAAGTATATCTACATTCTTCCCTGAGGTTTTGGCGTTAGGAGAATTATTTCCGCATCTAATTTTCCTTACATTTTCAACCAAACTTACCAAAGCACCACACAAAAAAATTAGGGAATCAGACACCCTTTTCAAAGTTCTTCACTATACTAAAATATTTCATAAGGTTCCTTTGTAACAATTATGAGTTTCAATACAACACCCCCTACCTAGTCTACTCAATTAGGCCTAATTTACAAAGAGAGTGCCCTCTAAACTTCACCAAACCCTCTAAAAATTTGGGTAAGCAATTCAAATGCCCAAAAAAATTTGAATCGACCTTTAGAACTTAGGTTCAATCCCCTTTGTTCACTAAACCCAGAAACCCCCCTTTTACATGCACAAAACAAGGGTTTTACTAGAAATCCATATTCCCCCACTTATTCGACCCAACCAAAGCATTTACCAAGCTTCAAATACCCTACACCAACTCACCAAAACATTATATGACCAGTCCCTTTAGTATTTAGCCTAAACCATACTTGGGTTCCTCATTTTCATGGAGGAATTACACTGCCCAATACTAGGCATCACACCAATACCAAATTCTTTCACTCTTTTAACCCATAAAGAATTGAAACACCTAAACCAACATCCTACAAACCAATCCATTGAGTAATAGGACCAATACAGTAGGTGG
The DNA here is from genome assembly GCA_007258455.2 of Sequoia sempervirens. NCBI lineage: Eukaryota > Viridiplantae > Streptophyta > Pinopsida > Cupressales > Cupressaceae > Sequoia > Sequoia sempervirens. The sequence continues at coordinate 11,327,801 of VDFB02179234.1, forward strand.
ATTGGTTAATTCATCATGTTATTACCCTCAAAACCCTTGACACAAAAAAACAAGACAATCACTATATTTTATTGATTTATCTCACAAAATAATGGATTAGACCCTCAAAACAAGTGCAATAGATAATAAAGACATGTGATTACCAACATTGATAATCTCAGGCCATAACAAGCCTGTACGAGCTCGTACAAGTCTGGAAAAGCAAGAGAAAAACATAATTTCTGAGAAGTAATCGAGCTTTTATTGATTTTCCTTCTTCAATTTTCCCAGCCAACCATTACAATGATTTTCATCACCTTCTTAAAGGTTCTTCCTTCCAAACTACTGACCAACCAACCCTCAACTACTTTTTAAACCTCCTTGTGATTGTTGGATGCAAATTACATTGCTTTTACAATTTTGTTAACGATATTGTTACATATTTTGTAATATTTGCATTTGTGGCCCCAAGTGACTCTAAACTAACCAAAGACACCTTGAATGGTCTCATTGGACCTTATTCAACATAGACTGAGACTTTACTCACCAAAATCGTCTAAAACCCATGATTACATATGTTGTTTACATAATGGAGCAATTTGACATATTTCACCATTATTTCACAAGATGACTCTTCCAAACACCTATTAGGAATAAGTTAAGCCTAAATATATTAAAGAGTGGTCTTAATGACCTTATTTAGCATAACAAACTCAAAATGTAACAAATTCCTAAAGCCTACTTGGAATCAACTTCAAATTTAATGGTGCCCCTACACCCGCAACACAAGGGAAAACAACTGAGAGGGGGAGGTGAATCAGTTGTCAGAGAAATTATACTTATTAAACTTATTCTCAGATCTGATAAATAAACGTGAAAGCATAAACCATCACCACATTAGAAACACACATAACACCAATATTTTTTATTTGGAATCCCTGTTAGGGGAAATACCATAGTGGAGGTTAGTCCACAAGATTATACTCTGTTAAAAGTATTGCAAATGGGGAATGCACATGTATTTAGGCACACTACCTAGAGCTCACTGCTCAAATATAAAAAGGATTACTACCCAAAGGAAGACACACTGTCTTACAGAAACATTTGGATTACATCCAGAAGATTGAACTGATAAAATATCATCTACCAATGCCTGATTACAGTTCCGATTAAGTACAAAAAATATTCTTACTCTTCACACTTTACTTCTTCCTTCGAAAGATTAGAACATTATTCGCACATATCGCTCGCACACTTCACACACCACTTACTTCACTACTTCAAATGGCATAAACAATAGATCATATATATCCACAACTGATAATAACATCATCTACATGTCAGCCCAATAAAATATAAAATGTGTACAAACTGTCGGCCCAAATTAATAAACAATTTTCAATGTGAATCAACCAAAGTCGGGCACAATATAGTGAGGACACAAAAAAACATAATCAAACAAAAAACATCTTCAAAAATTATGCCTTGAAGATCCACAACATGCTACAATCATCCTATCAGCCATGAACATGAAAAACATGAACACACAAAAGAAAATCTCCAATCGCGAGCACAATGATCAATGCGGACATACAACACAACTAGAGCATGATATAGAGACATCCAATAGTATCATGAATCACTATAGAAGGATTTGCAACAACTCAAATTACTAGAATCATATCATCTTCTTTTAGGAACACCAGTTGAAGCAACAAACCAACCATCAGCACACAAATACTCATAACTTGATCAAATCTTCATGCAAACCTCTAAAAATTCATGTGGATAAACTAGATATACTCAACAACAAACCCTTTAATCCACAACCTCTTATCATCAATATATTGAGCTAGACATCATACTAAACTTCACTGCATTACTGACAACTTGCAACTTACTTTATTACAATTTTCTCAATATCCTTGACATATACAACCTTAAAGACACTAATGCTAATGCTAATAGTGTTGACATCAATGACAATAACATATCAACAAAATCCAACAATCTCTCCTTTTGGCATTGATGGCAACACATGATGTGAAAAACACCATCAACACAACTTTCTCTTGGCACTTTCTCCCCCTTAGATTTTGACTATTTTCTCATAGTTTTTCACATGACTCTTCTCCCCCTTTGACATAAATGAAAAACATATTTAAACATTTGACTACTCCCCCTAAGTATCAGCCACCAAAACATCAATCTGGATCAAGATATGACTATGAAATGCACAAACTGATGCAATTCAATGCACCTTAATTCTAATTAGGAGGGGTAATCACCCCTAGTTTCCCTTTGAGATACTCAAAAGTATCCTTAGGAAAAATCTTAGTAAATGTATCTGTAATCTATTCCTTAGTGGTCACATACTCCAATCTAACTTCCTTTTCACTCACCTTCTCTCTCAAAAAGTCAAACTTGATAGATATATGCTTGGTTTTGTAATGCAACACCAAATTCTTAGAAATGTTAATTGCACTGTAATTATCACATAATATAGCAATAGGTTCATCATACACAACTCTGATATCTTTCAACATCTACTTCATCCACAATACTTGAGTACAATTTCTAGCAACAAAAATGTATTCTGCCTTTATAGTAGATAAAGAAATGGCATTTTGCTTCTTACTTAAGCATGAAATTAGCTTCTTTCCCAAGAAAAATGCACCACCACTAGTACTCTTTATTTCATCCACATCTCTTGCCCAATCAGCATCAGTAAAAGTAATCAAAGTAAAGTCATCTTCTTTAGGATACCATAGGACAAAATCAATTGTCCCCTTTAAGTACCTGAAAATCCTCTTCACGGCTGTCACATGAGATTCAGACTTCTCAAATTCAGAATGGTGGAGGGAGATGAGGAGATACCATCCACCTCGGTACTGCCCCATGATGCCACGACAGACCAAAGGTTAGTAGACCTTTAGAGGAGATTGGATGAGAGTTTTGTACAAGTCTAAGCACTGCAGTAAGAGCTAGAGGTGGCTCGGGTAGAGCAGGATTAGGCAGTGATCCGTTAGTAGGACTCAGCTCAGTGGTGTGTCAAGTTTGCAGCGTTATGCACAGGGCCCTCTGGGGATATTGCTCGTGAGCTAGCCAGGGTGAGCATGCAGTTGCGATGATACAAGACCTTATATGAGCAGGAGGTTCCTCTTGAGCGACAAGATCTAGCACTGTCATGCTCACAGACGAGGACAGGCAGTGGTCACTGATCAGGGAGTGGGAGCGGCAGTAGGAGTCACACGAGTGTAGGAGGGTCTACCTCATCAGGGCACACATCAGGGCACAAGTCCCACCACTCTCACAGGCATGCCTCGAGTCATCATTCGAGCCATAGTCATGGATCTACTAGCTTAGTGCAGAGGTCAGTACAGAGGAATCCACTAGTGGCAGATCCATCAGCATTAGAGAGTCTGGTTGCAGTGATGTCACAGGTGTCTATTACCGTGGAGATGATGCCATCAGTGTCAGTTCCATTGGTTCCACAGGCAAAGGCTACTATAGGTACACCCATCATTTCAATGCCAGTCACAAAGCTCCATCTGCCACACTCTTCACCATGAGGGGATGATGAGAGTCTACCTTAGGGGCATGTTTGTCGTATTTGTTTTCATGTTATGACACATTATGTATTTATTATTGAGCCTGCAAGCTCCATTTTTGGGATATCTCTTGACTTTATCCTGTGACAATGTACATTTTTTTAGATGATGATGCAGTTTTGATGTAGCCTACATGTGTTTTATGTGTTTTTATTTGATTTATGTATTATGATATAGGTGATGTGATGCCTTATGCATGATGTTGATTTATGATGGATGATGGTATTATTGTATGTTCTATGATGTTTTCTTATGATATGATGCCATGCTTATTTATATTTTTTTGTGATGATGGTGATAATGATATGCATAATGTATTTATTTGAATGGATGTCATGTTTATGATAATATGAATGCAATATGCAATGACATTTATATGATTTAATGCTATGGATGATGTATGTATGGACCTAATGCAATGTTTTATATGATCATGTATGCACTTATATTTTTGTATGTCACAGGATATCATCGTGAGATGGATGAGAGAAGACTACCAGACTAACGAGAAAATATGACCTGACCGATGAGAGAAAATGACCAGACCAATGAGAGAAGATGACCAGACCGAAGGAGATGCATGTTAGTCCCTAGACCAAATCCTTCAAAACTTTACCATAGGACTTTTAAAATTTATTGCTCTTAATCATCATTGGGCAGACTGTTGTAATGGCCAACAAACACCATGATATGACATAGATCAAGGTGTGAAAGTTCATACCATCACATAAGACAAGTAGTCACAGACAAGGATGATCATGACTCAAACTAAGAGTGTGATTCTCCCGGTCTTTTATCATAATCAACCAAAAGCAGAAAAAAAAAAGACAAGGACAATTCATGAAACGTCATTGCCTCTCTAAATCCTGTTTCTAGGACATCCTTGAGAAACTAGCGGCATGATTCCCAAAATATAAAAAATAAAGCCCTTATCATGATACATCGTCATTTTTCTAAATCCTAGAATTAGGACCTCACTGAGAAACTAGTAATCATGTGTGTCAATCATCATGATACGTCGCTACTTCTCTAAATCCTGTTATTGGGATCTCGCTGAAAAACTAATAACATGATAAAAAGCCAAAATAAAAGTGTCAAGTGTTTGCCAAGTGCATCTGGATATCCATTGTTCTGATGTCAAGATGTCAGGTTTGATGATGATGAGATGCCAAAATGTCAAAGTTTTGATGATACCCAGATGACAAATGTAAAAAATTGTCGAATTCAGGAAGGACACATCCTGAATAATGTTGACATCGAGAGGATTTGATCTCTAAAAGTCAAAAGGGGTCCCTCAAAAATGATGACGATGCCTAGGAAGGACACATCCTAAGGCATAAATGACAGAGTTTGTTCTTCAGAAGGACACATCTGAAGAATAATGATGTCAAGAGGAGTGATCCTTAGATGTCAAGAGGATCCCTCAAAATGTCGAATGATAGTGACGATGCCTAGGAAGGACACATCCTAAGGCATGAATGACAGAGGTTATCTTTCAGAAGGACACATTTGAAGGCTAACCAAGAGTTTACAGTTTGATAGGTTATGATTATTTGACTTGTTTTGATCGAGTTTGACTTGTGTTGACTATATGTTGATATTGTCATGAAGATATGATTGACGTGCTGATGAGATTGTCATTCTGAATAAATGATTGTTTCACTTTGTTTTAGGATTTTTCCTATCTGAAAAATGATTTGTGTTGACTTGAAGACTTTTTATGTGTGTCAGTGTAGTGCCATGAACCCTAATGGACTGACCTAGTGTGTCCTTGGGGGCTCATTGACAGATGGCCTTGCCTATGTCATACACTCAAAGACCTCATAGTTCGACGTGACCAATGACTTTGTATTGATGACCAAATATTACATCATGATTTTATTTTGACAAACCTAAAAGGACTGACCTAATGTCTCAGGGACTCAATTATGAGTCTTGCCTACGTAGCAAATGCACAGAGCCAACGTAGTTTAGACAAATGACAAAGACTGATTGATTGACTTGTCAAGGAATGACTCTATTTTTGTCTTTTCAAGTAGTTTGATGTTTGTTGTGGTTTTCTTAGGACGTTTTTCAGTTTTTAGGTCTTTCTTCAGGACATTTTGCAATTTTTTTGTCTTTTTTTAGGACTTTTAGCAATGTTTTTGGTCTTTTTTAAGGACTTTTTGCGATGTTTTTGGTCTTTTTTTCAAGACTTTTTGTGATGTTTTTTGGTCTTTTTTCAGGACTTTTTGTGATGTTTTGGTCTTTTAAAGACTTTGTGATTTTGGTCTTTTTTAAGGACTTTTTGTGATGTTTTTTGGTCTTTTTTCAAGACTTTTTATGATGTTTTTGGTCTTTTTTAAGGACTTTTTGTGATGTTTTTGGTCTTTTCTCAGGACTTTTTGCAATTAACGAAACCATGCGTGACATCCACTATAGTGACATGATAAAAAAATTTCCCCTAGTCAGGTCCAAGACAGCCAAATTTAAAGGAACTAAAAGGGGTGTGCCTGCAGTACCAGATGGACATTAAAGAGGACTTGTTGTCAACCATTTATCAACCATGAGAGGAAGGGTATGATGTCATGGAGATTGGTGTGATAATGGCGGGAGATGTATTTCATCCTAGGCCAAGGCAGACAAAGTAGTAGTAGATGGCAGAGCGATGATTGATTACGCATGGCACCTGTTTGCCAAGTTTTCACCATGGTACTTATCCAAAGCGCCTGTTTGCCAGGTTTTCACTATTGGAAAAATCATTTTTCTTTACTATTTTTGTCATTTTTCTTATTTTTTGATGCTACCAAGATGCCTGTTTGCCAGGTTTTCATCAAGACAATGATTTTTTTACCATTTTTTTTAAATTTTTTTGTATTTTATGATTTTCAGCCCGATCTCCTGATGCTATGCGTAGAACTTTCAGAGATGTAAACTATCGATAGGCTCTGTCAGTTGTTCTCCATTTGGATTCACCAGTTGATAGGCTCTAGAACCAAAAGAAGATACGATGATATAAAGACCCAACCAATTTGGTTCAAACTTTCCCAGCTTTTCTCTATCAGCCTGGTTCTTAGGGTTCTACATGAGGACTAAGTCACCAATGTTAAACTTCCTAACCATGACTCTCTTGTTGTAACTGCAATAGAGATGATTCTAATATGCTTGTAGATGGTTCAGGGAATTTTTCCTTCTTTCTTCTAGCATCTCCAGCTCATGCAAGCGCGGCTGTCTATTCTCCTCCTCGTCAGTTAAACCCTTTAGGGAGACTCATAACAAATGAATTTCAACCTCAATGGGCAAGATGGCCTCAGCTCCAAAGACCAGGGTGAAAAAAGTGGCTCCTATAGGCGTACAAATGCTAGTGCGGTAAGCCCACAGAGCAGGGTTGAGTTGTATATGCCAGTCATGGCCAACATCATTGACAGTCTTTTTGAGGTTTTCACAATGGTTTTATTTGATGCCTCAACTTGACTGTTTCCTTGCGAGTAGTATGGAGATGAAAAATGGTGTTGGATGTGAAATCGCTCACATAACTCATGAACGTCTTGGTTTTTAAACAGATGTTTGTTGTCAGTGGTGATGGAATGTGGAAGGCCATACTGAAAAATGATGTAGTTAAGAATGAACTTGGATATTTTTTTATCGGTTATATATGTCAACGAGATGGCTTCAATCCACTTCGTAAAATACTCAGTGGTGGTGATGATGAATTTGTGGCCATTGGATGAGGTAGGATGGATTTTACCCATGAGGTTGAGTCCCCATTGAGTGAAGGGCCAAGGAGAAGTGATCGGTTGAAGTTCTTGCGCTAGAGCGTGGATCAAATCACTGTGAATCTGGCATTTGTGAAAATTCTTGACATATTCTAGTGCATCCTTTTCAATGGTCGGCCAATAGTACCCAAGCCTCGTTACTTTTTTGGCTAGAGTAGTACCACTCGAATGAGACCCGCATATACCGTCATGTACCTTGCGTAAGGTTGTACGTGCTTCGTTGGTGTTGAGACATCTAAGGAGGGTGTTGTCAAAGCTATGGTGGTAAAGGGTGTCACTAACGATGGCATACCTTGTGGCTTTTCAGATAAAGGACTTCCTCTAGTTATTAGACAGGTTAGGTGGAAGGGTTTGAGACTTAAGGTAGTCATAAATATCTTGGTACCAGGGAGATTCGGGACCAACAAGTTAACAGACCATTTCTGACTCTGGAATGTCATAGGCGGGCATCAGCAATTTCTTTATTAGGAATTCCAGCTGAGGCATGTTGCTTGGTATGTCGAGGAGAGAGCCTATTGTAGCCATGGCATCTACCGCTTTGTTCTGTGCTCTCAGAACTTTTTCAAAGGTTACCATGTGGAAGTATGTTTGGAAACTGTCAACCATTTGTTTGTAGGGCATCAGCTTCTCATCTTTTGTGTCATAGTCATCATTAACCTGGTTGATGACGAGCTGAGAATCCCCATAGACATGTAATGCTTTGATTTTCCACTTTATTGCCATTCTAGGTCCTGTAACTAATGCCTCGTATTCCGCCATGTTGTTTGTACATGGGAAGGAAATGCGGAAAGACTTAAGAATGGAGTCTCCTTGAGGGGTGATGAACAAGATTCTTGCCCCCGAGCCATGATTTGTGTGTGATCTGTCAAAGTAGAGTCGCCAAGGTGTCTTAGGTTCTGTATGGAATATCAACTCATCTAGAAAATATGCCACTAACAAGTGATCACTTTGTAAAGGTCCATCCACCAGTTGTTCTGCTATGACTTGTCCTTTTATTGCCTTTCTTTCTACATATTGAATGTCATATTCATTCAAAATCATGACCCATTTTGCCAAACGTCCTATTAACGCTGCTCTACTTAACAAATATTTGAGGGGGTTGATCTTTGCTACTAGTTGTGTCTAATGGCTTAACATATAATGTCTTAGCTTCTATGCTACAAAGACTACAGCTAGACAAGCCCGTTCAATTGATGTTTAGTTCAGTTCATACCCAACCAATGTCCGACTGATGTAATATATAGCTCTTTCTTTTTCTTCTTGGTCGTTATGTGCTAGTAATGCGCCCAGTGCTGAATTAGTGGCGGAGATGTATAGGATCAATGGTTTTCCCTAAATGGGAGGCATGAGGACTGGTGATGACAATAGGTACTCTTTTATTTTCTGAAAGGCTTCTTGGTATTTCTTTGTCCATTCAAAGGGGATACCTTTGCGCAACAGATATTGGAATGGATGACACTTGTTAGCCAATTGGGATATGAAGCACCAAATAGATTGTCCCCTGCCTTGTAGAGTTCTGAGTTCACTGATTCCTCTGGGTGGAGGCATGTCCATGATGGCTTTGAATTTTTTTGGATCGACCTCAATGCCTCTTCGAGAAACTATATATCCCAAGAGTTTACCTGATGTTACCCCGAAGACACATTTCTTAGGATTTAGTCATACTTTGTATTCTTCCAGTCTCTTGAAAATTGTGTCTAACACCTTGAGATGGTCCTTCCATGTTACTGATTTAGCCAATAGGTCATCTACATAATCTTCCATTATTTTATACATCATGTCATGAAAGACTATGGTCATAGCCCTCTAATATGTGGCGCCTGCATTTTTGAGACCGAATGGCATGACATTCCAGCAGTATGTACCCCATGGGCAAGTAAATGTCATTTTTTGCTAGTCTTCTGGGGCAATGCGAATCTGATTATAGTCGTAGAAACCATCCATGAGGGACAACATCTCATATCCTGTTGTGAGGTCAACTATGATATCAATATTCGGTAAAGGAAAGTCATCTTTTGGGCATGCCGTATTTAGATATCTAAAATTTGTACAAATGCGGATCATCCCATTTGGTTTTGTCACTGGCACCAAGTTAGATATCCATTCAACATAATCGATAGACCGTATGAATCCAGCATCTAGAAGTTTCTTCAACTTAGCCTTGACCAATAGAGCAACCTGAGGATGCATTTTGCGTAACTTCTATTTTACTGGTTTGGCATTAGGCAATAGAGGCAGATGGTGCAAAACCAGTTCTGGGTCTAATCCTGGCATGTTAGCATAGGACCATGCGAAGTTGACTTTATGTTCTGCAAATAATTTATGAAATTCTGGTTTCTCTTCCTCAGTCAATGATCTAGCAAAGAGGACCATTTTGGGATCTTCTGTAGTTGATATGTTGTCTTCTATGGTGTCTTCTATAAGCATAGCTGATTTCTCTTATTGCATGGGAAGAAAGTCCAGTCCTCCATCTTTGGGTGCCTCAAAGAGGTTTTCACCTGCAGATACGTCCTTTGTTTTTACTTTTTTTTCATCATAAGGTGCCTTTCGGTTTTCACCTAAAGATGTTTCATTTTTTACTTTATTTTTATTTTTAATTTTGCGACTGGAGGACGGAGCAGTCTCGCCAAAGTAGGCCACACAATCCAGATCAATGGCGAATCTTGACTTGTGATTGCCACTTGTTATGCCCTCACCTAATCCCATAAACTCTGCAATTGCCTCATCATTCTGAAAGGTATCCAGGACTGGCAGGCTTTGTTGGTCCCAATCGACTAGTTGAGGATAAACTAGGGAAATGCCATCGTCAGTGTTGGTGAATTGAGGGGAGGATACAGAAAGCATGTAGACAACTTCAAAGATATTGTAGATGAAATTATCATCATCTAATTCCACATTGAAAACTATCCAATATTCTCCTTCACTTTTTTCATATTTGTTGTTAAAATAAGGGGTGAAGAACTCAAAATTGGGATTGTCAGTGTCATTTGGTAATTCAGATGGGTTGGAATGATGGGATTTAGATGGTGGGTCTTGTATGTCATGGGGAAATGTAATGGTATTTTGAATACTGGGTGCCTAATCAATTTTAAATGTTTTCCAAAAAATCTGTTTAGAGGTGAGTTCCCCCATTTCGACAAACAAATCATCAAGGCAACAGTCACTTAAGGATCTTTCAGAGCCAAATTCCCATTCTTGGGAGTCAGTTTCGGTGAAGGTTTCCTCAGTGGTTTCAACACTTTCTGAAGCATGCACTTGCTCACTTGAAAGTCCATTGGTACGTCGGTCGTCATTGTCGGGCAATCCATATCCTAGTCCAAGATACTTTGGTTTTTTAACAGATTCTATGGGATCCCTTCGTCCAGTTTTATTTCTTCCTAGGCCACTAGTTCCATCGTAACCCTTAGCTTTCATCATGTCATATCCCTTGCCATATTTCTTAACTGGTAATGGGGGTAGGTCGGCCATTTCCTTATAAAGTCATCCTGTAATATCGGCAAGGTCCTCGTTACTCATGTCACCCCATTTTATGAAAATTGTTTTTGGTGGAACTTTGAAGATTTCCTTGGGTTCCATTTTAAAGCATGGTCGACCATAGACTTTTGGAGACTTGGGTATTGTTGTGATGCTATATTTCATATGTAGTTTAAATTCTCCATAGCCTAGGTCCTAGATCTTGACATTGGATTCATCCTTAGGAAGTGTGGAAGATGGTGGCGTGGTGGAAGACGTGAACAGTGTGGATGTGGAAGATGGTGTGAGTGTGGATGGGTCAATGCACTTAGAAGAAGAGGGGCCAGGAGCTTCTTGGTTGATGGGCACTCAATTTTTGGAAATAACCCTTAGGTTGGTGCAATATTGAAAAGGGTCGGGGTCTCCATATATAGTGATTTATGTGTCGTCAAAAGGGAACTTTAAGCATTGGTGATACTGTTGGAAATATATGTCTCAATCCCACAGGCTGTAACCTCTATTGGAGCCAAGTCGGTGTGATATTGTTAATATTTAGCTAACTAGCAGCTTTAACACATTGTGATTTGTACAGGTCACTATGACCTTGTAGGAGTCTCGCCAAACGCTTTTACTTTGGAGCCTATCACTGTGACAGTTTGTTCGTTGTAACCTCTCATCGCTCATGGAGATCTCTAGCCGACAGGCCATTCTATAGGATATTGGGGAGAGTCTTGGGTGTTCACTATGAGCTCTTAGTGATGTGCTAATGTCTCGCTAACAGCATTTGGTTTGAAGTCATCGGGGAAACTCTCACCGAAAGGAATACTATCGGTAAGAAGTCTTACCGATGAGGGAATGGCACACCGACAATATTCTCTTGAGGTAACTCAAAGGGCTTCAGGAAGATGTCCCAGTGACCGATGAAGGTCTTGCCAATGGGGACATACTTGGAGGCATCAAGGTAACACTAAGGGTTCACTAAGAACTCTTAGTGATGGACAAAAGTCTTGCCAACCGTTCGGTGCTCAATGAAACATAAGGATTGCGGAGTAAAGTCTCAGCGAAGGACGTATGTCTTGGCGATAGATGAGCACTTCAGAGTAACATAAGATAGCTCAATGAAACCTCTTGGTGACAGTTGAATGTCTTAGCGATGAAGAATTCTATTGTCGATATTGTTGTGCAGTTTTGCACACATGCCCCACTGAAAGTAGGGACCCTCTTTTTGCTTTGGCTTTTGGCCCCTTAATTTTATTGATTTCATTGTCTTTGGAGGTCCTTAGATGTTCATCTTGATTGCCCAAGTGAGTTCCCCAGGTTGCAATTTGAAAAAATTAAGTTTTGAGCAAAATCCGGGTTTTTACCCCAATCCGAGATTTTCCGATCCGTCCGGATTTTCCCGGATTCTACTCAAAGTCCGGCTCTGTGCAAAAATCTGGGTTTTTACCCCAATCCAGGATTTTCCAGTCCATCTAGATTTTCCCAGATTCTGCTCAAAGTCTGGCTCTCTGTGCAAAAATCTGGGTTTTTGGTCTAGTCCAGGATTTTCCGGCCCGTCCGGATTTTCCCGATTTCCATGAAAATTCTGGATTTCTTCAGTTTTCTGGGTACGTGCCAAAGTCCAGAATTTTATGCCATCCACGGAAATCCGGTCCACCCGGATTTTTCTAGATTTTTTGCCAGGATTTGTGCAAATTGAAATACTGGATTAAATTGATGAATTTGATGATAAATGCTCAACACCCCATGCTTAATTTGATATATTACACGATGTTTCGCGCATTCTTGGTTCGTTTTGATGATCTATTGTTGAAATTTTTGCCTTATTCGGTAGAATCCTGTCCAGCTGGTTTTTTTCGGATTCTGGTCTGGAGTCCGCCTGACCTAGATTTTCCCGGATATTCCCCTTGGTCTGGTTTCCCGAAATGGAAATTTTTTGAAAGTGGAAATTTTTAAAAATGATTCTGAAAATGAAAATTTCTTGAGATAAAAAATTGAAAATAAAAATTTCCAAAAATGGAAAAAATTCTGAAAATGGAAAGTTTCCTTATAAAAATGTAAGTTTTTTAGAAAAGGTCAAAATTTTATTCAAATTTAATTTGAACATGTGGGCTATTAATGATTATATCTATTTTTCAGGACTAAACAAATATTAAAAGGGGGACTTGCATATGGATTCGTGCCAAAGAGGGAAATCTGGAAATGTTCAGTTTAAATTTTCAAAGTGGGGCCTGCCTAAGAATCCGTGCCAAAACTGTCTATAGCTGGAGGACTTTCTGGAAAACACGTGAATCTGATCTTGTTGGAGATCGTGGGCTGACATGGATAATATTCATGCATTTAATGCAAATCTTGTCATATTTTGAAATTTTCCTGGCCGACCTGTTTTGAGGCCAGTTATTATTGTAAAATCTAATTAGGCCGACATGTTTGGGGGTTTTCTATAAATGGCATTCTTGCCTCATTGTAAGACATTAGATATTAGAGAAAAAGAGAAAAGATAATAGAGTTAAGTTAGAGTAAGAATTAGAGCATTTTGTGAATTTCTTGAAGCAAGTATTGTAAACAGAACAGTAGAATTGTTGCAGCATTTTGATGATCTAATACAATTAAAGACATTGTGGTTCTCCTGGTGAAATCTCTTGTATTGGTTTGTCTCGCATGTTTCTTGTTGTTCTATCTTTCAAATTGCTTGAAGATTTAGGGTTTAGTGTTCAGAATTAAATTGGTTTTAGTTTGGTGGATGATGTTTATGATTTCATGTTTGGAATGTTTGTAGCAATCTCTGGTCTATACTCCCAGTAACTATCTAATTGTAGTAGGCTGGTGAAGTCAACCTGGACTATATATTCATATGTGCTTAAGTTCGATTGTGGATAAATGTCTATGATTTGAAAATCTATACACCTTAGAAGATTGCACCATTCTTGTGAGATTGCATTGTGGGTTAAGCAAGAATTGGTTATTTGAGATTGGTCCATTCCAGATATCTGTCATTTGCATTGCTCATTCTAGGAATAGTTTAGATTTTATCGTATTCTTGCACCCTTATCTTTTGCTATTTCTTTATCATTCAGTTAGATTTAGGATTTGAGATCATCATATTGCATAATTTGATAAATTGGAAAGATACATTTTGCTTGTAGTAAGGTCTGATTGTGATTACTAGCATTTCACATATTATCTGAGTTGTTTATGCATCGTCATGACCTAACACCCGAGAGACCTTGGGGTGATTTTCAGTAATTTATTGTTGAAAATTGCCTTTCAAGAGAGATAGAATTTGTATTCTATCTGAGTTGTCGCTGTGCAAAAAACACCATCAACAGATTGGTGCTAGAAGGAGGGCCGAACAAGGTGACATTGCTGGAAGATTGAATGAGCCTCTATGTTGAAAATCTGAGATATGGTAGATCTCAAAATCAGAAAATTCAAGTTCTGAGTCAAGATGGAAAATCAGCATTATGTTTTTCATAATGGAAACAGTCTTCAGATTGATTTTTTTCAAATCTGTAAGTCCTTGAATAGGAGGATAAGTCAATGGAATGGCAAGGCTTTACATCATTGTGCATTTTCAGACAAGTGTAGGCTTCATAATACCTGTAGACACAATGATTTTGAGTGCTTGGCATTTATAGACAACATTGAGATGGTCTTGCAAAGGAACCTTTTCATGCAAAATCTGTCCGAACCATTAGCCACCTCAGATCTAGGGTTTATTGATGTTGCAGTTGAGGCATTTGCATGGATGGTTGAAGGTCAGTTTGCTAGTGGTAAATGCTTGCAGGGTTTCCTTTCATCTAAATGGTGTAGAGTCCATGATGCAGCTCATTCTGAGTTCATCTGTCGTTTGTGTGGGGACATTATCTTTAAAGCTGGAGAGTACCTGGAGTGGAAAGGTGAGTTAAGCAAAGAATGCACTGCATAAGGGCTGACCACTTCTGAATCCAGAGATGGCATTGCAACTGATGTTGACGTGACTTTGGAAGGAACTGAGTGTCATGAAGATGAATCTAAGGCATCAGAGATAACAGAGGAATATTTAAGTAAAGAATCACCTATGGAGATCAAGGAGGATGCTCCTGTGGAGGCTAGTCAAGTTCCGGAAAACATAGTGGAGGCTGAACAAGAGGTTCCCCTACAAGCTCTTCCTTTCCAAGACGAAGATGTGATACAGACCAGATACCAAGAGTTTGTTGCCAAAATTATAAGAGATTGGTCAAGCCTAGGTTTTGGAGTCTACCCAGAGGAGCTGTTGTTACCAGCTTGGTGCAGGATACATGAGGAAGAGCATTCAAAATTCACCTGTTTCCAGTGCCAGATAGTCATAAAGGAGGTGAAGGAACAAGTACAACTACTCTTACATACAAATGATACACAGATAGATGCATCAGACAAGTCTCTGACTAAGGAATGTCAACCAGTTGCTGATGAATGTCTTGAAGAACATGAGGAAGAACTCAGTGAAGTGGTCAACATTCTTGATGATTGTGACCAAGAATCCGAGCTAGTGCCAACAAAAGATGAATTCAGGGAGTCTTCTCATTTATCTAATTTTGTTTTTCCTCGGCTTATTAATGAACTGCACAATGAAAACTTGCAGATTCTATGCATTATTGATGGGGTAGCCGATGTGGTTCATGCTAATGTGCAGGAGAATATGAATGATGTTGAAAACAGAAATGTTGCAGTCAGTATTGGTGAACATGCTCCAACTTCTCTAGGTGAGAATGTGATGGAAGATCAATCTGTGATACCTTCGGATGAGCATCCTGCTGAGGAAATTGTTGTACAAGATAATGCCCCTACGTTTTCACTGTTGATCCCTTGTGGAAATACTCAAACAAGTGAAAAGTTCCATGTTTTTAGGTCTGAAAGTCTTCGATATGAATTTCACTCTGCATCATGTAATGATTCCTCTAATTCTATCTTGCATGTTTCAAATTCAAGTGAAATATTGCACCATCAATGGAGACCCCTTGATGACACTATGACCGTCTCTTAAAAAGTGCAGGATGATGAACACAGCATTCAGTCTGCAGAAATACAAAATTAGGTTGTTTCTTTCTTTGCTGGAAATTCTGAATCTTGTCAATTTGATTATGGAGATTCAGGAAAGACAACTTGCATATGGGTTAATCATGGTCCTAATGAGTTACCTCAATTACTAGTTACTCCTAATCTTGACATGGAGTTTGAATGCTACAAGGCAGAGATTTATTTTTCTGAATATAAAGATAGGTTTGCATTTCTGAGGACTGTTACCTTCACTTTATTGCTTGTCCATGCATTGATTAATCACATGGGGATGAGTCTCAGTTCATCCTGTCTGATCATGAGCCACTTTGAGTCTCTCTGTACATAGTGTTGATTTGAATAAATGCAGTTTGGTCTGCTTTTCTTTTGCTTTTGTCTGTTTTGTTTAGGATAGATTGCTTTAGTTTAGATTGATTTTTTTCTTGTTTCTATTTTGGATAGTTTAGTTTGCTTTGGGTTTCGGTTTGGTTGTTGTTTTTGCTTCTCTGGCTTGGGTTTTCTATTTTCTGGTTGGGGGAGGTGTCATTCCTGTGCAATAATTCTTTATTATCTGGGATTGTTCTAAGTGTTTCATTGATGGACTTTAATCAGGTGTCTTGAATTAATGGTCAAAGATCTTTTGTTGGTGTCAAGCAGTCTGAATGTCTGATTTAAAGAGAATGGGTCATTGGTCTGACTTGAACCTGAAGTATTCTGAAATCTTATATCTTTCATACATCTTAAGAATCTGAAGGCTGCAGTAGTGTCCTTGCAAGGTCTTGTTGGGTGAAAAATCATATTTCTGCTTCAGTGCCACTGTGGTTCTCAGCCATGGGTGTGGACTTCACTGTTCACAGGTTGTGTCGCACTGACATGTCGATTCAGTGTGAACTCTTTTGACTGAGTGATGACTATCTATGTGCCTTGTGCTGGACCAATAGGAGAATCCGAATGGAAACCGGTAGCAATTGGACCGTTGTGGAGGTTTGACGAACAGGTGAGGACATGAATACATTCTGTAATGTTGCAAAGGTTCAGTTGGTTTGATCAACAGTTGGATGAATAGTTCAAATTGTATCAGTGGATGAATTTTATTCTGTGAAGACTATAACTTGAAGGTTCCTGTACAAAGATTGTTCATGGTGAATACTGCTATAATATGACATCAGAAAGATAAGTCTAATATTTGTATGTAATCTCTATTAATGTAATACAAAGTGATTTTTCTTGGTGTGGTGGGCTTTTCTCCCATAAGGGTTTTCCCATGTATATCTGGTGTTCATATGTGTTTATCAAATACTCTATTTTTGTTAATGCTTTCATGTGCATCTTAATTTGATTGTAATTGTAAAATTTAAAAGTGTCTTTGTGTTCATCCGTGTGGTTTTGACGTTAGGACAGTTGTTTCCGCATCTAATTTTCCTTACAGGTACGTGGAGGGCGTGACTTTTAGGGCATGAATCCATGGGTGGCTGAGCAAGATATTGTAAGGTAATTTTAGATCTAGGACCTAGCAAGTTGTTTCCACAATGACTGGCCCCACTCTAATAGGAAGAGAAATAACGCCTCATGAAGAGCGTTCTTCGTCATCATACGCTTTTACCACTATGCTCTTTGTAGGGTCTATGCATGCATCAGAAAATCCTAGAGCCTTAACCAGTTTCAAGGAGCATTTGTTCAATCCTGCTTTTCCATCTACTAAAACTCTTCTGACCTTGTGCTTGTGGATGAAAGTTTCAATGTGTAATGCATCATTGTGGTTAGGCTTAGGTGACAAGCAGTCTTGATCAGAAGAGGTGACATGGTGAGGCATAGTGAGGTATCCCACCATGGTCTCAAACTAATTGACATCAATATCCTTAGGGACTGACGACTCTTGCAAGGTTTTATCTAGTATAGCCTCATGAGTGGGAGATATGCGAAGCAGCTCGAGTACAGAAATTTGCGCGGGAGTTTTTCCGAGCTGGTCGATAAGGTTAAACTGGCTCTTGGGTTGCCATTGCTTTGTGGTCGAGGTGGGTTTTGACTATTCAGGAGATGGGCCAGCTATGGTGATTTTGGGTTGCCTAGAGGGAGGTTGACCAACTATGGTGACCTTCCCACTTCGAGTAGTAGCATTGCATTGGCATGCTCTCTTGATCATGATGGTATTGATGTATTTGTTGTCAGTTTAGACATTATTTATAATAGGTCTGCAAGAATAGTCATACTTGGCACGGGAAAAGTTTTCTTGATTATTGTTTATTTGTGGACTGACGTGGAAGCATTATTAAAACCATGGTCTTGCAATGGGTGCTTATGAATAGTATGATCTGAATTGGAGGAAAATTGTGATCCACCTACCTCAATGATATAGCCCTTGATAAGGTCTTGAATAAGGGTTTTCAGTTGTCGACAGGTAGAAGTTTTATGTTCTTTTGCACGATGATAATCGCATAATGCATTATCATCCCACCATGCTGGTTTGAATTGTCCTGGGTCATATGGTTTTGGTTCTTGAAGTGTGATGACACCATTCTGAAGGCATTTCTTGAGGACTTCCTCAATGGGTTCACCCAAGGGAGTGTATGTGTGACCCCTAGGGAATTGTCTCATCTGGAAATATTGTCCTTGATTATTTTGGCCACTTTGGTTGTCATTGTTAAGGGGTGTCAATATCGTTGTTGGTTTGTTTTGCAGTTGAATCCCTTTTAGGGCCAGTATACGACCCATAGTGTTTGCATCCTTGGCGTCAACAACACTGTCATTTGTAACATGTTTATTTTTTACCCAGTATTTATTTTTTTCGGCGGGGGGATTTGCATTTGTGTTTTTGGGACCGTATCTTAGGTCTCCCTTTGCGATAAGGGCTTTCTGAATCTGGACACCTTTTTCAACTAGGTCCGTGAAGGTTGTGCAACAATGCACTTGCAATTCATATTTTAGGGGACCCAGAAGTGTTTGAATGAACATGTCCACCTTTTCCCTTTCGGGTATGTCAATGTGACATCAACTAGCTAGAATTCTCCATTTTTGAAGGAATGGGATGAATGTCTCACTGGCATCCTCTTGCATGAGATTGCACAAGCTAGTAATAGAGTTGTCCATGTCAATGTTGTATGCGTAATTTTTTATGAATTTTTGTTTAAGTTCATCCCATGTTTGGATATAATTTTGAGTGGAAAACCATTCAAGGGCAGGACCCGCCAGACTTTTAGAGAAAAGTCTCATCAAGTATGTTTGTTCATAGGCGACGTCCATACAATTGGTTGCAAATTCGCACACATTTTCAATGGGGTTTGTCTTGCCTCTATATTTTGTAGAATTGGGTGACACATGTCCCGAAGGGAATGGTGGCATGTATAAGCTTATGTTGAATGGGTAGACGTTTAGATCATATGACACTTCTGATTTCTTGCCTGATATTTGTATGTTTTGGATAGTTTTCTCTAGAACTATCATTTTTTCTTGTAAGGCATTTATTACAGGATCGTTTGTGGTCCCATGCATAAGATTCATTGGTCTACCATAGGTCCCCATTTGTTGTGCATGAATATTGGTGTATTGTGGTGGTATGGATTGTTGTGACATGTATGATGTGTTCGGATTTGCGTGTTGTTGGTATTGAAAGTTTGGATTGGGGGTATGCTGGTGAGTATGAATGTGGGATGAGTAGGTTGGGATGTGTCTCCCATCCATTTGTGTCGATATTTGGGGAATATGGTGACCATGAACATTGTGATGTGCTAATGATGCCAAGGGTTGTGTGTTTTGACTACCTTGTCCAAATTGTTGGGTTTGGACAAGAGGAATGGTCGTATTTTGTCCTTGGGATTTGATGGTATTAGATAGTGTTGATGTGTTCACATTTTGTTGTTGTCCATGAATAAATATATGTCATTTACCCCCACCTAAAGGATTTTGGGAGATACCAATGAGAGGATATGTCGAAGGTGTACTCATGGTACTCGATGTTGTTGTTAAAGGGGGGTTGGTATGACTTGATGATGCCCCCATCACATTTACCATAGGGGTAAAAAGAGGATTAGAGTAACTTGCCCACATTGCCCAGGAGCCAAAGGCGGTTCCCACCGATTGTGACGATGTTGTGGATATTGTGGGCACTGTGACAGATTTTGATCCTCCAATGGATGTAGTGTTTATTGAGTTGGAGGTGTTTGGCATGTTGGAGGTAGCATGTGTTGTCGTTGTAGTGTCAAAGAAAGTATTGCTCGTAGTATTTGGAGGTTGACCACTATTTGACATGTTATGCGCGTTGTTGACATTAGGGTCTGGAGATGTTGGTCTCAATGAGTTAATGTCGAATCCTTGAGGTAATTTGGTTCCTTGACTTAAGAGTATGGCCAAATATCTGTCTCTTTCATATAGGACCATTTGTTCCATGAATTGAGAGGCCTCTGGGACTTGAGCTGCTACCTTTAGGTTTTCCTCAAGTATTTGTCTGTATACATCCTTACGTAAGAATGTTTCAAAGGGACTGTTTGATAAGGATGGTATTATCGCGAGAGGTTGATTTTTTTTGTTGGCAAATAGATCGTCAAAAGTCCAATTTGGGTCATACGTGGGATTGTTGACAGTGAAAGTGGGGTCTTGTCGAGAGTTTTCCATTTGTCGTTTCTATTTTTGGAGTCTAGTTTCCACCATAAAATGAGATTGCTCAAAATGAAGATGACAACTAAATGCAAGGATGACACTATGCAAGATCTAAGTTCAAAATGACGACTAGAATGAATAGTATTTTAGGAATTTTGGGAATAAAATATGCAAGGTATAAACTTAGAATGCAATTTGAGAAAAGGATACCTAAGCACTTCTAAGCTCAATTTTTGTTTTCAATTTTGGTTGCTAAAGGACTTGTTGAAAATGACAAGATGACAAGGTTGAAATGACTAGTGAGTTTTCCAAACTAGACTGTTGAGTTGGAAGACCTCACCAAAGTGACAATGACCAAGAAAGGGAAGATGATTAAGTCCAAAATAACCTAGTTTTGAAAGCAATTATGTTTGCAAATTGTGTTGAGGTTTGCCTAATTATCCAAAGTATGCAAGAATTAAAACCTAGGGACAAGCTAATGCCTAATGTATGCAACTAAAATTTGAAAGATGAAGCCGATGGTCAAGAATGCAAACTAATAGTCAAAAGTTTTTGAGCAATTTCAAAGTTGGTTTATGAAAAAATTCCTTTGGAAACAGTGTTTTACTAGAGATTGAAAAAGTTTAGACTCAGTTTGGACTTTGGATGAAGATTTTGTTTTGTTAGGAAAATGCATCATTTGAGACCTCAAATGCGTCGTGGTATTGTGAATGTGGTTTGGTTTTATCGAATGCGGCTCGAGGACTGACAAATACGATTGAGTATTCCAGATGTGGCTCTGTAAGGTTCATATGTGTCGCGATGAATACAGATGTGGTGTTTAAAATGTCAAATGTTGTTTAATAGAGCGATTGCATCTCAGAAACTTGAATGCGGTTCAACAGATGTGACAGTTTTTTTTCTTGACGTATTGTGAGCAAATTTGATTTGTCTAATGGTGAATGTTTTGTCCTGAAATGAATAATGTTTGAGAAATCCAGTTAGCACTTGACAAGCACAATGTTTTGAATGTAAGCAAGCGCATATAAGACAAGTACAATCCTAAAAGGCCAATAGGGCAAGGGTTTGTATACTTGATATAGCCCACCGATATACCCTGGACTAGTGATAAACACCTTTCCTTCTCAAGAGAAGATAGCTTAGAATTTTGGTGGCATTGGCTCCCCTCCACAACTCATTAATGTCATGCGAGCACACCAAATTTGAATTCTTGGGTAATGACTTCCCAACAACTACTATTTGTACTCAAGGGGATTAGTAGTGAGTGTGTTCGGGCATGATATTGTACCCTGCACTATATCAAGCAATGGCCAAAGAATGGTTGGATTCTAAAAAAAGAGGTGTTTAATACAGGCATTCCTTTCATAGGGCATGATCCATGTGGTGAGAGTCCCCTTTTGGATCCATCTCATTGGAACCATATGCATGATCCTTGGGCTTTCCCCAAGAATCCACTTTTATTTACCGGCTAGAAGTCCCTCGGTGTGAGGGTGCTACCGGTCTTAGTCGTCCTGGGGTGAGTACTTTTTCCCACCAGAACAGGCCCAAGTTCTAGAGTTAGTAACCATTTATCTTACACCTAGGATCACCCAAAAGCGCAAGGTACTAAGTCATGAGGGTGACAAAAAAATAAGGTGGGTCTAGTTTTCTGATCACCTAGTTTTCACAAGGTGAGAGCATAATCACCTACCACCTTCAAGCACAGCCAGATAAAATCAAGCACATGTTCATTTTAATGCACCAAAGGAAGTGTTTTCTATACTAGAAATTGCAAACACGTTGTTTGATAAATGAGTCTTCGATTAACAAAGCTACAAAACCACAAGTTAGTAGTTACATCCACCAATCTTGGACCCACGAAACGTAATCACCACACGCTACGAACTACGATTAGTAACACGAAAACCTATACTGGGAAAAATGCAAAAAAATAAAACCAGAATGCTAAAGAAAACAAAAAGAACAAAAAACATCAAAAACCCAAATGAAAATGAGAAGAAAACATTACTAGGCAATTGCATCACAACAGAGTGAATGCGTCGCTATATGTTGCAAATGCGGCTAAGGAGTTCAAATGCGGCTCTCCAGACTTCGATTGCGGCACATTAGAGCGATTGCGGTGTTTGAGTTTGTGAGTGCGTCACAACGCATCAAATGTGTCATGATTTAAAAAAAATGAATGCATCGCTCTGTACCTGTACTTGCAAAAATGACAAATAACACACAAAAACCATACGGAAATAATAACAAAAAATAGAGTCGTGTTCACGTCGAGTTCACCAATGTATCTATGGGTAAATTTCATATTAAGGTTAGCAATGATTAGATCAATAATATAAACCCAAAGAAGTTATGAATCACAATGAAAAAAAATAACAAGAATTATTATTCCAAATATTCATTAAAGCTTCCATGATTCACCTCCATAGCACCTCCTAGCTTGCAGTGTATGATTGATGCCCTCAGATCGAGTGTGAGCATTTTGACTATGACATTGTCCTATGCAAGTTTTGAAGGATTTAAGTAAAATTATGCCTATGCCAATGCCAATGATAAATGACTATAACAAATGATAAATGACTATAATGCCTATAATAACGAAGTGGTCCCTAAATTATGAGCAAAATTGACATTTTATAGAAAATGGAATTTTGAATGGATGGACGGGATCGACTCTTGATAGAAACCTAAAATCAAAGAACGAGATTGAACTTGATAATCCCTAATCAGGGTTAGGTAAAAATCCTTAGATGAGTGGTCAAGATGTCATATGAGAGAATTGAATCGGCGGTGGAGAAAAGATAAGATAATTAATTAGAAAAAATAAAGATTTTCAAAAATCAAGAAGATAAAGACTGCTTGATTTATGAGATTTAAAAAATTAGGAAGATAAGAGGTGGACTGAAAAGCAAATTTGAAAAATCAAGAATCTGCTCGCTTTATTTGATTTTTGGAAGAAAGCTACCAATTTGAATTAAATCAACTCAAAATGTGGATTTTGTGAGATAATAAATAATCTTTTTCAGATTATTTACCAAAATGAAGTGATAGTTAATAAAACGAAATCATTTTAAATAATAAATTGATTTAAAATGATGGAAATGTTAAATTGAGTAATTAAATAATTAAAGATAATTATTTAATTTTAGAGGATTATGACTGATAATTAAATAAATTCATAAATTCATTTAATTATGGAAGTTAGTGACATATTGAATAAATAAATAAAATTTATTTATTTAATAATCAGGAAGAATAAATGGATAAGGGTAATTAAACAAATTGACAAATTTATTTAATTAAAGGAAGACTTTGGACAATTAAAGACGTATTGAATAAATAAATAACATTTATTTATTTAATAATCATGAAGAATAAAAGGACATGAATTAATTAAACAATTATAAATTATTTAATTAATTTGAATGTGGACCAAGGACATAATTAAATGTCATAATTATGCTAGGACAAAAGTGGTAAAAATAGAGCTTGCAGGCCTAGGTCATTTTTAAGTGTCTACAGAAAACACATTGTGTAATGCAATAATGAAGTAAATGAAGAAAATATGTAGAACAAAAAGAAATAGACAGAAATAGAGTGCACCTAGAGACCTGATGAAGAATCTGGAATCTTGTGGATGTTGGTTGAAATCACTAATTTTTCACAGTGGGACTCATTCACCCAAGGTGGCGAATTAGTCCTCATCTTGGTAAAACAGTGTCGGAAACTAGTTTCTGGCAGTCGGGATCCGAAATATGACAAAAGTAAGATTTTATTTCCTAAGGTGGGACTCATTCACCACTGGTGGTGAATCAGTCCTCTCCCAAATTTCTCAAAAATTAGGAGACAACTTTGCAACACCAAATCTGGTAATATCTACTTGTTGGGTTGTTGAAGTCAATTCTACAGGAAATGGACAGAAAACCTTCTTCAAGCTTGAAATAGACTTGAGTTGACTTGAAACACGTAGTTGAGTTTTCTTTCCACTTTTCAACATAAAAACACTTGTTAAATCTACATACCTAAGTCCGTAAACACACATGCAAGAGGGAAAAATGGTTGAGGGTTAGCCAATAGGGGTTTTCCTTGGTCAAACCCCACTTTTGGTAATCAAACCCTTAATGAAATAATGAAATGCAAGAGAAAGACAAACTAATAACATGAAAATGCTATCAACTTACCAAACCTTTGATAATCCAAATCTGAAGTAATGTCAATGGATGCTTCAAAGTGCTTGAATATTGCTTGAATTGATGTTGTAATATGCTTGAATGCCTAAATGTGTGAATGAGATTGCTTGAATGAATGAGATGTAAAATGAGATGAAAAACACTTATTTATACAATCTTGTGTCATAGTAACCCATTCATACCTCATCACAGGCCGACATCAAGTGTTTTTGAATTAAAACCCAAAAAGAAATTTGAAATATTTTAAATTTGGGGCCAAGGGGGACTCATTCACCACCCATGGCGAATGGGTCCCACCTAGGACCTAAAAACAAGTGTCAAGAATTAAGTTGCATTTAATATTGTTTGTCGAGCTAATATCCAAAAACACACTTAATTAAAGCATATGAGGGCATAAAGGGGTCAAATAAGTCATAAGAAGAGATAAATAGTGAAGTTGTGCCTAGGAAAGTGTGAAATCTTGTTGCAAGACTTTACAACACTTCAAAATAGGACTTGATGATGTGTAAAAAGGTGATTTTTAGGTGATTTGTAATAAATAGAGTCTAGAAGAATGTAGAAATGTCTTACAACACTTCACAACACCTTCACAAGACATCATTATTTGAATTTTAGTACCTAAATATGCATGTTCAAGCCATGTTACAACATAAAATAAAAGCCAAATATATCAAATACCATAAAACAAGACCTAAAAGGCCATAAAAATGATAAGGGGCCATTTTTCTATGGCACAGGATGATTGACTTGCAATGGTGCTTCAACTAACTGGTATGTGATTGCTTGTCCTTTGATTGCCTTCCTATCGACATATTAGATGTCAAATTCACTCAGCATCATGACCCACTTAGCTAGTCTTCCAATTAGATTAGCTATACTAAGAAGGTATTTCAGTGGATCTATCTTATCTATTAATTTGATGGTATGAGTTAGCATGTAGTGTAGTAATTGTTGGGTAGCGAACACTATTGCCAAGCAAACCTTTTCAATGAAGGTGTAATTGATTTCATAGCCATTTAAGGTTCTACTGATATAATAAATTTCTTGTTCTTTTCTTATTGAATCCTCTTGTGCTAACAAGGCTCCCAATGATATCTCAATTGTTTCTATGTACAATAAAAGTCGCTTTCCTTCTGCTGGTGGTATTAAGATAGGTGGACTCATCAGATATTGTTTTAATTGGTTAAAGGCCTCTTCACATTCCTCATCCCATCAGAAAGATATATTCTTATGTAGCAAGTGAGTGAAAGGACGGGTCTTTTCTGCCAGTTGTGAGATAAATCTTTCGATTGATTGGAATCTCCCTTGCAGAGATCGTAGCTAACTGATGTTCTTGGGCAGTGGCATTTCCATGATGGATTTGACTTGTGCAGGATCTACCTCAATACCGTTTTCTAAAACTATATATCCCATGAGTTTGGCTGAAGTCACCCCAAACACACATTTCTCTGGATTCAGTCGTACATTGAACTTTTCTAGTCTGGTAAATATTTTATCTAGGATCTCTAAGTGTCCTTCTCTAGTGTATGATTTGGCTAATAGATCATCCACATAGTCTTCCATGAAGGTGTACATCATATCATGAAATATTGTCATCATGGCACTCTGATAATTTTATCTTGCGTTCTTCAACCCGAATGGCATGGAATTCCAACAAAAGGTTCCCAGTGGACTTGTGAAGGTTGTTTTATCTTGATCCTCGGGTGCAATTTTGATTTGATTATAGCCAGAAAAACCATCCATGAGTGACAACATGACATGCCTTGCTATTAGGTCTATAATGATGTCAATTTTGGGTAGGGAAAAGTCATCTTTTGGGCAAGCCTTGTTGAGATCCTTGAAATATGTGCATATCCTAATGCTCTTGTCTAGTTTTGAAACAGGGACGATATTTGATATCCATTTGGCGTAGTCAATTGGTCTAATGAACCCAACATCCAATAACTTATTCAGTTCTGCCTTTACCAATATGGCAATTTGTGGATGCATTTTCCTTAACTTTTGCTTGACCGGTTTTACCCCTAATGGTAGTGATAAGTAGTGCATGATGAGTTATAGATCAATCCCTGTCATGTCGGAATATGACCAAGCAAAATTGACTTGTATTTCTATGAAGAATTTCATAAAGTTCAGTTTTTCTTGATCTGTCAAGGATTCTGCTAGATGGAAAGTCTTTATTGTTTCTTCATTTCCAATATTAATAGACTGAGTGGGTTCAAAAAATAATTTTGATTGTTCCTAAAATTGTTTGGGCAGTGTGTCAAATCCTCCATCCTTCAACGCCTCAGAGAGATTTTCACTGTTGGATA
Source organism: Sequoia sempervirens (assembly GCA_007258455.2). NCBI lineage: Eukaryota > Viridiplantae > Streptophyta > Pinopsida > Cupressales > Cupressaceae > Sequoia > Sequoia sempervirens. The sequence goes on from VDFB02179234.1 coordinate 11,354,707, forward strand.
TGCTCTTTATTTTTACTTTTTCTAGATATGATACTGCCATTGAATGGTTTTCACCATTAGATCTATTCCTTGTATTAGTCATTTTGCAGCTAGAAATTTTGACACTCTCCTAGTTGGAAGCTTTGTTACAATGTTCAATGGTGAAATATGTTTCAGGATTGGCAAAACAGAGGAAGTTGACAATGGCCTCATCATTTGAAAAGATGGGGATATCAGATGGTTCAATTTGATCCCAATTTATGAGTTTGGAATGTACTAGGGGTAAGGAATCATTGGATTGGCTAAATTTAAAGACCATGAGGGTCCCAATGGTAATATCTTTGAATTGTCTAATAGCGAAGTCAATGTCTATAAGTTAACTCTCCTCCAAATTATCTATTTCACTCTAAGTCTGATCATCTTCGCTAGAGTCATCAATATGTTGTGATCCTATTTCAAGTGATCTATAACCTGAACCTTGACCCTCCTCATGTATGGGTGTATAATTTTGTACCACATCAATTTCCTTATCGTGACAAGACTCTTCGAATAGTGAATCCCACTCATATTCATTCAAATTAGTTTCATGATCATCACTAGCTTGTAGTTGTAAGATTCTTTCAACAATTTCTTGTCTGGTTTCTTCTCTTGATTCTTCTTTATACCCCAATCCTATTTTATCCTTGGCTTGCATTGTGATAGGTTGTATTAGCTCTATGGTGCCTTCTTTCCTTTTACCAATAGGACCTTTTCCCTCGTATCCCATCTTTTCTAGGATTGTCTTTCCTTTGTCATATTGCTTTGTTTGCACACTTGAGGTGGATGCTTGTGATGATTCTTTGTGTTTCTATAACTAGTTTAAAACCTCTTTGTCATCTGACTCATCCAATAATGCGCCTTCTCTTAAAAAGGTGCCCTCAAATAGTGTGATGGGTTGTGATGATTGTTGTCTTGATGTTGATGGCTTCCCATGTGATTTAGGAGAAGAGGAAAGTTATGATAAACATAAGGATTGCTCAAATGACTATTCCCCCATGCCTTTATCTTTTAATTTGATCTTTTCAACCTGTTTTGATAAGGAACCAAGTTCAATGTCATGATTTGATGAAGGAGACTCACTGATTCCCTTGTCTTTTGACTAGTCTTTCTTCTCAACCCACTTTGACAAGGAATTCAGTTGTCTTTCGTTGTTGGATGAACTAGAAGTTGTAGCTTCCCTATTGTGTGGCACAAAAGTTTCTTGGGTCATTTTAAGTGTGTTGCAATATTGTGGATTGTTGGAATTGGCTACAATAGTGATTTCTTGCCCATTGAAAGGGAACTTCAGAAACTGATGATATGTTGATGAAACTTCCTACATCTCATGTATCCAAGGATGTCCCAAGAGTATGTTATATGTTAACTCTTGTCCAATACCCGGCATATTATATCTTTGACAACTAGTCCAACTTTAATTGGTAAAACAATTAGTCCTTGGGAGGACCTCTCTTCATCATCATATGCCTTTATTGTGATTTTCCTTCTAGGATCAATAGCATTTTAAAAATATCCAAGTGCACGGACAATTTTTAGAGTACAAATATTCAGGCCAGCTTCTCCATCCATTAGAACATGTTTAACATGGTGTTTGTGGATTAAGACCTCAATGTGGAGGGAAGCATTGTGTGGATGGTTGATAGATACATCATCGTGTTTGAAAAATGATAAGCAATGTGGTGCAGTCAAGTGTCCCACCATAGCTTGGAATTGGCAAACTTCCAAGTTGTTAGGTACCATGGTGGCAACTAGAGCTTGTTCCAAGATTTCTTTATGCGCTGGTATTTTCCACAACTGATCAACTATGCTATATTGACTTATAGGGATAGCAACAAATTTGGGTGTGGAAGGGGTAGCTCCTTTCAATGTTACCTTGGCTTGTCCTCTTGTGATTGCATTGATTGGTGAATTGTCTTGTTTCTCTATGATTTTGATAACATTGATTTGATTGTTGTTTGCAGCGATGTTAGTGATCAGATTTATGGGCACAAGGTCATTGATTTGATGTCATGTGGTGTTGATTTTGTGGTGATGATCTTTAGTTGCAATGATGTTTTTTTCATGTTCAATGATGTTTTCATTTATTGGGTTATCAGTTGCAACAAGATCTGGTTTTTCATGGGTTTGGTCATCAACCACCTCAATATGTAGAATGGTGGTGTCATAGACATAGTTTATTTTTTTTCCTTTTAGTTTATTTTTTTTCCTTTGGTATTTGAAGAAGAAGATTCCCCTTTTTTCGTAGTTTGGTAGAGGGTTCTTGAATGCACCATGATCATTGTTTGTTTGGGGTCCTACAAATATCGTCTTGTTGTCAATTAAGTCTTTTATCAAGTGCTTCAATTGCATGCATTCATTGGTTTTATGTCCTTTGTTGCGATGAAAGTCACAATAATGGGCATCATTCCACCATGAAGGCTTAACTTGTGGTTCCCAATTTCTTTCCTCTAGTAACATTATGACTTTTGCTTCGAGAAGTTCCTTCAATGTTGATTCTGATGATTGTCCTAAAGGTGTGAACCTTCTTCAATTGTAGGATGTGCGATATGATGTTGTTCTTAATCCAGCATTACCTTGATTGTTGCTTTGGTTGACATTTTGGTTGTTGTTTTGGCTGTTGGTTTGTTTGTTGGATGGATTTTTATTCTGATTAGTTTTGGCTATAGTTGCGGTTAAGTTGAATACAGGTTTCACATTTTGAGTTTCATCTGCACCATCGTTATTTCCAACATTCTTGTTTTGTTGCCAAAACTTGGGTTTGTCACCACTATTGTAATTGTTGGAGGAGTTTGATGAGTTTTTTTCATTGTAAATCTTGATGAATCCTCTCTTGACTAGAGATTCTTCAATTTTTATTCTATTTTCAATCAATTTTTTGAAGGTAGGTGGACATTGCAATTCCAATCTATAACTCATCTCATCATTTAGTTTATCGATGAATATTTTGATCTTTTCTTTTTTAGGTACGAGACGAGAATATCGTGCAAATAACCTTCTCTATTTTGCAAGAATACAAGGAACAATTCACCCTTCTTTTGTTTCAAGTTACAAAGACCTTTCATGGTGATGTCATGTTGGATGTTGTAAGAATATTGGGTGATAAACTTATTGACCAATTCTTCAAAGGTGTTAATTGGTGGGGTGAGTTTGGAGAACCATTCGAGACATTTTCCACCTAAACTTCATGGAAATAATCTGATCAAGTACGTTTCTTCGTATGAAAATTCAAGACTCATGGTTCTAAATTCCCTCACATGGTCTATCGGATCAGTTTTTCCATTGTATTTGTCATACTTTGGAAATTCCTAATGTTTGGGAAAGGGAATAATGTGGATACTTTGATCAAATGGATATGGAAAAATTTCTTGGATCAAGTATCGTTTCGAGGTTCTGCTTTGCATATCAAGAATTTGTTGTTGAAGGTTCTTCATTTGGTGAGTTAGGGCAACCACTTGTTTGATTTCTTTTTCAAGATATTTTGGAGGTGCTTTCAATTGATTGACATCAAAGTCCTCAGGTAGTTTGACACCTTGTTTAGCTAGCATAAGGAGGTACTTTTTCCCATTTCTTTTGAAAATATTTTCTAAGCATTTGTGGAAGTTGGGATCTTGTTCAGCATTTTGGATATCCTCAGTTATTTCATGCCCTTCATTGTTGTGGATTCCATGGAAAGGATTCTCTTCATCTTCTGCCATGGTGTTTTGTGTCTCACTATTTTGAGTTTCGATGTTTTGAGTCTCAATGATTGGAGTTTTAATGGTTAGAGTTTCAATGGTTGGAGTTCCAAGGTTTGGTTCCTCAATGTTTTGATTTTCAAGTCCTTTTCCCTTGAGTTTTTGTTTTTGTAACCTTGTTTGAATGGGCATACAAGTGTTATAGTTTTGACTAAACTTTGATCTAAGCTTGGAAGAGTACCAAGGATTACAACTAAGTCAAATATAATGACAAATTCTAATGAGAATAAGTTTGATTTAACTATATAACTTTGTTTCGTGATGAGAGGATGATAAATCCTGATGATGAAACTAGGATTAATAATCAAAGGTGTGATAAGTTTGATGATTTTGGCACTTTGAAATGTTAGATCTTGGTTTAGGTTGGATAATTCCACTTGTAGAGGTCAATTTTAACAAGTTTAGACTCTATGGTACCTCGAGAATGATTATGGACTTGAATAAGATTCTGAATTTTGGTTCAAACTGTGAAATAGGGGACAAGTTTAACTCTCGGGTTTTGCATTTAATGGATGTGCTAAAACAAAGCCCAAATGTGCTAAAAGATTTGACAGATGCACTAAAATAGAGGACATATGTGCCAGAAAAGTGTACGGATGTGGTATAAGATTTCCCAAATGCGCTAGAACAAAGGGTAAATGTGCTGGAAAAATGCACAGGTGCACTACAAGATTGACTGGATGTGTCGGAACAAAGGATGAATGCATTGGTAAATTACATAGATGTGCTATAACAATAGTTGGATGTGCTACAGGATTGCATAGATGCGCTATAACAGTAGTTGGATGCGCTAAAGGATTTCACAGATGCGCTATAAATGTAGTGGATGCGCTGAACTGGGAAATGATGTAGTTTTTTGTAAGTTTGTGTTTAATTTTCTAATTTTCCAAGTTGTTCCAAAGGATTTTTTTTCTGAATCAAGGTTTTCACTTCCAATGTATGATGTTTTGTTTGAAATTTGTTTAAAAAAACATTGGTAAAGACACATCAAGCATGTACAACTTAAGGCTGTGTAGGACAATATTCACTGGATTCCCACTTGGATTTTACTCTAGTTGTGCCTACTTTTAGCGGATGATTAGATACTTGACCCCACTAGCTCCCCTCCATGGCACTCACTTCTCGGGGCAGCCAAGCATCAATACCCATGAAACTCCCATGGCATACTTTTCAACTCTACTAAAAGCTGCAAAAATGTGGGATGGCTTCAAAACGACCATTCCTGCACCAGCAAATAGATTAAGGATTTTGGCCTTGCTACAACAAAGGGTTCTAGTATAGGCACTTTGTTCGTGGGGGATCATCCATACAGAAAGAGACCATTTCTTCCCTTCTTGTTAGAACAATCCTCATGATACTTGAACTTTCCTCAAGTACCCACATTTATATCTCGGTTGGAAGTCGCTTGGCTTTAGCGTGTTACCGGTTGGGTTGTTCCCTTGGTGATTACTTTTTCACACAAGGCAGGCCCTCTAAGGATAAAACAAAAGTGAATGGGTCTGGATTTTTGGTCACCCAATTAAGGGGAGAGCATATGCCTACCATTCATCAAGCACGAAAGACATGGTGTTCTTTATCCTTTCTAATTAAGCTAGATGCCTATCTTAAGCAAAAGAAAGCATTTAAATAACTCTAACCCCTACATAAATCATCAGCAGTTTGATAAATTTATCTTTGACCAGTGTACAAAATTACCTACAAGCAGAAAACACCAATTAGTTCTCAGATTTCACAAATTTAAACAGATGCACTAAAATAGCCATCGTATACGCTAAAACATCAATGCGTTAGAAGAACTAACCAATGTGCTAAAGCAACTACTCTATGCACTAAAAGAACAACCCAATGCGCTAATACATATACTTAATGCACTAAAAGAACAACCCAATGCACTAAAATAGATACTAAATACGCTAAAGAAAAGACTGAGTGTGTTAAAACACTCCCTGTATCCACTAAAACATTTGATGAATGCACCGAAACAGACCCCGGATGTGCTGAAAAATTCCTCGGATGCGTGGAAATAGAAGTCGTATGAGTCGAAAGATTTGTCATATGCATTGAAAGAACTAACGATTACACTAAAATGTCAAATCCAGCCTGTTTACAAGAAATTTTCCAGAAAATTACTAGAAATGGGGTATTGCCCCATAGTGGGTGCCATTTTATGTGTGTGTGAAATGTGGGAAGGTTAGTAAATTAACACAAACACCAATGAAACAGATTATATCAAAGATTTGAATCAAATAAACTACTCTATTTTACATTTAAACAAATCTTTTAAGAATGTTTCATTGTCCTCTATTCTCAAGGATTTATTAAACCATTTGGCTCTCAGATTTTGTATGTGCACTTATGGTTGTTGAAATGACAACTTGAGAAACGAGATAATATTCAACATGCAAGCCAATTAAGTTACTACATGAAACTAATGTGATGAATGCTATGGTAATAGATATTATGATGAATGGATAATGATGTTAGATTATACAATGTAAATGCTATGATATGAAGCTAGGATGATTTTGCATATGCTCAAATGCTAACTATGAATATACTAATCTAAAATGCAACTATAAAGCAAAGTGTGATTATAATATGTAACTAGGAAACAAAACATGATAGGAAATGTAACTATAAGACTCCAAAATGCTCCAATTCTCAAACGATATTCCTACATGATAACTCTACTCAAATGTGGATGCAAAATACAATGGAAAAGGGTTGTATTTATAGGCTTTTCCAAGCATCTTGTGATGTGGCAACGATCGATGGTCCAAATTCAAACAAGAGGGATGGATGGTAGAGATGGAGAGAATCTTGGAGAATGTCCCCTTGACCAAGAGAAACATGCCAAGTGGATGGGGGAATCAAGTGTGGGAGAAAAATACCATGTGTTTGAATGCCAAATGTGTGGGAGAATCAATTGTGTGAGGAATAAGCCATGTGTTTGAAGATAATTCTAATTAAAAATTAGAATTATTTAATTTCATGTGACGTTGGTGAGTGGCATGAAAAGTTGTAGACATGTGCTTGAATTCCTAATTTAAGGTTAGTGAAAGTTAATTAAAAAAAACAAACTTTAGAAATTCATTTATTTAATTAAATTAGAAGAATATGATTTTAGATTTGGAGAATTAAAGGATATGAACCATATAAATAAATTGAGAATTTATTTATATGTAGATGGAATATTAATTAAATAACTAGTATTTAATTAATTAAATGTCTTGACTGATTTTAGGTGTATACAATTAGAAGCAAGAAGACTTGAGAATAAGAAATTTGTGTTTGCATGTCTTATATTTTGCAAAGTGAAAACATCGAAAATCAAGCTAAATAGGCCTAAAGATCAAGTCATATCTCTAAATCTACGATCTGGGTTTCTAGAAAATTTAATGGGTTTTTAGAGTTATGTTAAATGAAAAAAATTCCGAGTTTCAAGAAAAATAAGATGATATTTTAGGAGAAACACCTTTCTCAATATCATTGTCCAGGTTTGTTGAAAAATATAAATTTCAGTATTTGTTTTCAATCAAAGTGTTTGATAAAAAGTCTCAACAAATTGAATTCAATAGTTTGTAGTTTGATGACTCATATTGGTAGAATGCATTAGCATATGATATGATATACAAAGTATATATATGATTTACAGTAGATGATTCTTTTTATATAGAGTTTCAGTTAAAAATATGTGGCATCCGATATTAGTTTTAGCATTTGATTTTATATTTATATAATATTTTATATTAAATAAGAGGCATTTGATATGTGATATGAGTTATATTTGTGGCAATTAATAATTGAAAATTTGGTTATATATGTATGTATTATATATTAAATAATGTTTACTTCATGGTTGTCAGATTTATTCATTTATATAAAACAACATATTATTAATATATATATATATATATATATATACATGTGGGTTGATATTTGTGTGTTGCTCTTTTATAAAGAATTTGGTTCACTGTTTTGGAAAATAGTAGATTTAAAGAATATAATTTACTTATATATATATACTTATATATTTAATGAAGATATTATGAAGGAATGGTTCATTTTTAGAATTGACTTGTTAGATGCACAAATGGAGGAAATTGGTTTATTTATAATTAGTTAAATTGGATGATTTGGGGATTAGCTATGTTAAAACAATCAAATTAGATTTCCTTTTAAATATTGTTTGCTTTCATTATTAAATAACTGATTTTTAAGCTCACTTGATAATTAGAGGTCTAAGAAGTATTGTGATAAATGTTTTATTGAGTTATGTGGGAAATGTTAAAGAACAATATGAAATGTGGTAATAGTGCCTTGTTTATGAAGTATCTCATGGTCGCACTGTTGTTTTGTGTGCTTGTACAATTGAGTAAAGTATTTGGTTAGTGAATTTGGGTACTTTTGGTTAATTGTTTGAATATTGAATGTCGATTTCATTTGTAATCATTAAGTTGAAGGGTATGTGCAGGATCATGATGGGCCAAAAAGTGGCAATATGATGGGTATATATAGGGTATGTGCCTGATGACTTTTTTTTACCCAAAATTGATGAAACAAAAAGGGTTTTTAAAGGAGATTCTTAGCTTTCCACCAATATAAATTATGCTTTATTTTGAATTTAATAAATAATTATTATTTATTTTCTATTTGAATTAAGACTAAAGTCCTAATTGATAGGTTGATTGAAAAACATCTATAGCTTTCGAATGATATCACATTTTTTGAATCTGAAACATGTGTCACATTCTATGCTTCGCATACTATAGGATTAAAAAAAGAAAATTTAATTTCATGAAGTTTTGTCCAAGTTAAGGTGGTCAGACATACGAGTTTTTATATTTTTAAATTTGTAATAAAAAATCATAATTAATTATTTACTTGTAAAAATTACATAAAAATATGCATCACATCGAGACATGAGTCTTCTACTTATTCTAAAATATTATAAAAAAATATTATCATTTTATTGTGGTTAGGGTGGTCAGACAGACACCTACTTCTTATTTTCTCCCTAAAATTTAAGTACTACTGCATTGCAATTTCAAATTTTCACCAAATAGATTTTCTTTTCTTAAAAATAAACCTAGTAGTTTGGAAACTACATTAAATTTTTTACATATTCTATTCTTACACATTTTTGAAATAATATAGATAACTTATTCAAATTTTTACGTCAAGTTACCTAACTCTAATTTTAAAAAAAAATTGCCACTTAAGGGTCTGTTTTTTCCATGATGATCCTGCACATGCTCTGAATCCATGGTTGTAATGTCTATTTGTTGCTCATTTAGTTTGAGGTGTTGAATTATTGAAAATGAGAAGCTTTGATTAGTGAGGTTGATTTTGAATTTTAGTTGATTTTGGGTTTTGTGTATGAGGGAGTCTTTGTGTGAAATTGTTATGATAATCTTCCAGAGGCCTAGGGGAGTATTCTATTGATAGAATTTTATGTTGCTCTTATGGAAGTGGATTGATTTTATAATTGAAATGTGATCATAAGGGTTTAATCCTTGAACTGTTTACTTGTGGTTATGATTGGGTAAATTGTGAGCGAGACGGTTCATGCCATGCTCGAGAAATGTGATTCTTGTGGTTTTGTTTCGGTGTGCAAGATGGCTTACCCTGTTGGATGTGTTTGGGTCTTCTAGTTGTTAATAGGGGGAGTTTATCTCAATGGGGGATGGCGCACAAAGTGGCATCAGGGTAACTCATTGGATAGTTTCTTAACTCAGTGATAAACTAATAAATAAATTAGGGGGTGGCGTAGTTTACAAATTAATCAAGATAATTGGAAGCCTCACCCATGCCTGTAGTGCTTGTTTAGGTTAAGGACAGGTCGAGAAGGCTTGGTTGGCAAGACCAACTTCCTTTTCCTCACAAAAGGAAGGTTGGTTCTGCATTTGTCACCCTATGGGGCCAACGTCTAGTGAGACTATCAGGGTAACCATAGATGGGGGCCGACGTCTAGATTGTCAGGGTAACCCATGAATGGGGGTTGGTGTCTAGACTATCAAGGTAACCCATGTCAAGGCCATGTGATGACACTCCTCCCTATAGCAACCTAGCATTCCCTAGTTTTGTGTTCCTCTTGTTGCTTGTGTGCCTCTAGAAGCGGTGTCACTGCTATGTGATTTTTGTTGTACTTGTATGTTGGAGTCTTGTTAGCCTTTGTGTTGTGCTACTGCTTTCTTGACTAATTTAATGGTGGTACCTTATTGTCGTCTCCTAGCATGGGGGGTGTACCTCAGGGTTCCACATGGTCGGGTGGAACGTGTTATGCACTCCATTAGATTCCTAGTTGATGATCATGAGCATGGATGTTGTACCTTTGCAGAGATTCCACATCTTGTACCAAACTTGAGATAGTGTTGAAGTTATGTAATGTAATCATTTTAGTTGTATCTTACCATGTATCCAATGTATCTTTCTCGTTGTGTGTTGGGAAGTATTGATGTAATTATGTAATCATGAAATGATGCACCTTCATGTAATAAAAGCAATGTATGTACTCCTTGGGTTTAACATTTGATCATTGATGGTTATTTATTTAATATGATGTATGGACGTATGATGTTCATTTACTTAATGCAATGGATTTATAATTAGTTTTTGTGGGTTGGTTAATCTTAGAAGTTGGACTAGAACATGTTAGGAATTTATGTATGTAATGCAGTCATGATACCCTAAAGGATATAGTTGAGGCATATGTACACGTGTAGTTTATATTCTATGTTAGTTGATAGTATGATCTACATGTTGATTCACTTTTTAAAAAAAATTGTGTCATGATTGTTAGTTAGATGTGTTGTCCTTTGGGGTTTCATGGTGGGGTGTTACACTTGGTATCATAGCCTAGGTTCATACATTGGGCACTCTGGTTTCATATGATCCCATTACGTTGACCTAGTTGCTTGTACTCTTGAGGTTACGTTTTTCCTTTTGGGTCATCCTCCCTTATCAACCTAAGATTTTTCCTTTGGTGGTGTTTGTCCAATGGTGTAGAAAACCGGTGGAAAGGATAGGATCCTTGGTGTAGTACACAAAGCACTGATATTCTGCCTACCAGGGATGCATTATGGACCCTTGTGTAGCCTTGTGATGTGTTTCCCGATGATGTGAATTTTTGTGTGTATGTGAAGAATGTGTGTTAAATCTAGAATTTTGTGCTTATGAAGTGATAAATTATGTTTTATGTTTCTAGAAAGGCGTAAAATTATGATCTTGTGTCACATATGTTATGAGATTTAGCATTGTAAAATGAATAAATTGGGAAGTCTCACGTGTAAATGATGAATATTTAATGAAAAATGTGTGCCTTGTGTGCATAATTTTGTTGTGTTTTGTGGAAGTATAGCATTTTGATGTAATGAATCAGCATTGATGATAGATATGTAGCGGATGGTTTATGATGTAATTATAGTTATTTGTTGATGTGGATTATTGTTTGAAATTTCTTTGTGGGAGGGACAGTGTAGCATTACTTGTTTGCGAGTACCTTGCTACGTTGTGATTTCCTCTCACGGTATGCTTGATTGTTTGATATATATATATATTGTTCGATAGTTTGTTTGATGTAGATTGCAAGTACAAGGCATCGACTCCACCTAAACTATCAGGTCTAAGCATGCCTTAAAACCCAATGGAAATGTTGTTGAAAATGGAGATGAACAAAAGGTCCAGTCCATTACCTCGTCAACGTCGTTTGATGTATGTGGTCAGTTGGTCCTGCTTCTCAACCTTGGTTAAAGTTTAGGTAATTGTTTGACATTTGGTTTGCTTGATTATTTGATGTTGTTTGTATTTACGTTAAGGAAAGGTGAACATGGTATTATTTAACAAATTTTGAACTAATGTGTGTATGATTTATCCTAACCTTACGACTTACAGGAGTAAGTCAAATCTTAGGGGGGGGGGATGTAGTGCCCCTCTATGATTCGCCCTTTTATGATGTTTGATAAATTTTGTTTAGAGTTGTTTGAATTAAATTGGTTTAATAATGTTGTTTAATTAGAGATGAATTAAATAAATTATTAAATAAAATATTTTGATAAATTCATATGTATGTTGCTCTTGGATAATTAAATTATTAAGTTATAAAGTGATTATATAATTAAAAATAAAGATAATTATTATTTAATTTTGAGTTTTATTAATAAAGTAAAATGTGGGAAAATATTAATATGAAATAAAATATTAAAGTAAAATATTAAATCAGATAAGGATAATCGATAAGGAGATAAAACAATTAAAAAGATAGAAAAATTAATTTTGAAGCACATGTGTGACTTCGAACTAGTTATTGTTTGGAAACTTGTTATTTTTATGAGATTTTTATCCGCTTTTTGTTTTCAAAAAACAAAAGCTTTCCTTGGTTAATAATGATCATTTTTTGGGATTATTAGGGGGATGGATTTTTGTTTTCGAATGAAAATTTTTATCTGCAACAATATTTATCAAAATACAAATTTTTGATTAAAAGAAAAAGTTTTTTTCGAAGTGGGACAAAATTTCTGAAGGTTTACCAAGGATTTGGAGAAAAGGATTGTTGTTGTGATAGAGTTATTCTGAACACTTCTTTTCTGTCTCTGAAGCGTTGGATCTCAGGTTAGCATTGTCTTTACTCTTGTTTCATTTACCCATTATTTGTGAACGTTCTCTCTTTCTCTCATCTGCTCAAAATGATTGTTTGCTATTCGGTATGCTTGAGATTATGGTAATCAATTGTTTTATCTTGTTCTTGAAAATCATAGAATTCAAGGCAGTCGATAGTATGTTTTGCTTGATAGACATCTTTTCATTACCACTAGATATTTGATATAGTGCACATTAGTATAGTGTGAACTTTTTTCTTGTTTCAGATTGTTTCATTTAACACCACCAATTTCCTCCACAAGAATATTGTACCTGTTTACCAGATGGAATTGTATGGAAGAAGTTTTAGGAAATAAAATACAATACGGGTATTGTTGAAATTAGATCTTTTTTTGGGTTACATTCCATTCTAGTTATTTTGTTTCTACTTTCTTTTAAGCCACTGTGAGATATTTTGCATATTTTTATTGGTGAAATCTTTTAGGCAGCAAAATTTTCAGGTTAAAGAAATATCAAGAGAATTAATTATAAATTCTTTTCATTTTCAATGAAATTTGAGAACATGCATATCTGGATCTGGGTTTCTAGGAAATTTAATGGGTTTTTAGAGTTATGTCAAATGAACAAGCTATCTGAGTTTCAAGAAAACTCAAATGATATTTTAGGAGAAACACCTTCCTCAATATCGCTGTCTAGGCTTGTTGAAAAATATAAATTTCAATTTTTGTTTTCAATCAAAGTGTTTTAAAAAAATTCTTAAAAAATTGAATTCAATAGTTTGTAGTTTGATGACTTGTATTGGTGGAATGCATCAGCATTCGATATGATATATGAAGTATATATATGATATACAATAGATGATTCTTTTTATATAGAGTTTCAGTTAAAAATATGTGGCATTCGATATTAGTTTTAGCATTTGATTTTATATATATAAGATTTCATCTTAAATAAGAGGCATTTGATATGTTATATGAGTTATATTTTTGGCAATTAATAATTGAAATTTTGGTTATATATGTATGTATTGTGTATTAAATAATGTTTACTTCATGGTTGTCAGATTTATTCATTTATATAAAATAGCATACTAATAATATATATATATATATATGAATATATGTATATATATATACTTATATATTTAATGAAGATATTATGAAGGAATGGTTTTGTTTGAGAATTGACTTGTTAGATACACAAATGGAGGAAATTGGTTTATTTACAATTAGTTAAATTGGATTATTTGGGGATTAGCTATGTTAAAATAAGCAAATTAGATTGCCTTTTAAATATTGTTTGCTTTCATTATTAAATAATTGATTTGTAAGTTCACTAGATAATTAGAGGTCTAAGAAGTATTGTGATAAATGTTTTATTGAGTTATGCGGGAAATGTTAAAGAACAATATGAAATGTGGTAATAGCGCCTTGTTTATGAAGAATCTCATGGTTGCACTATTGTTTTGTGTGCTTGTATTGAGTAAAGTATTTGGTCAGTGAATTTGGGTACTTTTGGTTAATTGTTTGAATGTTGAATGTCGATTTCATTTGTAATCATTAAGTTGAATCCATGGTTGTAATGTTTATTTGTTCCTCATTTAGTTTAAGGTGTTGAATTAGTGAAAATGAGAAGCTTTGATTATTGAGGTTGATTTTGATTTTTAGTTGATTTTGGGTTTTGTGTAAGAGGGAGTCTTTGTGCGAAATTGTTATGATAATCTTCTAGAGGCCTAGCAGAGTATTCTATTGATAGAATTTTATGGTGCTCTTTTGGAAGTGGATTAACTTTATACTTGAAATGTGATCATGAGGGTTTTAGCCTTGCACTATTTACTTGTGATTATGATTGGGAAAATTGTGGGCGAGATGGTTCACGCCATGCTTGTGAAATGTGATTCTTGTGACTTTGTTTCGGTATGCAAGATGGCTTACCCTGTTGGATGTGTTTGGGTCTTCTAGTTGTTAGTAGGGGGAGTGGCTCTCAATGGGGGATGGCACACAAAGTGGCATTAGGGTAACTCATTGGAGATTTTCTTAACTCAGTGATAACCTAATAAATAAATTAGGGGGTGGCGTAGTTTACACATTAATCAAGATAACTGGAAGCCTCACCCATGCCAGTAGTGCTCGTTTAGGCTAAGGATGGGTCGAGAAGGCCTGGTTGAAAAGACCAACTTCCTTTTCCTCACGAAAGGAAGGTTGGTTCCAAATGTGTCACCCTATGGGGCTAGTGTCTAGTGAGAGACTGTCGGGGTAACCATAGATGGGGGTCGGCATCTAGACTATTAGAGTAACCCATGGATGGGGGTCATCATCTAGACTATCAAGGTAACCCATGTCAGGTCCATGAGATGACACTCCTCCCTATAGTAACCTAGCATTCCCTAGTCTTGTGTTCCCCTTGTTGCTTGTGTGCCTCTGGAAGCAGTGTCACTGTTACGTGATACTTGTTGTACTTGTATGTTGGAGTCTTGCTAGACTTTGTGTTGTGCTACTACTTTCTTGACTACTTTAGTGGTGGGACCTTATTGTCATCTCCTAGCATGGGGGTGGACCTTAGGGTTCCACATGGTTGAGTGGAATGTGTTATGCACTCCATTGGGTTCCTAGTTGATGATCATGAGCATGGATGTTGTACCTTTGCAGAGATTCCACATCTTGTACCAAACTTGAGATAGTGTTGAAGTTATGTAAAGTAATCATTTTAGTTGTATCTTACCATGTATCTGATGTATCCTTCCTGTTGTGTTTTGGGAAGTATTGATGTAATTATGTAATCATGAAATGATAGACCTTCATGTAATAAAAGCGATGTATGTACTCCTTGAGTTTAACATTTGATCATTGATGGTTATTTATTTAATATGATGTATGGACGTGTGATGTTCATTTACTTAATGTAATGGATTTATAATTAGTTTGTGTGGGTTGGTTAATCTTAGAAGTTGGACTAGAACATGTTAGGAATTTATGTACGTAATGCAGTCATGATACCCTAAAGGACATAGTTGGAGCATATGTACGTGCAGTTTATATTCTATGTTAGTTGATAGTATGATCTACATGTTGATTCACTTTTTTAAAAAAAATTGTGTCATAATTGTTAGTTAGATGTGTTATCCTTTGGGGTTTCGTGGCGGCGCGTTACAATTCCACTTAAACTTTTATTGGACATTGTTAGCCCCATTTTTAAACTTGAAAATTTTTAAAATTTTGAGTCAAAATTCTTAAACTAGGAGCCTCTTAGTTAAAATTATCTCCAATCATCTACAAATGTTAAGAATCTTGAAATTTTGAAGCAAAATCATCAGTTATCTCATAACCCTCAGGAGTAGTCATGCAGCTTGTAGAGAATAATGAAAATATGAAAAATATGAAAAATATGTACTTGACCTTATGAAAAATCCTTTTACAAAGGTGTTTATGACTTCATTTCTCCTAATGGTACAAGTTTTTAAATCAAAACACCTTCTACTTTGAGAGATTTTAAAACTTCAATTTTTTAGCAAGTAGTTTACAAAAATAGTTAAATTTGGAGTTTTATTAAACCTAGAGAAAAATGAATTAATGGTTTTTGTCATGATGGTATCTTTAGTAATATGGAAAAAAAATTAGATCAAAACACCTCCGGGTTGATAAGATATTAAAAGTTGACTTTTCACTGCTTAGTTTACAGAAATGATCAAATCAACAATTTTATAAAAGTTGGAGCTAAATGGTTTGGCTTGATAGACAAATTTTATAAAGTATTTATAGAATTGTGAAATGAGATTGTGAAAGCTATTACAAATTCCAATAGAATAAATTGATTACCATCCTAAAGACATGAAAAATGCAAAGCTCTAACGTTCAAAACTTTCCTAATTTTGTGAGGCATTCATAATATGAGCAACAATATTCAATTTTTAACTTTTAAACATGTGGATCATACTTAGAATTCCCATGGAGAAGTTATATTTTGAAAGGTTTGGAATATTGGTTGAAGCATCAAAAAAATAAAATTATATAAATGATTCTCTTAAGTTGTGCTTCTTGCCTTAAATGTTAATGATGAGGGAAAACTTAAAACTAACTAGCATGTTCAAACAAGTTAATAACTTCTACCAAAACAACGATCAAGGCTTAATAATATTTTTTTTATAAGTTATTAACTGATCTCCAAGTGCCCATAGGGAAATAAAGATTGTAGATCAGGAGTATTGCAAGTTAAGAACCCCTACCCAAGTGTCAAATAAAGAAAAATTAAATTCTTAGGGCAAGTCCCCATGTGATTGCTTAGCTTATTTTTCTTAGCAGCCACTACTCAACTTATTTAGGAATTGTTTGTGGAGTGATGGCCCCATGAATATTTAATTTTTCTGCTTATTTTTAAGCAGAAATCTTAATTTTTTATTTATAGTATTAATAATAATTTGTACAAGAAAAAGAAAACCAAAAGCAAGTATTAAAAAAAAAGAAAATAAATTTGTGGAGCCACATGGATTTTTGACAATATACTTTTGTTGCTTATTTTCAGACTCTTCTTTTTTCACAAATCATTTTCAACTCCTAAATAGTAGTTGCTCCATTAAAATAGAGAAAGATTCCAAATTATCCTTTTCCCATAATAAAATTTAGGCATGGGAACACTCCAACTGCTTCAATTTAAGAAGGAAACATATTTAAGCAAAAAACATATTTAAGCAGTTACATGAAAACATGGATTATTGGCAATTTTAACTAGGTTAATAACCTATTACAAAGTATTGATAAAGACAAACTACCAAAAACATTCATGTAAAAGATTGTAATAAACAATTATAACTATTAAAGAAACTAATTGTAAAGTGGTGGATTTAGAAGCTCTCCATATCAAAGAATTGTAAGGAAAGTAGAGGTGCGGAAACACTTTCCTAATGCTAATTCTGAGAAGAGAATGCAAACATATGGTTCAATTTTGAATTACAGTTCATTAAAGATGCACATTAGTAGAATAAAAAATTAGAACAAATTTAACACAACCACAAAATGGACACTAGTTTCAATGTGGGAAAACCCTTTCGAGAGAAAAACCCACACACCAAGCAAAAACACTTTGTATTACAGGGAACAAATTCCACATACAGAGTTACAATTTGGTGCTTCTAGAGATGTCAATTCACCCTCTCAATATAGGCAGCATACAATTCCTGAGCAATCTTGTTCTCACTCATCTGACTCACAACTTTTTTCCAAAAAAAACACTATTACAATACATTACACATTATAGCATTTTCCTTCTTAGAGAATTCCAATTAATCTTCATCACCAAACACATGCTCAAAACATACCAATTCAGTTCCCATTCATAACAGTAGATAAACCATCACTCAATAGTTACAATATCGGGCCATCGATGAGACAACCACAAACCTCTCACCAATCTGTTCGAGTCATTCAGACAAGTGTAATACCTGCCAAACCAAAACAGTCATCAAAGTATCGACGAGACAAGAGACCATGTCCCACCGATCACTCATCGTCACACCAATATGGGCTTCTAATGGTACACTGTTGACCAACCTTATTGCCATATCAGGGAGACCCCATATCGTTTCCCACTGATACAAGAAAGTCTCGTTGATGAAGTAATGTCCCTCTAATGCAATCCTATCAACTCATCGAAGAGACCCATCTGAGTGTCCCACCGATGTCCACAAGTCCTACTGATGTTGTCATATCGTTCTATCGTAGGGACACGACTCACAGTCCCACCGATAAAGTAAACTCCTATCGATAGAACAAGTTGTTAGCATCAAACCGTCGGGTCATCGTGGGGACAACCTTTGGAGTCCCGTCAACCAAGAAATGTCTCAGAAATGAAGAACTAAGTGAAACCTTGAAGGATCATTAGATCATCGTTGGGATAGAGAACAAGGTTCCACCGATAGAGCACAAACCTACTGACCAAAGGAAGAAAAGAACACAATGCTACCAATATCAAGCCAGTAAGTTGAGACACATTTCCAACATGCTCCCACTTGACGAAGACTTATTGGCTTCTCCCAAAACTTGACATCACTGAATATTATAGGCCCCAAGGCCCATCAAACTAGCAAACCACCTAAACTTTTTTGTGCTCACTAGTTTCATTAATGCATCTGCAACATTTTCCATAGTATCCACTTTTTCAAGACTGACCTTTCCATCCTCCATCATATCCTGTACAAAATGATACTACACATCAATATGTTTCATCCTAGCATGGAAAGTTGAATTTTTTGCCAAATAAATAGCACTATGACTATCATAGCAAACGTTAATTTGTCCTGCATTGAACCCAACATCAAAACACAAATTTCTAAGCCAAATGGCTTCTTTATAGGAATGTGTTGCTGCCATATATTCTGCTTCCATAGTAGATAAAGTGACTACAGCTTGCTACTTGCTCATCCAACTAACTGTACCACCAAATAATGTGAAGATGTATCCACTGGTGGATCTCCTGCTATCAATGTCCCATGCCCAATCAGAATCCACATAACCTCAGATGTTGATGGATCTTTGTCACCCAACTGAGTTACCATGATAACACAAAGTGTATTGAGAAGTACCTTTTAAATACCTAAAAACTCTTTTCACAACACCATAGTGTGGTCTACCTAGATTTTCCATAAAACGGCTAAGAACTCCCACTACTTGGCCAATGTCTAGCCTTGTACATACCATTTCATACATTAAACTACCAATTGCACTTGCATAAGGCATTATGGTCATGTCCTCCATCTCGGTAGGAGATTTTGGATAATCTTCAATAGCTAGTTTCATTCCCTGCAACACTGGAACAACTAGTTGCTTGCAATCAGTCATACCAAATCTCTCCAGGACAATATTGATATACTTACTCTGGCTAAGCCAAAGCTTTCTACTTCCTCTAGCCCTTTTTATTTCCATCCATAGAATATACCTTGTTGCACCTACATCTTTCATTTCAAACTTTGTTGACAATTGATATTTTAGATCAGAAATCATAGTCTTACTATTTCCTATGAACAACATGTCATCAACATACAGGGAAATAATAAGAACTCGGTCATTTTTCAATTTTGAAGTACACACAATGATCAAATTCTGATCTTACAAATCCCAATGACAACACAAACGTGTCAAACTTATGGTACCACATTCTAGGCGATTGTTTTAAACCATAAAGATATTTGTTTAACTTGCAAACTAGATTTTCTTTACCTTTTTCCACAAAGTGCCTAGGTTGGGACATATAAATTTCTTCTTCAATATCTCCATGAAGAAATTTTTTCCTCAAATCCATCTGTTCAATCTCTAAGTCATACACTGTTGTAAGTGACAAAAGACATCTGATAGATGTTAGCTTAGCTACAGGATAAAATATTTCACTATAATCAATTCCCTCTACTTGGGAAAATCCTTTCGCAGCTAACCTAGCTTTATACTTTTCAACATTGCCATCCAGACCGATTTTCTTCTTGAATATCCATTTACAACCAATAGGCTTTCTACCTTCAGGAAAGGGCACTAGACTCCAAGTTTCATTCTTTTTTAATGATGTCATTTCCTCATTCATGGCTTCCAACCAAGAATTTGAATCAAACATTTCAATTTCCTCTTTCACAGTCCTAGGCTCATCAATGCTTGTAATCAAAGCATAGGCACAATTTATATCCAACATGGAAAAACCATACCTTTTAGGTTGTCGCCTTTCACCTATAGACCTCCTCAAAGGTTGAGCCTGAGGTTGTGGTTCTTCTTCTTTAGAACTCTCAGAGATGCTAGAAATCTCCTCAGTTTCAGGTAAAAAATGTAGTTCCTCTTTATCTGGAGTTCGAGGAATTTCAACTACTTTTTTCTTTCTTTTCTTCTTTCATCTCTAACTATAGATCCACTGAAGAAGGTTTCAACTCATGAAATATTACACTTCTACTATATACAACCTTTTCAGTCACAGGATTCCAAAGCTTGTATCCTTTCACACTAATGTCATAGCCAATGAAAATACATTTTACAGCTTTATTTTTCAATTTAGATCTCTTCTCATTCAACACATAAGCATATACCTCACATCCAAAGACTCTTACATGTCTTAAAGAGGGCTTCTTACCAGACCAAGCTTCCATAGGGGTTTTATCAACAAGTGCCAAAGAGGGAGATTGATTTATTAAATAACATGTTGTAGCCACAGCCTCAGCCCAGAAATTCTTCTCCATACTAGCATTGCTCAATATACTTCTCACCCTTTCCATCAGCGTCATGTTCAACCTTTCAGCAACTCCATTTTTTTGTGGAGTGTAAGGTATTGTTTTATGCCTTTTTATTCCACTGTCTTTGCAATACCTTTCAAAATCTGCAGAACAAAACTCACCGCCATTATCTGTCCTCAAGCATTTAATTTTTCTTCTAGTCTACTTTTTAACCAAGTTTTTAAACTCTTTAAACTGACTGAACACTTCTAATTTACTTGTTAGAAAATACACAAATGCCCTTCTCGAATAGTCATCAATAAAAGAAACATAATATCTCGATTTTGATAATAAAGGAACATTTACTGGACCAAAAACATCAGAGTGAATATAATCCAGAACACCAGAAGATCTATGAGGACTAGAACAAAATGAAACACGATGTTGTTTTCCATATATACAATGTCCACAAAAATTGAACTCAAGGTTACAATCATCAAGCCCTTCAACCAGGTTTTATTTTTCAAAGCTTTTAATCCTTTCTCACCAATGTGGCTAAGCCTTTGATGCCAGAGCATGGTCTTTTATGTTGGGAGATTCAACTCCAAAGAGTTTGCACCCAGAGGAACTTTTCTCTCCTTCTCTACACAAATAGCCTTTTCTGACTTTATAGAGACACTATTGCATTGAACAACATGTACATCCAACTTGTACAGAGTACCAATTCGAGCACCCCTTGCTAGCACCATTGAGCCTCTAGTCATTTTGCAGCCACCACTCAAGAATGAAACTTACATGCCAACATCATTCAGCTTACTAACAAAAAGAAAATTTTGAGCCAGACCTGGTATGTGCATTATGCCATCAATTCCTTTGATTCTTCTGTCAAGAAATTGAATTTTAACTCAAGTCCACGGCCAACAATTTCAAGAGATGAGTCACTTTCTAGATACACCTTTCCACCAGCATACTTTTCATACTTCGTAAATCAATCTCTGTGAGATGTCATGTGAAAAGATGTACCTAAGTCAATCAGCCAAACATCATCTAATTCCTAAGTCACCAAGGCTGCAATGAATGCATTTGCATCGCTCTAAGAAGAATCATTATGCAAAGAATTATTTTTCTCATTCTTCTATTTCTCCTCTTTGAAATCTTTACGGACATGACCAGGCTTCCCACAATTCTAGCATTTTACCTTGGACTTCTTGCCAAGAAATATTGATCTCCCTTCAAAATTTGATTTAGACTTCTTGTCTTTCTTTCCTTTCTCCTTCGATCTGCCTCGAACAACAAGAGCCTCCTTTTCCATCTCAGAAGATTTCCTTCACATGTCTTCTGACAGCAATGAAGCAACCACATCTTCCATCTTGAAATTGGTTGTCATACTCCCAATTTTCATCACTAAATGATCCCATGAGTCAAAAAAAGAACATAACAAAAGAATACAATGATCCTCATCATCTATCTTCACACCTACATATGTTAACTGAGCAATGAGCATATTGAACATATTCAAATGATCAGCCACAAATGCCCCTTCCTCCATTTTCAAAGAGTACAGCTTCTTCCTCAAGAATAACTTATTCAGGAGAAAACCCCACACACCAAGCAAAAAAACTTTGTATTACAATGAAAAAAGTCCACATACAAAGTTATAGTTTGTTACTTCTAGAGATGTCAATTCACCCTCTCAATACTTGAGCAGCATACAATTCCTGAGCAATCTTGTTCTCACTCATTTGACTCACAACTTTTTTCCATAAAAAAACACTATTACAATGCATTACACATTATAACATTTTCCTTCTTAGAGAATTCCAATCAATCTTCATCACCAGACACATGCTCGAAACATACCAATTCAATTCCCATTCATAACAACAAACAAACCATCACTCAACAGTTACAATATCGGGCCATTGATGAGACAACCAAAAAATTCTCGCCGATCTGTTCAAGTCCTGCTGACAAGTGTAATAGCTACCAAACCAAAATAGTCATTGAAGTATCGGCGAGACAAGAGACTGTGTCCCACTAATCACTCATCGTCACACCAATATGAGCTTCTCACATTACACTATCAATAAACCTTATCACCATATCAGGGAGACCCCATATTGTTTCCCACTGATAAAAGCAAGTCATATCAATGAAGTAACGTCCCTCTGATGCAAGCCTATCGACTCATCAAAGAGACCCGTCTAAGTGTCCTGCTGAAGTCCCCAAGTCCTACCGATGTCGTCATATTGTTCTATTATAGGAACATGACTCACAGTCCCACCGATAGATTAAACTCCTATCGATAGAACAATTCGTTAGCATCAAACCATTAGGTCATCGTGGGGACAACCTTTGGAGTCCCACCGACCAAGCAATATCTTGGTGATGAAGAACTAAGTGAAACCTTGAAGGCTCATTGGATCATCGTTGGGACAGAGAACAAGGTCCCGCTGATAGAGCATAGTCTTGTTGATCAAAGGAAGAAAAGAACACAATGCTGCCAATATCAAGCCAGTAAGTTGAGATGCATTTCCAACAAGAATGTTAAGATTATAGGGTGAAGACAATGTGTACCATTTTATATTAAAATTTACCACCTAATGCACCTTTTCATGAGGTAATTGATCTACCAAGTGCAAGACTTATTCATGCAAAGCAACTTACATGCTTGGAGGCATGAAAACAGTTACGTAAAGTTGGAGCTATCAATGATTAACTTTAGCTAGTTATAGAAGTGTTGAATTCAAAGACGAAGAAATCATTAATTCATAAAACAAAAATAATCACCACAGATGCAGGTGTAGATAATTTTTTTAAAACACCTCTTAGTGCAACTTATTTTTCAAAATAAGAATGTTGAAGAGATGTGTTATATAATATTTGTGGAATGAGTGATTGTAGCAACAGTAATATCAATTTTGATGCAGCAATTTGAATGTCTCTCATTTGTCATCAGTGATTAATTATCTAGTACAACTTCAGTACTGGGTAGAAGAAAGAAAAAAAAAATTAGACCTTCTTTATTCTAGTTGTTTTTTTTAGACCACAAGAATCAGGTAGCCCCCTATAAACTGCAGCGCACTTGGTAAAAAAATTTCACATGACCAGTAGTGTTGGTGTGACACACCCTCTAGTACCACAAAGGCAGGGGGAGACTAGACCTCTTGCTTGCAACAAGATGCTTTAGCCAACTAAGCTAGGCCCTTCACCCCAATAATTGCAATTAATGTTGTTGAAGAAGGTATTGATGTGCAAGGTTGTAGTTGTGTTTTTTTTTATTTACCAACTTTATTCATTCTTGTGGTCTGAGATATGGGAGAAGGAACCAGTATATCATTTAAAAGTGTATTTTTTAGTCTCAACGCACCTTTTCTTGCCAAAGAGAATCTCAAGAAGATGGGATCCATTTCTAAGAACGATACAATCATGGCCTTCACTCTCTTAGTAATGGTCAAACTCTAGATATTTAGAGGAATAATTAAGGTGGATGTTGTTACTACAATGATCCTTGGTTTGTTTGTCCTTCTCTGCATGAGTTGTGACATGGAAGGAGTGTCTGGTTGAATCAATAGTTTGGGACACTCTTATATGGTTCATTGTATTATTGTAATGGCTGACTTTCTTAATAAATATGGGCTAATATGGGCTCATATCATGATTTATTCATACTATGGTGAAGATTTCAAGCAGGCTTGGATTATCATGACAACTTCCTTTTGGAATATTGGATATGTTCTACTTCTATTCCCACTATTCTTTTTTGCAAATGGTGTAACAAATATTGGTGCCATGTTCACCATGCCTTTTTATCTATGGTGAGTGCTTTATGAACCCTACTTCTTTTTGGTGTGATGGTTCTTTATTTATTTTCAAATCTTATGGGTGGCCTTGCACACTAGGGTATTGGATTGGCACCAATGTTCTATAGGGCTATGTGTCTTGGAGTAAAATTTGGAGTTATGGATTTCTTATCTCCGTAGTAAAGAGGGTTCAATATCAATTAGCATGACTCTCTCAAATAAAATTCTATTTTATTTTTATTCATTTAACATCTAGCAAGGAAGTGGTGATGAGCTTCGAAGGAACACTAATGTTGTTGAAATCATAAAAATGATGTAATTTATGAGATTACATAATTTTGGTGTTGACAATTCACCTAAAACTATAATTGGAAATGATTGAGTTGTTTATCTTGGAGATTTGAACTGCAAAATTGAACTCTATTATTCCTATACAAAGCAACTTGTAAAAAGGAGTGAGCAGGAGATACCATTAGAAAGTGATTTAAACTTAAGATTAAGCATTTCTTCAAAGGTTAGAGTGATAGATAAATCAATTTTGTACACATATTTCAATGTAGTTTCAACTTAACATCATCATTAAAAAATGGTGCCTCAACTTGATCATTCTACTCTTGTAAAATATCTTAATAGAAAAGACTGTGGAAAGAAAACTTTTGTAAATTATTGGAAAATACTATGAGTTCATGAAAGGAGATGATTCTAGCAAATGCAATCAAAGTGCATGTCCTTGAAGGTTAAAATTTTATTGAATCGTTACTCTTTATTTTGATAGTTGATGTAATAATGTATGGGCACATTGTAACACTCGAGCTTTTTTGTCCTTATGGAGAGCCTTAGATTTGTTGATTATTTTAAAATAGAAAGATGTAAGTTTTATGTTCTCAACTAGCTAGATGGTGAATAGTTACAAGTACAAATGGAACTAATAGAAAGGGGTAAGTAAACTTTATGGTACAAATGGGGGTGATGAATGTGGAGTGTATTACAACCTAAAGTTTTGTATAATTGTGATCAATATGTCTTCATAGCTCGCATTACTTGGAAATTTTTAGAAAAAGTAATACTTCCTTTGTAGGTGTTCAAAGTCATCATCTCATGTATACCAATAACTAAGAATTCAAGGATGCACCCCTATCGCAAGAAATAAATAAAAAATTAATTGAGAACTTAGAATCTCAAGTCAATCTTGCATTATGGGGTCATGTTCACAAGTATGAGGGATTGTTTCTAATGAAAAAAAGTTCATGTGGAACCCTGGGTAATGATGTTGATCTTCTTGTGCATGTTGTGATTGAAATGGGAAAGCAAGGCTGAAAACTAAAATGGGAGCCTAGGCCTAACCATCCAACAAATTTAATCTTCCTACAACTTGCTAGGTCTATATATAGAGGTTGCAAAGTCCAAGGATAAGAAATTAGTCTTTGCTCCAAAGGACACAAATGATATGAAATTTGTAGATGTTGGAACTCTAATTTCTCTTTGTTGACCCCAAAGACTCCTTTTGGAAGAAGAATGAAGACACCTACAAAATCAATAATTTTGAAAGGAAGGGTGAAGTATGTTCCAATTCTTACTACATAATGAAGAGTATAAGTTTAGACAATACTAAGCACCAAGAACATCTTCAAAAAGTATCAGAGATAAATAAGATGAAGGTGGAGAACTACAATGATAAGATCAATGACTTTGTCTTTCTTCAAAGTTATGGATTACTAGTTTTCTTTTTTGTAAAAGTGACTTATGTCACTTATTGTAACCAAAAGTTAGAAAATGAGCCTTATTTCTAGAAAACTGATGAAACTTCTAAACAATAAGTTTATTATTTTCAAAATCAATGTATTTCAAAAAGGAATTTGGGATATTTACTAGGTAGTTACAAGGTGGTTATCCAATGAAGCATATAAATACAAGGTTATTTCAAATGTACTTTGGGGACTCTTATGGAGCGGGAAAAACTTCTAAAACTTTTCATAGAGATTATATTAGGGCTTTTGGTTTAACACTTTGTACTTAAGAGGTTTTTGGAATTGTATAATTTCATAAAGATAATGAAGAATGCATTTGGTTCGTATGTCCTAAATGTGTTTTGAGTTATTATTACTGATTTCTCATACATTAAATTGGTAATACTTTTGCATAATTGTTAAATCCATTGGTCATTAATATGTTATTGATGAAACATATTCATACCCTAGTATCTTGGTTTGAATGTGCTAAGGTAACTTGTTTCCCGATATGTTGAAATTTGTTATCTTTCTTTCACCATTATTACATATCAAAACATGTTTTGTGATAAACCACTTTAGTAATTTCTCATGCATTGTGATATCTTAGTTGGTATTTGTAGGTCTACCATTAGGATTTTTATTATTTTTTTTCCTTTATTTTCAACCTTTTCTCCTTTATGTACTTTCAAGAAAGTACACAAAAATTACAAATACCTTGATCATACGAGGGAGCTACCCCTCTTAATGTAGAGGAATATTGTTATTTCACAAGAAATATCTTCAACTATTAGATCATTATATCCACTTTCCATTGAGTGAGTCGAGTATCTTTCAAGTTTCAATCCACTTACCAACAGATATCAACACCTAAAGTGTGTCACTAACACCTTTTATGTTCATGGGTATGCATATCAAGTCACAAGCATCTAATGCAATTTCCATAATCAATATACACATCCATAACACCTCTTGATCCCTTCTCTAGTTATTTGCCACCTTCAAATGTGCATCAAACAATGAAAACCATAAACACTCTCTTATTTCTAGTTCCTTTCTTTATATTTTTTTATTCCTGACTCTTGGTGTCTGTATTCTTAGCATAAATTTGAAATCCATTGCTTTATTTTTCTAATTGAAAAAACTATAATATTGAGTATATTAAACACGTGATGAATTAAACAAACATTAACATTGTGATTCATCATTTTTATTTATAACTACAATATGATACATTGAAATTCTAAATGTTGCTTTCTAGTACTTGTAGCATCATAAATTGTCACCCTTGACAATTTCACCTATGTTTTACTCCCCTTTAAGTTATTGGACCTAATTGAGCAACTAATTTCCTAAATTATGCATTTCTTCGCCCATTTCAAACATTTTCCAACAAATTGCAAGCACAAAACAAATTCCTTCATTTAATACTTTTCCCCCAACTCCTTAATTTATGGAAAATAGGTCTCGGACACTGGCACCTATGCCCCCTATTTTGGCTTTAAATTCAAATAAATTGGTGCCGGTATTTTATTATTTGAAATTCAAATATGTAAAGTCAGCTATCAGGATATAATTTTTGAAAAATTAAAATTATTGTGAAAGTATTGAGAATCAAGAGAAATAATTATTATCAAGAGCATTATCAAGCAAGTCAAGAGCATAATTTCATTGATTTATTGTAGAAATTCAAGATCCAAGCATCATGTTAAAGTGTATACATGAGTAGAACAAAGTGGTTTTGTGGAGGGTCGTCAAATCCTGGATGGGGTGGTCATTGCTTCAGAGACCATTCACTCTATGGCATCCTCAAAATAAAAGGATATGTTCATCAAGCTTGATATGGTGAAGGATTATGATAGATTAAGGTGGTGCTTTCTGTGAAAAATTCTTAGTGATTTTGGTTTTGTTGAGGAGTGGATCCAGTGGGTTATGTGTTGTGTTACGTCCACTTCATTCTTAGTTTTGATTAATGGGGAGCCTTCCTCTCTTTTTAGTGCTTCTAAGGGTCTTTGTCAAGGGGATCCCCTTTCTTTGTATTTATTTATTCTTGTTGTGGAAGGCCTAGGAAGACTAGTGAAATGTCATGTGGAGTTGGGTTTTATCCAGGGATGGAGGTGGGGAAATCGTTTTCCTCCTTAGTTGCACCTGCAATTTGTTGATGACATGGACTTAATGGGTCTGGCCAAGATCAATGAAGCTTCAAATTTTCTCAGGGTTTTGGATATCTACCTTGTTGCTTCTGGTCAAAGGATTAATGATGAAAAATCCTCCATTTTCTTCTTTAATACTCTAAGGATTATTCAACATAGGATTGCTCATATTTTGAGGTTCCAAACTAGTTCTCTCCCTTTCATTTATCTTGGTTTTCCTATCTTTGTTGGTAGACTTCCGAGGGAATCATGGCAGGTTATTTTGGATAAGTTTCATGCGAAGGTTAATCATTGGACTCATCGATGGTTATCTTTTGTTGGTTGGGTTCAGCTGCTAAAGTCTGTGGTGCAGGATCTTCCCATTTATAGATGTATGTTACAAGTGGCACCAGTTGCTTTTGTGAAGGAATTGGACTCTCTAGCTAGGAAATTCCTTTGGGCAGGTAGCTTTTCCTCATCCAAGTGAAGCCTAGTTAAATGGGAGGTTGTGTGTAGCCTGAGGCAGTTTGGGGGTCTTGGATTGCGGTAGGCAACTTGGTCAGGGTTGGCATTAGCTGCGAAGCTTTACTAGAGGTGGTGTATGGAGTAGGATCATCTCTGGCCCAAGATTTTATCTCACAAGTATATGTTGGGGGTTCAGAAGGAGGAGCTTCCCAGGTTTCCTCTGGTGGGGAAAGGTTTTGTTATTTGGGGAATGCTTAAGAAAGGGGCTTCATTGATCAAAGATGGCATGTTCTGGATATGTAATAGGGGGGCTAAGGCTCTCTTTTGGTCTAATTCTTGGGATGGTTTTTCCCCCATTTTGCATCAATACCCTAATTTGGTGGTGTTGTTTCATCACTTTTTGGAGGTTGGTTGGTCAAAGGTGAGTGATTTTAAGAGTTTTTATCCATGTGGACAGGTGGAGGTGGCTAGGTGGAAGGACCCACATGATTTTCCTATTTGCGGGTTGGATGAGGATTGTGTTGTGCTACATAATATTTTGGTTGGTAGACAATGCAATTCCCTTAGGGATAAAGATATTATGGCTTAGAGCCTGAATCCTAAGGGTGCTTTCACTATGGCTAGTGGTTATCAGGATTTGTTGTCTCGTAAGTTTGGGGGGGAGGAGGTCCCCTGGTGGAAACATGTGTGGAACAAGTTTTCTTGGCCAAAGTGCAATTGTTTTGTGTGTTCTTTGGCTTAGAACAGATGTTTGACATCGGATAATCTTTGTAGGAGGGGATTCCAGGGTCCCTCTATGTGTGTCCTGTGTGGTTGCAGTGAGGAGGATTCTTCCCATTTTTTTTTCAGGTGTTCCTATTCTATGTTGCTCTAGCATTGGTGGTGGGGTGTTTGGAAACATCCTTGTGTTCATGCATCTTCCCTTGTTGAGTTATGGGGTAGTCTAGGAAGACCCCCTTCCCAGGCCTCCTTTCTCCATATTGTGTGGAGCATTGGTCCTACGTTCATCCTTTGGCAAATTTGGTTGGAAAGGAATCGTAAGATTTTTTGTGGAGATAGGATGATGGCTCAATAGGTTTGGCACAAAGTTGTGAGTATGATCCATGAGACAGTGGAAGCCAAATGTGAAGTGGTGTTTCTGTTGGAAAGAAGTGATTATGAGATTGTGAAGAGATTGGGCTTGCAGGGGTTGAATTCGGTCTCTGCATGTGTCAGAAGAGGAAGGAGGACTAAAAAGAGGGTTCAAAGGGTTGGTCGATGGGTGCCTCCTCTGGAATATTTCCTAAAGATTAATACTGACGGTTCCTCTAGAGGTAACCCTGGACCTGCAGGGATTGGTGGAGTTGGAAGAGATTGTTCAGGTTCAGTCATTTTCTTGTTCTCCATTCATAAGGGGTGGTATTCTAACAACCTTATGGAAAGACTAGCAATTCTTTGGGCTATTGAGCGTGCTTGTACCTTGGGTTGGTGTAAGATTATCTATGAATTTGATTCACAGATTATTGTTAATATGTTGCTCGAGCAAAGGGTGGTTGAGGCTAATTGGAAAATTGTGTTGGTGGTTCATCAAATCTTGTAGAGATGCTCTACTTTGGAAATGGTGTCTTTTGTCCACATTCTAAGAGAATGGAATAGGGTGGCTGACTATTTGGCTAAGTGGGCTTCTAAGCATGAGGATGATTGGAGGATTGAGGGGTGGAGCTAGTTACCCCTTGAGTATGTTCAAGAATTAGAGAGGGTCATTGCTGATGATATGGAGGGATGAGTTGATGGTGGTTCTTTAGTTGGTGGTCTTGTTTTTTATGGAAGTTCTGGGGTTTTCCTTTGCGGGAGCTTGGGGTTCCCTGTTTCTCATGTACTATTAATTTCTTGATTTCAATAAAAATATTTACCCCCTTTTTATTAAAAAAAAGTGTATACATGAGTGTGTGTTCATGTTTATGTTTTCATATTTTTATGAGATCTAACCCTTGTAGGTCTTCAAGCGATTCAAGCAAGCAAGATCCAAGCCTTGAGGAGATGTGTAGGACTTCAGTCCTCCAAGGAAGCCATTGAAGGGTGGTGAGTTTCATCACTTTGTTGATTCATCATTCCATCCTATCATTTATCCCTTTATCATTGATATTTCCATTGTGGAAGTGGAAACACTAACATGGTGTTTGACTAAGGCAAGCCCCTAAATGGCACAACCTTCTCTCTTTGAATGTGTAGGTTTCAAGTTTGAAGATCAATTATTCAATGTTTCAATTGAAACCCTACACCTTGACAACTCATGAAAACTCAATTATAGAATTATCCAATAGTGATCTAATAGTGCGACAAGCAAAAAATAGAATCTTTGATCTATCACCAGAGGATTGCAAAAATAGATCTGAATTTGGTCAACAAGGGTTGTGGCACCCCTGGAGGAAACATCTCACAAAATCAAGCTCAAATTTATACCACAAGTGCATAGTGTCTTGCTCAATTCATATATGGAGTCCAAATTTATGTGATATCTCAAATTTGTTGTATTTACATCAAAACAGTAATTTGCATCATTAGGTCAATTGAATAATTGCATTTTATCCTTTTTTTACTTTCATATTTGGTCAAGGGAAGGTTGACTCACCTTTCATGTTGCAATTCAATCATATGTCTTGTCCAAATCCATTAAATCCCCTTTCTTTATTTAATGAAATAAGAAAAATGTGTTGAACCCCCACAAAGGGAGATCTCCCCTAAAGGATCACACATTTTTCACCATTTCATTTTGGTGAACCTGAGATGTTAACATAATATACCTTCTAAAATTTGAAGCCATTCATCCTAGATCTAGATTTTTCATTTCATTACTGTACAAATTATTCAATTAGGCATTCATTTTTTCATCATAAAAAGCATAAATTTCAAAAATATTGCATATCATATTGCATTATAGGATACAATAGGGTTTATTTTAGTCATTATAGCTAAAATCTATATCTCAATTACATTCATAAATCTGCATTAGGGCATTTAAAATTTGAAAACAAAAAAATGAAAGTGTCATTGCATGCATTTCGGTATCTTGCATATAGCTCAAAAAAGTGAAAAAATGCATTGTTTTGTTTCAAATTTGCATCAAAATCATCATTTTCAGATTTAGCATATTAGAAT
Source organism: Sequoia sempervirens (assembly GCA_007258455.2). NCBI lineage: Eukaryota > Viridiplantae > Streptophyta > Pinopsida > Cupressales > Cupressaceae > Sequoia > Sequoia sempervirens. Next base: position 11,386,495 of record VDFB02179234.1, read on the forward strand.
CAATCAGTTATTTCATCTTAGATCTAGAAATTACATTTACAATTGTCATCTATTGTTCAAGCATTTTCAACATTATTACACAATTACATTTTGAATTACATTATCATAAATTCAGTAAATTATAGAAAAATATTCACTGTTAGACCTATTTGCACATAGACACAAAAACCTTAAACAATATTAGAGACAACTAGAATTTGAGGGTATGTGTAGGATCGTGATGGGCCAAAAAGTGGCGATATGATGGGTATGTGTAGGGTATGTGGTTGACAACTCTTTTTTACCCAAAATTGATGAAACGAAAAGGGTTTTTAAAGGATATTCTCAACTTTCCACCAATATAAATTATGCTTTACTTTGAATTTAATAAATAATTATTATTCATTTTCTATTTGAATTAAGACTAAAGTCCTAATTGATAAGTTGATTCAAAAAAATCTATAGCTTTCAAACGGTATCACATTTTTTGAATCTGAAACATGCGTCACATTCTATGCTTCACATACAATATGATTAAAAAAAAAATCATGAATTTTTGACCAAGTTAAGGTGGTCAGACATACATGTTTTTATATTTATTAAAATTTGTAATAAAAATTTCATAATTGATTATTTACTTGGAAAAAAATTACAAAAAAATATGCATCACATCGGTACATGAGTCCTCTAATTATATCTAATATTATAAAAAAATATTATCATTTTATTGTGGTTAGGGTGGTCAGACAGACACCTACTTCTTATTTTTTCTCTAAAGTTTAAGTAATACTACATTGAAATTTCAAATTTTCACCAAATAGAGATTTTTTTTTAAATAAACCTAGTAGTTTAGAAACTACATTCAATTTGCTACAGATTCTATTCTTACATATTTTTGAAAAAATATAGATAACTTATTCAAATTTTTACGTCAAGTTGCCTAACTTTTATTTTTCTGAATTTTTTGCCACTTAAGGGCCTGTTTTTTCCATGATGATCCTGCACATACCCTTGAATTTTGCAAAACCCTGTCTAGGACACGGGAACCCTAGTCACCCTAGTCCTACCTTTTTATGGCTCAGATTTATGTCAAACCTTTTTCTATGTTTTTTTTGTCTATTTTTGCTTTCTGATTTTTGCTTTTGAGTGTTTTACTATGACTATTTGGCAATTTAGTGTTCATAGTGGGCACACAATGTTTTGAAACTTGTATGAGATTCACGAATTGGTGTCCTATTGCTAATACTTTATTGAGACATAGTTGTAGACTTATGGCATCTCATGCTATTGTTACATATGTTGTGGATCCTAAGTCATCCAACTCTTTCATGCAAGCTATTGCCAAAACCATACCCATTTTGGACTCTATCCCTAATCCTACCATGTATCAATGATAAATTCACAAACAAGCACCTGTATGGATGTTGAGACTATTGTTTCCCATGTTCCCAAAGACAAACTAAATAATATTAGACAAAGAATTAGAGGGATTGCAAGACTATTTAAGCATGAAAAATAATGCCTATGGTGGACAACTTAAGGAAACTGATCAATGATGCCCAAGGATTAAAGGTGTTGTGTAGCCTAGCCCATTTTGTGGATACAAATATTCCTACGATGGCTAGTTATACCCAAGCTTTGGGATTCACTAAAAGCCAAGGAGGAAGCCAAGTCTCCCTCCCCACAACTATTTCCTCTATTCGTACATACAAATCACCAATCGTAGCTTCAACAATACAACAAATCAATGGCATAATTCCAAGTTTGGGGCTTTCAAGTGAGCATCCTCATAGATTCATGACATCACATGTAACACCTCAATATTCATCACCTCTTATAAAATTGCAACATAGTATTCCACCAAGCACTTACACAATCTCATTATATTCACCACATTCCCAAAACATGTCAAGAAATAACTCAGTAATCAATCAACTTTTACAAAACGTAGCCTCACTCAACAAAAAATCCACATTGAACCAAGCTCAAAATGGAAAACCATCACAATATGTCAAAAGGAGCCCTTTGTCACTTGAAATTTTGAAAAAAACCATATCTCTAAACACATAAATTCTTAGGTTTGTTAAGTATAACGATGAAGGAGATCCTAATAGTCACATATCGGCTTATATGACATTGTGTATTGACTTCATCTTTGAAGATAAGCTCCTAGCTCAAATCTTTCCTAGGTCATTTAAAGACACATCCTTGGAATGATTTTTCTCATTGTCAAATAATTCAATTCATCCATTCAATGAACTTGTTGGTAAATTCCTACAACATTTCCAAGCAAACATAGGTCCACAAATTACATTAATTGATTAAGTGAGTTGCAAATAAGGAAAAAGTGATAGACTTCATAGGACAATATTAGTTACTATACTCACAAATCAATCTTACTCTTCCTGATGTGGATGTTCAAAGAGTGTTCATTGAGAATTTACAACCTGGTATTAGGGATAATATCTTATTGATGAGATATCCATCCTTTACACACTTGTGTACAACTCTTCACGACTATCAAAATGTGATTAGTCAGTATGAAGAAGCATCTTCATCAACTCCTACTGAGAAATCTGAATCTATACCTCAAAACAACTATCAACCATTCAAGAAACAAAATAAGAACTTTATTAAGATAAACACACCTCAAATAACCAACCACATTGAACCACAATTTGTAGCCATAATTCCAATTCCCTATAAATTTAGAGTGAGAGATAGATAGTTTACCCAATTTCCTAATTCCCTTCATTCAATCATGCTACAAATTTTGAGAAAAAACTTAATATAATTGCCTTTGATTAAACCTATGGATACAAAAAAATCATTATTTCCAAACTTCAACCTAAAATCCTTTTCTAAATATCATCGTACACATGGACATGATATGGAGTGATGCATATGTCTTAAACATCAAATTCAAGACCTAGTTGATTCTAATCACATCCATTTGGGTCATATTAATGACAAAGGAAACAAATCCATGGCTTTACCAAATCAAAACTTACAAATTTTCACAAATCCAATTCCAAATCACACATCCAACTTTGTGCAAGCTTTTGATGATAAGAATGATGATATGAATGATAATGAGAATGACATAGATAACATGGTGGCTTTAATAAATGTTCAACCTAATAAGGGCTAAGCCACTTTGTTACCAGACATTGTTTTCACACATATTGATGCATCCATACATGCACTAGATGGTCCTCTCTATATCACAGGGTGTATCAATGATAAACCTACACAAGGAATACTCATTGATCATGTGTGTGTAGAGAATGTGATCACTGAGGAATTCTTGTATGTGCATGATATTTATCTATATTCTTATGAACAATCGAAAGCATGGTTGAACAATCATGATGGTTTTATTCACCCTATGATAGGTTTGATCACTCTTCCTCTTAAATTTGGACCAAAACAATTAGATGTGTCATTTTGTATCATCCCAACATCAGACCAATTTCATGTGAAGTTAGGCTATCCATGGCTATGCTCCATGATTTTTTTCATGTTGGTTATCCACAAGTGCATAAAATATCCATTCAAAGATCAAATATACATAGTGCATCATAATGGGTTTAATCATTTATCTTCTCATGGAACTTTTCATTGGATTATTTTGGCCTCAACCTATGGAACCTATCAAACCTCATGAGGACTTCTTTTTCATGTCATATCAAAAATTTAAGGGAAAATATATATCAAAACTATCCCTTAGAAAAATCCCACTTGAAAATGATAGGTCTATGGTTTTTCCTCCTCCACCACCAGTTGTGGATGAACCTATATCTAAATCAAACACTATCCAAAGTAACCAAGGAAAATATGTCACAGTCCCTCCACCTATATCATGTAAAAGACAAAGAGACAATCATTTATTCCTTGTGTGCCTCTGAAAATAAAGCAAGTGTATAGACCTAAAGATACAACAGTTTCCCAATCCTCGGTGGTCACTTCAGTTATTTACCTAAGGGAAGTAAAGAGGTTGATGGTCGAGAGACCACCCTTGCACCTTCACTAATTGAAAACTAAACAAGAAGAAAAAGAAATGCTAAAGAGCATAGGTGAAAATTTTGTACTCTTGCTTGCTATTTGGAAGAAAAGAATAAAACATTACCTAACAATCAAACACCTATGCAAACAAATCAAGAAGAATTACAAATTTCACCAAAACAAGAACTTGAACAAGAACATATAACTGACATTATCATTAAACCTTCCAAGGTGACAAATTTGTATGACGAAGATGAAATTGCTAAAATTGATGAACAAGTGCATAATGAGCTTAATTTTCTATTTTCAAAGTCTATGAATTTAGATGGGGGAAACCATGATGATCCTCTTGGTGAGAGTGACCCACCAAGTATTGAGCATGGTGATGCTCCTAGTACAGAACTAGTTGTAGTCCCTTTGGCTAGTTTTCCACCTTTCGTATATGATGAGAAAGATTGGGATACAGATGACCTGCTTTAGGTCATCTCGCATGTGCGGTACTCCTTCATTTTTTTTCTTGCACGTGATGTTGTCTCTTATGTTGTGTTGTGTGTTTTTTCTTGATGTTTATGATTTTTCTTAGTATAACCCTTTTTGTTCCATTGGCGCAAGGATACAAGGGAAACAAATTTGTCGTGGCATTCTTCTACTTGTATCTACATTCTTCTCTATTTTGTAAACATTATTGTTGTCTTGTTTTTTCCATTTGGGTACAATGCAAGGAATTGAGACATTTAGGTCTCTTCCAGGTTGACCCAAATTTTTGTTTGTTCTCTCTCTCTCTCTCTATGTGTCATTATTCCATTGTGTTTGTTGTTCCATGAGTATTTGGGGAATGATGTCAGTTTCAAGATCTATTATATCACTATAGCAAAGATATCTACTGACCTTGGATCCATGGATCCCTCTTGTGTTCATATTTTGTTTGTGGCATTGCATTTGGGGGAAACCCCTTATCATGACATAGCTTTATTTGGAAACATATCATTGGAATAGGGCTTTCCAAATAAGTTATCATGACCATTTATCGCATGGAATTTATCATTTTTCTACCTTAAAGCAATTTCTCATAGCATGGTGTTTAGAAATTTCTTTATATTGGAAAAAAATTCTTCACTTTGTTCACACGCGTTGGACTTAGTGATGTGTTGAGATTGGAATTTTTTGTTTCTTTATTCACATTATAAAACTTAGTGTTGTGTTGGCAAGGAATTTTGATCATTTGTGTAGCACCTTATCAAAATTATTAGGGAGTATAATTCTTGGTATGGTTGACATGGGTACACACCTAGTGAAAATCATACTTCACTAGTCCTTGTGTGTTTCTCATTTTTCTAGTTTTTCTTGGGGGCTCACCTAGTGAATAGCGGAATTCACTAGCCTATGTTGCCTTCAGTTTTTGATTCACCTAGAAAATATCACACTTTGTTAGCCCATGGGTCATGAACACCTTTGGGTGTGGATCCTAGCATAACGCAACTTGCTATTCTATGATATTCATACCCTTCCTTTGCATTTCATGTTGACATTGTGCATGTTTGTGTATGTTGTCTTGTTGCATTTCATAGATGTTTGTTCCTTTGTGCTTATGTTGTCTTTCCATGGGATTTTCAATCCTAGGGCCTTGTGTGCTCCCCCTCAATCCTTTGACATCCTCTCTCTTCAACATTTGGGAAAATAGGACCCCTCTTGACATATAATTCTCTACTTTATTGTGAGTCTGAGCGTAAGTTCATACTCTCACTAAAGTGGGGGCTAAATGTAGTGTCGTAAATTGTCACCCTTGATAATTTCACACTATGTTTTGCTCCACTTTAAGTTATTGGACCTAATTGATCACCTAATTTCCTAAATTATGCATTCCATGGCCCATTTTAAACATTTTCTAACAAATTGCAAGCACAAAACAAATTCGTTCATTTAATACTTTGCCCATGACTCCTTAATTTCCAAAAAATTGGTTTGGGACACTAGTGCCTATGTCCCCCTATTTTGGCTCCAAATTCAAATATGTCAATGTTGACATTTTATTGTTTGAAATTCAAATATCTAAAGTTGGTTGTTGGGATTTAATTTTAGGGAAATTAGAATTATTGTGTATAAATACCTAGTTATTGCATCATTTCAAATCCATCTAGCATTAAGTGAAAGTATTGAGAATCAAGAGCAATCTAATATTATCAAGAGCATTATCAAGCAAGTCAAGAGCATAATTTCAATGATTTATTGTAGCAATTCAAGATCCAAGCATCATGTCAAAGTGTATGTGACTGCGTGTTCATGTTTATGTTTTCATATTGTTAGTGAGATCTAACCCTTGTAGGTATTCGAGCAATTCAAGCAAGCAAGATCCAAGCATCATGTCAAAGTGTATGTGACTGCGTGTTCATGTTTATGTTTTCATATTGTTAGTGAGATCTAACCCTTGTAGGTATTCAAGCAATTCAAGCAAGAAATATCCAAGCCTTAAGGAGATGTGTATGACTTTATTCCTTCAAGGAATCCATTGAAGGGTTGTGAGTTACAACACTAATCATTCCTTCCTATCATTTATCCCTTTATCATTAACATTGCTATTGTGGAAGTGGAAACATTGATGCAAGGTTTGACTAAGGCAAGCCCCTGAATGGCACAACCTTTCTTCTCTCTTTGAATGTGTAGGTTTTAGGTTTGAAGAAAGTTTGAAGATCAATTATTCATTGTTACAACCGAAACCCTACTCCTTGACAACTCACATAAACTCGATTATAGAATTATCTGATAGTGATTCGATAGTGCCACAAGTGGAAAATGGAAGCTCTAATTTGTCACCAAAGGACTATGAAAATAGATCTAAATTTGGTCAACAAGGATAGTGGCACCCTTGGAGGAAATTTCCTACAAAATTAGGCTCAAATTTATACCACAAGTGCACAGTGTCCTGCTTAGTTCATTTTTGGAGTCTGAATTTCTCTGTGATATCTCAGATTTGTTGTATTTGCATCAAAATAGTAATTTGAATCATTAGGCCAATTGAATCATTGCATTTCATCCTTAGGTTACTTTCATATTTTTTCAAGGGCATTTGACTCACCTTTCAGGTTGTAAGTCAATCATACATCTTTTCCAAATCCATCAAACCCCCTTTCTTTATTTAATAAAATAGGAGAAATGTGTTGAACCCCCACAAAGGGAGATCTCCCCTTAAGGATCACACATTTTCCACCATTTCAATACCATAGGAAAAATTTTTGTGAATAGATCACTCAACAAGCCCCTGTTCTTAAATAGTCAATTCATCAAGGTTGTCCACTTTCCCACTTCCTTTATTCTTGTAGCTAATGCATTGGACTACATATTTGAAAAAGCTCATGAGTTGATTTTGATTATAGGCTTTGAGTTTCCACAAAATTCCCACACACTGATCTCACACTTCTATAAATCCTTAACAACACCCAAATGTTTAATCTCATATTATCATTATGGATGTAAGCCTATCTAACCAAGGAAGATCAAAATTAAATCCATTCCCAAAAATAGAAAATTAACCCAATAACATCTCCTAAAGTCCTCATAAATGACATCATAAATCACACTCATACACACAAGGACATAAAACATGCCAAACACTGCTCAAATGAATCCTCCAAAACTAACAAGCATAACTCAATATCCATGTCCGTGAGAAGACAAAGCATGAAACATAATGCATCTAAAAAAAGTGAGAAATACTTCTTTGGTGATTATCTTCCAAGTAGACCAAGAGTGGGGAATAACATTGCTCCTCCAAGATACACGAAGCAACAATAACTCTCTTGAAGAACAATCTCCTCTCATGTCCATTATGAAATCACATCCATATTGAAGTGAAGGCTCTTCAATCTTCTTGTTGAAACCTTATCAAAGAGTAACTCTCTCAAAAAATGTCTCTAAACCCAAGAGAACTCCATCCCCACCTCAATATCTAAGTATCCATGAACACATACAATGAATCAACCCATGCTAAAATTTAAATTCAATCCCACACTGTCATGAAGCTCTCAAGAAAAATTTCAATGTACTCGATACCATGAAAATTGACTAGATCATTGTCAAAGCTCCCGCTACACGTGTACAAAATCTAGGAACACATCATGACATCATGATCCAACATCTCCTTCTAGGAGATATCACATGTTCCAATAAACATATCTTGCTCCCAAGAATACTTGTATTGTTGGTATGTGGAGGCTAATCAGTATTGGAGTTTAAATTTTGGCCACTTTGTCTGGCATGTTTCCCCCCCCAAAATTAATTAATGGGGGAATGCAAGGAGGGAAGTGCCTCCGAAGAAAAAATTACATATATTTTGTAAAGGAAATTTATCATAAATCCTCAATTGTATTTTAGTTAAAACAAATGTAAAACTGCCCAAAAAAATGAAGAGTTTTCTAAGTTGCTGCATGAAATTGAACAATCACGGTTTTGTGATCTTCCAGTAGCAAGGGCATGCATGAGGTATGAATAGTCATGTGAAAGTTATGTATAGTTTTTTCAAGTCACATGGTTTAGTGTGAGGATCATCATAGATTTGGTGATGGGTGCACAACACAATGCATGGTAAAATAGAGTAGTAAAATCATGGATTAATTGTTGCACATTGTATTCATTTGCTACAAGTATTTGTAACTATATTTTGTTAGAAGTTAATAAATAAAAGGACTACTATTTATGGAAATACCCTAGAATAAGGGTGAACCATGCTAAACTTGTTGTCTCACCTCTTGTTCTATGAATTTTATTCCTCTATCTCATTCCTCTATTTCACACATATTAAAATCTGCATATAGTTGGTAATTTAATCCCTTTATTTCCTACAATTCCTCACATGTATATCATGGAAATTATTTTAACCATGATCAAGAGTCCACCATGAAATGTCACCAAAGACTCCAAATTCCTCCATTATAATTCAAGATGTCAACATCTCCAATCACATGAAAATAACCATCTCTTGTCAACGGAGCTCAAGATTTCAATGTGCTTTGAATGTACGCAAAAATCATAATTCTTTTTTTTTCCATGACACCCACAATTACTACATAAGATCATCCATCACCAAGTGATGAACCCACATCACTATCAGAGCTCCCATTAAACCATGATATTGAGTTACCCATGGCATTTTTATAACCATATTCTATTTGAAGATCACCCATGGTTCACACACGTTCAATTGGAGTACCAAGAACTCTATAGAATTAAGTAAAATTAAGATCTCCAAGTTAAGAAGATAAAACACCACCAAAATATCACTATCAAAATCTCCCATTGAAATATGTAACCAATCTATCTAGATGATTGTGACAAAAAAACCATGCTATTGGTATTCATAATCAACTATATAGACACTCTAATCATTCATCCTCTCATTCCAGTGCAACATGCAAATCCACAAATGACCACAGGAAAGGTTAGTTGATTGAATTCACATTATCATTGAAAATAATTATGGATATAAACAATCCATATCTGAGTCATCAATGCAACTAATGGGTGGCCAACCCACAAATCTACATAACTCATAGATCTCAAACCAATGCAACATGCAAACTCACCATCACATCTATAATCTACAAATTGAGATAGCAAAATGATAGCTTATACCTCATGACTCAAACACAAAATAAATGCAAGATCTAATTTACCACACAAATATATAGACAAATAACTATAGTCAAGGAATGAAACAAGCATCCTAGAGATAACAACATCCTTAAACTAAACCACACCACCATTTGTAATCATGAAGCAATCCAATATCGCATCCCAGTCCTATCAATCATATATATGACCATGTCATGCCAATGACAAAATATACATGAATATCTATGACACCATAATCATCACCATAGTTGTACCTATACTACACTCTCACTAAATTGAGACTCATAAGCCCATATGCATATCAACCATATCCTCAAACTAGAAGACATATTGCATATCTATGTTCATTAAAGTCTATAATTTGAAAATACTTGTAAACTTATATCATGAAGCACCAAATTTATAATTTATTTTACTATCATATTGGTTTTATAAAAACATACACTCCCATAATTTTTTTCTCACAAATTTGTTAGGATGCTCACACAATCACACCTAAATCTCAAGCTAGACTATAAATGCTCAAGCAGGTACAAACTTCTATCTATTCATCCAAGTGAAAAACTATTTGATTCACTATGTAGGACAATACAAATGCTCTGCTATTGTCTATTCAAAATCTAAAATCTAATATTGTATCCTAAAATATCACAAGTTAACTATTTTGGAGCAATGCTAGCTTTAAGCACTAAATTCTAATACAAACAAAAAAAATTGTTATGAACAAATCTATACAATTGTGCAATGCTTAGAGAGAGCTTTCTAATGTCTATAATAAATCAAAAATTTAATATTGTATGTCAAAGTTATTCCCCATGGAAGAGTGTAGTGTCGAAAAAAGTATCCCTTTTCACACTTAATTTGAGAATAATTAATATTAAAATGAACCTAATGTTGTCTTATTTTAGTGTTGTAATGTGTTTTACACATTCACATTAAGTCTAGGGCTCTTCTAAATAAAATGGATTGAATGGTGCCTTATTTAGGGTGTTGCAAAGTGTTTCTTTACACTTTCACACTAAGCTTGAGCTCTATTAATTAATTGAGGTTAATTGAGCTTGATAGCAATTTTATGAGGTCAAGAGCATTCAAGAAGGCATTCAAGGGTAGATTATTGAAGTTTATTGCAGCAATCAAAGATCTCAAAGTCATGCATGTTGTTGAGCTAATGTGATGATGTAGCATTGGTGATCAAGTTCAAGTAGTCAAAGCCATTATCTTATGTCAAGTTCATGATCAAGATCTACACTCATTGAGGCCACTTCATGCAAGATTGTTGATTTGTACTCTAAGGTTTCAATTGAGGATTGGTGAGTTGTGGCATTGTCTTTTCTCATTCATCTTTCCTTTCATGCATTATTTCATTATAAGGTTTAATTACCAAAATGGGTTTTGACCAAGGCAAATCCGTATTCCCTAACAAAACATTTTTCTCCTCCTTTGATGTGTGATTGCAAGTTTTAGGTTGAAGATCAAATGGAGAATAAAAGTTGTCAACATTGCAAAGTTGTCAAAGTTGTCACCTTTCGTGCAAGATCACAGAAACTAAGCTACATAATTTTTTTTTGGGTTTTCGATAGTCTCCCACTAGGATATGGGAGTGCATACATTGGAGAACAAAACCCAAAAATTAATTTTCTAGAACCCTAGTCAGGACCCATTCACCATTGGGCGAATGAGTCGTCAGTGAGGCCCGAAAAAGCACTTTTTGTAACAGGTACATAGCATTTGACCCTCTTAAAACCTACCTTTTGATTGCTATATTGGTTGGGTTTTATTTTTGATATTCACTTATGCATTACAACCCTCATAAATTGAATAACACAACACTAGTAAAATTAGGTTCATCATTTTCTTGATCACATTATGGTGAACCTCTTTTTCTTTGTTTCATTTTGGTGAACCCAACGTGAATGAGCATTGTAGTTTTCTGATTTTGGAGTCTCTTTCCATCCTATATTAGATCTTTCTTTCATTTGCATTCATTTGCATTGAATTAGATCTCATTTAGGGTGTCTAGTTTGCATTCAAATTTGCATCTTATCTAGGGTTTTAGGATTGCATTATTTTGCATTCTTTAAATCTGAAAAATACAAAAAAACCAGTCATCTTGCATATCATTTACATCATATTAAATTGCTTTTAAAAAGTGAAAACAAAATTGCATATCAAACTAGGTCTTTTAGGTCATCATTTTGCCACATTTTCAACTTGTATTTCACATTGCATTCTACAAAAAATCACACTGAAACTTACTGTAGCAAACCTAAACCTAAAAATCATTCGAAAAGACTTGAAAATATGGAAAAATCAATTTCAAAACCCTAATCTAGGACCCATTAATCCTAGGGAAAATGAGTCCCTGATCAGGCCTTAATCTGCATTTCTGGAATTTAAAATCTCCAGTTCTGTGTTTTTGTTTGCTTTTATCCAATTTTTGTTTCAGTTTGTTGAGTTTATGTTTTGTCAATTTCATTATATCTAGCTTAATTTGGAACATTTAGTGCATTTCCTAATTTCAAAATTGCATTTACAACATTTCATTTTCAGATTATTGCATAGTATAATCAGCAAATTACCTTGTTTAGAATTTGAAAATTGCATTTACACATTGCATTTTAGGTCATTGCATTGCATTTTAAGCCTCTTTCCATTTTGGGTTTGCATATTAAGTTTGTGAAACTTGTATGAGATTTACAACTTGGTGTCCTATTAGCAATACTATTGTGAGATGTAGTTTGAGACTCATGTCATCCCGCGATACACCATTCACCATGGATCTTGAGTTTTCTAACTTTCTTTCTAATAGTGCTAATAATCAACCCCCTATTGATCATAGTATGCATACTTCATTTCCCATGACTTCTCTTCCTATAACCAATGTGCATGATGTTCAATTCTCGCAAGAAGACATAAAAAGACTAGATGGAAGCCTAGAAAACTTACAAGACTTTATCCTTACTAAAAGCATAGACATTAGTATGATTCCTACTTTACAAAATCTAAGGAAACTACTTAAAACTAGAAACATAACACAAATTGTCAATAGCCTCGGTTGCTTCCTTCATGAGAACTTAAACAAACAAGAGAATAATAACATACATGCCTCGGTCAACTTTATCCAAGCTAAACCTCGTAAGGGCTCAACCAAGATGCCTCTTGATATTGCTTTCTCACAAAATGACATAATCTAACATGCCCCTGATGGTCCTCTTTACATAGCTGGAAGAATCAATGACAAGCCTACTAATGGGATATTAATTGATCTTGTTTGTGTAGAGAACGTGATCACTAAAGAATTCATGTTTGTGCATGTACTCTATCAAGATACATATGACAAACCGAAAGCATGGATCAGAATGAATAATGGTTTTTCTTGTCCTATGATGGGTTCGATAAATCTCCCTTTAAAAGTTGGACCGAAAACATTAAGTGTCTTTTTTACCATCATTTTGTCATCGGACCAATTTCGTGTGAAGTTAGTCTACCCATAGCTTCGCTCCATGAATTTTGTCTTGTTGATTGTGCATAAATGTTTAAAGTTTCCCTTTGGCAATGAAATCTTTACTATGCATCATAGTGACTCTAATCATGTGTCTTCCTGAGGGAACTTTTCATTGGATTTCTTTTGGCCCAAGCCTATTGAACCTATTGAACTTGTGAGGACTACTTTTTCAAATCATATCAAAGTTTAAGGTGAAGCGCATATCAGAATTATCCCTTAGAAACATGTTACAACCCGTGATTGAGTCACCTATCCTTGACGAAACTATGATTGAACCAAAACCACTTCCAAACATCCAAGAGCACCCTATGACAAATCCTCCTACCATTTCCTATAAGAGACCATGAGATAACCAAAACAATCCCATTGTGCCTCCTAAGATCAAAAAAGTTTACAAAGCTAAAGAGAAAATGGTTGAACAACCTCCTACAGTTCCTTTCGTTCTTCCCCTAAAGGAAGAGAAGAAGCCTATGATTGACAAACTCGCTCCTATACAAACTCAAATTGACAACAAATTGAAACAAAACTGAAATGCTAGAGTGTAGGCGTAGACGTCGTGATATTGCTCGTACGTTACAAATTCAAGAAGAAAAGAGAAACATCAAAAATCAATATATGAACTTACCTGAAGCAATACATGATGACCTTATACCTTTTCCACAACAGAAACAAGAACCTTCCAGAGACATTATCATTTGACCTCTTGTTGTGATTAATCTAGATGATGACATTGATATTGCAAAGATTGATGAACAAGTGCATAATGAGTTGAATTCATTGTTTTCCTCTTCTATGAGCTTAAATGACAAATCTCCTAAAAAGAGTGTTGAACTTGGTGCATCCCCTAGTTCGCCACTTGATGTTGTCCCTTTGGCTAGTTGTCCACCTTCCATATATACCAACCGAGATTGGGATGCAGACGACCTACTATAAGTTGACTCGCATGTTCCTTACTAGTCTTTTGTTTTTCATGTTTCTTTATGTGATTGCATGTGTGTAATGTGATCCCTCGTGATGTTTTGTTTGATGTATCTCTCTATTTTTGTGCATTCCTCTATTTGTATCTACATTCTTCTATATGTCGTAAACATTTTATCTTTTTTGATTGTTTTGTGTTTTCATTTTGGGGATGATGCAAGGTGTCGAGACATTTAGGTCTCTTCAATGTTGACTTGAAAGCCTTTTTCTTTGTTGTTTTCACTCTTTTTGTGTCATTCTTCCTGTTCTATGAGTATTTGGGGAATGATGACATTTTTTAGCTCTATGACAACATTGTAGCAAAGACATATTGACCATGAATCCATAGATCCCTTATGTGCTTTTGGGGGAAACCCCTCCCTCCTTTTTCATGGTGTAGCTTTATTTCAGAAACATATGACTTGGCATAGGGTTTTCTAAGGAAATCTCTCATGTCTTAGGAGTAAACATTGGCTACTTTAAAAAAATTGCTCACAGCAATGGTGTTAGCAACCACTTTAAAGTGGGGGCATACATTAATGATATCTTTCGACATTTTTTCATGTTTCATGTTGCAATTTTCTTTTTTATTGTGATGCGTTATTTTCTTGGTGGTGTCATTGGGTTTGATGTCCTCCAAGAGTTCGATATTTCTTAGCATGTGACTTTCTCTTAATGGCTTGATGCAATGCGAGACATCTCCTAAGTTGCAATCTGTTACTCTTGATTTGTCCTCTCTTGGAGACATTAGGCATGATGTTCCTTAACAAGAAGACCTTACACGAACAAAGTGAAATCCCTTTTGAACAAAAACTTATACCTATTATTCATAAGTGTTTGGTGTAACATAGCTTGTTGAACTTGTGAAGCTCGAAACCCTAATTCAAGGCCACCTAGCATAACACACCTTGCTTGCTTGTGGAGCCTTGCCATGTGCATAGAGATAGGAATGTGAGTGGTGCCCTATTGGACTATTAGACGGATAGCTTTGGTATGGTAAGTACAGTGAGAGTCGACACATTAGCATGACTTTCTCACTAAGCCACCTTCCTAGAGGGGTACTCACCTAGTGGACAGCCTGAGGTTCCACTACCCAAGAGTGAGCGTGTGTGTCGTTTGCATAGTGGACATCGAGTTCTGCTTGTGAAAATTCTTTGGACAAACAGTCGAGGTGTGTTCCACATCGTGTTGGACAATTAAGGCTTTATCCTTCCCTTTCCCTGGACAAACAATTGAGATGTGTTCCACATCGCATTGGACAATCAAGGCTTGATCCACCTCCTTTCTCTTCTTGGTCTTTGATGTTGTATGATTGTGTATCTTTGTCATTGTTACATGCGTAAGTGTCTTGAATGTCTACTTTAGTGTGAGTTTGACATGGGGTCATACTCTCACTAAAATGGGGGAAAAATGTAGTGTCAAAAAAAGTATCCCTTTTTCACACTTAATTTGGGATAATTAATATTAAAATGAACCTAATGTTGCTTTAATTTAGTGTTGTAATGTGTTTTACACATCCATATTAAGTCTAGGGCCCTTCTAAATAAAATGGACTTAATGGTGCCTTATTTAGGGTGTTGTAAAGTGTTTTTTTACACTTTCACACAAATCTAGGGATTTTATTAATTAATTGAGCTTAATTGAGCTTAATTGGCCCTTTTAATTCAAATCCAAGCCTAAATAATTACAAATTCCAAGGGATAAAACCTAACATTCATAAATAATATTACACAACACTTAATTTCACAAGGTATGTGTCCTGGGACCCATTCACCACCTGGCGAATGGGTCTAAGCACTAGGTCCTAGGACCCCCTTTTCACATAACATTTCATAATCCTTGAAATGTGTCCTAGTTAAGTACGTTAGGCCCTATTTTCCACATGGCGAATGGGTCCTCACTTAACCCTAGGACCCCCCCCCCCCTTGGGATATGTTTTTGGCGGTATTTTAATGATTTGAAATCCTAGATTTGATGTGTCGGCTTGTGTTATTTGAATTTCGGGAATTAAGAGTAAGATAAGTATAAATACAAGGTTATTTCACATAGTTTCACCTAAGTAATCTAAGCTTTCAATTATTCAAGTCCTAATAGCAAGTTATGAGGTCAAGAGCATTCAAGGGAAGATTATTGAAGTTTATTGCAGCAATCAAAGATCTATTTCATCATGTCAAAGTCATGCATGTTGTTGAGCTAATGTGATGATGTAGCATTGGTGATCAAGTTCAAGTATTCAAAGTCATTATCTTATGTCAAGTTCATAATCAAGATCTACACTCATTGAGGCCACTTCATGCAAGATTGTTGATTTGTACTCCAAGGTTTCAATTGAGGATTGGTGAGTTGTGACATTGTCTTTGTTCATTCATCTTTCCTTTCATGCATTATTTCATTACAAGGTTTAATTACCAAAATGGGGTTTGACCAAGGAAAACCCCTATTCCCTAACAAAACAACATTTTTCTCCTCCTTTGATGTGTGATTACAGGTTTTAGGTTGAAGATCAATTGGAGAACAAAAGTTTTCAAAGTTGTCACCTTTCTTGCAAGATTAAGGAAACAAAGCTACAAAATTTATTTATAGGTTTCCGACAGTCTCCCACTAGAATTTGGGGGTGCATACATTGAAGAACAAAACCCAAAAATTGATTTTCTAGAACCCTAGCCAGGACCCATTTGCCACTGGGCGAATGAGTCGTCAGTGAGGCCTGAAAAAACACTTTTTGTAACAGGTACACAACATTTAACCCTCTTAAAACTTGCCTTTTGATTGTTATATTGGTTAGGTTTGATTTCTAATGTTCATTTATGCATTACAACCCTCATAAATTGAATGAAACAACACTAGTAAAATTAGGTTAATCATTTTGTTGATCCCATTATGGTGAACCTCTTTTTCTTTGTTTCAAAGAGAAACACCTTTCAAGGGCTAAAAGAAGGCCAAAATGGACATTTTCTATATAATTGACATTGTTGAGTGCCTAGATGACATGTTTGTGGTGAATTGGTGACAGTGGCACATGGAGTCAATGCATGGGTAGAGATATGGTGGTAGAATTGACAATATAATTAAGTCTTTTTTTTAAATAATTTCAAATTTTAAATTTTTCACCTACATGGTTAAACCTTAGTTAACCCCACTAGGAGCTAGGTAACTAAGCCAACTAGCCACAATAATCACTAGCCAAGGTTGATAGCCTTGTATCAGCTACTATGTGTCATTACTATGCCTTGTCAATTGTCCACAAGGATACAACTACAAGGGTCTATGGAGCCCTTACTCCCCTATTAATTCGTTTTTCTCTCTTAATTTAAAGAAGTATTAAGCATTTTTTAAATCTATTTTTTTATTTTTTTATTCATTAATATATAATCAATTATACAACCAGATGATTGCATACATGGGAGACTTTTTTTCTTTACGCCCTAGTTGCCAAAATACATCAAATTTCATGCCAATCCTCATGTCTTAGACCTCTTGGATCCAATGGTGAGGTTTATTTTATTCCAGGAGGTCCTTTTTGCAACTTCCTCTACAAAAATCTCATGGTGAATACCCAAAAAAAGCCCTCTTTATCAAATATTTTTGAAAACTCTAGATTTGCAATAATAACCACAAATCTATAAACCTCAAATCTGCAACTCTTACAACTTGCACAACACACTTTATACCTTGAAATCTCTTGAACATTGTCATGGCTTCAAATTTGCACATCGACTCAAACAAGAATTAAACAAGATTGGGGAGCTCTCGTCTCCTTCAACCACAACTATGGTTTTGATACCACTTGTTAGGAAATTATTAGGTTGATCAAACTATTTCTTATATAACCCTATGAAAGAAAACATGCATACAAACTTACAAAATAACCATAATGAAATTATCAAAGATATGTCACAAGATTACACAAGATATACCCTAAGAAGTATGAGTGAAAAATCTAGCCTCCAAAAATATCAACACTAAATATATTGTTCAACAATAAAACATTACAATACACTTAAAAGGTCTCTATTAATACTCGTAAAACAAGCTCCTCCAAGGTATTCTCTATGTGTTTGAGCATAATGATTAACCATGCATCCAAATAGCTCATTTCATGCTTTACATATGTAGGTTACAAAAGAGCTCAATATAAATGATAGTCAACCTCAACCACTAAACATGTGATTGCTTTTATAAAATCAAACTCACACAAAACCACCAAGTAGTATTGGTTAAACCATATGTCTCAAAAATATAAGAACACATAATCATTAACACCAACATTTACTTTTTGGTACTAAGTTTTCTCAATATTAAATCTTTTTTCCAATGCGCAACCCACCCATAAAATATCTAACTAATGTTGCAATACAATTTTAGTAATTAATCCAAATAAATATTTAATGTAACTAAACACGTCTTCAAATATGGTCACAAATGAATATTTATTTTACATAATAAAATTAATTCAAGGTGTACAACACCCTGCATAACAAGGATCCTTGGATGTAAGGTAAATGTTTGATTGTGAAATAGTGTATTAAGATTCTAAATGGAAATGAAATTGGGAAAATTCTTAGTTAGAAACAGAATGTTCATAGTTACAGGTACTGGACAGTGGAATGCATTTAAAATGAATGACAAGTTGTTGTGTACACTGCATTTAAACTCTTAACCTCACCTCCCTTCAACAGTACGAGGAAGGTGGGAGAAGAAATTTCATTGATACTGGAATGAAAGTTTCATCACTGCGAAATGGACTAAGCTTGCCCACCTCTTTCATCCAATGGATTAGATTTATTCTAAGAAATGATCAGCCTCTTCCTCTCATCCCCTTCCTAAAGGGTAACGACCTTTTCAAGAAAGGAATTCAACAATTCAGAAATCTTTGGCTTCTTTCCAAACTGTTGATGGAGGGGCTGGCATCTGATCAAATCCTTATTCCAGTTGAGTGCTTCCGAAAAGACTGCTATGGCAGAAATTATAAACCTGGTTGATGAATCCCTGCTCACCAACTTTGTGGAGGACTAAATGTGGCCCAAGATTTGATCAGCTTCCTCTCAAGTGCTTACATCGACGACTCTTTCCTAAGCAATCATTAGAACAAAGACTTGATGCTAAGTGGAGGTGCAAATTCAAAGAGACCAAGTGGCAGACCTTAGCATAGCTCTTTTGAAATCTAAAGTTGATGCTATGTCACAAATGGTTGCCTGGAAGCTGTTCCATCAAAGGGTTCCGGTTGAAGGCCGCATCTATTTTGTATTTACCATTCCCATTTGTTGCCCAATCTATCATTATAATGAAACCTTAATTTGCGTTTTCTGAGGCAGCAAGAATATTAAATTGGTTTGGACCGCTATATACAATGATATCAGGCTATTTTTGGTAAGAAACTCTCATGAATAAAAGCTGTTCTTAGTCTTCATACTTCACACGGTGGTTTCTGAATCATTTAGGAAGCTTATTTTGAAACATGTTTTGAAAAATAGATGCATTATGTTGATTTCTAACATATAATACTCCTTTGGGAGTTAGGCAAATATTTTACTCCAACATACTCCTTAGAGTGTCTAATTTGTCCATTCTATCTCAGGACTCTCATTATGCCAACACAAAGCTTGCACAACAAATGTTCAAGATCAAGGAGAAGCTACAAAAACTAGAGAGTGATCAAGCAAACCTTGACTTCAAAATAAAACAATCAACAACTCTGCAAGATATTTGAATAATAGAGGAACTCTGCTCACAAATCAAGGAAAGTTGAACACAGCAAACCTGCAATACACTTCAAGATGGCGGTCAACTGTGGAACCCCCATCATTGAAGAATGAACTCAATTTCTTCTTGTTGCTGAATTGTGTCTACTTGAGATTATTTCATTACTGTTGTTAGCAGACATAAGCTTTCCACAATTCATTAGAATGTAAGATTGCTTCTTGCAAAATAGTTGTGTGAGTTTTTCATTATCAATGTTTCGAATCATATTTAGTGATTTGTCATCATTTGTTCCTCATCCTGATGGTAGACCATTGAGCGTGATCTCAAATATTAATTAAAAAAACTCACATAATTGTTCCCAAAACAAACTCTTACATTCTTATGTTATTATTAGAACAGCTCTATTGCTGATAAAGCTGTGTTTTTTAACATCTTGGAAATGCCATTCTATTTGGGTCACTTCCAGCGATGGTTTTTTGGTGTATGGTTACTTACAGATTTTGTCAACTAAGAAAAAGTGAAGTGAAGTTGTTTAATAACATATTTACATAGAAAGTCGAAAACTGGAGCAAACAAATGCTAAGAGCATTTTCTGTGAACAGTAACCTAGATCAATGAAGTCAGAGTAACAGAGTAACTATTTCCTGTACTAAGTAGGCAAAAATATTCAAGCAAATTGTAGCTGCTCGGTGAATCTAAGATATGCCACCCAAGCAAATATCAATAAAGCCTACATAGTATGCTCTGGATACACAAAAGAAATTACCATCAAACTAAACAAACTACGGGCACAATCCCTGATCCAAAGCATCCAGTTTAGCATGCAGTGGCAGGATGCTAGAAAAGCTTGCTAAGTTTGAATTTACAATTACATTTGCTTAAAAATCACCTGGGTCTCTTCGCGCCAGTGATTATATTTGAAGTCAGTAAAGTCGTTACTCACATTGCAGTGCAATAGCCAACATCATTATAGCATTTTGTCAAACAATTTGTGTGCTTTATGCATTTCCTACTAATCTTATAGCATAGATGAAGCTGGTGATGAGTGTTGCATCTGTTATTGGCAATTTTCGTTATCAAACTAACCAGACAGCATTAGCCTGCTCATTGAGACATCTCCCATTCACACTCTCTACAGCTGAGATCAACTTTTCATCAATGATCATCGGCTTGAAACTCTCAACCCTTTAGCACCTGCATTCTTTGCACCTAATCCACTCAGCTCTCCATAGTCCCTTAAGATTCAGTAAGGTGGTCTCAACTAGTATCAATCAACTTGTTTATCTCAAGGTTGTTTTCATGAGTATAACTTCATGCATACAGTGTTACCTGTTAGAGAAAATGAGTCACACCCAAATCATCATAAGAAGTCTATCAAAAAAATTAGCTGAAAGGCTCAGTGGTAGAGCACTCCAGTATATATATTGGAGGTCCTTTGTTCAAATCTTAACTAATTCATACAAAATAAAATTACTCTAATTCAATGGTAGAACATCCTAACACATAAACAGAAGGTCCTAGATTTAAACACTTACTGGTCCATTCAAAATAACATAAAGAACAGACATAAATAACATAAAGAGCATACAGTGTGATAGATTAGAAGCCACACTATGGACAGCAAATTTCTACAATGCAGACAGGCAAACAACCAATCCAAACACATCACAAATAAGAGAAACTAAAGCAAGAGTTAAGCTTAATGAAAGATAAATAAAAGCAGAACTCCAGTGTTGAGAATGTAGTCAAACCCAACCATGACTCAAACGAAATCAAACCAAAGCATGCCAAGGTGTCATGGCCAAAGTGCGGGTTTGAAGCACAGCAGACAAAACTGAGCAAATCCCAAAATAGAAAACTGAAATAACAAGGGAAGAACTTTTGCGTTCAGATGGCCTCCATTTTGCCTAACCCCGCTTTATAATCCTTTAGCGTGGCGTTTATGCCTTTGAAAATATGAACCCATAAAGACTTTAAGAACCTCCCTGCCAGAGATATTAACCCCTAGATTAGAAAGATGACCAACAACCAGATTTCCTTCAAGATGGATATGAAAAAGATTAAAGATACACTTCTTGGCTTCTATCTATCGACATCCTGATGTCGGAAAATGATTTGATTCAATTTCCATTTCTAGCATGACTACTTCTTCATTGCATTGTTTGCTTAACATTGAATCTCCTTCAAATGTAGATTCAGCCACTATCTTTAGATCACCAATTGGAATCCTCAGAATAAGGCTTTTGCTTCTGCCAGATTGCTTATCGTGTTGTCAAAGTCTTTGGAGTAAATTAACATTGCACTTTCCATGCAATCTCATAGTACCCTTTCACTTCCAACCTCTCTCGGGTTTCTCTAGCTCCATCAAAATTGATCTTTAGTAACTTTTACACTAGGAAGATGTTCTCATCAAAAGGCTTAATATTATGTTTAATACAAATCTCATTATTGAAGATATTAATGGGGATAGAACTATAGTTCTCAATTTTTTTATGTTAGAAATATCATTTAGATTATTCATGGACAACACACATGTTTTTTGGCTACGCCACCTCCTTACTTAGATTAAGTCTTAAAAAGGCTCAAACCAAGATAACTAGATAATCGAAAAAAAAAACTAGATTATCCAAGATAACATGTGTCCCTTTAGAATTGCATATAACAACTGATAAGAATTCATATTTACAGGAATGTGGTGATAAAAGCTACTTATTCCAGGATTTCTTGGAGCATTAAGAAATTATGGAAAACTTAATAAAGCACAACAAACAACTGAAGCAACGAAACAAGACATTGTTAAACTTAATGGAGAAGATCAAACATGTATTAAGAAGGCCACCAAATATTGTTGAGCTCATAACCATGCAATGGTATCAAATAGGACTGTTCAAATACTGTCAACAATCTACCATCAATGTTGTGCGTCATTCTTCCCTCTGCATCAAAAAATACCAACTTATTTCCAGGCAGATATACTGAAAGCAATCCACAACTGTTAACCACTATTTGTGGATAATTGCACCTCTTAACTACTCTTCTAGAAATTCTCGGGCCATTAAAATCATTATTAATGTTCCGACCATGCAATGCTTCTTCACATAGGCTCCTTGGAATTGGCTGCAATTCTGACCATCTGCATTTTACTTTCCCCTCATCTTCATCTTCAATCAACTTCCATAATGAGAGATCCTTATTGTACACCAAAACAACATTTCCATCACACCCACTTAATTCCCAATCAGGAAAATAATCAATCTCTGATCCATCTTGTCTCTGTGGCTGTCTAATGACATCCCAACTTCTCTCTGCAACATTAAATGCTACAACATCAAACCTAAACCTCCACCTGATCCCACCCACACTGCTCTTATTAATCCAATAAAACTTTCCTCTAGAGTACACCCCTTCCCCAGTGGGAAAGATTGATATGGGTGGATTAGTTATCTCCAATTTGGTCCATTCATTAGTCCCTGAATCATAGATCTCCATCACCATATTGTTGTTATCTTGGTTCGTTCCTATGACCAAGGTGCAGACCCTAGTGGAGGTATTAAAACCTAATCCAATGAAATCCCATCTCTTAAGTTGGGTAGGAGGGGGGAGGACTATCCATGTTCTGATAACAGGGTTGCAAATACAAAATGAAGCGGATATTCTGTCCTTAGAACAACAAAGGAGACTCTTGCAGATAGTCAATACATTGACCCTCCCCTGTCCCAAAAACTCTAATGAAAATTTGTACACAGGACAAGTGGGTTCTGATTGAAGTAGATACCAATCTTCAATTAGAAGTTTGGTCAAGGATGAGGGCCTGAAACAGCCAAAGAGAAAAGCAGGAGAGGAACAAGTAGGAACAATTGCTGAAATTGATTGGATTAAGGTATTTCCTGGTGAAAGAAGATACTGCCATTGTTTAGAAACAGCCCTGAATCTCCGACTGATCAGAGTGGACAGATTAGCTAGAATTAGCGTTAATAATTCATCTGGGAGGCTACACCATATCTCAGCATTCATCTCAATATTTTCTGCTCTTGCAATGCCCATTTTCAGACCCGCAGCTAACTCTAATTTTGTTTCTTCTGACATACATTCTAAAACTGAAAGAGCTCCAGATTGAGCTCGCATCCAATGCATGTTGTCATTTGTTAGCCCACAGCGCCACTTTCGGGGCCACATTTGTTAACGGAAAGAGCGCTTCCAAAGGATTCAATACTCAACACGGGCTTCTCTGTGATATGATCTTAAACCAGTGGCTGCAAGAGAAACGTGGAGATCTTCAATGGTAGATCTCAGATTATATAGGATACTTCCAAAAGTGCCCAATTGTGTTCCGATCAACATACGCAAGCCATGACGTATCGTAGAAAATATCGGAAAATATCACGAGATTATTTATCATAAACTATGAAAAGTGGGGACGTTTTTAATTTTGGAAGCGTGGCAGATTTTTTTGGGAGGAGACGAGTTCTGCCGGGGGAAGGAATATTAATGCCCTTTTGGTGTTAGTGAACTTTTATTAGTTTGTAATAAAGTAATTAATTAATGAGTTAGTAGGATTAAAATATTTTGATTAGATTTTTTAATGTGTATATTTTTAATTTTATTCGATCATTGATTACTTTAGTAATAACTTTTTTTTTTCCTTTGCTTGCTCTTTAATGACCCCATTCAAACTTAATGGGAGGTCTTTTTCATAATCCTTCATATAAGAGGTATATCTCTTTTGACAACTCCTTTACCTCTACAAAATTATAGTGGGAGCTTTCTAATAATGTTGTTCATTATTTCCTCATCATGATCTAATTTCTAATATGAAGAGATGTTAAAAGATAATTGACGATGTGATTGGATTTATATGTGCATTTCATAATCCTATATTAAATCTCAATTTATCT
This sequence comes from Sequoia sempervirens, assembly GCA_007258455.2. Lineage (NCBI taxonomy): Eukaryota > Viridiplantae > Streptophyta > Pinopsida > Cupressales > Cupressaceae > Sequoia > Sequoia sempervirens. The sequence continues at coordinate 11,411,164 of VDFB02179234.1, forward strand.
AGAAAATCTAGGAAATAATTTTTTTCTCGATTTTTATGTCTACTTGTCAATTGTTTTTAGTCGATAAGTAGCACTTTAAGATTCACATCCTATTTGCAACACATTGATTACAAACCTCTAAGTTGGTTAGTCCTCATGCTTCCTTCCTCTATAACCTATACTATTACATATTCATGTAAATCCAAGGCAAACATTTTAGTCAAATAAGAACTAGCTTTTTGTTATTTAAGGCATTGAGGATGCTCTAATCTCAAGTTTTTTGTATGAATTTGTTACCCCTAGTCACATTATTCACTAGGCGATCACTTTTGTGTGGTTAGAGCTCAAAATTCTTCATTTGAACAAGTAATATTACCTTATCTAATATCACCTGTATGTTGCAACTCTATGATGGCTTTAAATGAGTTAAATTCAATTGAATTTCAACTTGCTACTATATTTTCTTGCTTTGTTGGGCATACACATCTATATGTTTGAAATTCCACTTATTACTATGTCAAGTTAGTGTGAAATATTAGTCTCATATTGTTACATTGACATCTTTATGCATAGAGACATTAGATTGTCTCTATATGTGAAGTTTGTGTGAAATATCAATCTCACACTATTGCATTGTCATCTTTACCCCAAAGTTTATTTCAATAAGATATTCCATGTCATGAATTGTCAAAGATAAAAAGGCTTGAATAGCAATTTCTATAAAGAAAAATATTTGTTAGGTATATTTGGTTATGAATAAGCTAAATGCATTGCAAGTCGCATATATTATTAGTATAAATTAACTACACCATGTGGAGCTATCCAACAATGTTGGCTACTTAGTGATAAGGTGAAGTGATTACAAGATGATAATCTCTCCATAATAATAACAATTTCCAATCAATCGATTATGAGAAAAATAATTCAACTCTTTCCCGTGTCTTGCTCCAACTATTGCATATAGATGGTAAGTTGATATGGTCCATCTTCATTCACCACCAATAAGTAGAGATATTTTTCCTTAAATCATTTTTTATTGTTCCTAATCAATACAACTTCTTTCAATTTAGCTCTACCTTTGTTGTTGCTTGACAATTACTCATGCCTCTTTATGTCTTTTGTTGGTTCCAAAATCAGCAGATTGTTAAACCCTAAAAGTATGCCAAACTTTATGATCAGGTTCAACAAGTGATATGGCCAATGAACGGAATCAACCGGGATGGTTGGAATTCCCTGCTCTTCAGGCTCTGCTATGCCTAGGTGGGTGTATCTTTATCACCAATGACTATTTGTTCTCTTGCACTTGTTGGTGGTAATTAAGCATATTAAAACCTTATACTAATTTGGAGAGATTGTGTGATTCACAAATTTTTCAATTAAATCATCCTCATAATCTTTTTAATTAAATCATCCTCATTTGATCACAACTTTTCAATTAAATTGTCTTCTCTCAATCTATTTCATAATGGCATGAGGGTTTGAAATAGATAGTAAAAATACAAAGCTAACTGCTACTCCTACTGCTACAACAGAAAATCAAAATGTATAAATGATATTTTTATGAAATATTGTTTTAGAATGGAGATTATTAATGCCTTCTTGTTGTTGGGCAATGGAGTCAAAATATCGACTGATATGTGACCTCCTTGTGGTTATAACTCTAGTTGTTTGGCACTTAGATGTTTATAACTTGCATAAACGTGCAATGAAGTAAAAATAAGACTTTTCTTATTGATCCAAATGACTTCCCAGGTTACTGTGATTTATTTAAAAGAATTTAATTCTTACTTGAAGAAACCAGTTAAATGAACCACACAAAACATGAATGTGCTTTGACAAACCAAATATATACTTGATACACTTGACTTGAATAACAAGGAAAGATCAAACTGGAGACAACCACATAAGTATATACAATAATTTCAACAAACAACTAAAACCAAAATTTGGCCACCAAATTATAGCTTCATTTCCATTGATCTGCTTCAAAATATTTTACAATGTATACGAAAATTCTCCTTTTCTCTCCTAACAGCTATGTCCATCGGTCCTTGTTTCCTTCTTATAGACAAATGAAGGAAGTGCCAAGCTTCAAACCGTTAGAACTTTTCAACTACCCATCTAGTGCAACTTTTTAATACATTGATTATCTTTTACAACTAAAATATTTAATTTTAACTTCTTTTGTCTTTGCATCATGTGAAAATTAATTTTGATGATTATTATTATCCCTCTTTGTCGTTTACATTTACTCAATTCCTTTGGTGGAAAATTTTTACTTCTTAGTGAAAACATTTTACATTTACACATTATACCAGTAGCAAAATTTTACATTTCCCCAAAATAAATTTAATGTTTTGATTTTAATAAATTTTCCCTAAGCATAAAAATATTCACCACATTTTTATTGTAATAAAATTCTGTTTATGGCTTCACCGCAATATCGCGCCAGTTTTAAGATTTACGACTTGGCCTTTGCGAGGATGTGAGAAACACCTTGGATCACCTGCTCTTTCTTTGTGGGTATGGTACTGTTTTTTTCATTGCCTTCTTCACTCAAAATAACAACCTGGACTGCAGCTCCATGGGCAACAGCCTCATCAGGATTTACGCTCTTGCAGAGCTCCTTACCATTGAAGAAGTTCCTACAACAAGGACTGGACCTTGGGAATTCCAGTTTGACCCGCCAATAAGAACATCATGAACCAAGCCCTTATCCATCTTTACATCTCATAGACATTTCTCAATTGGCTCCATGCATTTCCTGAGGGTTGTGAATGTGTACAGTTATTGCCTCACCAATAATTAACCCACCAGACTTCATGATTTCCACTATAATGGCTGCATTTGTGAAGCTTAGATCTCTTTGCACAGCTTTGTGACCGAACTTTGCATGTTTATGTTGACTCTTCATGAGATTCTATGAAAATCTCTTTAAGATTTCCTCTCCATTTCGGCTCACCTTAATTCATTATTTTTCCTTACATTATTTCCCTTGGTGGTCTGATTATCAATAAGTTAATCCAGGTAGACATCCACCTTCTCTTGCATTATGAGAACATATACAGTTATATTTGTATTGGTGATATTTCTCAACTTTGAAGAGAAATTATTTGCCATGATGCAAAATTTTGGGGCACCAAAATCACATTATAATCTTTCCTTCTAGTTACAAAATTTATTTATTTGAATGGGAAATCCATTTGTTGTGCACGTCAAAATTCGTTGCATGTTGACATGCTACCCTACGGCTCCTCTAATTCTCTGCCATTGTGATAGTTGAGTTGCTTTATCCTCTTTTGATAGTCACTACCATTCGTGCCATCATACAAGGTCGCCTATATGTTATCTTTTCACTGTTCTCTATGAATATGTTGAATGTCACTTATCCATCTAGCCAACACTATCCTATATATGCACTTGATATATTATTTTTTATTATCATCCATAGTATGATGTATAGCAACATGCATAGTTTGAAAGCATTATCATTGAAAATAAACAACATTGATGTCCTTTGGTTACTGTAACATCTTCTAGGTCTGTACATTTTTCAAAAACATTGTCATTGTCATTGTTCTCTTAGTGTATTTTCCATTGTAACCATTCACTCCCAATCTCATCACTACTTTCCACCTTCATGTGTCATTTAAATGAAATAAAAGAGAAACGGTCCTTACAGGAGTGTCCCTAACAATGCTCACATGGAATGCTAGAAAACGTTACACAATCAATGATCATGTTGCTCTCAGAACTATCATAAACTATCTTCTACTATATTTTCACAACTGGGCATCCAACCTACATGCTATCCCATGAACCAATTTGTCTCATAATAGAAACCATACAATCGGTTCTAGGCCATAAATTTCCTAGTGGAGAAGAATGGCAACTGCCATCAAGGTTTCAAATTACAAATTCCTTATAGTTTCTTGTTCTTCCTGCATAACTGTTTTAAATCAACTTGATTCTTGAACATCGCTAAAAATAGACTCCAATTCAACCTAGAAATCTAATAAAATCATATGGATCCTTGATAACTTAGAAAAGTTAAATGATATTTTCTCTATGTGGCTATTGTGGATAGACTACATGGAGGATTGATGTGAGGTCCATATTTTCTTCATGAATTATAGAAAGGTGGGGCAGACATACTTCTTTTGATAAATTTAAAGAATCATAACAAAATATCTTAGCTTTTACTCTTGCCAATTACTCCACCAACCTTGTCATTTGGACACAATTTTACGAGAATTAAATCCTATCATTCATCATAGTAGCATTAGGAGGTCTTCTATCTCTATAAACTACCCTTTCATCCTTGGACTATCACTACATTCATGACTCTTTGTACCTGTACTCATATTATACTTCACGATGATTGTCTTTTGTGGGTGCAAGATCACTATCCTTTTGAATTGCAACACCTTGATCCTAGACTGTCACAGTGACTTCCACTGCTGACTTTAACTCTTTAAGAAACTATCCATATCCAAATATTTCAAAATTTTCAATTTCTTGGAAGTTCTTCAAAGCTTGACATATTTTTCACAAAAGCATGCATATTCTTTGTTATATATTTCAGTTAAAATCATCCATAGTCTTCCTCGATGTGGAATCCTCTTTAGGCTTCTTTGATTGTTTTAGATTGGGATTACCTTGGTTAAAGTAATCATTATAGCCTTGGTTGCATGCTATGTGACTAGGATGCTCTCTTATTGAGGGAAATGGGGAGCCTTTGATGTTGAGCAACAACTTTAAGTATAGTAGAAGTAACTTGTACATTGCCACATGAAGTGGGCTTGTTGTGAATGTCTTAGATAACCAACATAAGTCAAGAGTAGAAATCATATGATAGTCACATCTTGCATGTTGCTCGCATAATCTCTTGGAAGACTTTTCTCCTCCTCTTCCTTGGCATGATCTTCTTCTAATTTGAACAGTAAAGAAAGGTTGTTCCTAACACTACAGGCTACTTTCCCATGAAGGAGTTTTCCTCCATGTCCACTATCATGAGCATACTAGCAAATGGAATCTAGAGAATTGAAATTGATGAATTCCACTGAAATGAGAGCAGAAGAGCAAGGAGAGTGTGAAACAACCTCTAATGTAATTGCAACTTGTAGTAGCATGCCAATGTTCCATAATGATTAATAGTTTTGCATGAGAACATATACAACACATGACATCTTTTGAGTGATTGAATGACATGGGAGATAATGCATTAGATCCACATCTCCTATTGCAATTAAGGAAGCTTGCACCTAGTAATATGAGACGTTGATCTTAGTAGTGGGGATATACCCCTTCCCCTTCTTGAAGACAAAATTTGTTGTGGATCCTTGGAAGTATAAGACAACAGTTTTTTATGCCCCTTCTTGTTGATGATCTCATACATTCTACCTTTTCCCCCTTTTGAAAGAGGGGTTGATACTTGGGAGTTCTTAAGCATATTTATAAGACACTTGATGTCCCTAAGGTGGTGAGGTCAAGGGGAACATTCAACCTAGGGTCCTTAAGGAAACCACCAACATGTCCCCATTAATATTTATGGAGAAGATATTAGAAGATGAGGTTTGAAGGGTTAACTTGGTTCCAATTGTTGATGTTGTCCAATTCAATCACTCTGTCAAACACTTCTTAAAGGTCTCCTCTCCACAAGCATTCTAAGAACAACCCCTAATAATCGAATTTCATTACACCTTATCTCTTACAATTATTCCATCAAGAATTTGAAATGCATCTTAAACTTGCACTGTGACCAAAATAGGTCGGATGGCCTCTAGACTCACCCTGGGAAACTGATCAAACATTCTCCTGGAGCCACAAAAATGCACCAACATGTTGATCGATTATATGGGAGCAAGGTTTCCAAAAAGATTTGTATGAAGCCATCAAGATTGTAATATATTAATGCTCAAAGTAGCTCACCCAATTGTTTTTGAAACTGCACTTATCAAAAAATCAATTGGAACTCATCAAATCACCATCTTGAAAAATACTAGATCTCTTCCCAAGAAGCTTCCACTAGGGAAATTAGTTCATTTAAACCCAATGAACACACATGAAGAAGGGATTTTCACCAATCCACTTCCTTCACAAAGTCTTAAAGGTCAAAGGTGACACCTTTGAAACCTTCTAGAAATGCAAACATCAAAATTGTGAAAACTCCATTTGCTTTTGACTTTGAAAAAATATCAAGCGAGATGTTAGGGATTTGAAAATGGACATGGGAGCACATTAACATGGGAAAAATTTTAAACACTAATTGATTTTTCATGAAAATCATCCAACTCATAAATGTTGGCCTCCAAAGTTGACCACCTTGGTAGATCTAATATTGTGCTGACAACAAACCCTTCCAGAACCCTCCAACTTGGTGCTTCAAAACCTTGTTAAATATGATCATAGGAAGATGAAATCAAATGTACACACTTACATATGGCAAATGAATGTTCTTACCAAGTGATTTGGCATAAAAGTGAACAGGCTTTAAGTTATGATCCTCCAAAGTAGGCTACTGGGGCAGATCTCACAAGTGTATTTCTGAGTGCTACAATCAATTTTCTCATCACGGGCACTTCAAATTTTGCCAAAATTTGAAGGTGCCAACATCTTCCAAATTAGTATAACGTTGTTTATTTTCTATGTTTTCCATATTGATAGAAAAATTGTTGATATTTGACCATTTATCTCAAACTCTAAATATTCTCCACAACATTTCTCTTGCTTGTAAGTATGGCTTCTACTTTGATAATTTTCACTTTTCCACAAAATTTCTAGTCCTTCCACCATAATTTCTCCTTTCACATTAATATCCTACGCATTTGTAAATGCTAGTACAATAATGTTCCCTTGATTTTCATCATTGACAATAGGGTTGTTCTTGATGCTCCGCTCTATAATAACCCTTGAATTTGGATTCAAATTAGAATCTCTATATCCTTCTATAGCTTGTTGTCCATTATAACTTGTGGAATGCTTAGATAAAGAAGAAAGAATAGTAATGGAACACATTGTTTCTTGAAATTGAAAGAATGGACTCTCTAAAGCAATCTTGCTCTATGAAAGTTTTCTCTAACCACTTTTCTCACACATGTTCCCAAAATTAGTCATAAAACATTACAAAAAACTTCCCTTAGCCATCTCTTGTCAACTGAGCTTAGCCTTTAAGGTAGTTGAGGACCATTTGCTCTATGTAGACTCTTCTCTATCCTAGAGACTTGGGAGTAGTGAATCTTCTCCTCTACATATGGTATAACTCACCACCTTCAAGATCAATTACACAGCTTGGGTCAGGATTTACTCTTTAAGGTCAATAGGATCTTGAACAACCTACTTAAATTTTAGATCAAGAGGGGGTTTTTTTGGATTTACTCTTTAAGGTCAATAGGATCTTGAACAACCTACTTAAATTTTAGATCAAGAGGGGGTGTTTTTTTCTTTCATCTATATCTACAATTTCAGACCTAATTTAATACCAACCAAACCCTCTGAAAGCATAATGCACTACCAACCATGCACAATCCCTCCCTCACCTCATCTCTTTAGAGTGAGGGAAAAACTATGCTTATTTAAGTTGTATGTTAATATATATATAAAATGATATATGTGCAAAGAATACTAAACAATATATCAGCATAATAATTTTGCATAGGCTTTCAATTACGTACATCAATTGTTAGAAGATGCTTGATATTGTAGAATTTTTTTTAGATATATCATTTCTTCATTTTTTTTTATTTTTGGACTTGCATGCATCTCCTGTTGCATGGTAAATAGGTGCAACATCACATAACAGTAGTTTATCATATTGTATTTTTTGGAGGCTCTCTCTTAATAAAAGTTTTATTGAGGTGTATGTGTAAGCGAGGTCTACTTGTTGGATAGATTTATCTCTTTTTGTTTGAATTTTATGCCATCACCGCAATAGTCCATCACCAATCAATTTTCATGCCATTGAATTTTATGCCATCACCACAACACTTTTCATGCCATTGAATTTTATGGTAGCAGTGCAAGCAATCAGAATGTGAGGGTAAGAGTAGGACCAATACAGAAGAAATAGATTTATATTATCAACCTGCCCATCTCCATCATGGACGGTGGAGAACCTATGGAAAGCATCGATTTCAATGTCAACTTTTGCATGGGCCGAATATTGTGTTTGTGCACTCAATCCCCAACCACACCAAAATCTTTCCTCATCAATGAAATGAAAGACTGCCATTTCTTGGAGAGAAATTGGCAAGTTCAAAATGCATTGATCTCTTCACTATGCTTGGTTGTAATAGTGATCCGTTTGTAAAATTTAGAGTAGAAAAGAGTGAATTTCCAAACAACATACCTTATTGCGTTATATTAGAATTAGAGGATACAATATAATAAACAAGAGCTGCAGGGCAGCGAAGTTCCTGCCTAAGACTGATAAAACAGTTTTGGTCTAGGAAAAATGTGAGATAAATCTGAAAAATCCTAAAATGATGATGGAACAGCATGGTTGAGGGACAGATAAAAATGAATGCTTACAAATCACTCAAGTAAACCTGCAATTAAAGTGGAAACAGAAATATAGAAGAATGGTAATCAACAAACAGAGACTTGTTTTTGGTGGTCTCTAGGAGTTTGAGAAGTTTGCAATGGAGGAGAAAATACCGAATCTCCAATAACTAGTTTTTGTTTAGAAATGAAACAATCAATTGAGAAGAACTGAATTAGAAACACTACACTGGAATTGCCCAAAACTAAAAACCGGCACAGTATTTATTTCATGTTCAACACAACAACAACAACCCTTTTCCTCTAAGCTGCCGAATATATAACAGTTACCCAAGAAAGAACCCTTTTATAAGCAATAGTGAAGTAATGAACAAACTCGAATCATATTATGAAATTTTGAGTTCCTAGATTAGAAATATAAAACTAAAACTACAGCAATAGCCCTATTCCTTTGAGCTGCTAAATATATAACAGTTACCCCAGATAGAACCCTTTTATAAGCAATAGTGAAGTAATGAACAAACTAGAATCATATTATGAAATTTTGAAATGTTAAAATTATAAACAATCCTGACCAATTGCACCAGGATCATCTATTGTTACATAATTAGTCTTTCTAGTGCAAAAAAGGAATATAACGATGCAATACATTATCAACAAAACCAAATAAAATCAACCACCTGCATTCATACAGCTTTGAGGGTAAATTTTGACACCACAAAATTAACAATGATGAGTCTCAAAAGTTTCCAAGAACTGAATAAAAACTGATCTCAGTTCTGTACAAATTGGGTTGAGACACTCATAAAATCAGACTAAAAAATCATGTGCCCTCACTGAATTCTGCATATAATAAACTCCTGCACAATCAAATGACTCATGATCATCTTACTTTCACAATACCCGCACTGACAAGCTTCTGAATCTTCTGCATTACATCAGGATTCTTTAAATGATTCTGTCCTGCCCCTGGATTCTCTTGGAAACCTACAAGTATCTATGAAAATACATATATTTATCAATAACAATAACCTTAGATCTCAGAAATTCAAGAGTATCTCTTACACGCACATTCATTATCAAAACAACATTTAGCTTAATACATAAGATAACTGACAAACCAGATATGCACTTCCCAAAATATGTTTAGATATAAAGTTTCAACCCAACCCAGTCAACCTATCATTTTAGCACTAAAATGAATAATTTAACATTACCTGTCTCATGATGGGATCTGTAAGGATATTTTGAATTTCTGGATCTTGCATTGCTTTCGCCTGAAAATGAAATTAGACATACCTATCAAACAATCATTTAACTACATTGCACATCAATCCAACCATTGCAATATACCTGCCTAATAGGAGAAACATTATATAACAAGTCTCTCCTTCAATTTGTCAGGACTTAGGTCACCCCTAGTTGTCTTGTTAATTTGTTGAACACATCTGCACAAAGCACACACAGGAATCGGGCACAACTGTCTCAGAAAAGAATTTGTACGCTGGATTTACCAAACTAACATGCCATATCATTTATTCTCCCAAAGGGGATATATGGCAGCCTTATCAGGTCTTGTTTGAACTTCACCAAATTCATTGAAATTGAGGGTATATTGATGTCGAAGACTAATCAAAAATAGGTCAGTCAAACAGGAGAACATTAGTCCAAATAACAGCCAAATGGGAGCATCAAGCAATGGGCAACATCTTTACAAAATGAAACTAAAGAAAGAAAGAAATATAGATTGAATTGATTTGCAAGAAACAAGAAACAATAAGAGTCTACCACAAGATTGGTAATAAAATCAACAATCCTCAATCCGAGATGGAGGCATGTCTGAACAAAGTCCCTAGTAGCCCTTAGAAATAGGACTGGAGATTAAAGATCCAAACTCAAGAACTAGATCTGGCACAAATTTAGAAGCTATATAAATGAAAAACTTACTCTCTTGATCCCAGGAGCATCACTATCATAAAACGGTTTTCTTACACTGTGAAATAAGGACTGGAACAAACTAAAAGCTTCAAGCTTCATTTGTGTCCACACTTTTGATCTAGAAGCTAATAAGAAAGCTACGAAACCTTTGAATTATCACTTTCCATCCTCATCTATAATGTACCTAATTCCCATCCTTGCAGACAGGCAATGCCATCTATATTTATTTGAAAACTCCCTGAAGTGGATGGTCAAGAATCTGTAACCAGTACTTGGCATAAAACTCGGCAATCAAAAAAGCAAAGCAGATCATCAAGAAACTCCATTTAACTATGAAGAGAAGCAAAATAAAAGATATGCTCCATTCTCAGGCCATACAATTGGCATCGTGCTACTATTTGATCAGTGGTATTTGTACAAACTTTAAGTGACAGACAGAATGTCAAAAAAGAATGACAATTGAGATCTACAATTCAACCTTTAACAACTATCTAATAAGTTCTAATGCTCCATTAGATGCCAAGCATATCTTCAATGGTTATGTTTCATAACCATTTGAAAAATACAACTTCATCTTACGTCCCCTAGTGTAGCATCCTTCTTCCCACGCCAAAAAAATTTGACTGCTGAACATAGCACTATCTGCACAATAAATGATATAAATTATATCCCAACAAATCTTGCCATAAGCAGAAGAATTGCAATCATAAGCTAGTTCTACAAAGAAACTGTGTATTATGACACTTTTTTGACTCAATGTTATAATCTCTAATAAAACTATGACAAGAAAACCACAGTTAATAAACAAGCAGAACAATATGCATAATTTGCAAAGTAATGAAATCTAGATGCCTAGCATAGTTACTAGAAAATTTGCATTGCAGACTAGACAAATGTTTCAAAGAGCAAAAGACATAGAAGTTTGTTTTTGAATATGCAACCAAGGCACGCATGACAAAACCACTGACTAAAGATTTTCCTTATTTAAACAAATGATTCATTTTTTATTTCTCGAGGAACATTCAAACTAACTTGCAGTCCCAAAAGAGAGGCTTTCCATCCTCTGGCATCAAACATCTAAAGCATTTCCTATATCTGTGCATCCAAGGGTTCTCTACAGATGTTCTGTAAATTTTTCAAAAGATTTTGCAATGACAGGGTATTTCATTCCAGGGCTATCCTGTTAAAAGAAACTACAGGGGAGTCACTTAGTTAAACATGCTCTAACAAATGACTCACAAGCTTCAACAGAAGTCATGTTATTGGAATTTTCCACCTCTTTTATTATTGCAAGATCTTTTGCATAGAAGTCATGTTATTGGAATTTTCCACCTCTTTTATTATTGCAAGATCTTTTGCATTGTAATCCTGTTACAGTAGCAGAATGCTAAAATAAAAAGAGCCCCCATAGAATGAACCCATGTGATTTCCATATAACCATGTGCCTATGGTGACCCCCCCATGGCAGAAACTTAGAATTTACGTTGTTAATTTGTTTACAAAGTAGTAGGCACATCTGAGCCTGGGTTTATGAAACAATTTGACACGATCAAAGGATTTCTCACAGATTCAAAAATTTGGACCACAAAGTCTCAAAAACTTTCAGGTGAAAAAAGTATTCATATTTTGCAGGAAGATTGATAAGGTTAATTTTGCCTACAGGATTTTTTTCTTCACATCTCTGGCACTTTTTTGTTTCCTCTGACCTGCTTGAAGGGAAATTTTACCCAGAAGACATGAAGTTTCTTCCTTCTCAAAAACCTCGGCCAAGGTGGTTTATCCACTTGCTACATCTATACTTATCCTGAATTCACATGGGGATCATGGAATGTGCGGAAGCAGAGAACCTGGATTTAACATATAGGGAGGATCGGCACTCAGCCACACATATGATCGTTGTTAACAATGATCTAATACTGAGACAATGACTAAAGATATGGGCTGCTTACAGGAGTGACTGAATTCAGCTGTGTAATACACCTGATTTTGAATATAGACCAACAAGAATGAATTCTCTTGACAAGACACTTGCATCAACAATATAGTAATTCTTAAAAGGGTTTTGCACAAAAACATTAATAATAGGATGGATGAGACTATGACAGAATGGAAATCTGCAAATAGCATACCTAGTAGAATGGCCATTCCAACAACAAACATGACCTGAACCATGAACAAGTGCAAGAACCTTCTGCTTAAAGGCTTTGAACTGATTGATGGAGCACCTTTAAGGTAAGCTTATTCTGAGCTCGAAATTAATGTACTAGAGATTTCAATATTCTGTCTATGCTTTTAAGGTGAAATTGTGTAATCAAGTTATCTGTACATAAAGAGGTCTAATCTGTATTCCAGACACATCGCCAATCAGGTCATCCAACGAGTGATGATGAAGTTTGATAACCAACTTTGATGTTTAACAGGATCTTTGTCACAGTTTTTAGAAATATATCTGACAATGAGATGGAACTGGATTACCTAATTATAGATGAAATTGTGTCGTAGTGTTATTTATATAAGTAACTACCCTAATTATAGATGAAATTGTGTTGTAGAGTTATTTATGTAAGTAACTAAAATCTACAGTTTTAATGGGCCACTCCTTACGAGTGATGATTAAATGTTATCAGAAGCGCTGATTTTTATCAAGATCTCTATCACAATGTTTTATACAGGATTATGTTCTTAAGATTGATCTATTTTAGGTGCTGAGAGAAAAGTTAATTACCTTATGGCAGGTTGCAGAAACCATAAGGAATCTGTTCAAAACTGAGGTCCTCAAACTCCTGAAGACAATTTTGTGGCTGCTGTCTACATCTTTAGGAACGTTTTTACTTGCAGTAAGGCAGTCTTTGGCTACAGAGTTTCCGTTCGTTCAGAGGTTTGGGGATTTGCTTGTTGAGAAACGAGAGAGAGTGCTTCTTGACTGGTCTACCAGTTCGCTCTCCTTCTTCACGGCTATTTTCAAAGCTATCTGAAGCAGCTGTTACAGAAATGCTATGCACTACAGTCCAATAAACTCCAACAGATACTGTAACCGAGAGAATGTTTTCCAAACATATATTTTAATGCCCTCATCATTAACTGTGGTAACCAATGACCTGTACACCAGCCACGTCTCCTCTGCATGCAAACACAGGTGCCATCGCAACTCGTTAACATGGTTAAAAACCTAAGCGCCAACTGTCAGGAAAAAATCTGTAGCATGGCAGTGAGAATCTGACGGCGGTGGAAATAATTTCAGAAGCTTGATAAGGTGAAGCTCGTAACTCGTGCGCTCTCTTGCCTTGAAAGGCTACACTAGCCTCTGACAACCTTCAGATAGAAATAGAGGGCCAACCACAGACGGGCAAAAATGTTCAATAAATATATTTACATAAAAAACATGCAGCTTTGCCTAATAAACTAACAGGCACATAACAGGTGTGAAGAAATTTGAATTCGTCACTGGCTGTTAAAGCTTAAATTATTCACTGTTTAAGGATCGAAGCCTCAGCTATAGTTCCCGGTAGGAACTAAGAAAACAAAATAAATGAACTTTGTCACGTAGTTGCTATGATGAACACTATTTTTTCCTTACCCTTCTTAGTTTTGTCAACTATTTATTATCTGAGGAAATGGAAAACTATAAAGTACAACGTAGAGAGCATATAAAAATTATTACATGTAGTGTATATCAAATGTTTTGCACCCAGTAATGAATATCTTCAGCGAATATCATTGATCAACCTTATCGAAAGTGTTTCTAAAAATAGTGAAATGAAGGATATCTCTCCACAATTGAAGGGAAAAAACTTGTACACCTGCAAATAAAAGTATAGATGAAGATATGGTTAGTAAAATGGCTACAAATATCTAAGAAATGTAATATATATGATAGTACAGGTTACAAACACGGGTGTATTCAGAAGCATGTGAAGTGCAGGTTAGAAAAGATAGTATGTTATAGAAACTTGCATTTTATTAGACAGAAAAACATTGTCACAACTCACCATTAATTGTACAAAATAGATAGAGAAAGGAAGAGAAGATAAATAATCATTCATATATTCAATGTCATTTACTAAACTAAAATAATTGCATCTCATGTTTCTTCATTTTAGAGAAGGAAAGTAACTGAAATTACTATTACTGGATCATAAACTTTTTGTGGGAGAGATATTGAACCTCACACTGAATATCTACTTATGTTCAAAATAGTTTATCAAAAAAGAAGAGGTAGTTACAAAAAAAAAAGTTGAAAGGAAGGGGAGAAGAAAAAGGGCATGCTTACCTATACACGAGTGTTCATTGAAGTATGGTTGGATACTCCTTACTAACTCTTACGAAGGCAATGAATTCAATGGATGTTGGGCCACATCGTCCTATCAACGTATTTGAAGTGTTATATGCAAGTAGGTAATTGCAAATCGTCTTTGTAAAAATGAACATACCTATCTATATTTGTTATATCATAACCATACCTTCAAGTCCCATTGTACTGGTGAAAGATAATCACCAACAAGGACTTCTTTGGGGGAATTTGAATGCAGAAGTAAAATAAAAATAATAATAAATTATAACAGGTGGTAGAAGTCATTAAATGGGAAAACAACTACCATTCATGTTACAAAATAGAAATTATATTTATTCTTGTGATACTCACCCATATTAGATGGAATTTTCTTACACCCATCCATTGTTGGTTTGCTTGACTTATCAGATTGTATATCATCCTTCCTCTTCATGCTATTATCATTTCAGAACTAAAACATTTCATAGATAGGAGTTGGGTTGTCCAAGAGTTGTGTAGTAGACTGCCTACAATGTGTTGCATTTTAAGAACGATCCCTGGTTGCACTAAACCATGGATACATGTGAATAGTGCTAGTTTCTACTGGATTGAAATATTGAATGAAATCAAAAGGAAATGCATTCAATTGTCGAAGATCCACGATGAACTTCTCCCCACACCGTGCATCTGATTCTACTTGTTTGTGATACTGTGGAGATGTATGCATCACTTTCTTCAATATTTTATTTGAATCATTCTAAATTTACAATGTCTACATATGTACAACATGATCATCACTAATAGGAGGAGCTTGTGTAGGTATGATAACATTAATTATGTTTTCTTGGACCCCCTCCATTTGTAGATGTCTCATTCAACAATATCCCACTATCAATGGGTACACATTTGTCATCTACATCACAAGGACCAATTATACTACATCGTTAGATACCCTTGTTACTTCAACAACCTTAAGCACATGCTTCCAAGTGTTCCCTTGTAGACTTCAAGGGAATCACAAACATATAGGTGGTGGCCAAATGTTCTACCACATACTAGTTGCTGATGCAACCTAGGTTGTCAAACCCCTTCCTTTATCAATTCAAAATGATTTCTAATAACCATTCTACTCACAAACTCAATCTCAAGGCTTGTTTTCCCCTATTTCACCTAAACAAGCTTATAGGTCGGCAAACCCTGTTTTCCCAACTTAACTTTCAAAACTCTTTAACAACCCCTACAAAAAATCACCATTCTAAGCACCCATTTTAGGCTTCTACAACATACTTCAACCTTACCCTGGACTCTTTTGGAACAACTTCCCAAAAAAATGAAAATAACATTGTCCAAGGCCTCAATTAGGCTAGATTTGCAAAGGAGGTGTGCTTTAAACTTTCTCTTTCACCCAAATTCCAATTGGGAAGCACTCACCTACCTGAGGTATTACCAAATCCATGACCTTTAGGCCAAGATAGGCCCTGCAACACCCCAAACATAAAACCCTTACTTTTCACAATATACCCTAGGGCTTATTGAAAAACCAACTTTCAAACCTCACCAAACCTTGCCACCAACTCAAACAACCTTATTTAAGCTTGTACATGCTTAAAATTTCAATAAATTTCACTGCCCTCAAGGATTTTATTAAACCCTAGGCTAAAACCTCATCTTCCACACAAAATTGACACAAAAACACATAGGGCAGTAATACAAAAGGCCACTAATCTTCTTTCTAGCACCATAAGACCCTACACACATCTAAACCAGACTCAAATGAGCCATTCCATTGAGATACAGAAGGTGACAGCAGGTGGAACAGCCTAAAAAGTCATTTCTTCACTCGAAACCCTTATATCAAGGTATTCAAACCCGTTTATAGAGACTTGCTTCAAAGGGGTGTTCGATCCAATGAAACTTCTTTAAAATGTATCCAAATCAAAGCTAGTTCACCCAAAAAATAGAATCTACATGAAATAGCATCACAAACTGACTGTACAAGTCGTACAGTGGCTGCAAACAAGGAAGATGTACAGAAAAATACAGAAAATCTGAGAAAATTGTTTTGTTTCTCCTTCCAAAATCTTCCAAAAGACCTTACAATGCATTGTATTTCCTTTTTAAACATTTTCCCCACCAAATCTAACTACCATACCCATACCACAACTAACTTTTGAAATTATGATCGTTGGAACCCCTTAACATGACATTTTTTGCATTTTTGTATTGACAACAATTTGTCAACTTTTACAACCTTTTTCACCTTTTAGACTCAATGACTCCAAACCCCATAATTGTGTCCTAGTACATTCCAATTGGTCTATTAGACCTTATTTAATTCCCAAAACAGACCTCTCACAAGAAAATGACAATTCACCTACCTTGACAACTTTTCAACATGAGTTACAACTTTTACATCATGGACTCAAAAGACACCAAAGTGTGCCAATTACATCAAAATGGTCTCATTGACCTTATTTAGAATCAAGAAACTCAACCAACTTGACTCAATCACCTTAATTCATCTTTTCATGAGACACCTAGAGAAAAAACATTGAAAAGGACAGGTGCTCATGCACTAGTTGCACAAACTCTAACTTTTGACCTAGTTCCATCCAAGATTTGTGTGATTTAGAACACAATCAAAATTGGGAATTTCCTTTTCCCTCTCCAAATTGGATTGAATATGTCACATCTTATAGTTTTTTAGAAAACCAAAATGCTGCAACTTTTACTTTTTCCTATCAAATGATTCTAATCTATACACAATGGTATAAAATAAATGGTCCATTCACCTTGTGCATTTCATTTGTCAATCACATAAGTATCAAGTTTGAGGGTGCAATGGTATGACTCAATGTCAACATTTATATATCGTCTAGCGTGTGGGAATTGTCTAAATTTTTTTGCCCACATGGCTACAAATTTGAAGGAAAAAAAGTAAAACACAATGTAATAGGGGTGACCTCATAACATATCAATGCTAACAATCCAATGAAGTGAGAAGTTTTCCATCTTGAACTTCTAGATCCTTTAGCATTTTCCATTTCCATTATCTTTCCATTCTATATAAAGTAGAAAGGAAAAAAAATCTTAAATTACAAATGACAATGGAAAACAAAAGAAATTCTTCCTTGACCTACAAAAAATGTGCTTGCATTGCTACCACCAACCTCAAACAAATAACACATTGTTTGCATTTGTTGACAAAATAATGAATCAATAATTAAGTGAATTAAGATAATCATAAATGTGAAACAAATCCTAGGAATCAAGATATAAGCTAATGTAGGTTGAGAAGCATAGTATGTAGTTCAACTTGCAAGTGGACATACACAATGAAAGGAAAATTACATCCCTACTTCCACATTCAATGAAGAGTTCAATTTATTTGGGGTGTGCATACATCTTTTACCTAAGGAGGAAGGTTGTGAAATCCAACCATTCCTTTGAGGTAACATGAAATGAGTAGGAAAAGCACATCTTACAAAGCATGAACTAAGGTTATGCAGGTTGAACAACACGAGGTGTAGTTCAACCTCAAATTTGTAAATAGCCTAAAATTGTAACATGCAGATTGATATGTCATTATTTGTATAGATACATGAAAAATACATAATAATGTAACGGGTTGGTTGTGGTGCATGTGTGTATCTATTATGTAAGAAGAAAGGTTAAGTCAACAAAAACCTTGGTGAAAAACTCAAATGACAAAAAATGTGCTTGCATTACTGCCACCAACCTCAAATATAGAATATGTTTGCATCTATTGATAAAATAATGAATCATTAATTGAGTGAATTAAGATGGTAATAAATGTGAAACAAATCCTAGGAACTAGAATGTAAGCCAATGCAGGTTGAAAAGAACAGTGTGTAGTTCAACCTACAAGTGGACATACACAATGAAAATAAAATTGCATCCTTACATTGACATTCAATGAAGAGTTCAATTTATTTGGGGTGCCCATACCTCTTTTACCTAAGGAGGAAGGTTGTGAAATGCAGCCATTCCTTTGAGGTAACATGAAATGAGAAAGAATATCGCATCTTACAAAGCATGAACTAAATTTGTGCAAGTTGAACAACACGATGTGTAGTTCAACTTGTAACTTTGTAAATAGCCTAAAATTGTAACACATATATTGATAAGTCATTACTTGTACAAATGCATGAAAAAAATACAATAATATAAGACACGTTGGTTGTGGTGTATGTGTGTATTTGTTATGTGAGAAGAAAGGTTAAGAAGTCAACTAAAACCTTGGTAAAAATCTCGAATGATGAAAAATGTGCTTGCATTGTTGCCACCAACATCAAAGAAAGAACATGGTGTTTACATCTATTGATAAAATAATGAATCAATAATTGAGTGAATTAAGATATTCATAAATGTGAAACAAATCCTAGGAAACAAGAAGTAAGTCAATGTAGGTTGAAAAGCATAGCATGTAGTTCAACCTACAAGTGGACATACACAATGAAAGAAAAATTGCAACCCTATATCGACATTCAATGAAGAATTCAATTTATTTGGGGTGCACATACCTCTTTTACTTGAGGAAGGTTGTGAAATCCAACCATTCCTTTGAGGTAACATGAAATGAATAGGAAAAACAAATCTTACAAAGCATGAAATAAATTTGTGTAGGTTGAACAACACAATTTTTAGTTCAACTTGCAACTTTGTATATAGCTTAAAATTCTAACATGCATATTGATATGTCATTACTTGTTCAAATACATGAAAAAATACCAAATATTACAACACATGTTGGTTGTGGTGCATGTGTGTATTTTTTTTTTAGGATAAATGTTAAGAAGTTAATTGAAACCTTGGTGAAACCCTTAAATGACAAAAAATATGCTTGAATTGTTGTCATAACGTCAAACAAATAACACGTTGTTTGCATTTGTTGATAAAATTATGTATCAATAAATAAGTGAATTAAGATAGGCATAGATGTGAAACACATCCTAGGAACCATGATGTAAGCTAATGCAAGTTGAAAAAACACATTGTGTAGTTCAACCTACAAGTGGACATACACAACGTAAGTAAAATTGCAGCCCTACATCAACATAAAATGAAGAGTTTAATTTATTTTGGGTGCACATACTTTTTTTACTTGAGGGGCAAGGTTGTGAAGTCCAACCATTCCTTTGAGGTTTAACTTGAAACGAGGAGGATTTAGACGTGCATTTTACAAAGCATGAGCTAAAGTTTTGTAGGTTGAAAAACACAATGTCTATTTCAACCTGCAACCTTGTATATAGCCTAAGATTGTAATGTGCATTTTGATATGTAATTACTTGTACAAAAACATTAAAAATTAAAAAATATTGCAAGACATGTTTGTTGTGGAATGCTTGTTTTTGTTATGTGAGAAGAAAGGTTAAGAAGTCAACCAAAACCTTGGTGATA
>VDFB02179234.1:12127619-12176790 GCA_007258455.2 Sequoia sempervirens
TTGCAAGTACTTTCCTATGAGTTTCTTGTTGTGGGACCATGTGTCTTATAGTAAGTCCTCTCTTAAGGGTGGCATGTAAAGCATAAAGGTGTACTTAATTATTTATCTTCACCCAAGATTGCACGAAGTGCAAGGGGATTGGATACATACTGTAAGTGCACACAAACAACAAAGTACACTTCGAGTGTTTTTGTTCACCCAAGATTGCATGAAACACAAGGGGATTGGATATGCACTAAAAGTGTGTCACAAAAAAGAAAGCACTCATTCATTTTAACCTCTAAAGCTAAGATGAATTCATTTTTATGCACCAAATGAAATGTTAACTTGCCTTGTTTAATTTTAAACTCAAAATACAATGATGAAATGAGGGTTCAATTTTAGTCTTGTTTGAATGTTCTTTTAAACCCAAATGAAAATTAGTGAGTTCCTAAAGCATAAAATGAAAGGCATAAGAAATTGGTTTATAATTCCCCCAAAAGCATCAAGGAGCTTGTTACAATTATAAGATTCAAAGATGAGAATGATTCTTCACTTCAAACTTTAACCTCCAACTTGTAAAACCAAGTTATCCTAAAAACTAGAACATGGTTAGAAGCATGTTAGTGATCAAATAAAGTATAAAATTAAGACACATGTTGAAAAATGATCATCAATTTTCTTACCAGAGTTGGGTGTCGCTATTCACAATAGCGCGTCACTTTGCTAAACTTGGGCGTCGCTCTGTAGGAAAACTAGTGATGACGCTAGCGTCGCTATTTAGGGAGTGTCACAATTTGCACATTTTGACACCTCTAAAAATTATTAGCATTGTTGTTTAGTTTAATCAGTATTAGGATATTAAATAGGCGTCACTGTTTCAGATGACAATAGCATTGTTGTATGGCGACACCCAACAAAGGCATTGCTAAAATTCTTTTGGGTGTCATTGTATCCTACAAAAATAAAGAAAAATTAATTTGAGATAGTAATCAATTAAATTTGATTGGTTATGACCTCCTTCTAGTGCTATAATGTGATGAGATGGATTAGTATGGGACGATTATGCTTGATCCATGAAGAATCGAAGCATAACAAACCCACTAATGTCAAATCTCATTAGGATCATTAAAAGGAAAGTTAAACTAAACATTGAAAACTATGAAAGCATTTAAATGTTTATTCTAATCCATTCAAAACTTATCTTGTTGTAGGAGCGTTGTCACGTTGATGTGAAACAATGACCCTTTCCCGATCTCATGGATAACTGAGCTTGCCCTAGTCAGTTTTATTGAAGAAAACTGATGGAATGGTTGTGAGATTTGTATGAAAACATGATTTTAATCTAAATGAGCATGATTCAAGCTAGGTTAATATTATTTTATGCTAAATGAAGAATATATACAAATGCTAAGCTAATTCTAAATGGATTTTAACCTAAAATATCCAAACCCTAATTAATTAAACAAGCTAAATGGATGCATTATGTGATCATTGAAGCCATTAATGTAAGATTAAAGCTAATTAATGCAATTAAAATCAACTAAAAGATGCTAAATGTGTGCTAAATATGAGTGTGAGTATGAGTGATTTTAACAACATAACTCTAATGCAAAAAGATGGATCCATTTGTCTCCAAATAGTGACCCATTTATAGGAGAGCAAATGAGAAATTAAGGGTTAAGATTGAAAAATCTAATCAATGGTCAAAAAGGAAAGAATATGGAGGCATGGATCATGGATTCTCATCAACGGATGAGAATGAAAGATGAGATTTAATCAAGTGTTCACATTCCTTCAAACAAACACACTTTCAACTTTTCCAAGAGGTCATAAGTTAACTTCCACAAAAGGTCACAAGTTAACTTGCTCAAGAAGCTAAGTAAGTTTGTTAAGGAAAAATGAATATTCCCCTTTTTCAAATGATTAGGAAAAATAATATTCCTTGGGATATTCTTATGGGTGAGAGAGAAGGATAATTTAGTTAATTAAAACTAAATTAAATTGTGCAAAAGGGGAAGGAATATTCCTTTTGGAAGAATGCGCAAAGGAGGAATATTCCCTTACAAGTGGGGGGAATTAGATTTAATTGATAATTAAATAATATTAATTATACAATTAGGGGATTTAGAGGAATTAGATGATATTCTTTAAACAAAATGATTTAATGAATGGGGGAAAGGTGAAATGACATTTAATTAAATACCTAGGGAACCTTATTTAATTAAATAAGAAGATTTAGGGATTTAAATTAAATAGTTTGATTTATTTAATTTAATAGGACAGAGTGTTACAATGAAAGGCGGTGAATTAACCAGATTGAATTAATTAGATTAATAGATGCAAATGATATTATTAATAAAATAGCTAGTCTAATTTAATTAATTAAAGGAAAAGAGGATGGGTTTCAAGATGGAATGATGTTAGTATACCTGATTCGAGTGTATGATATCATTCAAGACATTTTTTAGTGTCTACACACCCGTGGGTGAAAGGGTCCTCCCTGGACCTCAGTACCTAAATTTAAATTATGTTTTTGGCAGTATTTTAACATTTTCAAATCTATAATTCAATTTCAGCTTGTGATATTTGAATTTCAGGAAATTAAGTATACATACTTATAAATACAAAGTTATTTCACTAAATTTCACCTAGACTTTTAGGAGCAAATTTAAGAGCATTTTTTAAGCATTTCAAGAGCAATTAAAGGAACTCAAGAGCATATATATCAAAGATTTATTGCAGAATTCAAGATCTATTCATCATGTCAAAGTCTTCTTGCATCATACATGTTTTTGGAGCTAACATTATGATGTAGGTTTCATGATCAAGTCAAGAATTCAAAGTATTATTTCAAGCAAGATTCAAGTGTCAAGATCCACATCCAATTCAACCATTTCATGCAATTTGTAGACCTCCTAAGATCTCCATTATCAAGGTTTCATTCAAGGGTTTGTTGAGTGGTAAATAGCTTTGTTCATTCTCCATTCCCTCTTCATGCATTATTTCAATTCAAGGTTTGATTACCAAAATGGGGTTTGACCAAGGAAATCCCTATTCACCCAAAAACAAATATTTTTTTCTCTTATCTTTGTGATTGTAGATTTAGGATGAAGAAGACTTGAAGACCTTTTGAAGAGAAATATTTACAAAGTTGTCAAAGTTGCAAAATTTGTTCAAGTTATTATCAAATCACGAAATCTAACCTACATATGTGATTTCTAACTTTTCGGCACTGAAACCTAAACAAATCAAAAGCTTTAGATATGCACTAGAGACTCGTAAAAGATTGTTGAAACCCATGTACTTGGATCCATTCACTCTTGGGAAAATGAGTCTTAGATTAGCTTCTAAAAAGAACTTTTGGTGACTGGTATAGATGTTTCTACCCTTCTCTGATCTGCATTCTATTTTTTGGTTATGCAAATATTGGGTTTAATATTTTTGTTTCAAGTGTTAGATTGCATTTTGGATTTGATTTACTATTTTTACTTTTTGTCCCCAAAGTGTTGTTTGACCTTGACCCTTGACCGTTAGTCATAAGGAAATATGAAGATTCTCACTTTGGGTTGATTCACCTAAGGGTTGTTAATCAATTCATTATGGGGATCTCATTTCCTAATGAAATAAAGGAAAATAGGTCCCTTACCACATCATATTTAACCCACACCTATTTTCAATGTTTTATTTTGGTGAACCCAACTTTTGAGCATCATAACTTGCTGATTTGGAGTCCATTTTCAGCTCTAGATCTAGATTTTGCATTCATTTGCATTGCATTGCATTGATTTGCATCTCATCCAAGGTTATTTACTTGCATTAGTTTGCATCTCATTTTGGGTTTTAGGTTTGCATTTTGCATTCTTTAAAATCTAGAAAATTCAAAAATCTAAGTCATTTTGCATGGTGTTTACATAACATTGCATGATCATTCATTTACATCTAAAAATTGAATCAAAATTGCATCTCAAATTAGGTCTTTTTGCTTGTCATTTAGCACTATTTTGCATTTGTATTTAGACCTCATTTTACAAAAATGTGAAACTATAATTCACTGTTTGAAACTAGAATTTAAAAACCATAAAAAATAATCTTTGAAACTTGCAAATTAATTTTTAAAAAATTTGAAGTGAGACCCATTCGCCCATGGGTGAATGAGTCCCTGATTAGGGATTTTTTTGAAATTCTAAGCATTAAAATCATCGATTCTACATTCTTTGTTTCTATATTCAATCTGCTATTTCAATTTTTTGAATTTCTATTATCTAAAATTATTCATATTAAGCTTAATTTTTCAAACTGAGTGCATTTTTTGAATTCAAAATTGCATCTAAAAGACATCATTTTAAGTTTTTTGCATATTATAATTAGAAAATTATCTTGCTTTAAATCTTAAAATTTCTTACATTGCACTTTATATTATAGGGTGTTTCATTGCATTTTACCTCTTATCCATTTTGGGTGCACCTTGGGTTTGTGAAACTTGTATGAGCTTCACAACTTGGTGTCCTATTGCCAATATTGTTGTGAGACATAGTTCAAGGCTCATCTCATCCCGCAATACATCATTTGCCATGGATCTTGTATTTTCTAACTCTTTCACTCATAGTGTTGACACTAGTCAACCCACTATGGATCATACCCTTAACACTTCATTTCCCATGACTACCCTACCTACACCTAATGTGACTAATGTTGACACAACATTTGGTAATGTCCCTCATGAAAACCTTGGAAGAATGGATAAAGAACTTGATAAATTGAAAGATTTTGTGAGTTATAAATACAATTATCCTAATGTGGTACCTATGATAGATAACATGAGGAGAATAATTGAAAATTAATAAGGAATAGATTATTTTTGTAGCTTGGCTCACATTATTAATAAACATGTCCCTAGGTCATATAAGTAGTTGTGCTCAAGCTTTGGGGTATACTCAAAGTCAAGGTGGAATTCCAATTCCTCCTTCCACAACTACAACCTCTATTTTGACATACACCAATCCAACTATTACAACAACCATTCAACCTACTAGAAATGTCAACACTTAGGTATTTCCACTGGGTTTCCCTTTAGCTTTGTCCATTCAAATCTCATATCTCCTAATCCATCTCCCCTCACAAACTTACAATTCACTTTCCCTCCACATACATATACACCTCCACCTTATTCACCTCCATCTCATAACATTAACAATGATCCTATTCTTAACATACTTTTGCAAAATGTTTCATCCGTCCAACAACAAATTTCTACATTAACTCAAAATAAAAATGGCCAACCTTCACAATATGCCAAAAGAAATCCCTTTTCCTTGGAGATATTGAGAAAACAAATGCCACAAGGTATAAAGATTGCTAGATTTGAGAAATATGGTGGAAAAGGAGATCCGGTTAGCCATGTTTCTGCATATACAAACCTATGTAGTGATTTCATTTTTGAGGATAAACTCTTCCCTAGGTCCTTGAAGGATACTGCTTTGGAATGGTTTTTCTCCTTATTGAATAATTCAATAAGTTCATTCAATGAACTTATTGATGCCCCCTACAATCACTTCCAAATACATATGGGTCCTAAGATGACCTTGGATGATTTATTGACATGCAAACAAAAGGATGATGAAAAGGTCACTGATTTCATAACATGATACCAATTGATCTATTCACAAATAAACATTAAGATTCCTGATGATGACCTTCAAATAATTTTTATTTTCAATTTGAAAAAAAGAGTCCAAACTAAGCTTAAGATGTTGAAAATTCCCTCCTTCACACAGTTGTGTATTGTCCTCCATGATTATCAAAATTAAATTAGTAGTCATGAAGTCAAAACTCCCTCTAGTCTTCTTGAAAAATTTGAATCCACACATAATAAGAACTATCAACCATTCAAGAAACAAAATAAGGGATTTTTACAACTTAATCCCCCTCAACCAACTTAACATGTTGATAACCAAGTGGATTCTATAAAAATGACAAATCCATACACATTTGTCAATAGAAATAGATAATTCACCCCTCTTTCTAATACCCTTCATAATATTATGTTGTAGTTAAACCAGACAAGTTAATTTTCTTACCTCCTATTAGAGCTCCTGATCCTACTAAGCCTTTACCTCATAACTATATATAAAATGCCTATTGTCATTTTCACCGACAAAATAGACATGATACAAAATATTGCAAGCATCTTAAACATCTTGTGCAAGACCTCATTGATTCTAATCATATTCAAATTGGTGGTGTAAATGATCAAGGTAATAATTCTATAGCCCCTCCTAATCAAAATATACAAATCTATACTAATCATATGCCAAATCATAACATTTCCTTTGTCAAAGCTAGTGAAACAAAGAATGATGTGATGAATGTTGACACACATGATCAAAACACGAAGAAAATAAACAATGTGATTGGACTTATCAAAATTCAACCTTGTAAGGGCCTAACTAAGATGTTGTGTGACATTGCTTTCTCACAACATGACATGATTAAACATGCACCTGATGGTCCTCTTTACATAGCTGGAAGAATCATTGACAAGCCTACTAATGGGATATTAATTGATCCCATTTGTGTAGAATGTGATCACTGAAGAATTCTTATTTGTGCATGAACTTTATCAAGATACTTATAAAATAATTGAAAGCATGGATCAAAAAGAATAATGGTTTTTCTTGCCCTATGATAGGTTTGATAAATCTTCCATTAAGAGTTGGACCAAAACAATTAAGTGTCTCATTGTCCATCATCCCATCATTAGAGCAATTTCATGTGAAGTTAGGTTATCCATGGCTTCGCTCCATGAATGTCATCCCGTTAGTTGTGCATAAATGCTTAAAGTTTCCATTTGGAAATGAAATCTTTATTTTTCATCATATTGGCTTTAATCTTGTGTCTTCCCACGATAATTTCTCATTGGATTTCTTTTGGCCTAAACCTATGGAACCTATTAGGCCTCATGAGGACTTCTTTTTCAAATCCTATCAAAATTTTAAGGAGAACTGTATAACCAAATTATCCCTTACAAACATGCCTCAACCCACGATTGAGCCTCCTATCATTGACAAAACCATGATTGAATAAAAATCCCTTCCAAGTAACCAAGACCAAAAAATGAAAAATTCTTCACCCATTTCCTATAAGAGACCACGAGATAACCAAATAAGTCTCTTTGTGCCTCCTAAAATCAAACAAGTTTACAAAGCTAAAGAGAAAGTGGTTGAAAAATATCCCATGATTCCATTTTTTCCTCCCACAAGGGAAGGAAATAAACCTATGGTTGAAAAACCCACTCCCACACAATCAGAACTTGAATATCAAATGAAAAGGAACCAAAATACTAGATAGCGTATGCATAAATGTCATGCTATTGCTAATTTGTTGTAGGGAAAAGAAGAAAAGAACAATATAGAAAATCTAAATCTAAACTTACCTCAAGCAATGCATGGTGATTCTCCACCTTCACTGAAATAATAAATTCCTAAATCTTGAACAAAACAAGAACAAGAACCTTCCATGGATATTATCATTAGACCTTACATTGTGATTAAATTGCAAGGATCAATGAGCAAATGCATAATGAGTTGAATTCATCATTTTCTTCTTCTATGAGCTTAAATGATAACAATCTCCTCCTACAAAGAGTGATTCACCACATGTTGAACTTGGAGATTGTCCTAGTTTGGTACTTGACATTGTCCCTTTGGCTAGTTTTCTACCTTCTACATACGATGAACAAGATTGGGATGTGGACAACCTGCTAATAGGTTGACTCAAATGTGCCTTACTATTTTTTTTCTTTTTCATGCCATTTTTGTGGTTGCATGTGCGTAATGTGATCCCCTATTCTATGTTGCTTGATGTATCTTAATGTTCATTTCTCTATTTGTACCTTCATTCTTCTATATGCCATAAATCTTTTATATTTTCTTTCTCTTGTGCTTTCCTTTTGGGGATGACACAAGGCGTCAAGACATTTAGGTCTCTTCTATGTTGACCCAAAATCTTTTTCTTTTTTTTCGCTTTCTATGTGTCATTCTTCAAGTTCCATGAGTTATTTGGGGAATCATGATGTTTCTGAGCTCTATAATATCATTTTAGAAAAGACATATGTTGACCTCGAATCCGTGGATCCCTTATGTGATTTTGGGATTTCATTTTGGAGGAAACCCATTCCTCTTTCATGACATAGCTTCATTTGGAAACATATGACTTGGCATAGGGATTTCCAAATAAGCTCTAATGTATTCTTTATTGTTAGCATCAATTATTTGCTACTTTAAAGTAATTTCTCACAACATGGTGTTAGCAATTTCTTTAAAGTGTGGGCATACATTGGCATTATCATTTTGGAGATCTTTGGACTATATTCTTACGTTTCATTGCATAATATTCTTATTTCTTGCGATGTGTCTTTTTCTTGGTGGTTTCATTGGGTTTTATATCCTCCAAGCATGTGACCTTTCTTGGCATACAACTTTCCTCTTAATGGTGATGCTACGCGTTGCATTCCCTAAGTTGCAAATCTTTTATCCTAGACTTGTCCTCTCTTAGAGACATTAGGAACGATGCTCCCTAAGAGGAAACCTTACATGAACTAAGCAAAACCCCTTTGAACATGTCTTATATAATGTGTATTTTGTTCATAAGTGTTTAGCATAATACAACTTGCTAACCTTATGAAGCTCAAAGTTTCAACCTTTTTCATGGCCACCAAGCATAACACACTTTTCTTTCCTGTGGTGCCTTGTTTGTTCATAAGTATTTATGATAATGCAACTTGCTAAGCCTTATGTTCAACTCGAATTTCACATTGTGTGGTGCCTTCTTAAAGTTATTGAAGGTATAACTTTGTGATGGTATGGGAGCTTGATAAGATTCTCTCATTTTTCACCCTTAGGGGCTCACCTAGTGGACAATGGATTTCACTAGCCCATGTGAGTGTGCACTATTGTTTGCATAGTGGACAACGAGTTCCACTTGTAAAAATTCTTGGAAAAAAATCTGAGGAGTGATCCACATCGCATTGGATAGTTGAGGCTTGATCCTTTCTCTTTTTTCTTTTCCCTTTTCTCTTTCTTTAAGACTTTGACATTGTATGATAGATTATCTTGTCATTGTTTCATATATATGTTTAACATAGGCATGTGTCTCCTTGTGCCTTTGTTAGTTTTTCCATGAGATCATCTTAGATCTTGGGGGCTTGATCATCCTTCCTCGATCTTTGTCATCTTATCCTTCCAATGATTGTACAATTAGACCTCTCTTGATTGTCTACTTTAGTGTGAGTTTGATGCAAAGTCATCCTCTCACTAAAGTGGGGGCTAAATGTACTATAGAAAAAATGTAACCCTTTACATTTTATCACTTGTTTGTCCCTCCTATTTAATTTGGACTTAATAATGCATTAATTTAGTGTTTTTATATGTACCCCTTTACATTTACACACTTATTTGGGCCCTCTTAATTAAATTGAGCTTCATTAGGCCTTAATTAGCCCTTCAATTCATTTTTGTATCCTATTAAATTATATTTTTCAAAGGGGAAACCTAACAATAATTAATTCCTAAACATAACACTTTATATTAAGCAATGTGTGTTCTAGGTTTATGGAACTCAGAACCATTCTCCCATGGGCGAATGGGTCCTCCCTAGACCTTAGGACCTAAATTTAAATTATGTTTTTGGAAATATTTTAACATTTTCAAATCCATAATTCAATGTTGGCTTGTGATATTTGGATTTCAAGAAATTAAGGATACATACCTATAAATACAAGGTTATTTCACTAAGTTTCACCTAGACTTTCATGAGAAAATTTAAGAGCATTTTTGAAGGGTTTCAAGAGAACTTAAAGGAATTCAAGAGAAGATATATCAGAGATTCATTGCAACATTCAAGATCTATTCATCATGTCAAAGTCTTCTTGCATCATGCATGTTTTTGGAGCTAACATTGTGGCGTAGGCTTCATGATCAAGTCAAGAAAATTGTTCAAGGGTATGTGCAGATCATGATGGGCCAAAAAGTGGCAATATTATGGGTATTTGTAGGGTATGTGGCTGACAACTTTTTTTTTACCCAAAATTGATAAAACGAAAAGGGTTTTTAGAGGAGATTCTCAGCTTTCCACCAATATAAATTATGCTTTAATTTGAATTTAATAAATAATTATTATTTATTTCTATTAAAATTATGACTAAAGTCTTAATCGATAGGCTGATTGAAAAACATCTATAACTTTAAAAAAATGTCACTTTTTTTAATCCAAAACTTGCGTCACATTCTATGCTTCACATACTATAGGATTAAAAAAAGAAAAATTAAATTTCATTCAGTTTTGACCAAGTTAAGGGGGTTAGACATATGAGTTTTTATATTTTTTAAAATTTGTAATAAAAAATTAATAATTAATTATTTACTTGGAAAAAAATTACAAAAAAATATGCATCACATCCAGACATGAGTCATCTACTTATATATAAAATCTTATAAAAAAATATTATCATTTTATTATGGTTAGGGTGGTCAGATAAACACCTACTTTTATTTTTTCTTTAAAATTTAAGTACTACTATATTGAAATTTTAAATTTTCACCAAATAGATTTTATTTATTTTTAAATAAACCTAGTAGTTTAGAAACTACATTCAGTTTTCTACAGATTATATTCTTACATATTTTTGAAATAATATAGATAACTTATTCAAATTTTTACGTCAAGTTCCTAACACTAATTTTTCTGAATTTTTTGCTACTTAAGGGCCTATTTTTTCTATGATGATCCTGCACATACCTTCAAAGTATTATTTCAAGCAAGATTCAAGTGTCAAGATCCACATCCAATTCAACCATTTCATGCAATTTGTAGATCTCCTAAGATCTCCATTATCAATGTTTCATTCAAGGGTTTGTTGAGTGGTAACATAGCTTTGTTCATTCTTTCTTCCCTCTTTCATGCATTATTTCAATTCAAGGTTTGATTACCAAAATGGGGTTTGACTAAGGCAAACCCCTATTCACTCAAAAAAAATATTTTTTTCTCTTGTGTTTGTGATTGCAGATTTAGGATGAAGAAGACTTGAAGAACTTTTGAAGATCAATATTTACAAAGTTGTCAAAGTTGCAAAATTTATCGAAGTTGTCAAATCATGAAATCTAACCTACAAATTTGATTTTTGACTTTCCAACACTGAAAATTGGACAAATCAGAAGCTTTAGATCTACACTAGAGGCTCTCGAAAGATTATTTAAACCCATGTACTTGGACCCATTAGCCCATGGGCGAATGAGTCTCAGATCAACTTCTAAAAAGAACTATTGGTGATTGGTACACATATTTCTACCCTTCTCTAATTGTAGACATCCAAATTTGGACACTTAATTTATCCAAATTTATCACTTTTCATCTAAACATCCTCTTATCCGAGTTAATTAAATAATATTACTATTATTTAATTAATATCTTTAATTTTGCTAAATCCCTAAGGCATTTAATTAATAATTAAATACCTTACCCTCCTTAATCCTCTTTTCATCAAATAAATTAAATAAATATTACATTTATTTAATTCCTCACATGTCATTTTCATCTAATCCTAATCCATTTCCTAATCTCTTCATTAAGGATGTGCACATGCCTAATCCTTGATTAGGATGTGTCACATCCTCCAACTTTTGCAAGTTGACTTTTAATCCTAATTAGCCCCTAATTATCCTCTAATTACTGATTAGTTAAGCCTAATCATTCTCTAAGGAATTTTTAATTCATTTTTATTTGTCCTAGATTCCCCTCCTTTATATGTGAATTTTTAATTCGCATTCCATCCTTCCAAGGCTTCTAGAACCTTGGACTTGTCACAATCTCCATATTTGACCCACCTTGGACTTGTCACAATCTCCACATGTGACCAAGTCCCACCTTTTTGGAGCCCACCTTTTATCCTCTAGATCATCTTAGGAATGTGAATTTTTAATTCACATTTATCCTCCCAACCACCTTTTCTTTTCTCATGTAGATTTTTGAGGAATTCTAAAATTCCTTAAATGTCCCTTTCACTCCCACTTGGGGACAAGAAATCCCTTTTTGTGGAAATCTTCTCATCCCCCAAGGTGCATGTCCTTTTCCACCTCATGTACCTTTTTGACAACTCATCTCCACCTCATATCCTCTTGTCCACTTCACCCTCCACATGTCAAGATGTGAGGGCTTGTGGGTTCTCAACCCACCATAGCCCTTCATCTTGGCCTTGTTGGAGCAATCTTGACCATTGAATTCTCTAGAGAATTCAAATTCTCCTATAAATACCCCCTCCTCAAGGGCATTTTAACACACTTAGCCATCTTGCACCATTATGCTGCCAATTTGCATTCACAACACTTCTTCATTTGAGCAACTACATGTTGCCCATGTGCTTCCCAAACACTTTGTATTTTGATAACTACATGCTGTCCATTTGAACTCTCAAGTCTTTTCAATCATTTAGCCATCTTTGTTAATCATTTGCATCATCAATCTTGCATTTAGACATTCAAGCAATCATCTAAGGAGCACACAACCAATACAAGCAAGGGTCAATCAAAGAGGTATCAACAACAAGGGAGATAAAAGTGTTTGTATTTCATTTTATTTGCATTCTTTTTCGTTGTATCAATCTTTTGGCTAATCTTGAGGTGTCTTTAGTATTTTATCACTTGCATTTTAAGTTGTTTTGCACATTTAGAGTAGTAAAAATATTAAGGTATCACATTTCTGGCACGCCCGGTGGGACCCACATACGGGTCTTGCATTTAACGTCTCTTCGAGTTAAGAATTTTGCAGGAAAAACTCGCAGAAAGGCGGCAGTGCCCCAAGTTTACCGCAGAATGTTGGCAGTGCCCTCTTGGCCACTACAAAAAGGTGGTAGCGCCCCACATCTAAAAGTTTTATTCCTTCCAACACATTTGCTGTGATTAGGGACATATTTAGAGGGCTTTGCTAACACTTTTTTTGAGTGGGAGGGGCATAACTTTCCTTTTTTCTTTAAAATCTGAAAAAGTTTACCGTAGAATGTTGGCAGCACCCTCTTGGCCACTACAAAAAGGCGGTAGCGCCCCATATCTAAAAGTTTTATTCCTTCCAACACATTTGTTGTGATTAGGGACATATTTAGAGGGCTTTGCTAACATTTTTTTTACAGTGGGAGGGGCATAACTTTCTTTTTTTCTTTAAAATCTGATAAAGTTTACCGTAGAATGTTGGCAACGCCCTCTTGGCCACTAAAAAAAGCGGTAGCGCCCCATATCTAAAATTTTTATTCCTTCCAACACATTTGTTGTGATTAGGGACATATTTAGAGGGCTTTGCTAACACTTTTTTGTAGTGGGAGGGGCATAACTTTCTTTTTTTCTTTAAAATCTGACAAAGTTTACCGCAGAATGTTGGCAGCGCCCTCTTGGCCACTACAAAAAGGCAGTAGCGCCCCATATCTAAAAGTTTTATTCCTTTCAACACATTTGCTGTGATTAGAGACATATTTAGAGGGCTTTGCTAATACTTTTTTTGCAGTGCGAGGGGCATAACTTTCTTTTTTTCTTTAAAATCTGACAAAGTTTACTGCAGAATGTTAGCAGCGCCCTCTTGGCCACTACAAAAAGGCGGTAGCACCCCATATCTAAAAGTTTTATTCCTTCCAACATATTTGTTGTGATTAAGGACATATTTAGAGGGCTTTGCTAACATTTTTTTTGCAGTGGGAGGGGCATAACTTTCCTTTTTTCTTTAAAATCTAAACAAGTTTACCGCAGAATGTCGACAGCGCCCTCTTGACCACTACAAAAAGGCGGTAGCACCCCACATATGAAAGTTTTATTCCTTCTAACATGTTTCCTGTGATTAGGAATATATTTAGAAGGTTTTTCTAACACTTTTCTGGCAGTGGGAGGGGCACAACTTCCCTTTTTTTCTTAAAAATCTAACAAAGATTACTACAGAACTGTGGCAATGCCCTTCATAGAACTGCGGCAGCGTCCTCCATAGAACCGTGGTAGCGCCCTCCACAGAAGTGTGGCAGCGTCCTCCACAGAAGTGCAGCAACGCCCTTCACAGAACCGCGGCAGCGCTCTTCACAAAACTGCAGCAGCGCCCTCCACAGAAGCGCCGTAGCGCCCCAAAACACACAGTTTGGAAGGTAAAATAGGCGTTTTGGCTTCGTTTTTGCTCTAGTTTTTTGCAGTTTTCATGTAATAACTCTAACATTATGGTGGCAAGGATATTGCTATTTTTCGCTAACGTTTGACAGCATATTATGGTAGAATTTGACCAAAGATGAAAAAGATGACAGCTAATACTTATTTGCAGGGTCATCTACATAATCAGACTTTCAAAAATCATCTTTGCTATTTTCAAACATAGTCTAATTAGGGGGATTAAACCTCACTGTTTGCTGTGGTTGCTTATTTTTGTGTTACCCAAGGGGGCATTGATTTGTTTTCACTTTCCCCTTGCACTTCGTGTGAGTCTGGGGAGTAGTTGGAAACAGTTAGTGTCTTCCTTTTAGTGGGACCTGCTTGGAGATTTCATCACCCCAAGGGACGATTCCAACCACGTGTACCGATGGGGTATATAAAGGGGGGAGAACAAAAGTTGTACCCCAATCTAGTTGCGTCGTAATTGGCGGAGCGTCGAAGCTAGGGTGATACCTAGATAGACGTGAAGAGTTGGTATGAGTCTTTCAGTATCTCGCTGGGGTTCCCGACTCATGCTTGTGACAGACTGGTGTTCACGGTTGTGCCTCCTGTACTGAGAGTATATCGAGGACTCCCTAGAAGCCTTGTGCGTCCTAGATTAAGACTTTGTCTTGCCATACCCGTAATATTAATCATAGAATTGTGTTTGCTTGAGGTGTTTTCTTGTGAAAAATCTATCAAATTTTGATACTTTGGACTTGTTTTATTATTTTGTGTCCTTGCCATAGCCTTTGCCATAAAAAAACCAAGCTTTGTCCCCGCAGAAACGCGGTGGCGCCCTGTGCAGAAATGTGGTAGCGCCCTACGTAGAAACGCGGTGGCGCCCTGCGCAGAAACGCGGTAGCGCCCCTGATTTTGCTGGAAACGCCCCTAATTTTGCTGGAAACGCCCCTAATTTTGTTGTAAATGCCCTGATTTTGGTGAAAACGCCCTGATTTTGCTGAAAATGCCCCTGATTTTGCTGTAAATGCCTTGATTTTGCTGAAAACGCCCCTGTTTTTGCTGCAGAAAGGCGGAAACACCCTGATTTTGCTTAAAACGCCCCTGATTTTGTTGGAAACGCCCTGATTTTGCTGAAAACGCCCCAGAAAGTTGTTTACACCCCTGATTTTACTGCAGAATGTTGACTACGCCCCCTTAACTTCCCGGGGCTGTCATTTACAAACCGTACGTCGAATCAACTTCATTCAAAAACCAAAGTTGTTTAATTTTTCAAGCTTTATCTAGTGGTACCTTCCATTTCATCTTATCAAGAATTTGACTATCCCAGGACGGCCACGCCCCGCATTGCAGCGTGGACACGCCCCTAACTTCCCGGGGCTGTCATTTACAAACCGTACGTCGAATCAACTTCATTCAAAAACCAAAGTTGCTTAATTTTTCAAGCTCTATTTAGTGGTACCTTCCATTTCTTCTTAGGAAGAATTTGACCATCCCAGGACTGCCACGCCCCACATTGCAGCGTGGACACGCCCCTAACTTCCCGAGGCTGTCATTTACAAACCGTACGTCAAATCAACTTCGTTCAAAAACCAAAGTTGCTTAGTTTTTCAAGCTCTATTTAGTGGTACCTTTCATTTCCTTTTATTAAGAATTTGACCATCCCAGGGCGGCCAAGCCCCGCATTGCAGCATGGACACACCCCTAACTTCCCAGGGCCATCATTTACAAACCGTACATCGAATCAACTTCGTTCAAAAACTAAAATTGCTTAATTTTTTGAGCTCTATCTAGTGGTACCTTTTATTTCTTCCTATCTAATCAAACCAATCCATTCCTCTGATCATCTAATCAATCCAAGCACACTAATCCGATCAAGTTCATCCAATCACAATTATCCAATCAACATCATCTAATCATTTGATCCCATCCAATCAAACTGATCTAGTACTTTAATCAAATTCATCAAATCATCTACCCGATCCAATCATCTGTCTACCGAATCCTATCAAAATCAAAAGCAATTCCATCCAATCATCCTAATCTGAGCTTTTGTCCAATCCTGATATGAGCTTGACCAAAATCCTGATTTGAGCTTTAATCTGTTCTCATCCAAAATCTTTTATCCATTCTATTTATCCTTTCATAATCATGAATCCTCATCATCCATCAATAGTAGTCAAGGGAAACCTTAATTACGTGGACGACGATAACGAAAGTCTTGTCGATCAAGAAGAATATGACATAAATCCCCTTGATGCTATCGTCACTAGTAAGCTTTCTCCACCCACTTTCCACAATCCAATCACCCCTTCCAATTATCCCGTTATGTCTTCATCCATGCCTAATCACGCTCCTTATGCCACCTTTGACAATGGATATCCAATATCTTCTTCATCCCCATATTTTTCACCTCCTTCATCTACATCATCCCCTTATGCAACATCTACATCCTCTTATCCTAATTTTCCATCCCAATACTCCTATTACAATTCCCCATCCATGTCCCCCTATCCTCATCCTCTTTCCCAGTCTGTCCATACTAATCTTACACCCACACCCTGTTACCTTGATCCTACATCCACATATCCTCATCTTAATCCACCATCCCAATACCCTTATTATAATCCATCCCCCACATCCTCTTGTCCCACTACACCACCTATATCCTCTTGTCTTAATCCACAATCCATGTCCCCCATCTTACTCCACCACCCAATATCCTACTCTAGTCCCCCATCCAACTGTAGTCCCTCCATCTACCTCTAGTCCTCCATCCAATCCCACCCCATCCATCCCATCCTAGTCCTCCATCTACCTCCTAGTCCTCCATCCAATCCTATTCATCCATCTACTCCTAGTCCTCCATACAATCCTAATCCCCCATCTACTCATAGTCCTACATTCGATCCCATTCCTCCATCTAACTCTAGTCCACAAATCCATAATCCCTCATCCATTTCTACCACCCCAACCAAGCAAACCATATGCAAGTCTCTCATTTCAGAAGTTCTCCAAGGACTCATTACAAAGAAGCCATCCCCAACTCCACATCTTGAAGTCATGGAACCATGCCATCCCAATCCATCATCCACAGTCACTAGTGATGAGACCCTTCTCCACACCACACCTATCATTGTTGTTACCACCCCTAGCACTGATCAAACCATTGAAACCATTGAACCCACATATCCTACTATGAGAGCCACTAAACCCATCGAAGACACCAATGTCCAATCCACTCCCTCTACTCCTAGATCCACCCAAATCCAATCCACTCCTCCCACTCCCAGTAGCACCAAAATTGATTCCAACGAACCTCATGAATCTTCCATCCCTCCATCTTCTCCACTTGAAGAGTCCCAACAAGACTCTGTTACCATGCCTCCCACACATGATGAGTCACGCCAAGAGTCTAATCCAAAGCATGCCAGTATATCCCCTTCTCTCGATCAAGATCCTACCATCCCATCTAGTCCACCTCAAGATCACAGTCCTCCATCCATTTCATCCCATGATCCCCTTGTCATTCAAGCTTCCACTGCTCCATCTCCATCTCCATCGCATGAGCCCACTACCACAATTCCAGATCCTATCATGGACCCTACTCCCTCTCCTAATGTTAAGTATCCTACCATCTCTCATGATCCCCCATCATCACCTAAAATGCTATCCCCACATCGCTTTGTATATCCCCTTGGTCCTCTTACATTCCTCCATGGTGGTCTCCTCGCAGAAGAAAAACAAAGCATATACACCAACCCTCCTCTTCCACCTAATAATGAACTCGCATCATTCTTCCAGAATAACAAAAATCCTATCCTAGATCAAATACTCAAGAAAATGAACTATCAAGGAAAAGGTTTAGGCCTTCATGAGCAAGGTATTATAGAGCCCATCCAAGCTAAAGAACACTTGTATCCACAAGGTCTCGGATGTACTACTCACGACTCGCAATCCAAAAATGTTGGTACAACCTCTAGATGTCCTCAACGAGCCTTTTCCAAAAGAAATATTGGCTCTTCCCATCGCCCCACCAGATCATATGTGGCCATCCCTCCTCCTCTATCGTATCACCTCAAAACAACCGTCCATCTTCCTCCTTCATCTGCTCCATCCATTTTGGGTCCTTACATCCCTCCATCTACCATCTCTAATCCTCCATCTACCATGCCAGGTCCTATGTCTATTTTGGGCCCCTATATCCCAAAATCACCTCCTCCATCTCGTCCTATCCATCCTTTCATCCGTTCATCACCTATCCATCTCATCCATCATAAACATCCCTCTCACATACCCCATAGTCAGGATCAACAAAGGCACTTACCTAAACATCCTCCATCTACACATAATCCCCATACTCCTACTTCCATCACTCCACATCATCCATCTCCTCACACCCATCCCATTGCTACTAAAAGCACTTTGGTTGTTAAAGAAAAAATGCATAAATCCAAGCATCCACATGAATCTATGGCTTCTCATGTCCCCTCCAAAATACATGTTAAAGTAAAGCAAAACCAAATCCAAAATCCAAATCAAATCTATAGGCCACAAAGGCCCACCAAAGCAAAGATCAAAACTATGTGGATCCCAAAGAAAAAAGATGCAATGCCATCAAATGAAAAATCTGTAAGAACATCCAAATTTGCTAATCCAAAAGCTAGTCATACACCCCTTTCATCTCCTAAGTTTGTTTTGGGTCCTTATGTTCCAAAGTTCACCACCCCATCTCCTCCATTATCCACACATTCTCCATCCAGTAATCCTCTCATCTTTTCACATCCACCACCACATGTGCCAATGTTGGTCATGAACACATCTCCCCATTATATATCCACCCCATCATTCTATCCATACCCTTTCCAGCATCCCATCCATTATCCCACATATATCCCCCATCAAATCCCCCTAATTCATCCTCTTGCATAATCCATTTATCCTCATAAGGTTGTACCAACATCCAACAGTCGGTTCAAAAATGGGCTCTTACTACCTCGTATAGAACTTGATACTTGAGTCATCCATCCATATCCATATCATGTATCTTCTAAATTCCCTTATCCACATCCCTATCCTTATCCATTTTTCATCCCCCTACTATCCAAAAAAAAAAGTCAAAAAAAATCAAAAAAAAAAAAGTAAAGAGAAATAATCCATCCAATGATGAAACTTGGGCAAACAAGCACCTTGGATAAGTACCATGATGAAAAAACCTCTCGCAACAAAGCATGCATAAATCCCCATCTACACTTAAAATCTCGACATGTACTTTCCATCCCCATATGCTTCTAGCACAGCCACCCGTCTTCCTATTATCCGTCATCTTCATAAATCCCCCCATCCCACCTATCTTTCGCATCCTACCATCATATCCCATTTATCTCCCATTCCCTCCATCCTTCTTATGATCTTGATCAAAATAGGGGCACCCATCTATGCATGCTTTGGACACCTATTGGTATACATCCCCTTCATCCATGCTCTATCATATTCCTTAGTCACCCATACTATTCTCATCTAGTTATCTCCTTTATCTTATCATCCACTCATCTTACGTCCCTCATGCCTCATCATATATGACATATCTAGAGTGGGGGCATCTGCTTCCTTTGTGACATAGTCCTTGGAGAAATCATCTGTCATAATATCCCTTCATCTCTCTATCCATCTATCATAGCATCCCTTCCATCTCCCCATCCTTATCTTCGTATCCCTCTATTCTAGCATCCCTTTCATCTCCCAATCCTTATATTCCCATCCATCCAAACAATCCCTCCCATCCCCCATCACTATCCTATATCTTTATCTAATCTTTCATCTTTATCCTCATCCCATCTCATCCCACCTCCCAATCCCTTGTCATTGGTATCTAGCTATAGGCCTCCCCCCATGCAACCCAATGCCATTTATCTAATCGTCATCACCCCTACTTCTCTCTTACACATCTTTGCAATCTCCTATCACTTTTCATCACTCATCTATCTATCACATCATCCCCCCAAGTTATTTTACTGCTTTGGATAACTATCCCATCCCTGAGCTTTATGTGATCATCATCATCCTATCCAATCCAACAGGTCTATCCTATCTTATCATATCGGTCCCATCTTTTTATCGACTTATCCTATCATCATCTTATCATCCTTTATCCATTGTTTGCCTTTGGTCTTGTTGAACTACATTGCCCCTGCGATTTCACATAGGCAAGGTCAATCATTTGATCCGCCCCCAGGGTTCCATCATCGATCTTCACTTTGCTCTTCTACCATCGGTCTTTCTCCTTTTGTCCATCCTATCTTTACCATCCATCAAGGTCTCCATCTTGGTCAGTCGTCCACCTTTCATCGAACTACGAGGGCTCTGCACTTTCATGTAGGCAAGGCTAATCTTTGATCGGCCCCCGAGCCCCTAGGTCTTTAGGTTTTGTCAGTCCCATTTCTTGTCTTCCTTGTGTCGTGCCATCAAGCTATGCCCTTATCTAGCTAGTTCTTAACAAACGAGATCCACTTGTATCATGAGATCCAATCGATTTTGAACATCCCGCGTTATAACAATCTTTTAATATCCATCATCTTTGGTCTCAATAGGATGTATCCTTCCTAACAGACCTCATCAATCCCATCTATCCCCTTGATCCTATGGCAAAGGACATTTGAAAGTGATTGCGATCTTTTGATGTTTTTGGCTTTTGTTTATCATTGGAGCTCCCTATCATCACTTGTCAAGGCCACCATAATCCATCATATTATGGTGTGTTTTGATTGGTCAACATAGGGGCATATCTTGATCTTTTTATGTCTATTTGTGTCTTCTTGGTTGTCCCACATAGTACTCACCAAGATCTCCGAGGTCTTGTGTTATGCTGGGGCATCCTTTTGTGCTTGTGGTTATCTCAATACCTGGCCCGACCAAGGTCTTTGTGACTTTGGGGTGTTGGGGTAGCCTTCTTGTCTATTGTGTTTGTTTTATGCATTAGATACTAATTCGCCTTGGTTCCACATACCCTGGCACTTGGTGTCTTATGCTATAGCAAAAATTAGTGCTCCGAAGATGGCAAATTGCATTAGGACTGCATTTCATTCTCCATTCCATCATCTTGCATGTACCCCCCCATCCATTCATCCTTCATCCTTATCTTACATCTTCATCCTATCCCCATCCATTCATTTAGCCTGACTCATCTAATCATATCCTTGGTCTTGTCCCCAGTCTCGTTACTGGCCTTGACCCATCATCATCATCGGGAGGTATTCTTCCCTATCCCTTTGGTGTTGTTTTGGGATGTATCCTTCCCTCATCAACAACACTTTCATCATCATCAGGAGGTATTCTTCCCTATCCTTTAGTGGTGTTTTGGGATGTATCCTTCCCTCATCAATACCACTTAGTGGGATGTACCCTTCCCTATCCTCGTGTTGTTTTGGGATCTTTAATTCCCTCATTGACAACACTCCATCCATCATCAACCCATTTTGGCTTGTACCTTAACTGGGGCAACATCACCTTTTGAAATCCATTTGTGCTTCATCCATCTCCTATCGCTTCTCCTTCCCTCTTCCCATCACCTTGCATCATCTTCCTCATCTCCCCTTGCATCACATCATCTATTTCGAGAGCCCACCCGTGTTCTCTTGAACCCGCATGTCCTCTCGAGGGGGCATCCTTCATCCCTAATTTCCATCATTTTCTTTTTCCCTTCCCAGTCACTCCTTTGGATGACTGGGGCATCTTTTCCAATCTAACCATCTTCTTCTATGTTCTATATTTTAATATTCTTTGAAATGATGTTACTTTGTAACACCATCTCAAAGAGGGGCAAAATGTAGACATCCAAATTTGGACACTTAATTTATCCAAATTTATCACTTTTCGTCTAAACATCCTCTTATCTGAGTTAATTAAGTAATATTATTATTATTTAATTAATAACTTTAATTCTGCCAAATCCCTAAGGCATTTAATTAATAATTAAATACCCTCATAATCATTTTTATCAAAATGAATTAAATAAATATTACATTTATTTAATTCCCTCACATCATTTCATCTAATCTAATCCATTTCCCTAATCTCTTCATTAAGGATGTGCACATACTTACAATCCTTGATTAGGATGTGTCACACATCCTCAAATTTTGCAAGTTGGCTTTTAATCCTAATTAGCCCCTAATTGTCCTCTAATTACTTGGAGTTAGTTAAACTAATCATTCTCCAAGAATTTTAATTCATTTTATTTGTCCTAGATTCCCCTCAACTTTATATGTGAATTTTGAATTCACATTCCATCCACTTCCAAGGCTTCTAGAACCTTGGACTTGTCATAATCTCCACATGTGACCAAGTCCCACCTTTTAGAGCCCAAGCCTTTTATCCTTTTATCCTAGATCATCCTAGGAATGTGAATTTTTAATTCACATTTATATCCTCAACCACCTTTCCTTTTCCCATGTAGATTTTTGAGGAATTCTAAAATTCCTCAAATGTCCCTTTCACTCCCACTTGGGGACAAGAAATCCCTTTTTGTGGAAATCTTCTCATCCCCCAAGGTGCATGTCCTTTTCCACCTCATGTACCTTTTTGACAACTCATCTCCACCTCATATCCTTTTGTCCACTTCAACCTCCACATGTCAAGATGTGAGGGCTTGTGGGTTCTCAACCCACCATAGCCCTTCATCTTGGCCTTGTTGGAGAAATCTTGACCGTTGAATTCTCTAGAGAATTCAAATTCTCCTATAAATACCCCCTCCTCAAGGGCATTTTAACACACTTAGCCATCTTGCACCATTATGCTGCCAATTTGCATTCTCAACACTTCTTCATTTGAGCAACTACATGCTGGCCATTTGCTTCCCAAACACTTTGCATTTTGATAACTACATGCTGTCCATTTGAACTCTCAAGCCTTTTCAATCATTTAGCCATCTTTGTTAATCATTTGCATCATCTAAGGAGCACACAACCAATCCAAGCAAGGGCCAATCAAAGAGGTATCAACAACAAGGGAGGTAAAAGTGTTTGTGTTTTATTTTATTTGCATTCCTTTTCGTTGTATGAATCTTTTGGCTAATCTTGAGGTGTCTTTGGTATTTTATCACTTGCATTTTAAGTTGTTTTGCACATTTAGAGTAGTAAAAATACCAAGGTATCACACTAATATGC
Source organism: Sequoia sempervirens (assembly GCA_007258455.2). Lineage (NCBI taxonomy): Eukaryota > Viridiplantae > Streptophyta > Pinopsida > Cupressales > Cupressaceae > Sequoia > Sequoia sempervirens. Next base: position 12,150,931 of record VDFB02179234.1, read on the forward strand.
ACTCTATTTTCTAGTTCTACAAATATTGGGTTTAATATTGTTGTTTCAAGTGTTAGATTCTATTTTGGAGTTGATTTACTATTTTTAGTTTTTCTCCCAAAGTGTTGTTTGACCTTGACCCCTATCCTTCAGTCATAAGGAAATCTAAAGATTCTCACTTTGGGTTGATTCACCTAAGGTTTGTTAATCAATTCATTATGAGTTTCTCATTTCCTAATAAAATAAAGGAAAATAGGTCCCTTATCACATTATATTTAACCCCCACCATTTTTCTCAACGTTTCACTATTTTTTTTTAAAAATAGTAGTTTAAAAGTAGACTCGGAGCACTATGACCCTTGCTTTTGTTGTATCTAAATTTTTTGAGTGTAACTATCCTCAATTTCTCATCCAAGGTTAGTATTTCCTTATTTCATAAAAAAATGGCCACTTAAGACCCCTTTTTGGCTCATCATCTTTGTGTACTTACCCACTAACTTACACTAATGTTGGGACTTTTTGGGGGTTTGCCTTAGTTAAACCCCTGTTTTGGTGTTACCACCTCCATAGACAACCAAATAGATAGAGAGAATAATAGAAACAAAGTAAAATAGACAAAAAAAAGATAAAAGCAAACCCCACCAGGGAGGAGAACCTGTATCATGAAATAGACACCAAAGTGATAAAAGCAAACCTCACTATAGAGGAGAACTTGTATCACGAAATAGAGACACAATAAATAGTATGCTTAGCAAAATTACGAGCATGAGTTTTACCAATAGTCTATGGATCCCTCTTGTCTTGATAAACATAATGTTGGGTGCTTGCAAGAGAGCTTTAGCCATTGGAGAGACTTCAATCCGAAAAGAGCTTCATTGTAAAAAATGTGATGTAGAAGAGAAGAGCAAGTTGGAAAGAGTTCAAGTGAGAAGTTTTGCAAATGAGAGTGAAAGAATGAGTTTTGTTTAGCTGCATGGTGGGAAAAGTCATTACTCTCGAAATCCTGCCACGATGACACATTTCATAGGCCAAGACTTCCAAGATTCCTCATTTGAACTCATGAAAGTACATGGATGCTAGTGCACCGCATGGACACCCGTGCACCACATGAGTGTCCAACTCACTATTTCATGAGAAATGAGGTGGCAGACTGCGGTCACTTTGTCATTGGTCTTTGTGGAGTTGAAATTATGAAATTTTGACTCATAAGGTTCTTGTCATAAATTCTACTAGGCACCATAAATGCAGGGGTTAAATACACAAATGTGAAATTGCCACAAGGTATAGTTTTACAACATTATAGGTACACTACAAAGGATACCCATATCTCTTGAGAATATTTTCTCCTTGAATCATACCTAAAATTATGCCCACACATGATTGGGTAGGATTTTCTTTCAAGACCTATGAATTTACTCTAGAATAATGACCTAATTGGACTTGAAGTATCTAACATAATAAATATGCCCATAAAATTGCGTAAATAGATCTAAAAGGGTGTGCACCACTAATCTAGTAGATAAAGTATCCTAGATTTGTAGCTAGGTAGGTGAAATAGTGGATTGTTAGGGTTTTTGAATTGAATATGCCTTGGCATGATATTTTATTTTGAGCTATGTTGGGTAGTTTGTGAAATAGAAAACTCTTTGATGCCTTTCTTTCCCTTTTCTATTTCTTGTCAGAATATTAGGCCACTAATTAATCATGTCACACTTCTACAAGGTTTACAAACTCATGAACCTTGTGATATTTAAAGCTTCACCAATTATTCATTATTTTCTTTCTCTCTTTCTTTTTATCATTATGTCACACTTTTTTACAATTGGAAGAAGCATTCCACAATTTTACAAAGTTCACAAACTTGCAACCTTTATGACATGGAGAACTTTGTGACTTTACATGTCTTTTCTCTTCACTTAATTTCTTCAATTTTTGTAAATTTTGTGAAATCATAATCTTTGGGACATCATGAACCATATGAACTCTTTATACTTTTCTTTGTTGAGGATCAAGGGTGATGAGGAAATGAAGGTTATTCCAAATAAAAATTCTTGATGAGATGAGGGAGTGTTGGAATGTGAGGGATCAAAATTTAGAGGTGACCCATACATGGAACCACTTTCAATAAAAAAATATAAGGGAATTATGAGTTAATGGAGTTTAGAGATGCACAAGGAAGAGTATTGAGGTAATGAGATAGCCACAACTCTAATTATTAATATTATTATTATATTATAACATGTTATATTATTATAATTTTATTATATTATTATTATTCTTATTGATTTAGTGTCTTAATATAATATACATTGTTATATTAATATTATATTGATATATCATAGAAGATTAGAAAACTATATATATAATATTATTGACCTCCCTCTAATCAACAACAAATAATTTTATTACAATACTACAAAGTCAAGTACTCCCATTATGTGACAATTGTCACTACTATTACTAAATTGCTATTAAGACAAGTACTTACCACCCACTACTTGGCACTTGTTTATTATTAACCTGTGCCACCGACTTATTTACTCAATGCAATAACTCAAACAATATCAATCTTCATATTCAATGAATAAACTTGTTATGAATTGTTTGATCAATATGTGTTGAATGACATTTATATAAAGTAAAATTAATTGAAATGCTTTTAAATATCATTCAATTCAACAATCAAAAGTTAACTGTTTTTTTCAGACTTTACGTGAGCATATTTACCCACCGTACCTGCACTGTCAGACAGATTTTACGTGATCATTTAAACAACTGTCAGACAGATTTTAGCGACCCAGTGCAATGACCCGATCTAGGCCGGGGGGGCCTATTTAATGGTTCTCTTACACCTTGTTTTAATCACAGCGTTTGAGTTTTAGTTTCCATCCCATTCCCTCCTATTCTCAGTATCAGAAAGAGAAGAATAAGAATGGAGTTGAAGGTAAAGAGGTGTGAGCCAGTCACAGTGGCTCCCTCTCTCTCTTCACCCAAAACTATCTTCCCCCTCTCCTCCATTGACAAAGCACCCATTTTTACAAGATATATCTTCAATTCATTGTTAGCCTACAATGCCCGTGACGGTATTTCTGCTCATCCTGCAACAATAATTCGAGAGGCTCTGTCCAAAGTGTTGGTGTATTATTTTCCTTTCGCTGGGCGGCTCAGAAGAAAAGAAAATGGGGAGCTTCAAGTGGAGTGCACAGGCGAGGGCGCTCTCTTTGTGGAAGCAATGGCGGACAACAATCTTTCAGTCCTCGGAGATTTGGATGAAGTCAATCCATCATTTCATCAGCTGCTTTTTTCACTTCCACTTACTACCACTCCTATTGAGAACTTCCATCTTCTGGTTGTTCAGGTAATTCTTAACCATGATGGATTACTTTTATTACATTTAGACAATGTTTGTTATAGTGTTAATAGGTATAATTTTTTCACAGTCCATACTTCTGGTTTAAACTGTGTATGTCTTTCTGAATCGAGATTTCGAATCACACAGTGATCCATCATGAGGAAAAAGACAATCACTATGTGTTGTTCGAAACGTCGATTCAAAAAGACATACACAGTTTAAACGAGAATCATTTATACTATTTGTTACGGCGTCTTTTAATTGTTGGTTTCTTCACAATTCTAATTAAATATATCAAAATAGAATTATAACGGGAGTACTATAAGTTTTGTGAAATGTTTTCATTGCTAGTTTTGCAATTGGAATGTTTTCTAATGTAAGTATTTTTGATTGTCCTTATAAAATTTGTATAGTTAATTTTAATATGTATTGAAAGAGATAGATTTTATGTTGTAGTGTTGGGAGTGTTTAGCTGTATAATAGTATTAGATTGGGTAATGGTTTTCTTTTAAGGAAATTCATCTTTTTAAGTTTTAATAATTTTATTTATTTGTAATCATTCAATTTTTGTAATTTTATTCTGGTTAGTAATTTTTATTATTTTCATTAGATATGTAATTATCTAATATAATTTATTTTATTACATTAGAATATATGATTTTATTAATATGTTAATTATTGTCTTTCTTCTTCTTGTATTTATTTCATATAGGTAACTCAATTTATATGTGGCGGTTTTGTTGTGGGAGTAAGTTTTCACCATAGTATATGTGATGGGCGAGGAGGAGGTCAGTTTCTTAAATGTCTTGCAGAGATGGCAAGGGGACAGGTCAAGCCTTCTTTAGAACCAAGAGGGAATAGAGAGTTATTGAAGCCAGATGACTTCATGCAGCTCCAATGTTATCACCTTGAATCTATTCTAGATAACATGCGTAATCTACATCGTCTTCCAATAATAGATGAATTGGTTCAATCCTCTCTAGTTATAAATTCTGACATAATAAAATATATCAAGAAAGGTTTTATGGAAGAAAGTAAGGAATTTTTCTCTGCATTTGAAGTTGTTGGAGCATTGGTTTGGCAAGCAAGGACAAAGGTTCTTCAAGTTCCAAATGATCAAAATGTGAATCTTTGCTTTACAATGGATATGAGGAGATCAATTAATCCTCCACTGCCACAAGGATACTATGGTAATGCATTTGGTATGGCATGTGCATTAGATATTGTGCAGGACCTCATAAATGGATCTCTTTTACGAGCTGCAAAGATTATAAAAAAATCAAAACTATCTTTAAAGGATGCATATTTAATGCCAAGAATTGTTACATACCAATCCACATTAAACATGAGTAGAGAAAAAGACAACATGCTTGCATTAAGTGATTGGAGGTGGTTGGGATTTAATGAAGTTGACTTTGGTTGGGGAGATCCACAAAATGTAAGTTCTCTACTATGTTTGGAGAAAGGGTTAGTTGTAACAGATTATTTTATCTTTGTCCAACCTCCAAAACACATGCCTGATGGAATCAAAATGCTAATGTGCCTGCCCATGTCAATAGTCAAAGCATTCAAAATAGAAGTGGAATCCATGATAAACCAATACATGGATAATAAGGTTCAAATCATAACAAGTTAAGCCTTGCATTTTAAGTATAAATATTGTCTAATCTTCTAGGTGAAGTATAGAGGAAAGCATTTCTATGTATAAATGCAAATGTATTCAAAAAAATTAAGCCATGGCATGAATATTATTGTCTAAAATATTTCGTGACCTATAAATAAAAGCTTCAATTTTAATGAAAAATATAAAATATTTTATTATTATTTTATTAATGAACATCTTCTCTCTATTTAAATGATGATTTATGATGTTGATTTGTGACTATTCATATATATGGATCTTATGATGGTAAATTATGTAGAACCACTAAATTACATTTAGTTCTATTTTTGTTATTACGTGTGGGTGTTCTCTACTACTAGATTTTTGTTGGTTCCTAGTCATGATTATTTTTATGGCTCTTCTTATTGAGGGCAGTCTACCTATATTATTGCATTTTTTTGTTTCTCTTTTGTATAAGGATGGAGCCCCTTTCAAAACCTCTCTTTTACTAATAATTAAAAAAATGATAGTTAATTTGTTATAATTAAAAAATGGTAATACATTTTCTTTCAGTTCAAAAATAAAATTTATTTTATTTGTAATATATATAACATATTGCCATATATTAACAAAATTATTTCTTATTGTGTTCCAAATTATACTTCTATTACTCATAGTGTGTGATTCATGCATATTAATTTAAATACCTATATGTTTGTGCTTAGGATTTTATGGATTAAATAAAGTTTGAAATTTAGTTGATTTGAAGTAATTAGTATGCATCAAAAGTATGTCACTATAGTACTTACTTTTCTATAATTTTCTATGAAATTGTATGAAGCAATCAAAATCAAGCTTATAATATTTTTGTAGTGTTTGATTATAATTCTTTAATTAGATAAAATGATTTACATGGATTTTCTAGGCTAATTAAGTAGATGCAATCAACTAGGCATAAAGTAACCTAGATTAATCAGAGATAGGACTGATTGTTCAAATAAATATGTAAATGAAAAAGAGGCTTAGGAGTAATTATCTCTAGAATCAATGGTGGGGCAATTTTTATGATCTAGACATCAATGTGCATGGCTTGATGAATGGGTGAGTGAGAAAATGATTATGGTTCAAATAGTAGTTTAGACACCTAAAATGACTAATGCAGTTTCATCTTATCATTTAATCATTATCCTTATCATTTCTTTTATACATAATAATTAAAAAAAAAATTTATTTAATTATGTCAATATTTTTATCATATCTATATTAATTAAATATGTTTTAATTATTTAATTAATTCATATCTTATCATTTTCCCTCCAACATCAATTAAAATTAAATCTTTTCCTCTATAATTAAATAATTTTCAAAAAAATACTTAATTAGCTAACACTATTTTAAATAAATTCAACCCCTAATCCTAACTCATTGTTTAACCCTAACCCTAACTTGAACCCTAGAAACATAAGTTATTTTATAGTCTAAACCTAACCAAAACCCCAACTGCAAGTAAACATAACCCTAGTTTGTAAACCATAAAGTATAATTATAATCCTAACCTTAACCTTAAGCATAAACCTAAACCTAATCCTAACTGGATAAGCCATAATTGTAAGCTTAAGCCTTACCCTAATTCTCATAACTATAACCCTAACCTAAACACTCTTATTATTCAATTCAAATATTTATCTTCAATTAATTACCTATGTTCACTCTAATAAACCTATCCCTAACCCTAACCCTAATCTTATCCTTGACCCTAACCGTAATTCCAACCCTGACCGTAAGCCAAATCTGGAAACAACCCTAACCATAACCATAACCCTAAAAAATAATTCTAAATCTAACTCTAACCCTAAACCCTAAACCATAATCCTACCTAGTGTAACCCTAATCCTAATGCTAACACTAACCTTAACTTTCATCATAACCTTAACCCTAATTGTAACCCTAAATTGAAGCCAAACAGTAAACCAAAAACTATAATCCTAGCCTTAAACCTAACCTTAACCCTAATTGAACTCTAATACTAACTCTAAACTCTAAGGTTTAATTAGGATTCAAATAGGGTTACATTTAGTGTTAAGGCTAGAATTGGTGTTGGGTTTAGGGTTCAATTAGGCTTATTTTGGTTAAGGTTATGACTAGAGTTTAATTAGAGTAAGGTTTAGGGTTCAATTAGGGTTAGGGTTAGGGTTTATTTAGGGTAAAATTTTGGCTTAGGATTAGTGTTAGGGTTAGTGTTAAATTTAGTACTGTTCAATTAGGCTTATTAATAATATGTTAAGGTTTAATAGTATGCTGGGGATTAATAATATGTTAGGGTTAGCATTAAGGTTAGTGTTAGGGTTAGTGTTAGGGTTAGCATTAAGGTTACGGTTAGGGTTTAATTAGGATTATTTTGGTTATGGTTATGATTAGGGTTCCATAACCCTAGCCCCAACCTTGATTCTAAACCATCTATAAACCATAAACCCTAATAGTAACCCTAACACTAACCAAATACCATAATCATAACCTTAACCTAACCATAGTCATAACCCTATTTCTCATAATTGTAACCTTAACCCTAAATCTAAACCTATTTCTCATAAAACTAAGCCTAACCTTAACCTTAACCAAATCCCTAATGATAACCCAAAACCCTAACTCTAACCATATATCTAACCCTAACTCTAACCCTAACCCTAACCCTAACCCTAGCCCTAACCAAATCCTTAACTATAAACCTAACACTAACCATAACCAACCCTAATCCTAATGCTTACCCTAACTCCGATTGTAATCATAACCTTATCCCTAACCCTAACCCTAACCCATAACTATAATCCTAATCCATTATCTAACCCTAACCCTAATCCTAACCCTAAATTAACCCTAACCATAATCATAACCCTAATATTAACCCTAACCCTAATTATAACCCTAAATGTAACCTGACTCTATCCTCACTTTAACCCTAATTGAACTCTAACGCTAACTCTGAACTGTAAGATTTAATTAGGATTCAAATAGGGTTAGAGTTAGTATTAAGTTTAGTGTTAGGGTTGGGTTTAAAGTTTAATTAGGCTTATTTTTGTTAAGGTTATGATTAGGTTTTAATTAGAGTAGGGGTTAGGGTTCAATTAAGGTTAGGGTTAGGGTTCATTTAGGGTAAAAATTAGGTTTAAGATTAGGGTTAGGGTTAAATTAGGGTAAAAAATAGGTTTATGATCAGGGTTAGGTTTAGGGTTAGTGTTAGGTTTAACATTAGGGATAGCGTTAGGGTTCAATTAGGCTTATTAATAATATCTTAAGGGTTAATAATATGTTAGGGCTTAATAGTACATTAGGATTAGTATTAAGGTTAGGGTTAGGGTTAGTGTTAGAGTTAGCATTAAAGTTAGGGTTAGCGTTCAATTAGGATTATTTTGGTTATGGTTATGATTAGGGTTTAATTAGATTAAGGGTTAGGGTTCAATTAGGGTTAATGTTAAGACTCAATTATGTTTCAACAAGGGTTAGGTTTAAGGTTATAGTTTTTGGTTAGGGTTAAGGTTATGGTTCATGGTTAGGGTTAGGGAAAGGCTAGATTTATGATTATGGGTTATGATTTAAAGATATGTTTACAATTGCAGTTAGTACATTATGATTATGGTTAGGTTTAAGGATAGGTTTAGGGTTAGGATTATGATTTAAGAATTATTGTTAGGCTTAGGGTTATCTTAAATTTATGATTTTTTAGGGTTTCCTATTTGGTTAAGGATTACCTGGATAATCACAATTTCTCCTATAATGACAAAAAAATTAATTAAGCTACCTTTTTTAGTTGTTGGTGAAAGCCAACAGATCTTGAGATGTATGTTTGATGCTTGTTAGATGCATGTTCAATGCTTGTGAGATTGTGAGATCCTCTGTATTTATAATTGAAATATAAGGTGCATGTATATTGCTTTATATTTTTGTTTTATGATAATTTTTATTTTATTTTTTTTGTATAGTTATTGTAGACACTTAAAAATGTCCTGATAGATCTGTAGACACGTAAAATGTACTAATTGACATTGTGCATCTAATCCTGACCACTAACATCATTTCATCTTGAATCATCCTTCGGTCTAACCATTTAATCAAATACCCTTATCTGATTAAATTCATCAATATTCCTCTCTTAATTAAATAAATTAGTTATCTAATTAAGTCACCTCTTCTCGATAATTAAATTAACCATTTTGATCTAATTATCTGATTTAATTAAATAATTAATTTTATTTGATTAAATCTCTAAAGTCTATCTATTAAATTAAATAAATTAAAACCTCATTTAGTTTAATCTAACATCATCTCTTTTAATTAAATAAATCAAAATCTTTATTTAATTAATCCCTTATCACATTCTTCTCATATTTGATTTAAGTACATCCACAAATTTAAGTCAAATAGGTCACATCATTTAACCCCCTTCATTAAATTAATTAACTTTGATTACTTTAATCTCCTCTCATGTCCCATCCTCTAGCTTTTACCACTTGCACATGAAAATAGATTTAATTGATTTATTAAATCTCCATTTTCCTCAACAAGGCATCTTTTAAGGAATATTCTTCATGTTTGAATTCAAAATCTAAGTTGACATGTACATCCAACAAGGCATTTACTTTCTCTTACATGTCCTTTTCCTTGAGCCAAGTGGCATTCAATGCATTTTTTTCCTTCCCTCTTGCATGTCATTTCAGAAAATTCAAAATTAAAAAATATGCATTTATTGGCACAATCCTCAAAACTTCCACATCCTCCATCCACTCATAGGTGGACATGTGGCATCTTTCTATTGGTTGAATGTTAGTCCCACATTGCTCTATTTTGGACATTCATCCATCTTAGCATTCTATAAATAGGAGGCTAATCTCTTCATTCTACCATCCACAATTTGAGTAAACTTACTATGCTCAAATCATTAGCAAATTCCATCCATTATCATTGAATCTTAGCTATGTTATGCAGATTTTTCCATTGGAGTACTCATCAAGCATCAACAAAGTGGATCAAATTTCTTCATCAAATCACCATTGCATCATTAGAGTTGGGAAAGGGTCAATTTTCACATCAAGTTGGCACCAATTCCCCCATGGGATCAAGAGTTTGCATTGTCTTCAATAGGATTTAGCTTGTTTTATTGCTCTTTCATTTCATTCTTGTTTCATTTTGTATTTTAAACTATGCTAATGGATTTCATGGGGAATCCTTGTTCTTGCTCTCATTCCATCTTTTAATGTGTTCTTTTGTTGTGTTTTGCAAGTATTTGGATTGGGGTTCTCACATTTGGTGCTAGAAGGAGGGCATTTGGATTGGGGTTCCAAGTCGGAGAACTGGTACTTAAAGGAGAATCAAAAGAATGTCCCAAACCCAAGCAGCAAATAAAAATTTTAACCTAATTGGTGGGGACCATTTGTTATCACAACAAGTTATAAGTCAGGGGCATATCAGTTATCAACACCTGTAGGGGAACCTCTGCAAGAGCCCATGAATAGCTCTCATCTCTAAAAGTTTTATGCCTAATCTCTCAAGGTATAGAACCAAAAAATCAAAAAATTAGAAAATGTCCTGAAGAAATGGTTACTTTGGAAAAAACTTGGTAAACAGGCATCTTGGTGACAACAAAAAAATCAAAAAAGAAAAAATATCCAAAAAATTCAGAAAAAAGATTATAAACAGTAAAGAGAAAAATCATCCTCTAGTGAAAACCACTTTGGTGGCACTTTGGGCAAGTACCTTGGTGAAAACCTGGCAAACAGGCGCCTTGTGTAAATAAGCACTTTTCATCCACCAAGATCTTTACGGCTTGTTCTGCATCATCCATCTATCACATTTCCATCATCCATCGCATTCGGGTCTCCATCCATCACTCATTCACCCGCATCTGCACCATAGCTTGGTCCTATTTTCATATCATGATCTCTCTTAGTACTACATGGTCCATCCTCAAGGTTGGCTTGTCCTGCCTTTATCGGAGTAGTCTATTGCATCACGCTGGGGGCATGTTCTCATCAGATTGGATTCGTGTATGTTCTTAAGGTCAAAACATCAAAAAATCCAAAAACATAAAAAAATCAAAATATTCAAAAACATCAAAACATCACAAAATCCAAAAACATAAAAAAATCAAAATATCCAAAAACATCAAAACATCACAAAATCCAAAAAACATTCAAAACATATCAAAAAAATCCCAAAACAGGTCAAAAGTCAGTCAAAAAGTCAAAAATAACGTCATCTTGTCAAACTGCAGGTCTCTGAGCCTTGAACATAGGAAAGGTTGATCTTTGATCATCCCCTGAGACACTTAGGTCAGTCCTTTAGGAGTCTATCATAATAACTGACATTTCATCATGTATATTGTCATTTGTAAATCGGTCAAGTCGCTAGTCAAACTACGTGGTCTTTGTGTGTATAACGTAGGCAAGGCTAATCTGTTGATTAGCCCCTGAGGCCCCAAGGATAGGTCTTTAGGTTAGTATCTTGGTAAAAATCTTAGAAAACCCCAAAACATTCAAAAAATTGAAAATCAAAACATTTGAAAATCTCAAAAATACCAAAAAAAATAGCCTCAAAACATCGCAAAAACTCCAAAACCATACAAATATTTGAAAAAATCCATCTGTCTCATCTCACTTACACCTGCAATAACATCACTAATAATAAACGATCGTCATCCTCAGCCTTTGGTGAGACAATCAGAAGCAAGTATAGCAGGTTAAAAGTGAAAACTCAAATCGTCAAGTCTTAGGTCTAAGTCAGTACATAAACAAGTGGGTCAACTCTTTGTGTGTCAATAACCTATCATCCAATTGGTCCCATATCAATCATTTGAAAGAACACTTAGGATAAATGAAATGGCATGCCACCATCCACTAACATTTCCTAGGATGTATCCTTCCTACAATTGGCATTATCTTTTGGCAATAGTTTCAGTTCTTATTCTTTAAAACACATTTTCTTTTGGTTAGCGGTATTGAAGAACATTAACTTGTTTGTTTATTTTATCTTTATCTTTTTCACTTATCTTATTGTGCTCATTCTAAGGACTTCTCGATGATATCCGAACAAAGGATTTAGAGAAATAGGAATGGGGAAATGATCATTATCTCTTGTCTATTGTGCTTGTTGGACATTCTTGTAATATAACTTAGCAAATACTTGCTTTGTTAGGTATGTATGGAGGAGGTTTTGGGTAGCTTGTTGACTATTGCATTGATAGGTTGTACCTTTTCGTGTTTTGGTCTGAGGTGTTTGAAAATTCTAAAGTGCATCCTAGCAAGGTTTCTGTATGTCAGGTGTGAACAAGGATACTTCTATCTGATTTTCAAGTCAAAGTTCATCACATTGGGTATAACGCCATCTTAGTTCTCTATACCTTGATGCATTGTACCACGTGTGTTATCAAACCTAAGAAAATTGGCCCTTTGAAAATCCCAACTCCTCGACAAGTAATCATCATCATTTGCATATTCATCATCTTGCGCCTTGTTGAAATGAATTCTTCTCTTTCATTCCTTCTTGCTCATCGCACTAACAAGGTACTATGACAGTTGATCATCATCATCATCATCATTGTCATTGATCCTGCATCCACAAATCATTAGCATATTGCATAAACATATCATATAGGAAACATATGCATTGCATTTCCATCATCATATAAACATGGTATTATAAGAATTTTCCATAAATTAGCACATCCCTTTTCTCATTACATTGCATCCATTTTTTGCATCACATTGCATTCATCACATAAATCATTGCATAACATTCATTTGCATAAACATTTCATAACCATTTCACATTACCACCTACCACATAATCATACATAATAGGTACATAAGCAATATAGATAATTCATTCCATACATACTCACATAACATTATAAAGTCATCTCCCACATTACGTTCACTTTGCATCATCATACCACTCTACATTAATGTATCATTTGATATATTACATCACATCACATTAAATGCATCACATACATTACATTATTTTTTAACATGTTTAGGATAATAATATTTGTTATTCTAAGCATCTTAAAACCATCTCATTTGCATCATCAATACATATCATATAAAACATGACCATTGCATTTACACCACATTATATCGTCTATTAAATCATCCATATCATCTCATAAATAGCATCATAATTATTTTTTAAATTTCATTGCATAAATCATTCTGCACATTATAAGCATAAATAGGAACATAAAAATCCATTACATGCAAAGCGTACATCCATCCATAATCATTTAATAAGCATAGTTCAAATAACATTTCATGTATACACCATATCATTTTGCATATTACATTCCATATCACATGTCATATCATTTGCATCAACATAAATAGATCATCATATAAATCATTATAATCATCACATATCATATAAATCCATTTGCATATCATGAATAAAACAACATAATCTAAGATCTAGTCATAATGCATACATCATAAGAAAGAAATTCATCCATCGTAAACATCATTGCAATAGCATATAGAAATAGAATCATCCATAAATGCATAAGCAAGTGGTACACATATCAAAATCATCATCTCATATATATCATCATCGAGTAACTGTCATAGTACAAAATAATTGGATCACTATACATGTGTGTCAATAGGTACAAAAAGGCCCATCGGGCTATCAAAAAGGAGCCCATAAGGCACAAAAAGTATCATCTCGATCAAAGTCAAGGTCTACCCATCCTATATGTTTCCCTCGCCCCTATCACTATGACCCTCTGCTAGTCTGGGGCTAGTCCGCTGCGAGTATTCTGGGCCCACTCTACTCTAGGCACAGTCTAATGATAATGCATTCAGTAATAATCTGCCTCCTGGATGGCCTCCCTGTAAGACCTAATGGGCACTGTGCTCTGAAAGGAGGAGGCTTCCATGCTCTCTAACTGTTGTTGTCGGCCCATCTCTGTGGCCGCCTGTAGCTTTGTAGCCTGCCTCTGCAAAATGGCCTGGTCTCTCTCAGCCCTGATCTGATCTCTCTCAGTCCTGGCATGATCCCTCTCGGCTATCACGGTCTAAACCTGGGCCTGCAACTGCACAATCAATGCATCTCAAGGATCCACCTACCTTGTTGGTCGTGCTCATGGAGGCTGATCCTCACGCCCAACCCGTGGTGGTGCACCTGCTTGCTCTTGCTACCTAGTTGGCACCTACTGCTGATCCTGCATCTCCACGTCAGCCTGACCTGGCTGAACTAGTTGAACTGGCTGAACTGGAGGCCTAGCCGGTTGGTCCTGTCATGCACCATCTGTCCATCCTCGTCCTCCCCCTCTGCCTCCCGTCCTCCATCGATCGGGGACTGCTCCTATAATTTTCAACCATAGGGGAGGCTAGAACTAGTCTCTATATGCCTATGTGATGCCTGGATCCATAGGCCCCTAATCGTAAGCCCATGGTAGAGCCACCAAATGTCTAAAGTTGTCCACAGCCTCAAAAGTAGGAATGTATCACCCCCATGAAACCTATGACATGGTGCAGGAAAATACGGCCACAAAATCATCGTCTGACCTATCCTGAGGCTCACCGAATTGGCACTGAACACGCCCTGGCAAGTATCTCTTCACCATCGTGTGCTCCCGCCCCTGCATAAACTAGTCCTGACAGGCAAAGAAAATTTGATCTGCATCGTCAGCCCATTCGGGCTGACCAAAGTATAGGCACCATGTATACACTGTCATCTCATCCAACACTCTCTTCTAGTACATAATCTAGTGCTTGCCCTTGTGTGTGAAGGACACACCACCTCTGTAATGCCATACAAGGGGATCATCAGGCCCCATCAGTATTGCAACAACCCGCACCCCAAAAATAGCGATGTGCTCCCACACCCATACGCGGAGAAGTGTCAGCAATACCCCGAGTGCTCTGCCATCCAAATAGACGTACTCTTCTAGATCTTTGTATAGTGAGGCAAGAAGAACATGCCCCCAAGTAAAACGAGTCCCCTACCAAGACTGAAGTATTGGCCTCATCGATCTGGGGCAACAAGACCAGAAATGATGGCCGCAAGAACCAAGTAGAAAGGGGGAGGTGGGAGCCCTATGATGCTCAAGGTCAATCTGACCCTCACAAATGATAACGTCCTCTTTGGCGAGGACTGTATGACAAGTGTCCCGCCTAACATCTATATCAAAAATGACGCGCTGACCATAAATCGGCAATCTAAGGATGTGCCACAGTCCTTGAAGGTGACGATGGCCTCGCCAATAGGAAGGTGGAAAGATGAGGTCTTGTTGTGCCATCTCTCGGCAAGCGCTGACGTCATCCCAAGGTGGGTGCACATGGGCGTTGTGTAGGTGATGTGCCATAACCCCATGTCTCGTAATCAATCTTGATCTTTGTCACTGAGGTCTTGCAAGTAACCGAGGAGATCTCATGGCTTGTGCTCTCAGGAATAGAGCTCCCTCACCACGTTCTGCATCAGGAAGGGTCATTATGTTAAAAAAATTGAAATTTTTTTGGCAGGCGTACAAAAAATTTCTCCAGCGTCACTATCCATGAAGGCATCGCAGTTTTATTTTTTATCAAATTATGACGTTGGGGCACATAATGTCAAAAGCGCACCATCGCAATGCACTTTTCTTCCGAGCGACACAGTTTGCAAAGATTCCTATTGATGAACCATCACCGCGTCACACTTTGGAAATGACCCCACAAGCCATGACCTTAGCGTCGGAGTTTGCAGTTTATTTTCAAACTCCAAACTCCACCGCCACTATGCAATCTGGCACTGAGTGGCACAGTTTCATTTTTGATTGGCACTATATAGCGTTGTTACAGAATGACTAACTTCAAATGCATTAAATGAATGCTAAAAATGAAAAATAAAGCTCAAGTAAGGATCACTTACCAGTGCCCAATGTCGGGTGGCCACTGGTATGTCCAGACTCAGTAGGAGATGTGCATCGGGAGCTGTCATTGCACCATATCGTCAGGAGGTCAAAGCTCAAATCTCAAAGTGGCAAGATGGCTATGTGTGAAAATGAATTGAAAGTGACCCCTCAGAGCCTTTTTAATCTTGAAAATTAGGGTTTTTTCACCCTGATTGGCTATCCTGCTAGGGTTTTGGACCTTTGAACCTATTTTTGTCCAATTGAGGCCTTTTTTACATCATTTTATTGTGTTTAGACACGTTTTTGGCCTCTTGGAGTGTTTTTGGACCTGTTGGGCACCTTGTCCTCTTTTTTTTGTGAGATCACCCAAAAATCAAAATTTTCGTCCAATCTCTCGAGGGGGCAATATATTGGCATGTTTTCTCTCACCGGGAAATAGTGGGGCAATATTTTTGAAAACAATTTTTTTTGGCTTTGATCGATTATTCATTTGCTTTGGTGCTTCAAAGAGGAAAATGTAGACACGTAAAATCGATTGACATTGTGCATCCCGACCACTAACATTTTCATCCGAATCATCCTTCATCTAACCATTTAATCAAATAAGATTAAATTCATCAATATTCCTCTCTTAATTAAATAAATCAATTATCTAATTAAGTCACCTCTTCTCGATAATTAAATTAACCATTTTGATCTAATTATCTGATTTAATTAAATAATTAATTTTATTTGATTAAATCTCTAAAGTCTATCTATTAAATTAAATAAATTAAAACCTTATTTAGTTTAATCTAACATCATCTCTTTTAATTAAATAAATCAAAATCTTTATTTAATTAATCCCTTATCACATTCTTCTCATATTTGATTTAAGTAAATCCACAAATTTAAGTCAAATATGTCACATCATTTAACCCCCTTCATTAAATTAATTAACTTTGATTACTTTAATCTCCTCTCATGTCCCATCCTCTAGCTTTTACCACTTGCACATAAAAATAGATTTAATTTGATTTATTAAATCTCCATTTTCCTCAACAAGGCATCTTTTAAGGAATATTCTTCATGTTTGAATTCAAAATCTAAGTTGACATGTACATCCAACAAGGCATTTACTCTCTCTTACATGTCCTTTGCCTTGAGCCAAGTGGCATTCAATGTTTTTTTTCCTTCCCTCTTGCATGTCATTTCAACAAATTCAAAATTCAAAAATATGCATTTATTGGCATAATCCTCAAAACTTGCACATCCTCCTTCCACTCATAGGTTGACAAGTGGCATCTTGCCAATGGTTGAGTGTTAGTCCCACATTTCTCTATTTTGTAAATTCATCCATCTTAGCATTCTATAAATGAGAGGCTAATCTCCTCATCCTACCATCCACATTTTGAGTAAACTTACTATGCTCAAATCATTAGAAAATTTCATCCATTATCATTGAAACTTAGCTAGGTTATGCAGGTTTTTCCATTGGAGTACTCATCAAGCATCAACAAAGAGGATCAAATTTCTTCATCAAATCACCATTGCATCATTAGAGTTGGGAAAGGGTCAATTTTCACATCAAATTTGCACCAATTCCCCCATGGGATCAAGAGTTTGCATTGTCTTGAATAGGATTTAGCTTGCTTTATTACTCTTTCATTTCATTCTTGTTTCATTTCCTATTTTAAATTATGCTAATGGATTTCATGGGGAATCATTGTTCTTTCTTGGATTCCATCTTTTAATGTGTTCTTTTCTTGTGTTTTGTAGGTATTTGGATTGGGGTTCTCATAGGATCACATTGGCTAACTAACATCATTTCTTCCTAAAACTTATCTGCTTTTGGCTTAATTGATTGAATTAGCCTAGTTGATTACTTAATTATATCATTTTTGTCTATTAATCTAACGCATCAAGTCGGGCTAATTCACCCACTTTCATGCTAACGCTTCATCTCATTAAATTAAATAAATCAAAGTTCTATTCAATTTAATTCCCTAAGTCATCTTATTTAGTTAAATAACCCTAAGTTATTTAATTAAATGTCATTTCACCTTTCCCCCTTTCATTAAATCATTTAATTTTTAATGAAAATCACTTTAATTCTTCAAATCCCCTAATTGTGTAATTAAACCATGTTTAATTAACAATTAAACTAATCTTCCTCCAAAAGGGGAATATTCCAATGGAAGTTTCAAATGGGTTAGAGTAGGAATTTAACTATTTTCATAGTTTGTAACTTTCAATTTCAATAAATGCTTAGTTTAACTTTTCAATTTGAATGATCTTGTTTGGTAGATTGAGGTTTAGTGGATAAATTGTGCTTTGATTCATCATTGATCAAGCATAATCGACCCACCCTAACAATCCTTGTCTCACATTCTAGCGCTAGGAGGTAAAACCATTAATTTAACTAGTTTTTAGCTCAAATTTTGTTTGGTTGTTGTTTAGCAAGGTACAACAACGCCCAAATCACAAACAGGGACACCCTTTAAATTGGGTTGCCATATAGCAATGCTATGGAAATTTTAAATACCGATGTTGATTAAATGCACTGGTGTTAATTTAAATATGGCGATACCGATTTAATATAGAGGTTTCAAAAACATCAAATGGTGATGCCCCCAAGTTTAAACAACTACGCCCCAAAATTTCAAATCACGACACTACTATGTGCAGCAACACTGGACCAAATCTCGACACTATCGTGCTCTCTTTTTTTCCTACAGAGCCACACCCATTTTCACTAGAGCGATGCCCAGAGTTCAAATTGTGATGCTATCATGTTCAACGACACCCAACTAGGGTAAGAAATTTTACGATCATTTTTTTGACATGTCCTTTAATTTACTTGATTTATTTGACCACTAATGCACTTTTGGTTGTGTTCTAGTTGTTAGACTAACAGGGTTTTGTAGGTTGAAAGACATGGAGTTGAAGTGAATAAAGATTCCCTATCTTGAAATTTTATGATTGTAACAAGCATTTAACACTTTGGGGAAATTATAACCCAACGTTCATGCTTTATTCTTTAAGCTTTAGGGCAACTTAATTTCCATTGGGTTTTAAAAACTTACAATATTAGGACCAATGAATTTTCAATTGAGCTTAAAATTCATTTTCAAAGTTGGCTAAAATTGAACCTCATCATTATTTTTTGTGTTTAAAAAAAATGCACAAACGGGATTAAAATTGAACCCTCACATCATCATTTTACTTTGGGTTTAAAATTGAACAAGGAAACTTAACATTTCATTTGGTGCTTAAAACAAACTCATCACTGCTTTGAGGGGTTAAAATTTACAACTATTTTCTATGTTTAGTGATTTACACTTTTTTATTGAATGCATATGCAATTATCTCATGCCATTTGGTGACCTTGAGAAACAAAAACATTCCTTAACACTCTTTCCATTTGGATTAAAACTGAACCCCCTTGCGAGTGTGAGAAAAAGGCATAGCGTGTGTTATCTCTTTATTCATATGAATGAAGATGATCAAACTATGGATGTACTTACTAGCTATTGTTTACCTTTAGAGGGCCTGCATCCCCACTTCAAAAGGAGGGAATGACCCAAGCAGTAATGAGCTAAAGCTAAGCTCTTCCAAACCGCTATATAAATGTGTGGTTGCAATGAAAACTGTGATCAATGGGATGTGGTACATGATAGCTCTCCCCCAATATCTTTATGATGCGTAAAGCCCTTGTTCTAAGGGTTGGGATACCTCTTGACATATTTTATTATTGCACCCCCTAAACTGGAAGCCCTTACTACAAACCCTTGTTTAGAAGCCAAAAATCCTTAATACTTGTTGGTGCAAGAATGGTCATTTTGAAGCTACCCCACATTTGTACTATTCAATTGTAGAAACAAAAAAATCCTTTTGATCTCCATATTTTAAGGATTTTGAGATTTGGTGGTCCCGAGAAGTGTGTGTCATGGAGGGGAGCCAATGTCATCAAATATCTAACTATTCGCATTGTTTAGTGTTTGGAGAAATTTGAGTGGGGATTCAACAAGTATAGCCATTTCAAACCTAGGGTTGTGAATGATTCTGGGGTAAGTGCAAATAGATGGTTCCCAAAAAGGGGGCTTAAGTGGCCACTTTTTTTCTAAAATCAGGAAATACTCACCTTGGATGTGAAATTGAGGATAGTTATACTCAAAATTTTGAGATGAAACAAAAACAAGGATTGAAGTGCTCTGAGTCTAATTTCTAAACTACTAATTTATTTTGAAAATGGTTGAGATTAAGGGGTTCAAAAAATGGATGTAAACAAATTGGTGTTGTTTTTGTCAAAAAAACATAACATAGCAACTCTTGTATGATGCTAGCATGATGAACCTTTTTTTAGTATTTTTAAAATTGCTACAATGAGAAGTTAGATAATAGTATGTAGTTGATGCATAATTTTTTGATAATTTTTTAATGAATATTTTGTTTTATACTAATTTTCTAAGTGGACACTTCCTAAAAAACAAAATTTTGGCCATGCTACCCCTACAAATTTTGGAAACTAATTGAATTTAAAAAAAAAAAATTGTAGAATGGATTCTAGTTTCTAAAAAAGTAATTTATTTGAAATTTTGATGAATGGTTAATTTATAACAAAAAAACACCAAACACTTCTTTTTTCCAAAAAAGAGACAAACAAAAAAAATTATGGATGAAAGCCTTAACATTGTCAGAAAGTGAAAAAAATTGCACTGTTGGATAGCTAAGAGAGAACCTAACATTACCCAGGTGTTCAATTTGTTTGATATTGAGCCACGTGCAATCCTGACGGCGAGCACGAACCCAATTATGTGAAAAATTGTGGAATTTTCAAAAAAATGTCTTTGGTCATTGGGAATGCCCTCCAAGCCTTTGGGTTGGTATTCCAAGGAAAATACCAATCCCAAGGCTTGGGGATTCCCAAAGCAAGATATAACGTGAGTGTGTTATAACGCCCTCGCGTTATATCTTAGTTTTGACATGGTTTTTTGCGTTTGTGGGGAACATGTCTAGTAAGACATAATGTGAGCACAATATAATACACTTGTGTTATGTCTTGCTTTATTGGTATGTGTAGGATCATGATGGGCCAAAAAGTGGCAATATGATGGGTATCTGTACAGTATATAGCTGACGATTTTTTTAGCCAAAATTGATGAAACGAAAAGGGTTTTTAAAGGAGATTCTTAGCTTTCCACCAATATAAATTATGCTTTACTTTGAATTTAATAAATTATTATTATTCATTTTCTAATTTGAATTACTAAAGTCCTAATTGATAGGTTGGTAGAAAAACATCTATAGCTTTCAAATGGTATCACATTTTGGAATCAAGATATGTGTCACATTCTATGCTTCACATACTATAGGATTAGAAAAAAAATGAAATTCATGAAGTTTTGACCAAGTTAAGGTGGTCAGACATACAAGTTTTTATATATTTTTTAAAGTTGTAATAAAAAATTCATAATTAATTATTTACTTGGAAAATATGGACATGAGTCCTCTACTTATATCTAAAATCTTATAAAAATAATATTATCATTTTATTGTGGTTAGGGTGGTCGACGAGAAACACCTTCTTATTTTTTCCCTGAAATTTAAATACTCTTGCATTGAAATTTCAAATTTTCACTCATATATATATATATTTAAATAAACCTAGTAGTTTAGAAACTAAATTCAATTTGCTACAAATTCTATTCTTACATATTTTTGAAATAATATAGATACATTATTCATTTTTTACGTTAAAGTACTAACTTTGATTTTTCTGCATTTTTTGCCACTTAAGGGCTCTCTTTTTCCATGATGATCCTGTACATACCCTTATGTTAAATTCTACTCTATTAAATGTAAGATTATATATAAATTTTTAATGTTTGTATGTACGTGTATGCTTGTATGTCATGTATGTATGTATGCAAGCTTGTATGTATGTATGTATGCCTATATGTATCAATGCATGTATATTGTATGTATGCCTATATGTATGTAAGATTGTATCTACACATGTACATGTATGCTTGTATGTATGTAGGATTGTATGCACATATGTATTATTCTTGTATGTATGTATTGTATGTCTTTAGAGGGAGGGAGAATTTTAAGAGAGAGAGAGAGAGAGAGTTCTCTAGGTAGGTTGGGAGGGAGAATATCGAAAAAGAGTCGAAAATCGCGGATCAAAAATCGGAAAAAGGTCGATATCCAGAATTTAAATAAAATCCCGGAAAAGTCATCGGAAAAGAAAGATCGAAATCATCAAAATTTCAAAATCTCAATCAAAAACGTCGTAAATGTCGAACTCCGCGTCAGTTAAATCTTTGGCCATGTCCCCATCACTGCATTAAGGTTTTTATGTTGATTAAAACCTTGCAGAAATGATTTATAATTGCTACAACCCTTGATTGTTGTATTATTATAGTGACTTGTGTTCTCAGTCTCTGGTTGCCAGAAGTTATTTTTTTATGTTATTCATTGTCATTAGGTGACCGGTCCCTCACATCTAGGTTTGAATTTCCCATTCCTTATAAGGTTGAATAAAGGATCTTTTGGCCTTTACATCCTTTGCATTTCGTGACTTAGAAGTTCTCAAGCCTATTATTCTCATGTCATCCTAGGGGATCCCCTTCATTAGAACAACTTAAGTGCACATGCTCAAAGTTTCCACTTAAGTCCTGATGGTCATGAATATTTTATCGCTCATCATTGATTTCTTCAGAAGTAAATATTGTGAATTGGCGACGAGTGATAAAATGATGTTTTCTTTGATATTACTCATCATAGATAGTTGCCAGAGCTCTTAAATAAAATGTGTGATGAGCGATATTCTTTGTATTATTGATGGATCACTCATCGTTAATCACTTTTGAGCCTTCAAATTTTTAATAGTGATGAGCTATGCCTCGACCTTATGTTCTTATCGCTCATTGTGGATGATCATAAAATGATAAATTTAAGATCAACGATGAGCGATATGATGAAATTTCCTTCACATCACGTGATCGCAAATATGTTTTAAATGTTAATTTCCACATTAGTGATATGCGATATACATTATAAACTTTGTAAATCCTCCCATCACTAATTTCTTGCAAACTATATGAGGAGAATTAGTGTTGAGTGACGACCTTATGTTTTATCACTCATCGTGAATTCATTTTAGAGCTTAAGTTCCAAATCAACG
The DNA here is from genome assembly GCA_007258455.2 of Sequoia sempervirens. Classification (NCBI taxonomy): domain Eukaryota; kingdom Viridiplantae; phylum Streptophyta; class Pinopsida; order Cupressales; family Cupressaceae; genus Sequoia; species Sequoia sempervirens. The sequence continues at coordinate 12,173,914 of VDFB02179234.1, forward strand.
ATGAGTGATGGTATTCTCTGAGAATATTATTTCGCTAATATGATAAGATCTTATGTGCGCTGTATTTTGTACCATTAATTTTCATGTAGTTGTATGTGTCTAAATTTGATTTCTTCACTACATCTCTTGTCACTGATAGGAGCCAAGGTGCAAAGTTTGAATTAATGATGTGCGATGGAAGGAAGGATGTGATCAAGGAATGGGCCACATATCCAATGACTTAGATTTCATCGTGGAAATGCTTACATCGTCGATAAGGCCAATGAAGGATGAGATTCATCTACGATAGGAGATTACTATTGATGGAACAAGCAACGTGGCAATATCCTAAGGATTTTTTGAAAGCAAAGAAAGGAATGGAGAACTGTTGATGTAGTTTTAAAACAGGATGATCCAATGGACTAAACATCATTGCATGAATACTTTCATCACTGATTGCACCCTTAAATTTGGGGAAGATCAGCGATAATCAATGAAGTGTATAAGGAAATATTCTCTCCAAGAAACACTGGTCTTATGTACTTTGCCGTTATTAATGAAAAAAGCACAGATTAGGTTGGCGATACATGCTAATTGATAGATTGCAACACTTGAGTTGGCATCATTGTTTTATATGAGAAAGTTGCTAAAGGAATAAAAATGAGGCTCAGATCACCATGGATGAAGTTTTAAATGCTTTAAAATAAACGGCCTAGATTCAAAACCGAACTGTTAAGTTATCAACTCGCTCGTGTGAGGAGTTCTTGGATCATTAATTCAGAATGCTTCAAATTTCCTATTTAATGCAGATTTTTTGTTATTCTCCTTCATCATATTTTAGTCTAGAATTAATTTGAGAGGCATGGGTTAGTGAAGGAGTGTGTGAGTATTAAATTTTCCTGAGTTAGAAAGTAGATGTTCTTGTCCTAGATGAATAGTTCTATCATGGCGTTTCTAGAGTTTAAGGGATTGAATTTGCTTGAGTCTGAGGAAAATGTTTCTAAGGATGAAATAGAAACACAAGGAGGTCCTGATATTCCAAAAAGTAGAATGGGACTCAAGAAATTCAAGAAGTGTCGTGACAGGGAGAATTACTATCTACAGGGCCAGATTGTTTCAGAAGAATTGGTCAAACACAAAGAGAAGAAGATGGTGGAATATGAAAAGAAGGAAAAAAAGGAGAGAGCATTGCAAGGCTTATCCAGGAGGACATAATTCTCCATGTGAGGTTTCTAATAACCCTTCAAATAGTAAGGGTGGCACTGATCTAGAGGGTGATTATTATCCCCACTACTCAATAATATCAAAGGATTCTGACAAGGAGGTGGTGACGGTTTCTCTAGTCCCACCATGAGAAAAACATGGGAAAGTACCCTCTGAGGTTAATAAATCAAAGTGGTGATTGTGCCCTATTTTTGTTTTTAATGAAACCATTCCCCTTTTTTTAGGATTGTCTTATTCAACACTCATGTGATTTCTTGTTTCTAGCGCTAATGTGGAAAGTTTTAGAGCTAGTGTGTAGGAGAAGTGCCAGACTAAAAGACCTTGGTGGCATGTATGTTGTTTCTGGATGATATACAAGTTTTTCCTAGAGCTTCTATTGGAGAATCTTCTTTCAACAAGGATGAGGATTCAACACAGTTGCAACAAACTTTTCCTTTTGAGTAATTGGCGTGTCTTCTTTAGGGAATATGGAATGTGGTCTTTTACTCTTCCATTTTCCTTAATGATTGCATGTAACTAACTGAGAATCTCTTGAATTCTGGTGCAAATGAAACGAGATGTAAATGTAATTAAGCCTGATGCTTGTTGCTCCCTTTTTCTATAAAAGGGATTTCAAGGCTTATTACAAAGGGTCACATTTTTAAGTCTCTAAAAAGGTTTTTAGGTGAGTGCTAAGTTTAGGATAGGCACTTTGAATAGAATACTAGTAAATAGGCTAGTAATTCATCTTGGATATGAAATCATGTATGTAATAGTCTTAATTGAGATTTATAGAAACTAATAATATTGAAACAAATCTTAGTCTGGAAAAAAATACTCTCCTCTATGTATTTCTTGCAAGTTATGAATGAAAAATACTAATGGTGTTATCATTTGTCTTCAAATATTTCATTTGAATATATTATTCTGTTTTCAGCTTTAACTTAAGGAGTTAAGTAAAATGCTTGAACAGGGTTATAGATTTTGTAAGAAATAGCTTAGGATTTATAAGAAGTGACTGTTTCAGGCATCGTGAGTTTTCATAAGTGTAAAGTAGTATGAAGATAGTCCACCCATCTTCAAATTAAGTAGTTTATATATTTCTGATTCTTACATATTTGACTTTGTTTTTCTAATTGATGAGGCACTAGACAGATTTGTTAGAAAATTGTGCATAAAATGAGCAAATAGCATACCTAGCCATGGACTTAAAATAAGAACAATATTCAATTAAAAATATCTTCAAGGATAATTATAGTTTGATAATATCCCAATTCTTAGAAGATAGACTGTCTTTCACTCAAAGATCTGCCAAATCTTCAGTAAGAAGGATCTTTATTTGCAATAAATAAGAATTAATCTATGTATAAATGTGTTGCTAATCAAATATACTTCAAGGAAACACAATTGGGATCACCCTCCTAGGTTTCACAGAGCCTAAAGTGAAGGAGTAAGGACCACAAAATCCTATACTCATTGTGTTGACCACTAACCCTGCAGTTCTTCACCATAAGAGTTGGCTACTCTTTAGAGAATTGCTTGGTTCTACTGGAAAAATAACCAACAGGTGGGAGGGATAGATAGAGAGATGGAAAAGAGAGAGAGTTACCTAGGTAGGTTTCTAGAGTGAGATACCTGAGAGAGAGGGGGGGTGGGAGGGAGAGACCTTAGAGAGAGGGAGAGAGTTGGAGGGAG
>VDFB02179234.1:12176890-12365792 GCA_007258455.2 Sequoia sempervirens
GAGGGGAGAGAGATATAATTAGGGTATAAAGGTAGAGGGGAAAGAGATAGAATTGGGGTAGAGGGTATAGACAAAGAGAGAGAAAGGAAATCTATAAAAAAACCAACTTTCTCATAACGCGAGCACATTTTGAAGAAGTAGAGATATGACCATTTTTAGCAAGAAATAATGTGCTCACGTTATAACACGAGCATGTTATAATGTGAGCACATTTTGGATTGTTCTAAAAATGATAAAAAAAAAATCAATATACACATGATCTCAAGGCTCACATTCTACATATTCTCCTGGTTATGCATGTTCTCTGACAAAAAGTAACTTTTTGATGATTTTGTGAAGTGTGCGTGCATGCTTTTCACATTCCACCACCTTTTTTCATGATCTTTCCACCACCTTTACATGAAATAGCAGAATTTTCATGTTGAAAGGCATATAATATCAATTCAAATTTCTGAATTCCATTCAAAAGTGATATACAATTGAATTTTGGAGGGGAACAAGCTTTTGAAAAAGTCAAATTGTTGAGGAGTTTGAAGAAAGAAGAAGAAAAGGCTACATAATTGGGTAGAACTCCTCCATTTGAAACTCTGGTTTTTTAGGTATGTGAAGTCTTTACACATTTTCTTTCATTCTATTATGGCTTTCTTTCATTTTTGTTATTTGCATATTCCATGTTGATAATTGTATTTTTGTCATTATAACCTTAGGTTGACAATGCAAATTTTAAATTACACAATTCTATACACTTGCCAATTACATTTTTAAACCACATCTCTTTGATGAATTTTGTTATTTAACAATTGAATTCCCTTGTGTATGCTTCCATGTTTTGTATACACATATATATGACATAAGTTTTAAGGAAGTAAAATAAAACATCATTTCTCAATCCTTTATTATGGATGTGCATACCACTCACCAAAGCTTTCATTGAGGTTTTTTGTCAAACAGTTATACCAAGCAGCTGATTACCTTGTCTATGCTACCAAATTTTTCATACATGTCTCTAAAAAATTGGAATATACTCCTCCCACATTGATAGATCTTTGAAACTATTTTGGTTTTCATTTCTATTTCTAAATTTACATCACTAAATCTACCTCATCACTTATGTTGTGATATATTTAAAATGTTTCCTTGATTAGTCTACCTACAAAGGATTCTAACCCTTCTCTCTACTATTTCAAGACTCTTTATTCAAGGCTAAGTTAGCAACATGGGGAAAGGTGCAAAATATCTTGCAATCATAGCTCAAAATGGAAGCATGGACAAAGAATTTGAATTGTTTGACAATAATGTTTTCATATAAATTTATGAAAAATGTGGTAGCATTGACAAGCTAGTGAGCTTGGAAAGATAGTGAGCTCACTCACTAGCTTGCCAATGCGGTAGGGTTGAGAAGGTAGGGGAAGCATATGCCTCATAGAAATGGGATATCACAGTGATATACATTGCCACGAGTCCCTAATTCTATGAGGCATACGTTGCCCCTACCTTGTCAATCCTACCACATTGGCAAGCTAGTGAGTGAGCTAGATTGCCAATGCTCCACTAGCTTGCCAATGGTAGGGTTGAGAAGGTAGGGGTAGCGTATTCCTCATATAAATGGGGTATCATAGTGATAATAGTTGCTTCTATTATCACTGTGATACCCCATTTATATGAGGCATACGCTACCCCTACCTTCTCAACCCTACTACATTAACAGGCTAGTGAGTGAGCTCACTAGCCTGCTAATGCGGTAGGGTTGAGAAGGTAGGGGCAGCCTATGCCTCATATAAATGGGGTCTCACAGTCACCGTGAGACCCCATTTCTATGAGGCATGCACTGCCCCTACCCCCTAAACCATACTGCATTGGGAGGCTAGTGAGTGAGACCCCAATGCAATAGGGTTCAGAAGGTAGGGCAGCATATGCCTCATAGAAATGGGGTCTCATGGTGACATATATCACCGTGAGAGCCCATTTCTATGAGGCATACGCTACCCCTACCATCTCAACCCTGCCACATTGGCAGGTTAGTGAGTGAGACCCTAATGCACAAGGGTTGAGAAGGTAGGGGCAGCGTATACCTCATAGAAATGGGGTCTCATGGAGCATATGCCTCATAGAAATGGGGTCTCACAGTGATGTATATCACCGTGAGATCCCATTTCTATGAGGCATACACTGCCCCTATATCAATGGGGTCTCACGGTGATATACATCACTATGAGACCCCATTTCTATGAGGCATACACTGCCCCTACCTTCTCAACCCTACTGCATTGGCAAGCTAGAGAGTGAGCTAGCTTGCCAATGCTCCACTAGCTTGCCAATATGGTAAGGTTGAGAAGGTAGGAGCAACGTATGCGTCATAGAAATGGGGTCTCATGGTAATATACCGTGAGACCCCATTTCTATGACACATATGCTTCCCCTACCTTCTCAACCCTACAACATTGGCAAGCTAGTGAGTGAGTTATCTTTCCAATGCTCCACTAGCTTGACAATGCGGTAGGGCTGAGAAGGTAGGGGCAGCATATTCCTCATAGAAATGGGCTCTCATGGTGATGAATATATCGCCGTGAGACCCCATTTATATGAGGCATACACTACCCCTACCTTCTCAACCCTACCACATTGGCAGGCTACTGAGTGAGCTCACTAGCCTACTAATACAGTAAGGTTGAGAAGGTAGGGGTAGTGTATGCCTCATAGAAATGGGGTCTCATGGTTACTGTGAGACCCCATTTCTATGAGGCATACGTTGCCCCTACCCCGTAAACCATATCGCATTGGCAGGCTAGTGGGTGAGACACCAATGCAGTAGGGTTGAGAAGGTAGGAGCAGTGTAAAACTCATAGAAATGGGGTCTCACGGTCACCGTGAGACCCCATTTCTATGAGGCATACACTGCCCCTACCCCATAAACCATACTACATTGGCAGGCTAGTGAGTGAGACCCCAATGTAGTAGGGTTGAGATGGTAGGGGTAGTGTATGCCTCATAGACATGGGGTCTCATGGTGATATATATATCACCATGAGACCCCATGTCTATGAGGCATACGCTACCCCTACTACGTTGGTAGGCTAGTGAGTGAGACCCCAATGCAATAGGGTTGAGTAGGTAGGGGCAGCGTATTCCTCATAGAAATGGGGTCTCACGGTGATATATATCACCGTGAGACCCCATTTCTATGAGGAATACCCTACCCCTACCTTCTCAACCCTACCGCATTGGCAAGCTAGTGAGTTAGCTAGCTTTCCTATGCTCCACTAGCTTTCCAATGTCGTAGTGTTGAGAAGGTAGGGGTAGTATATGCCTCATAGAAATGGGGTCTCACGATGATATCACCCTAAGACCCCATTTCTATGAGGCATATGCTGCCCCTACCTTCTCAACCCTACCACATTGGAAAGATAGTGGAGCATTGGCATGGTGATGACTATATCACCATGAGACCTCATTTGTATGAGGCATACGCTACCCCTACCTTCTCAACCCTACCGAATTGGGAAGCTAGTGAGTGAGTTAGCTTACCAATGCTCCACTAGATTTCCAATGTGGTAGGGTTGTGATGCAGAGTAGGGAGGAAAACCTCAGAACAACATAATTCAAACCAAATCCAACAATTCTTCAATTCATAAAACCCCAACTTGACCTTATTTTATCATACCTTCAAGTTTCTCTTGTAGCATTGCAAATAGAGAATTTTCTTCACAACTTCCAAAAGAAATTCCAAATCCACAAAATAATGGGCATTTTAGATACCCATTAAGGCATATTTTATCATATCTTAAAATCTCCCAGGGTCACTTTGGACCATCAACCCCAAATCACTATTGTTGTGCTGCTCCAAGGCCAAATTAGGCCACTTTTGCAAAACAACTACTATGTAACCTCCACCCCAATGATAAAACTTCATTTCCATACCTCAACTAGACCCCAAATACATTGAATCAACAAATTTTAACCAAATAAATTCCTACCAAGTCCACAAACCACTAAACCCTTGTTTTAGGCCTATTTAGGCTTGCACAATGAGAGTTTATAGAAACTCTATTCTCCAAACCTCCAACCACTTTTCCAATAGTTCAAACACATAATTTAAGGTCTACCTATGCTATTGCAACCATCTCCCATCCTTTAACACTGAAATTTCAATAAACTTCTATTCTTAGCCACCATTTTGGCTCAAAACTTGACTGTAACACCTAGAGCATCATTCCAAATTCTACAAAACTGCTCTCCTTTCTCTTAGAAACCACTTAAAAATAGCATCCTACATCTAACTATGCCATTCCACCAAGTTATTTCAAATTTCACCAGGTGGAATGGCCTAAAAACCCATTTTGTTACACCAAACCCTCTAAATGGGGTTTACAGACACGTTCCCAAAAATATTGCAATAAAAATCTTCTAACTTGATGAATTCAACCCTAAAAAACAATCATAACTCTCTTAATTCATGCCCCCACAAGATTCAAAACATTTTAGAGCAAAAACACTCAATACGGACTTGTACAGAGGTCTACAACATCAAATTACCAGTAAAAGGAAAGGAAAAATAGTGTTTTATTATTATTTCAACTTCAAATACATTCATTCCAACCTTGCTTCGAGCCATTCAAGGCCTTTCTAAACTTGAGCCTCTCTTGCAATCATGGCATGCCACATTACCACATTTCTTTAAGGAATTCCATAAAAAAAAAATCATGTGGCCTTTGTTTATGCTAGAATACTCTTCTACAAGATGATTGTAAGTATTTTTGATGAAGTCTTGAATGTCATGTATTTCATTTATTTGAATGGATATATTTTTTAGGAACTAATATTCATCTCATTACCATGCTACAAGTAAAATTATCCACCATGCCAAAGAAACGAACAAGGAATAAACTAACAAACGAAGAGTATGAAACCAAAAAAGCAAAGGAGAGAGAATAGGTGGCGGCATATCTTGAAAAGAAGAAATTGGATATGATTGATGAAAACAAGCCAATTGAAGAGGAACCTCAACCATCAAAAAGAGAACAAGTATTGGTAGCACAAAGGGCATGAATGTGAAAGCATCGTGGTAAGACATATTCAAATACCATAGTTTGAGACACACCCTCTACTGCAAGTGAATATGAATGGACACCATTAAGCACAAGCGAATATGGAGGGACACCATCTACCACAAGTGAATATGGAGGGACACCATCTATCACAAGTGAATATGGTTGGACACCATCCACCGCATCTCAAGTTGAGAGTACATCATCACTCAGATTTGACAAAGAAGGCATGCCATCATCCCCACGTGAACCTGAAGGTATGTCTTCTACTCCACCCTCGATCGAAGGTACACAATCTAGCCCACATGAATTAAATATTGATGAAATTCCTAATGTTAAAATGTTTGTACCTAGGAGAACACCACCTAGAATTTTGTGTAGAAATCCAAAGTATTTGATTAATATTGATGAAGATATTTTTTAACACATGGAAGGTAAGATTCTAGAACACACTTGTAGAAGATATGCTAATAACATTTGGAAATCATTCTTTGAAAGGCTAAATAAGACCACAATATGTCAACTATTTGTTGAAATGATGTGGGGTATAAAATACAGAAACATCATGAAGACTCTTGGGTTGAGAACATTGAATGCATCAAGTGAAAACACTATTGTGAAGAATCTAATTTATGCTTATGAGAGTGTGGGTAAGACCTCAAACTCAAAGGATAGTAATGTCACCTGATGTGTCATTACATCGACTTTGGTAAGTAGTCAAACAAAGAGAGCTCATCTCATTAGAAAGATGAGTGAACAAATGAGAATTAGTAGAAAAACTTTATTAAGAGCCGTTCAAAAGTGATGAAGAATTGAGAGCACTGATTCAAATGAGTTATGTGCATTCTCAGGGAGACTACCAGGAAAAGATAAAAAAAAGTTGTTGAAGCAATGAGAACACTAATTGAAGAGTATTGGAATAATAGCACAAGGCCATCTTTGAATCAAAGGGATGTGGTAAGAAGGAGAATCAGTAGTCGAAACCGTGAGCCACATCCAAAGCATTTTTTGAATACAACTCAAACCCAATTTTTTTGTAAATTTCAACAGGATTATCCTCAAATTATTATTTTTCAAAGATATTTTGAAATGCTTAAACCTTTTTATGTCAAGATAAATCACACATGCACTACTTCTTGTTGTAGACAACATATTTAATTCTCTAACCATTATGATGTTTATCATTCTATATGTTTAGATTTACATACTAACAATGTTTTGCAGGATTGTGGCATAGAAGCCCCACCAACATCATCAAGAGAGTTCTTATCAAAAAAATTATGTGAAATAGAGGATGGTCAAATATTCTACAAGACAACATGCTTGGATGGTTCATGCGAGTGTTGTGGTGGCTTGCAGCGTATGCCATTATTTCAACATATGGAAAGCACAGATGAGGTGGGATAGAAACTAGTAGAGTTCAGGAAGTATAAAACAGTGGTATATGCTACAAAAGATGGGTCTCAAGAAAAAAATGTGTGGTTTGGTTATTTAGAAGATTCTAATGTATCAATTTATGTCCATGTTTTGTGACAATATAGTGTATGAGTATGCAAGGCATACCCATAGAGCCCGATGGTTGGGCATGAAATTCAAGCTATGCAAGGAAACCTTTCCAGTTGGAAACATAGTATCAATGGTTGAATTTGCAGAGAACTACACTCTACAGCCACAGAGTGAGGTGCAGTCACAGTATTACAATTCCACATAGGTTTCAATATTTGTGCACTTAGCATTCATTCATGCGGTTGATAGTACAAAGGACCAAAAGAAGGTATTGAGGGAGTATCACTTTTATATTAGTGATGATCACACACATTCTCCAGAGTTCGTGCAAGGTTGCTTCTAGATGTTCTACAATGATTTGGCTCAAAGGGGCATAGCATAAGGTCGGCATATAATATGGTCATATAACTATGTAGTATAGTTCAAGAACTCTCGCATGTTCTATTGGTTGAGCAGGATGCATGTCATTACAGGTGTTGAATATATGTGGAACTTTTGTGAGGTCAAGCATGGAAAGCGGGAGAATGATGGTGCAGAAGCATGTGTGAAAAGAGCATTAGCTTGAGAAGAGTTAAAGTATAAATACAGTGCAAAGTTGACAAATGAAAAATCAATCGTCAAGTGGTGTAATGCTTCAATAGGTCCAGGTAATGAAGGTACATCTTCATTTCATAGATTTTTTTGGTTGATGGATGATACTAATATTGCACCATATGAGGATTATTGTACACTAATACGATTGAGTGAGCTACACTCTTTCCTTAGCTCAAATACAAGTTCATGGAGTATCAATACACGAAAGATGGAATGCTTTTGTTCTTCATATACAATGCAATCCTAGAATGATTGTGAGTCAAGGGAGTGGGTTGACAAATGGTTAACAAGTTATCTTGGCCCACTTCACAAGTATCGGCCTTCGATGACATTGGAACTAACACAAATGGAATCATTGGTCGACTTTGACCACATATCAGATCTAGTTCAACCAAGTAATATATCTACTTGCTTAGTTTTTGAAATTCCTATTGTTATCTTACTTTGTAGTGTATTTGTAATGTTGACTAATTTCAAGAAATTTTTTGCACATATCAATGTAGGGCATGTTTATGCAATTATTGTAGATGAAGAAAACGAAGAGGGAACAAACTATTACTTGTTTCATTGTGTTGAGACCAAAAATAAATTGGAGGCCCCAGTTATAGATGGAGAAAACATCGAATACCTTACAGGCTCAATTGTTACTGGAACATGGCTTAGAAGGTACCCACATAAGAGTGTTAAACATCGGTTGTTTAAGGACTTTGACATGCATCGTAATATTATTCATTACTCAAACCTTGTCATGGCATCAAATGTTCATTTGACCAAATATGGGGGTAGACCTTTGAACAAGATCTTGTAGAAGGTCTGTGAGTTTGACCATGAGGCAATAATTGACACAATAAAGAGTAGAGTAGACCCAGATGGTTCGTTGGATTAATTTGTAAGCATGCACATTGGTTCTTATTAATTTATACTTGTATGCACATTAATTTTTTTGATTCCAATGCTATCATCTTATTTTAATTTTCCTATTTCTAAGTAACCTGCTAAAAATTGATTGGTGTCCCCTTGCAAAAAATGCAGATTTATGAGCCATCCAAGAGAATCTCAGCCAAAAAAGAAATGCAACATCTTTATTTTGATGATCTTTATAAATATCAATTATGATTTTAAGCCATTATAAAAGCATGTGTGAAGCTTGGTGATGGAATTTGAAGTTATTCATTTGAAGTTAATCTTATCATGAGCACCTATGATGTAGACATTATAAGAGCATCTCAAATTTCAAGTTATTCTTTTCATGAGAGGTGTTATGTGCAATAGGCACCTTGGAACTCCCAATGAAGATGTATGACTAGGAGTGACTAAGTTGAGAGACTGGCATGCCTATCCTCAATGGAAGCATCAAGATTTATGACTTGTTGTTCCCAAGTTGGAACCAAATGGTGTGGATTTGTTGTCTATAAGTGTCTTCCATCTATTTTCATATCATTTCCATTTTGGATGCTCTTTTTTTTCTTCTTTAACTTTGTGTATTTGTATGTAAACTACTAAAAATTGATTGGTCTCTCCTAATAGAAAATGTTGATTTATGAGCCATCAAAGAGAATCTCAACCAAAAAAGCAATGCAACATCCTTATTTTGATGATCTTGACAAATCCTAGTTTTGATTTGAAGCCATTATAAAAGAGCGTGTGAAGCTTAGCGAGGGAATCTCAAGTTACTCATTTGAAGTTAACGTCATCTTTAGCACCTATGATGTAGACATTATAAGAGAATCTTGAATGTATGAGTGACATTGTAAAATATTTGTGAGAAAGAAGTACCTAAGGCATTGTGCCTATGGTGCTAGGCACTTGGGGCCTTCATTTTGTAAAAGGGCTTTAGTATGTAGTGTCTTTATGTTTAAGTCATGTTTTTGTTTTGAAATAAGGTCTTTAAGACCATGTTGCAATTTTTTGTGTTGATTTTGGTTAGGAGGAGTCATTTTGATTCAATTTGGGAAAGTTGCAAAAATTGTACATTTGGAGGATTGAATAACAAAGATTCACTATTTTTTGCATTTTCCTACATTGAATTTTGCTGCTACAACAACTTGTACATTTTGGTATGGCCTAGAAGTGCTCATTTGTGCATTGGAATTGATAGAGGCGTGAACTACTTTTCATTTGCATCTTGTCTCATTTAATTTCATCAGGATTTGAGTGAGTTATAGTGTTTTAATAGCCTATTTTGCATCAATATAACTAACATACAGTCTAACTTATTATAAAAAATTCATTTATTAAAACAAATCAACCTAATGATTATATATCAATATCAATATAGCATACAGTCTATTGAAATAAACAATTGTAATGAGATTTACTCAAATATTGAAATTTATTGCTATCCTCAAATATTTATAGTTCAAGTAATGTAATCCCTTAACAATCCAAATTACAAAAGAGCAACAATCTTTGACGACCTATTACCTAAATACCATGTTAGTTACAGGAATTTTGTTTGAAGCATCAGGATCACATAGGGAACCTATACAATAAACTCTCATAATTTTTTTTATCTCAGAGTCATTTTTTTGTGGTGTCCAATTTTCACTTCATGGAAAAAGCATCAATTACAAGCAATGTAAAGTTGCAAAGTGGTGCAACTTTCATTATGTAACTCATGTGACCAAAAATATTGTTCTAACATGTCTGAATGGGTATATTTACACTACGAATGGTCCTCTTTCGCACCCAAACACGCGGAATTGCTCTGACCTACATTCAACTGGATCGATCCCTTAAGAGTCCAAAGTGCAAAAGGGCAATAATCTTTGACGGGATATTACTCGAAAACCATGATGCTTAAGAACTCTTCTTCTAAGCCTACTACAATAACCTCTCTTAGTTTGTGTTATCTCGGAGTCATTTTCCCGTGGTGTCCAATTTTTACTTGATGGAAAAAGTGTCAAATGCAAGTAGTGTAAAGTTGCAAAGTGGTGCAAATTTCGTTCTGTAACTTGTGTGACCAAACAAACTATTACAATGCATCTGGACAGAAAAAATTATTCTAGGCATGGTCCTCTTTTGCACCCAAACATGAGGAATCGCTCTGAGCTACGTTCAACCAGCTTGATCCCTTAAGGGTCCAAAGTGCAAAAGAGTAGCAATATTTGACGGGCTATTACTTGGAAACCATGGAACTTACAAAATTTATGTCTGAGCCTACAAGATCATGTTGGGCCCCTCTACAATAACTTCTCTTTTTTTATGTTATCTTGAAAAAAAATTTCCCATGGTGTCTAGTTTTCACTTGATGGAAAAAGTGTCAAATGCAAGCAGTGCAATATTACAAAGTGGTGCAACTTTCATTCTACAACTCATGTGACCAAATGGATTGTTCCAACATGTTTGATTAGGTATTTTTACACTAGGCATGGTCCTCTTTCACACCCAAACATGTGGAATTGCTCTGAGCTATGTTCAACCAGATCGATCCCTTAAGAGTCCAAAGTGCAAAATGGCTGCAAACTTCATCATGTTGTTACTCGGATATCGTGATGCTTAGAAACTTCTCATCTGAGCCTATGGGATCACATTGGACCCTTCTACAATAAATTCTCTCAGTTTTTGCTATCTCAAAGGTATTTTCTTGTGCTGGCGAATTTTCACTTGGGGAAAAAGTTGTCAAATGTAAGTAGTTGAAAGTTGCTAAGTGGTGCAACTTTCATTCTGCAACTCGTGTGATGAAACAGACTATTCCAACACACTCAAATAGTATTTTTACGCTAGGCATGGTCCTCATTCATACCCAAACATGCAGAATTGCTCTTAGCTACATTCAACTAGATCGATCCCTTAAGAATCCAAAGTACAAAATGGTTACAAACTTCAGCATGTTTTTACTTAGATACAGTGATCCTTAGAAACTTCTCATTTGAGACTATAGGATCATGTTGGGACCCTCTATAGTAACCTCTCTTTTTTTTCACTATTTTGGAGGCATTTTCCCATGGTGGTGAATTTTCACTTGGGGAAAAAGTTGTCAAATGCAAGCAGTTGAAAGTTGCAAAGTGGTGCAACTTTCTTTCTGCAACTCATGTGACCAAATTGACTATTCCAACACATCTAAATAGGTATTTTTATGCTAGGAATGGTCCTCTTTCGTACCCAAACATGCAGAATCACTTCGAGCTACGTTTAATCAGATCAATCCCTTAAGAGTCTAAAGTGCAAAATGGCTGCAAACTCCATCATGTTATTACTTAGATACCGTGATGCTTAGAAACTTCTCATCTGATTCTATGGGATTGTGTTGTTCCCCTTTATAATAACCTCTCTTATTTTTTTGTATCTTTCCCATAGTGGTGAATTTTCACTTGGGAAAAAAGTTTCCAAATGCAAGTAGTTAAAAATTACAAAGTGGTGTAACCTTCGTTCTACAACTTATGTGACCAAACAAATTGTTTCAACATATCTGAATAGGTATGTTTATGCTAGGCATGGTCCTCTTTTGCACCCAAACACGCGAAATTGCTTCGAGCTACGTTCAACCAGATCAATCCCTTAAGAGTTCAAAGTGCAAAATGGTTGCAAACTTCAGCATGTTGTTACTCAGATACCATGATGCTTAGAAACTTCTTGTCTAAGCCTATGGAATCAAATTAGGCCCCTCTAAAATAATATCTCTTATTTTTTTGTATCTCAGAGGCATTTTCCAATGGTGGTGAATTTTTATTTGGAAAAAAAGTTGTCAAATGCAAGTAGTTGAAAGTTGCAAAAGGGTGCAACTTTCGTTCTGCAACTTGTGTGACCAAATAGACTGTTCCAATGCGTTAGAATAGGTATTTTTACCCTAGGAATGGTCATCTTTCGCACCCAAACATGGGAATCATTCTGAGCTATGTTCAACCAGATCAATCCCTTAAGAGTCCAAAGTGCAAAATAGATTCAAACTTCAACACATTGTTACTCGAATACCATGATGCTTAGAAAATTATTGTCTGAGCCTGTGGGATCATGTTAGGACCCTCTACAATAAATTCTATCATTTTTCTCTATTTCAGAGGCATTTTCCTGTGGTGGAAAATTTTCACTTAGGGAAAAAGTTGTCAAATGCAATTAGTTGAAAGTTGCAAAGTAGTACAACTTTCGTTCTACAACTCGTGTGACTAAACGGATTGTTCCATAACATCTAAATAGGTATGTTTATGCTAGGCATGGTCCTCTTTCACACCCAAACACATAGAATCACTCTGAGCTATGCTCAACCAGATCGATCCCTTAAGTCCCAAGTGCAAAATGACTGCAAACTTCAGCATGTTGTTACTCGAATACCATGATGCTTAGAAAATTCTCATCTAATCCTATGAGATCACATTGTACCCCTCTACAATAACCTCTCTCAATTTTCTATCTTAGAGGTATTTTCCCGTGGTAGAAAATTTTTACTTGGGTAAAAAGTTGTCAAATGCAAGTAGTTGAAAGTTGCAAAGTGGTGCAAGTTTCATTCTACAATGTGTGTGACCAAACGGACTATTCCAATGCATCTGAATGGGTAAATTTATGTTAAGAATGGTCTTCTTTCACACCTAAACACGCAGAATCACTTTGAGCTACATTCAATTGGTTCGATCCCTTAAAGGTCCAAAGTGCAAAAGGGAAGAAATCTTTAACAGGCTATTACTCAGAAACTGTGACACTTACAAACTCTCCATCTAAGCCTATGAGATTGCGTTGGGCCCCTCTACAATAACCTCTCTCAGTTTTTGTTATCTCAAAGTCATTTTCCTGTGGTGTTCAATTTTTACTTGATGGAAAAAGTGTCAAATGCAAGTAATGTAAAGTTGCAAAGTGGTGCAACTTTCTTTTTGCAATTCATGTGACCAAATAAACTACTCCAACATGTCCTAATAGGTATTTTTATGCTATGTATGGTCCTCTTTCACACCCAAACACACAAAATCACTCTGAGCTATGTTCAACTAGCTTGATCCTTTATGATGGCATGCAAAACAATCGAAAAGAGAAACATACACACGACGGTTGAGAAGTCCGAGTTTTCCACACAAAAAGCACATGATCATCCTCAAGTATAGCAAGCACAAGACATTTTTCAATTATCCTCCTTTCCCTTACAACAATATACAACCAATTGTAAATGTGTACAATGGTGGAACTTTGAAACATTTTATTTTTCCTCAATTAACAACTTTGGTTGTAAAGTATTTTGTCATTTTCATTTGAAATGATTTTCTATGCTTGAAAATTAGAGTCTAAGAGAAACAAGTGATGCTCTCACGTACATTTATTGAGTTGTTTGAATCAAAGGATTAAATATATTGGAACCTTTTTATGAAACATTTCATGGAATACCAATTGAAAACGTGTTTTTTGCTTTTAGATAAAGCATTTCATGGAACTCTTTGGATTAAATTGAATTGAGACATGTAAGAACAAGGGAGCATTAGGAAATACATTTCTCAAGGATTTTAAATAAGTCTTCTCTCTCGTTGCAATTTTGGGTGGATTATTACTTTCAAAGTATTGGGAATGCTTTGCCTATTTTCTAGTTGGCAGTTGCCATTCTAGAAGGCTCATCTCTTGATATATTTTATACTCATTCTTAATCAATTATCAAGTTAATAATCAATGCATTTATTTATAGTTAATCTTTTATTTTCAATTTGTGCAATTTTGAAATTTGTAACTCTACTAGTATTCCTAGAAATATCGAATTTGTTTAGCATTAACTAATAAAGTTATTTAGTATCAATCAATTAATATCCAAGACAAACCATGAAGGACAACAATGATCAATGCTAGGGATAACCAATTAATAAGTATACATGTGAATAATTCAAGCATGAACATGTGAATAAGGGAAGCACAAGTACTCAAAAATACACAAGCATTGAAGTATACACATGAATACATAGTATACACAAATTAATACAAAGTATATGCATGAATACAAGGTATACACATGAAAACACGTAAGTTGCAAAGTATACATTGGAATACACGTAAGTCACAAAGTATACACGTAAGTTGTAAAGTATACACTTGAATACACATAACTCATATCTATTGAACCATGGATTTATAATGCAAATATGGACACCATCGATAAAAAAATTGTATTAACCAAATAGCCATGTAGGCATACATCAATATATGGCGATATAAGTATAAAATATAGGTACAAAATAGCCATATAGGCTTATGAGAATGTCATATAGGCATGCAATTTCAAATATGTCCAATACAAAATATGTACAAAAATGCCATATAGGCATACAACAAAAGGCTCTGGAATCAAAAGTCATCGCTCTCCATGCTATCGAAATAAAATCTTGTCATTTTCTAGTCAATCGAATGGTGATATTTCTGTCACTCAATTATGCTACAGTTGAGGAGTGCTCCTGGTGCTCCTCCTAGGGTTTAGTTCTTGGTCAAGTCTTATCTATTACAATTAGAAGTAAAAACATTAATATATAGAAATTAATTGAAAAAATGATATATTTAAAAAAATAATCACTTACCGCCATCTGATGATCACTCTCCATGAGGGAAATATTCAAATACCCATGCTAAGGTGTGCTAAAGCCCTATATAAACTATCCAAATAGAAATTAAATACGAATCAATAATGGTTTGATTTTCACTAACATCTATAACAATGAATGTAAATTGAAATTTAGTAATTTGTCTCATACCTCCCCTGTCAAAGCCATTGAGTATTCTATAGTAGATGAAACATCAATCTCCATTTCCCTCTGAACATTTAGAGCTTCTTCCACTTGCAACATCTGAAAATAAAACAACAAATTATTCAATCATGAAAACTACAATAGCTGTTTGAAAAAATGCCTCAGAGAAATGTGATCTCGTGGTGATGGAATGGCATTCCATCACCATGAGACCACATTTCTTCAAGGTATTTTTTCATACTACTCACTGCCTTGACTATGATATTGCTTACTATTATGCTTTGATAGAAATTTTTCCAAGCATCCATAGTTTGTTGGAAAGCACCTATTTTAGGATTTTAGCCATAGCAACAAGGAAGTAAGTAGTTTGATAAAATGCTTTGGTACACATGTATGGAAAATGTGGTATCATAGAAAAGGTGGTGAGTTTTTTGAAGAAATGTGGTCTCATGGTGATGGAATGGCATTCCATCACCATGAGACCACATTTCTTTGAGGCATTTTTTCAAACTACTCATTGCCTTGTCTATGTTATTGCTTACTATTATGCTTTGATATTTTTTTTCCAAGCATCCATAGTTTGTTGGAAAGCGGATTTTTTAAGCTTTTAGCCATAGCAGCGAGGAAATGAACTATTTGATAAAATGCTTTGGTAGACATGTATGGAAAATGTGGTAGCATAGAAAAGGCCGTGAGTTGTTTGAAAAATTGTCTCAAAGAAATTGGGTCTCATGGTGATGGACATCACCATGAGACCACATTTCTTTGAGGAACTTTTTTAAACAACTCATTTCCTTTTCTATGCTATTGCTTACTATTATTATTTCATATATTTCTTCCAAGCAATCCATAGTATAGACAAGGCAGTGAACTGTTTGAAAAGATGCCTCAGTAAAAAGTGGTCACATGAAATTCCATGACAAGCAAATGCAATTGGAAGCTGCTCCTACTTATTACTTATGCTATGTGAAGTAATTGCATCACTGCTTATGTTGACTTTCTAAACAACTATATTGTAGTTGAAATTTTGTCATCGATCAACATCTAGTTATTAGTTATGGAATCTGAAGTAATGTTTTGAGTTTGAAGGATGTGCAATGCAACATAATCAACGATATGAATATAAACTACATAAATCTATTAAGTACAATTCATTACTTAAACTATTTATTCTATTACCTACATGTAGGTTTGACTAAATCCACTGGCACTAGGAGGTGTTCCCTCGAAACCTTCAATATTAGCCTATTCAACATCCAAAATCAAATATTAAAATACCATTCATAAAACAATGTTATTAACATGTAATAAATTTATAATTTTTTACTAGTTACATACCTCAATGGTAGGTGCAATGGAGAAATAAGCAAGTGTAGGGCTGATGTATCCAATATCAACATTGTGACCCTACAATTTTATTAAAATCATAAAACTAAATTAGTTAATCTTGCATTTCAAAATTGAAATTTAATAAATTAAATTCAATGAACATGTTAACTTTTACCTGAGTATCAATGCCATAGGCATCATGCAAAATGTAAGTTTCCTTCACCATCTCCATAGCTACAGATGGATCTTGTGTAGCAGCCTCCTAAGTGTCGGTGGGGTCATATGAACAAGTCACCCCATAAGATTGATACAAATGGGATCGAACCCCACCACTTGAAGATTCCCCTAGATGGCGATGTAGAATAGGGCTAGCATGCTAGATGACACTTTGGGTCAAAGAATTGATGGCCTGCAAATTCCCTATGTTGGCACTCTCCTTCATGACGAAAGGGATAACAATCTACTCATGAGGTAGCCTAGTGAGAGGTCATCTCCCTTGCCGTGTAGGATCCTGTTGTGCATCGGGTCTATCTTGAGCCAACCCCCCACCTCTCCCCTAGAAGTCCCTCATATCAAAATAATTTGGGATTTTATTCAAGATGAACTCATAGCATAGTTTCCTAAGGAAATATTGCAGGACTTCATAATTGTCACATGGTGGGTAATCAAAAACCATGTACCACCTATCCCAAAAAAAGTTCCTAATCTATTGGTGGTGGCACCAATGAATAGGAAACCTCTTCGCATTAAGGGTAATATTTTCCTTTATGCGTGGGTCAATGAATAATGAGCACAAATCAAATTTTGTAATTTTTAAATCTTTTACATCTTTATATGATAATTTATCCTAGTAATAAGCCCTAGCCGCTTGACTCCTATCTTGCCAACTAGTTAATTATTTGTTGATTAAATCTACATGTTTTAACATTTCTTTGAGTGAAGTTTCCAGGGTCATTCTTTCCATAGTTGAACCATTTGGATCATTCAACCTCCTGATTAAATCCTCAATTTGTTTTTTATTGTTCTTAATTTCACTCATTAAGTTTTGCTAAGTGCCAGGAGGATGTTGAGGGATTGGTGGAGGAGATTTTTGTTGTCGTTGATTAACTTGAGGATTTTGTTGTTGTTGTTGTTGTTGTTCTTTTTGTGCTTGTTGATTAGTTTGTTCCCCTTGTTGTTTTTATTGTTGAGGATTTTGAGGAAGGTTTGCAGGTTTATTAACATCTCCTACAAATTCAAAAAATAAATATCAAAAACAACCTAAAACTAACAAATTCAAAAAAAAAAAATCCTTACCTCTCAGACCTCCTCGTTGATGTGGTGGCATCCTAGCAATGAAATAGCAATATTTTGATGAATCTCACAAAATGGATCCTCCCAGAACGTGAGCTCGAAAATGAGGGGTTTTGGCCAAGGGCAGAAAAAAGGAACACAGTCACAAAAGAGAATGATTTTGATTTCTTTTTTTTTGCTTTTAATAGCTCATAATGCAAGTGCGTTATAACGAGCTCACGTTATGGGCTCGTTGTGGTCGAGCCTTAGACTCATCATACCAAGCCACAATGCACTTGTGTTATGAGCTTTCAAAAAAAATTAAAAAATTTGGCCACAAATTGGCTACCCATCTTTTTGCACCTGCCCTATGAGTTAGTTTAATACTTTGCTTGGTTTCAAAATAATACAAAAACAAACATCCACTATCTTCCTCAAAATTTCAAGCACTTTGGCTTAAATATGGATATCTTTTGAAAATAGCCTTGATATTACTACTTGTCCTAAGGATTTATATCCTTATAGATTTCTAAATATCTTGACTTATATCAAAATCCATATTTTCCAAAGACAACATAGGCAATTATGGCATCAACCTCATGGTTCTCACAAAATGGACATTGTGAAAGTTATGATGTTTTTGACATAAACATTTAGTTTGAAAACATAACCAAGATAAGTGTTTGTGGTAAAAATAACCTCATTAATCCAAGATTAAATCAAATGAACACCCCACATTGATGTATGTTCAAATCGTTGACTCCCCGAACACAAGAAAATTGAGACAAGGAAAAACATTGCAAACATTGAGTCCAAAGTCATTCTCATTTTTTCAAAATCATTGGGTCATATTTCCAAAATAATTTGAGTCCTATTTTACCAAAATCATTGAGTTCTTGGAGTTATTATCACTATAGAAGTCTAGCATTATTCTCACTACCTTTGTCTTGTCAAAACAAAGGTTTAAGTTAAGTCAACATTGGGTCAAACATCTCATCCACCCCTTCATCAAATTTCATCCTTCACTTCACCAAACTTTACAAAAAATTTGAATGCACCAAGTACTTTTGGACTTGAACATCAATCAAACCCCAAACCCTAACTTGTCTACTTTGTATGAGAAATGTATCCTTTTCCATGCATTTGAGTAAGTTAGTTATCACTTTTTGACTAGTCTATCTTGAAGGTCACAAGTCTACCCTAAAGATTCTCAAGTTCATAAACATCCTTTATCCAAACATCAAACAATCAAATTTAAGTCAAAAGTGTTGTCCTAAAACATTTGCAAAGATCACTTCCCACATCATTCATCCTTTTCATCTCCCATTATCACCATTGCTCCAAACAACTTATAATGTCTCTTTTAGCTAGATTTGAGTCAACTAGAGATTTCAAACATTACAAATCTCAACACACCTCTCCCATCATTGAACCACAATCTATGGTTACAACAAGATCACAACACAAGATAATCATGGAGAAAACAAAAGTCTTATCTACCACCAATGATCCAAATCCTCAAGAATTTGATCTGAGAAGTCATGTTACCCCATTGCAACAACCCTCATCCCCATCAGGACCATATGAGATAGAAGACATCACGAACAACCCATTTGGACTTACTAGAGAAGAAATCATGGAACATCAAGCCTTAGAAAATGTAGATCCAATTTCCTCATCTTTTGTTGCACAATCATTGACACAAGGCTTGACTTCATCTATGATTCAACCAACTCCATCCCTTGTTCCAAGTCAACCGTTAACATCTAGTCTTGCAACTCAACTAGGAACCAACCTTGGTCTCACTTCATGTCTAGGAACAAACACAACTTTGGGTATTCACAAAATGACCATTCCATTAACCACCAACCTTCCCCAAGACACAAGTTGGATACCAACCTTTGGAAAACCACTTAAATTCCATGATGCCACAAAAATCTTGACATTTAGAGCACAACCATCTTAATCCATCATCACAAATACCCCAATTATGCCTAATGTTACACAAGGTAATGTGAACCAAGTACCTCAAGTATGAAAACAAGGGAAAGTTAACACTCTCATGCAAATTCAACCCTTGAAAAGTGGTTCTAGGAACCTCATTGACACAATGAAACAAGTGGTTATCCAAGCTACTCAAGTCAATCCACCATCTACATCAAACCCATCTATCGTCAACCCTAGTCAAAACAACACCTTGGTTACAAATTCCATAAACCAAGGTAATACCTTGGTCACACCTCAAATACAACAAGGGAACCTTTTTAATCAATGGACTCAAGGCCCTAGTATGTCATTACCATCACAAAATCTAATGGCATCATCCTCATCATTTCCCATGGTCCCCTTTACCATGCAAAAACAATTGAAACCTCAAACTTACATTCCTCCACCTCAATCCACTATCTTGTAAGGAATGCTAAAACAAGGGAACCCTTAACCTCTCATCAACAATCCACCACCTGCAAAAAACATAAACACCCAAAACCCATCACAAATGTCTCAACAATCAAATGATCCTACATTGCAAGCACATGCCTTAGCTTTACAACAAGCACAACAAGCTTAACAGCAAGCCATCTAGAACAACAACATATCCAGCAAGCAACCTTAGTAGCACAACAAAAACATTAATCATCCTTATTAGCACAACAACAACAAGCTCATCAGGTAGCCCTAGCAACATAACAACACCAAGCTTATCAGCAAGCCATCCAACAACAACAACAACAAGCGGCCTTAGCAGCATAACAAATCCAATAATCAGCCTTAGTAGCATAGCAACAATGACAAGCCCAACAAGCCACCTTAGTTGTGCAGTTCAACAAGCTCAACAACAACAAGCCCAACAAGAAGCATTACAAGCCCAAAAATATTCCCAACAACAAAAATTGATTGTGCAACAACAAGGTTCCTATTATAACCCTCAATCGAACATCGTCAATACAAACACATTAGGAACATATACATCAATACCCCAATCACCTTCATAGAATCTCACACCACCATACACCTCATACAAAACCTTATCATATCATAATCTCGCATACAACCCATCCATCATCCCAACATATATGTTCCTTCAGCAAACTTGCAAGACAGTCTAGCATCACAACTTAAGGCGTTGTCACAAGAAATGCAGGATTTTTAGATGGGAAAGACAAAGAAGCCTCATACACATAATCTATGTCCATATCCATTAGATCAAAATATCACAATGGTACCATTCCCTCCCGGATTTGAGGGGAAATCATGTAGACCACATCAAAGAATTCAATGTCATGTGTATGGAGGTTGCCTACAATGATTCCTACTTAATGCACCTCTTTCCACAAAGTTTGATAGGCCCAGCCATGGATTGGTTTTCTCAATTGCCTCCAAGTATCAAAACTTTCCAAGAAATCATTGACAAATTCATAGATCACTTCTCCTTTAATCTTGACATGGATGTGAGCTTAGAAGAGTTGTATACTCTCAAACAAAACACAAGAGAATCTTTTGCTAGTTTATTGCAATGATGGAGACAAGAGCTAGTAAGAACAAGTGGCCCCTTCCCAATGAACAACAAGTGGGAATTATCATAGAAAATATAGATATAGATCTATCCTTCCACTTGAAAGTTTAGTGCATTAACTCTTGTGATGAGCTTTTCCCTAGAGCCCTTAACATTGAGAGATCCCTAATCTCACAAGGAAACACACAAGTGTATAAAGACAATTTCCCAATCACTAGTTTTAATGACAAGCCCCACTATTGGGCCAAGAAAAAGAATGTTACTAGTGATGGTGTTGTTGATGAAAAGGTGGTCTTAACTACTCCTAGAAAATAAAACACCCAAACCATGAATACACAACAACCATACACGTCACTGTCAAACAATCAAACAATCAATGTTGCAAACACTCAACATGAACAACAGAGAACAAACAATGCTCCTAAGCAACAATTCACTCCCTTAGGGAAACCTATGGAAGATGTGTTGAAGAGGTTGATACAGTCTAACCTTATCACACTCCCAAATTTCTCAAACTATCAAGAGACACAAATCAAACCTAGTAACTATAGATAAGATCACTTTTATGAATTTCACTAGTATAGAGGTCATAGCACACAAAATTGTTTTAGGCTCAAACATATAATAAAAGATCCTATTGAACAAAGAGACATTGAGGTCAATTGAAAATTTGGGAATGAAAATCTGAAAATTTACAAGAACCCTATGCTTGATCATGGAAAAAAAAAGATCTGACAAAGGCATCAACTTCAAACAATACCCAGGATACCATGTTGAGACATATTTATTGTTAGTATGTGGTGACTGATCATGCTATACTATATAGCCCATGGTATACTGTACATCCCAAACCCCTGTCCTTGTCGGGGTCTGGGGCCAGGTTGGGCCTCGAGCAGGGGTTCGGGGGTAGCAGCCCCCCTCCTACTTTTTTGCGTGATCACCGAAAAAGGAAAAAATCAATGAAAAAAGAAAAATCTGATTTTGTAGAACCTAAAATCTAGAAGCTTCTAAGCTTGTTAAAAAGGGGTTTCGAATGGGTATTATGGTATGATGAAAAATGCGATTATTCGCAAGATTTTAATATGTTTTACACTGGATAATAAAAGTATTGGATGGCTACGGTTTGGTGGATGTAGCCCTAATTGGGTGAACCATGTTAAATTCTTTGTTTTAAGATTTATTATGGGTGTGTTTTAGTTTCTCTGTTTATTATATAGATCTACATTTAATTGTTAGATATATTCCATTTCTAACCCTAACATTTACGTTGTTTATGAGGAATCAGATATGTATCAAGATACTATTTTGAAAGAAAGTCCAAACCCATCAATAGTGTTTAGCACTATTTTATACCGTAATGACATCAAGCGGATATCAAATTGTGATATATCTCCCATATATGACTCAATGATTGGGCATGTTGAAGAAGTTCCAAATGAGCTAGAAATATCCCTTATTGTACCCATACCCACAAAATGTTGCGAAGAGTCTTTTACAGATGATATATCATCCACCCAAGGATCATGTCAAGAGGAGGCTCTTGAGGATAATGAAATTTATTTCAAATCAAGTCAGGATCAAGATCCCCTATCCCCAGAGTTTCACAAATAACTAAGGGACATCTTCCAAACCATTTTAAGCTCCAAATATGTCCCATATATCACTCCTGGGATGTTTCTTTTAGATGGAAATATAGACGTTCTTCATCCAAAACATGAATCTCCCACTCTTGATATTCCTACACAAGAGCAAGTAGTAGTCGAGATTATTGATTCTTACAATGATTGTGCATCATCAACATCTTTTGAATCAATACCAACATATTTTGGAATAATGTCAATAGATAATCATGTCATAGAATCAAATAAAATAGTTCATGAGCGAGCAACAGTCAATATTATTGATTCTTATAGTGATTGTGCATCATCGACATTTTTTGAATCAACACCAATATCTTTTTTAAGCAGTATTAATAGATAATGATGTCATAGAACCAGATAAAATAGTTCATAATCCTAAATAGCAGGAACCCATATCAACATCGTGTGTTCACGACAAGTCATATTCAATGGCTATGGATCAGAGGATATATCATCAAGGAAAATGATAAGGTACTGATAATACCTTCACAACATTGGGGGAAATCTTGTCTACAAAAAACATCAACATATGGGGCATGAAGAATCCTTATGATGAAAATGTTGTCAACGCTACGACTAGTTGTATATTGAGTTGGCATTCACCCATCATCTCATACATAAATTGGGACCAACGTAAAAAGAAGAATTCATATCAAAGCAAGGAAAAGATCATCAAATAAATCGAAGCAGTAAAGCAAAAAGGGCACGTTAAGTACAAATGAATACCAAAGAAAAATAAAGAAAAACATCCCTCAAAAACTCCATTAGGCAAAGAAACTATGGGGAAAAATCAAAAAGGGAAATGTATCCATCAAAAGAGTCCTCAAATTCAAAAGAAAGATTCTCAAGCAAGGAACAAAGTATATCCATTGGTTGGTCCTAATTCCATGAAAACCTTCATCCCCATCCATCATCACTCATCTTCCTGAGTTTGGATAGTCAAAGGTTCCAAACTATCAACCAATTCATCTCATATTCCTTCATGCATGACACCATACACTCCATTCGCAATATCCAATTCTTGCATTGATTGTGTGTTGGCAGCCACTCTTCATCATAAGGATTTTGAAGGTACCATATCGCGATGTGTCCACATAGAAAAGGTTAATTCTGGTATCCACAAGGAAAATCAAAGTTCTTCAAGGTTGAATTCAAGTGCTCGTATCTTAGTAAAACAAATTCTTTAGGAAGGATATCACTGGCACATTATGATAGTGACCTCCACATCAGTTCCACCAGGTGGTTCAACATGAGGGTAAAATTTTCAAAAAAAAAAATCAAAAAATCAAAAAATTAAGAAAATAGTAAAAATAAAAATCATCCTCTAGTGAAAACCATTACGGTGGTGCTTTGGGAAAGTACTATGATGAAAACCTAGAAAACAGGCTTCATGAGTAGAATTGAGCATTTATATGATCTGTCTCAGAAAGAAGCATCTCATCCTTATGATAAATCCAATGTTCCCTCCATCCATCCAATCCAGATTCATCCAGATATTCCACGTTATCTTGATCTTGACAAAGATTCGGCATATAATTCAACTCTACACATGGAAGACTTCTTACAAGATCTTTACCATTTTATCTCATGAAGTCCCATAGCCCATATCTAGCCTACTAAAACTTTGTCAAACTCTTCGCATATACATTGCCTATCTTGGTTATCCATTGCATTATAAAGAATCGCTAAAAATTGGGGGTAGGTTATTGCACTCTTGTTTTCAAATAACTCTTAATCCATGTCTTATATCTCACAATGTGACATCGACATTGTGATCTAGGTATCGTTTTCCTTAAAATCTCATCAAAAATCCCAAAAACATTTGCAAAATCTTGTACAGCTAAAATCCAAAAACATTCAAAAAATTGTAACGAAAAAATCCAAAACATCCAGAAAACATCAAAAACCCTAAAAAGGTCAAACATCAAAAATCCACAAAGTAGTACCCTTGTTGAACTACGGTGTCTTTGAGCTTGAACGTAGGCAAGGCCATCATTGATGTGCCCCCAAAAACACCCTAGGTCAATCCTTTAGGAGTTCGTCATAATAAACTGACTTTTCCATCACTGTTCATATTTTCATCTTTATTAATAGGTCGAGTCAGTCGAACTACGTGGTCTCTACATGTATAGTGTAGGAAAGGCTTATCTTTGATCAACCCTCGAGACCCCTAGGATAGGCCTTTTAGGTTAAGTTCTTGGTCAAAACTTTCGAAAATCCCAAAACATCCAGATAACTTTGAAAATCTCAAAAACATCCAAATATCTTAGAAAACACAAAAACATCCAAATATCGCAAAATCCCCAAA
Organism: Sequoia sempervirens; assembly: GCA_007258455.2. Taxonomy (NCBI): domain Eukaryota; kingdom Viridiplantae; phylum Streptophyta; class Pinopsida; order Cupressales; family Cupressaceae; genus Sequoia; species Sequoia sempervirens. The sequence continues at coordinate 12,201,745 of VDFB02179234.1, forward strand.
ACATTCCAAAAACCAAAAAATACAAAAACATTTGAATTTTGAAAATCAAAAAACAATAGAAAACATTTAAAAAACCCTAAACAACCTCATATAATCTGAAAATCCTAAACATTCACATAAACTTTCAAAAAGACCAAAAAAATAGCCTCAAAACATTTTCAAAATACCAAAAACATTAAAATATTCTAGAAAATCCAAAACCATCCATCCCATCTCGCTTTCACCCATAATAAATCGATTGTGACCTTCAACCTTTGGCGAAACAAAAAGAAACAAGCATAGCAAGTCGTAAAGTGAGAACCTAAGCGTCAAAATCTAAAGTCTAAATCATAGGTAAGTACATTAGTGAAGTTTATATCAATGGATTGTCTTAGCATCATCATCCTAATATCAAACAACCCCTAATCAACATGTCCTAGGATGTATCCTTCCTACAATGGGCATCAGTATTAGACATCATCTTAGCTAAATTAAACCAGGCAAGATATATGGATAACATTGATTGTTTGTTTTTGATCTTTTCTTATGATTTCTCTTAATGGCCCATTCTGAGGACCTCTCAATGATGTCTATCAAAAATTATTTAGGGAGAAAGGAATGGGGCATTGATCATTATCTTTCATTTTTTGTGCTTGTGGATACTCTTGTAAAATAATCTTGGTGCATACTTGCTTAGTTGTGTGTAAGGAAGTTTTTTGGAGTATGTTGTTGACTATTGCGTATGCTTTGGTCCAATGTATTCTTTAATCTTCTAACTTTCATTCCAATGAGGTTTCTGTATGTCAAGGTGTGAACAAGAACTATCATATCTATTTGCTAAGTCAAAGTACATTACACTAGATACAACGCCGTCCTAGTTATTAATACCTTGATGCATCATATCTATGTGTTATATCAAACAATAAGGAACGACAGAAAATCCCAATACCGAAATGTGAGCAAATCATCATCCTACATTCATCCTCATCCTGCATTTCTCATCACCATCTCTAATAAAGTCTCGGTGGATCATAGACTTGTTGGATCTTTTGAAGAAATCTCAAAATCAATGGTCAATCCATTCATCTTATTCTTCTACTTATTCTTCTACCTTTACTAACATTTTTTCCAAGCATCAAATCTATGTGATCTACATCGACATATACATGAGGCTACCCATAGTTGATGACTGACTATATATCCTAAAATCTGTCTACATCAATATCTAAGCTAGCATGCCAACAATCCCTCTTCCAATAGGGCACAATGGGGCATCTATATCATCTTCAGCTCAACAATTTGAGAATTTGCAGCTCTTTGATTCAAAAGCAACTTGAAATCTCAAGCATCTCAAGCATAAATCTGATTTTCACCTATCATGAGCTCGATCAGAACACTTTATTCTCTGATCGATCTCTTGAGGGGGAAACCAACCATCTTTCGATCATATCGATATCAAATCATCTAACGGACTTTGTTCCTATCCTTTCTAGCAAATCTTGATCAAATTATCAAATCAATAGTGGGGATATATCTTTCCCTACAAACCCTCATGTTATTCAACACAATCCTTACATTGTTGTGAATCCTCAACAATGTTATCAATCAATCAATCAGATCAATCAACTTTGGCTTGGCTATCAACATCTCAAAGAGATCATCGATATCTATTTTTCATCATTATCAACATCGAATTTAGCATCAGTCTTTGAACCAATGCAACGAGTACATTGCTTCAAAGAGGGGAAAAATGTAGACACTTAAAAAAGTTTCAATGGATCACATTGGCTAGCTAACATCATTTCGTCTTAAAACCCATCCTTTTTTCACTTAATTGATTGAATTAGCCTAGTTGATTAATTAATTATATCATTTATGTCCATTAACCTTCTAAGAATTGGCTATGAAGGTAGCCACCCAAGATCTAGAGGCCTAATAGAAAGCACAAGCATAAGAGAGATAGAAATAAGATGACAAGAATAAACTATATTCTACCAATAATGCAAATATGATGGAATGAGAAAAAGTACATAGGAGACCCCTTGGTTATATAGCCAAGGTAAGAACATAGAAGGGCATAAGATTATGACAAGTTTCGTAATCTTATGATATGAGACAACTATGAAAAGCTATCACTCCACCTAAAGTGGAAAAGTGATAATGTGATAATCACCACAAAGGTGGATCACCCACAAAAGGTGGAGAGATAATCACATGATGTGTCCACAAAAGGTGGAAGTGATAAATTAATGACATGTCAAGTCCACCAAAAGTGAAAAATATCCAACAACCTCCTATGTGGTCCCTAAGTAAACTTAACTAAGGTGTAATCATGACCTAGGACAAGGTACAACACATTTAATTACACCAACACCCCCCCTTAAGTACAGCTTAGGGATTATGTACACAAATACAAAAAATGCAAGATGGGTCCTAGCTACTAGGCCATGTTAGGTACCCATGTACACACATAATGCAATCTCTCACAAATGGAGAAAAGGAGAAAACACAGTGGGACAAAAATCCTCCCCAAAAGAGAGAAACAAAACAAGAAACATACTATAGGAAGGATAAAACCTCAAGTGAGGAAAAAGTCCCCCGCATAAGAAGAATGAAGATAGTCCATGCAACCCCCCCTCAATGGAGAGTCACTGCTCAAATGTCATAATGTCAAGAGTCCCCAAATCTTAGCTGAAGAAGGAGACAAAGAAGAACAAGGTGAGGAATGATGTAGAGCGGACCAAGGACGATGATGAGTCATCCAAATGTTGTTTGAAAAGAAATGCCAAACTGTGACAAGCACTAATAGAAGGAATCAGGTACAACTACAGAAGATGCCACATAACTAGTGATTGAGTTGAATTTGTCAACTCAAGTGTAACTACAAAATCTGTTGATGAAGAACTGTAGATGAATCCACACTGCAACAGGAATAAGGTTGGAACCAAGAAGACAACTGTGTGAGCATCAATTGAATGCCCATCAATAGAAAATTGGTACAATCTATGTCTCACTAGAGCCATGCACAAGTTGTACAATCCAAGTCTCATTGGAGCCATGCACCAAGTCTCTGGATGTAGAACCGAACTTTTGAAGATAGGTAGAGTGCTTCCAAAATAGGAGTGCCTATATGGTGACTAGTCCATCTCACCGAAATGCATGGGTAACTAGCCACTACATTCGCTGAGTAGATAAGAACTAACACTAGATACATAGATCAATCCAAAGAAGTATACAATATGACAGAGTACACTGAACAGTAGATTGTGGCACTTTATTTTAGTACGATTACAACATTACAAAGAGGAGAACTACAATCAACATGATGCAAAACTGGAAATGTTGATGAAAAAGCCAACCAAAAGAAATCCATAGCTGAAGACTATGAAGAAAGCCCTCCAGGTGGATGTCGGTAGGAGTAACTAACCCCTGTTGACTGTCGATTAGAGGAACAAATGGTCCAAGACAAGGCTCGATCGGTAGGCAAAATTATTTTCCCAGGTTTGCTTATTATTGCATGATTTGTTTTTAAAAAAAATATTTAGTTAAAAAGCTCAATTTAAAAACTTTATTAAAGAAAAAACTTTATTATTAAAAAATAATAAAGAAATTTTTTATTTTTTAATGTAAAAAGCTTTATTAAAACATAATAAAGAAAAAAAAAAAAACTTTATTAAATAATAATAAAAAAAAAACATAATTTTGTTTTCTTCATTATTAAAAAAACTTTAATAAAATTATTAAAGAAAAAAATTATAAGTTTTATTTTTTAAAAACTTAATAAAAAATCATTAAAATCTTTTATTAAAAAACTTTAAATAAAAAGTTTTTATTTAAAAACTTAAAAAAAAACTTAAAAAATGGTTGCAGGGGCCAACAGGGGCCCCGCCGCCTGTCACGGCAGAGTCGTGGCAGTCGGCGGTACTGTCTGCCAGCCACCGCAGACCCTGCAGAGGGTACGGGGTACCCTGCGGTCTGCGTAGGGTACTTCGTACCTTCTGCAGGTCTTATAGTTTTTTTTTTTTAAATTAATATAAACTTTATTAAAAATGCACGATTTTATTATTATTTTTTTTAAAATTGCAAATATTGCAAAAAAATAATTTATTTTTAATAAAATCGTACCTGCACAAGTAGGGTCGTATGGCCCGCCTACTAAATTTTTTTTGCCTTCGAGAGCAACTTGTCTAAATTCAATGATTTGACAGTTGATTTAGGGGTTTTTGTCCCTTCTGGATGCAATGGCGATGTCCTTTTCAGCTGAAAATGCTCTAAAGTGGTAGCTAGCTCCTGGATCTGGCAACCACCTCCAATCTTCAACCCTTTGTAGATTTGGCCTCCAATGTCTAACTGAGATGAAACAAAAGGAAAATCTAACTTTCTTGGGCACTCTGGATGCAATAGTGAGCTCATATCTGATGCAACAATCTCCCAAAATGCACCTACAATACAAGGCCAAAAATGGAACCTTCTAGAATCTCTCCAAATGACTAACTAAAGGCACTCTAATAGCTCTAATACCATGTAATAATTGGCTATGAAGGTAGCCATCTAAGATTTAGAGGCCTAATAGAAACCACAAGCATAAGAGAGATAGAAACAAGATGACAAGAATAAACTGTATTCTGCCAATAATGCAAATATGATGGAATGGGCAAAAGTACATAGGAGACCCCTTGGTTATATAGCCAAGGTGAGAACATAGAAGGGCATAAGATTATGACAAGTATCATAATATTATGATAAGAGACAACTATGAAAAGCTATCACTCCACCTAAAGTGGAAAAATGATAATGTGATAATCACCACAAAAGGTGGAGAGATAATCACATGATGTGTCCACAAAAGGTGGAAGTGATAAAGTAATGAAATGTCAAATCCACCAAAAGTGGAAAATCTCCAACAACCTCCTATGTGTTCCCTAAGTAAACTTAACTAAGGTGTAATCGTGACCTAGGACAAGGTACAACACATTTAATTACACCAACAAACCTAACTCATCAAGTCGGGTTAATTCACCCCCTTTCACGCTAATGCTTCATCTCATTAAATTAAATAAATCAAACTATTTAATTTAATTCCCTAAGTCATCTTATATAATGAAATAACCCTAAGTTATTTAATTAAATGTCATTTCACCTTTCCCCCTTTCATTAAATCATTTAATTTAACGAAAATCACTTTAATTCTTCAAATCCCCTAATTGTGTAATTAAACTATCTTCCTCCAAAAGAGGAATATTCCCATGGAATATTCCTTATCCCTTTTTTACACAATTAAAACTTTCTTTTAATTTACAAAATATCTTTTATCCTCACCCATGAGAATATTCCAAAGAATATTCTCTCTCCTCCAATCAACTCACTTGGCTTCTTGAGCAAGCTAAACCATTAAAATTTTGAACAAGTCACGTTTAACCTATGTGAATAGGTCAAAAGTGTGTTTGTTTGGAGCAAATGTGAGCTCTTGATTAATTTCCATCACACATTCTCATTCATTGATGAGAATCCATGATCCATGCCTCTTCTTCCTTCCATCTTTAACTGTTGATTGATCTTTTTGATCTCAACCCTCCATTTCTCATTTTCTCTCCTATAGAGAAAACACTATTTGGAGACAAATGGATTGATATTTCAATTGCAAAGGCATGTTGTTGAATTCACTCACACTCACACTCTCAATTTACTCACTTTTAGCTTAATTTAGTTAATTTTAGTTGCATAATAGATTAAGATATCCATTAATGGCTTCCATGCATCCATCTTAGTTTGTATATGAATTAGGGTTTCCATCTTTTAGCTTAGAATTAGCTTATAATAGCTTAAAAATTGCATAATTAGTTTGTTTTTAGCATAAAATCATGTTAACTTAGCTTGCATCATGTTTAATTTAGCATAAATTAGGTTTTCATCCATTTATCACAATGGTTTCATCAATTCTCTTCCATAGAATCAATTGAAACATGCTCACTAATCACAGGACTGGGAAAGGGTCGTTCCACATTAACACAACACCAATTCCAAAACAGGATAAGTTTCAAATGGGTTAGAGTGGGAATTTAACTGTTTTTGTAGTTTGTAACTTCTAGTTTCAATAAATGCTTAGTTTAACTTTTCAATTTGAATGATCTTGTTTGGTAGATTGAAGTTTAGTGGATAAATTGTGCTTCAATTGATCATGGATCAAGCATAATCGACCCACCCTGACAATCCTTGTCTCACAGTTATGTATTATTTTTTATAGTTAGTGATTGTTTAATTGTTTTATTCTAAAATCAATAGTTGTGTTTTTTTAGTAAATTTAAAATATAGCTTTTACTAAAATCATTTGAAATAAATTTTGATTTTCCCAAAATAATTAATATTTAATTGATTTTAATTTTTAAAATAATTAATATTTTATTATTATTATTTATATACACTATAAGTTATTAAATATAAATATCATATAAATTTTTACATATATTATTAATTAAAATATGAAATATATTATAAGTTTAATAGTTATCTATATTAAAAAAATTTAATTAATAATTTCTATTATTTTTCAAAATATTTTTTATTATTTTTTTTATGGTATTTTTTTTTAATTTTAGATTATAAAATATAATTTTTTAGAGCATTCTTAATTTAATATTATTATTTAACTACTTTTTAGCATAATATTATAATATTTAGATATTTTGTATTTAATATTACATGCACTATACATTATTAAATATAAATATAATTTAACTTTTTACATATATTATTAATTAAATATATTATAAGTTTAATATTTATCTATATTTATTTTTTAAATATATATTATATTAATTAAAAATGATTAAAATATTATATATATTAAAATTTTAATATTTATCTATATTTATTTTAAAAATATATAATGTATTTATTGAAAATTATATTCAATTTATATTTATTATTGCATATTATTAAATATAAATATTATATACATACACTCCCTTTTCCTCCCACCCTATCTCTATCTCTCTACCTCTACCCCCTCTCTACTACTTTTCTCTATCACCTCTTATATCTCTCACTCTTGCCCCCTTTATATGTTTCTCTCTCTACCTCTCTCTCTATATCACTTTCTATATCTTTATCTTTCTATTTCTCCATCTCCTCGTCTCTCATCGTCTCCCTCTTTCTATCTCTATTTTTCTCTCTATATCACTTAGAGGCTCTAGATGGGCCTAAAAATTGGTGGAAAATTGGTCATAACTACTAGCGACTATCCACCATTAACCTTACAAATGAGAGAAAGGCCTCTATTTATAGAGTTTTACAAGGCATGTTAGCCTAAGAGAAAAAATAAAATTAGGTTTTTCTTCTAGGTCAATCACATAGGTCGGCCTTATCATCCTTTTAAAACTTCCTAACTTAATTTTTTAATAAACTAAACAAGTCGGCTTTAAAAAGGAAACTTTACAATTAAACAAAGTTTCAACCCAAAAATCTAGGCATGGCTGACTTGTGCTTTTGGCGAACTTGATGCAAAAAGAAGATTCTTCAAGAAGGTTAAGCTAAGTCATCCTTTTTGTCTTTATCCTCTCCATTTTTAGAAAGTTCTTCAACTTTGGAAAGTACGTCCTCAAGGTCTGCTAGATTTCTAACTAGGATGAATTTTATTCTTAACTTGTCCTTATTTCATCTTCATACTTGGTCAAAGCCTTTTCCCAGTTTGTTTGTGACCCTTGATATTTATCCAAGCTAGAAATATATATAGCTACATCCTCGAGCTGATCCTTAATGATGGGCGCATTCTCAGTTGGAGAATATACCTCATGCCACAATTTTTGCAACTGATTGACATTTAAATTCTTTTGTCCAAACTTTTTCCTTCCAGTGAAAATCTCTAGGAACACGATACAACTATCAAATATTTCCTTTAGTTTATTCTGGAATTTTGATATCTTCTTTAATGCTTTCATCACCAACTCCTTGTTGAAATTCCATGCTTCCATCCATTCCATTGACTTTTCTATATCATATAATGTAAAAAATATTCTTCTTGATCAATTCCTCCTTGAGGATTTCTATAATTTTCTTCAATTCAATGATGGTGGTATCATCTACTTGTTGACAATCTGTTACAAATTGAGATATATTTTCAAGAGATGAATCATCCTTTTCGTATGTATGCAATACTTTTTCAATCATCTCATCTCCCCTTTGGATCACACTAGTCAACCATTGATGAGTAGCTTGTACTAAAGATCTCATCTTTTAAATCTCAGACATAGCCTCCTTTGATAACAATCCCTCAGAAAATGAAGTTCCTTCACTAGACTAGATTTGTAAAGGCTTGATCAAGTGTTGAACATACCTTTGTATCTCTCTTAACTTCCTTTGCAATTCCTCCTTAGCATGTGTTTCACTATCTAGTCTTTTTAGTATCTTTTGCACTAATTCTTGCAAATCTTCCTTTTCTTGCTCCTTAGTGGTTGGGCCTAGATTAAAGGTTTCTACTTTATAATCTGAAGGCCTGACTTCATCTTTATATTTCTCACCAGTAGAAGTAGCAATGTGAACCACCCTATTATTGAATTCATCTCTCACAAACTTAGAGACCATCCTAGCCTTCTTCCTCTCTTTGGGCTGACCCCAACTAGTTAGGAACTTATCCCAATCAGAAGTGCCCTCTTCAACAATGACTGGCTTAGGCTTTAGTCTCTCTTTTAGCCAATTAGGAAATCAAATTTTGCTTCCTCTTGAGAGATACCCTACTCCTATTGATTCTTTGAGGGATCATTTTCAACATCTTCCTGATCCTTTTCCATTTCATCTACATCACGCTTCTCCTCATTTTTATCCTCTGCATGTGACACATATATGTGTTCCTTCACTAGGGGATGAGAAGGAATTTCCATTGTCACCTCTGATGTTTCCTCTTTACTTTGCACTTCTGCAACATTTTCTTCTAATTGCCTCCTGAAATCATTTAACTCCCCACTTTTGGGTGTAGGAACTTCTTCATCCTCCTGCTCCTCTTCAGGGTCTCTTGAAACATTCTCCTCATCATGAAAATTTTCCTCATCTATTGGCATATTTTGAAAAGGGGATGTGGGAGGGGTGTTATTTCCTGTAACAGTCCCCTTTGTTCCCTTAGGAGCATCATCAATTGGTGCCTCTTCTTGTTTTTTCATCATATCCTCCACATCTTCTACGCGGAGAGTTTTATACCTTGGGGAATTTCTCCTTACATGCACTTGAGGCTTCTTCCTAGAACTCTCAACATCTACCACTTTAGATTGAGTGGTTTCCCCTTTAGCAATCTTAGCTTTCTTTGACTTGGCCATTTTTTGGCCCTCAATAATAATTCTCCTTTTCTTAGAAGGTTGAACTTCTTCAATACCTTCTTCAACTATTTATTTTGTAGGCCTTCTTACCTTTGCTATACGTTGTCTTTCAAGACCCTCTCCTTTTATCTTGGCTCCTAGTCCTTCTCTTAATAACAACAAGCTTCTAGGTATCTTCCCCTTCATGAGGTTTAGCAGTGTCATCTTGAGTGTTCTCTGTTTCTTCCTCTGAATGGGACTCTAAATCACCCAGCATATCATAAGTGAATTGTGTACCTGTTGCCTCCAAATCCAGAATCTTATGTTTCACCTAGAGTTTGGAATACTTCAACACAAGCTCAGTTAGTTGATCCAAATCAACTACCTTGTCCTCTAACCAATTGATAGTAGGGAGTGGTATATTTTGAAATTGTTCATAAACATGGTATTGCACAGGGTTTTCTTCATCATCCACCTGGTCTGGAACATTAGTTATCCTATGCAACCCAATCATCCTCAAAGATAGCCGAGAGCACTTTCTTTTAATCACCTTAAACTCATATGGGTAATTAGCCCAATAGTCTTCAATATGATCCTTGTGCCTATATTCACAACTGGTTGCCTTTTGAGCTACACCATATGGATCAAAATTGTTTCTATTTGTGTGAGAATACAAATGAAAATGAACCATTTCCTTTTCATAGTAATGGGAACTTTGAATGGAAGGGCAAGATTCTAGACCACCAATCCTTACTGGGAACTCTCCACCACGTCCAATTTTATGCATATCTTTTAGGACAGTGTCAAAGGCTACTAACTGCCTAGTCAATTCTAACAAGATAAGCTTATTAGTTGGATACCTTGGCAATCTCATGGGTACTGTTGGAGATCCATGTGTCCTTATGTATGAGAACTTAAGAAATTGAATGAACCAATAGCCATATTTTCTAATCAACTACATAGCCTCTGCTGAAATTCTAATATGGAGAGCATCTTGCAACATACATGTAATATACATGAGGAAAGCATCATTTACCCTCCTATAATTGGATGTATTAAACTGAAGCTGAGGGTAAACATCACAAATTCTATCTTTGCCCAAACTCCTTTACAACTTAGGCCCTTGTACTTATTCTTTGCAGCAAGCAAATACACAAGATATGAGGTCATTGTGAATTGTTGGGAATCTTGCACTTTTTTGAGTTGCATATCCAAATTATCACTTATTATACCTACCCAATGATAGTGAATTCCTTTGATAATCTGAGAAATCACATAGAACATCCAATGTTTGAAAATGAAAGCTTCTTCCAATCCCATTACTCTACCTAAAAGACTAATCATATCATTATACTCAAGTTTGAAGTCACTCCTATGTAATTGCTTGGGAAACTTGGAATAATGTGACTTTGGTTTTGCAATCCATGAACCATTCATGATTTCCAAGGCCCTATGAGGATCCTTCTCATAAAATTCCTCTGCCTCCTTTACATTTATTCTTACCAATTTCTAATGTGAGCCAATATTAAAGGTCCCAGCTATGAATTCCTCAATCAAGTTAGCCATTATCCTTCCTCGTGGGAAAATAATCACCCTCTTATCTAGGTCATAGTGCTTGGCACACTCCGTAACCAATTCTAGACATTCCACTGAAGGTGGAAACCCTACACATCTTGTGCCAACCCAGTATGTGTAATGATCTGAGCAAGACTGGTAGGTGCATTTCCAAACATCCTGAGCTGCTTGAAGTCATCATAGTCTATGTGGCCCATATTAGTGTCACTCACTTTTTCCCATGTTGAAGTAATCCTAGATTTAGGCTTAATACCTTTAAAGTCATACTTCATTCTCTCTGCTCTGGTGTGGGGATCCCCTATACCTGGTTCAATTGTCTTTTCCTTAGACCCCTTCCCCTGGTTGGATTCTGCTTGCATCTATTAGAACAAAACCATAATTACCAAAATTCCAAGCATGATCAAGCAATAAAATCCAATCACATCATTATAATAATCATGAAAGCATATAGGTTCAAAACCAAATTGATCTTAAATCATCATGAAATCATTTGTAAACCCTTAAAACATCATACAAAACTACTTTTGGTTTTTCACATTTTCAAGGATTTTAGCCACAACAGAATTTTGAAGAATCCGCCAGGAGGAAGATTTTTTGAAAGTCTGAACACTAGGAGAATCCATGGCATAATGGATTTTTCTAAGTAAGGAAACTTCTTAGACTTAAGTCATATTTCAACCCTTAACCACCTAGAACATCATTCCCTTCATTTCTACAATTGAACTCGAGCATTTATTTTCATCCTTAAGACTTTGGAGATTTCGGGCCACCATGGATTCGGAAAATCTGAAACCTAGTGAATTTTCTAGAGGGATAGACATTCAGGGAATCCGTTACCACGTGGATTCCATGAAGGGCATGCTCTCTAGGTTTTTCCACCAAGGATGAATTTCACGAGGTTTCAATTGACTTGAATAATTTTTCAACTTAGAATTTCAATTCATTTGATTTTGAGATTTCTCATACTTGTAAGCTTGAATTCCACAAATATAAAATGAATCAAACCCATGCCTTATAAAAAAATTCAATGTGATTCCTGAATTCTTCCCCAAATCCATGCAAAGGCGTAAACATATGTAATCTAGGGTTTATGAATTACCTTCTTCAATCACGCACTGTGGAACAAGCATGTACATAAGAAATCAAAACACACCAAATTGGAACCTTAGCTATGCAAGAAAACTTGAATGCCCTAACTGGTTCGATTTTGCATTTAAAAAATCCAAGCCACACAATTGATTTCATGAATGCAATTGAACATTAACTACCCACAGTCAATCATCAAATGAAATCAAATGAAAATAGAGGAAAAATCTCAAACAACTATCAAATCATATTGTAGGAAAGAAAAATGGAAAAACATGCCATTGAAACATAACAGACACCATGAGCTTCATTGAAATCACTAGGGGTTCCAAAAAACCTTACCTTTTAAGCTCAAAGAAGAGGAAGTGACAGTACAAACCTTACTTGAAAATTCTAGGCTTTGAGATTTGACAATACAGTAGTGGAAACCTTCAGTTTAGCAATCACCCACGCACTAGAATGCACCCAGAGCTCATCCATGAATGCACAACTTTACAATTAATTGATGAAAAAAAGATGAAAGCATATAAACAGAGCCCAAAGAAAGCATTAATGAATGTGTACCTCATCTGTCAGAGAAGTAAATGAAATGACGAGACCCATGAAAATTTTGGAAAAATCAAGTGGAAGCGGATTCAGAGAATCCACGAGAGTTCAAATTTTCCAACGGTTTAGACCTTCGGGGAATCCGTCCAGAGGTGGATTTTGTGAAATGCAAGTAGCTCAGGTAATCCATTGGAAGGTGAATTATATGAAAATCAATCCTTCAGGAAAATCCGCCAGAGGAGGATTTTTCCAAAACTCTTCTAGACTTATGAAATTTGAGGCCTAAGTAAGATTTTCACAAAATACTCAAGTTCTAGGTATCCTTCAAAGGTTGAAATGTTGCAAGTTGAAATACATAAAGTGCAGATAAAACCTTCATTCAACCAGGTGAACTAAACCCAAGATTCAGAGGAACCTATCCCTTAAGGGGAAAAAGGTTAGACCTGAAGCCAAACTAGAAAACAAAGCAAACAAAAATGAGGGTCCCTGCCTCCAGTGGGGCGTGTGCGTGAAAAGTGCACAACAATCCTTAGTGTACAAACATCCACAAATACATAGAGGTCATATTGTTCCATAATCCCCAAGGTCATATACAATGATTGTCTCGAGCATACATCACACTTACACAAGGTGACTAGCTCATACACATCACAAGTACAACAACAATTGGCTCATATATACACCATAATACAGCAATAGCTAGCTCATACGCACATCACAAGTACAATGGTGCCTAGTTCATATGTGCATTACAAGTACAACAGTGACTAGCTCATACACATCACAAATACAACCGTGACTGTCTCATATGCACATTACAAGTACATTTGTGACTGGTCATATGCACCTCACAAGTACAATGGTGCCTCGCTCATATGTACATCACAAGTATAATAGTGCCTAGCTCATACACATCACAAATACAATCGTGACTAGCTCATATGCACATCACAAATACATTACTGACTAGTTCATATGCACCTCACAAGTTCAAATATGGCTAGCTCATATGTACATCACGAGTACAGTAATAATGAATCATGTAAAAATTCACCTCCAACATATTAGTTTATTGAAGTATTAGAAATCACTCCACTAATGATAGTTTTTCATTTAGTTTTCTAGAACTTAAATAAGCACTTAAGCCCTTTGAGTTGCAATAAATTTGTCCACATTAGCTTTAGAAGGTTGATTTTTTTATGCAAAGGAATTGTTGATTTAATTTCTGAAGTCTAAACAATGAGCCAAGTGACTATTATTTTGAATGGATGATCTAATGAGAAAATATGTAAACATAGCATCTAGATAGTCTAGCATTTCTTTAAATTCCCTACTATTGTAATGTAGTAAATGATCTAATTCATCTTTCATTTTCTTCTACCTAATACATTGGATAATTTTTATTTAACAAAACTATCATGTACACATAATGGTCAAGTGAGAAGCAACTACAAAAGATGCACTACAATTGAGGGATAAAATGAGAAAATAAATAAAGAGATGTCTACAAATATAGTAGAATACCACCTACCATTGTGCTAGAATATCTAAGGAAACTCTAGCTGACAACACAACTTTTGAAAAATAGGATTATAAAAATTAAAAAAGAAAATCTTAGTGAAGCTTTCAAGCAATAGTATGGGAAAAAAAAATCTTGAAAGATCCCTCATTAAATGTACATAATTATAGAGCTTCATGTACAAAATTATCCATGAATATAATGTTGATAATACACAACAATATATTTCCATTCATTGTATTTTCCTATTTTCAATAATTTTATCTATTCCAAACAAATTTTTTTGAATACATTCAACAATCTATTAGGTTGTTCATTGTATTTTCATGTTCAAGGTATTTATATCTATTGTGTATAAACATATAAAAATGTAAGAGATTGAACATGTTGGCAAGTAGATGAACTATTGTAACATAAATAGATGTATATAGTAGAATTCCATTGTATGCATCAAAGACTATGTATATTTTCACCATAGATTTGTTTCCTATACAATCATGGAAAAAGTTTCAATTGTGAGATTTTTGGTTAGCTACATAAGAATTGAGAAGAAACCTTTGATTAGTATTAAGAAAAAGGATGTCACATCCCCTAAATACACCCATTCTCTCTTGTCTTGGATCAATGTGCTAATTGATCTATGGATGGTGAAGTGAAAGTACAAAAAGATATATGGAAATTTATGGTTCTATCAAAAAGAGGGATTTCCAATGTTAGAGCAAACCTACCTTTGTATTCCCAAATGTCAATTTGATATTTGGGGTTGACTAACTATAAGTACCACACTAGTACATGTGTCTATTAGTTACAACCATGTTTGGTCATTAAAGCTAGGAACCCATAATGTCTTTGGCACCTATTCTTGAAAATTTATCGAAAGGTAATGGAATAAGGAATTAAACTCAAATTGCAATCACACAAGGGTACAATTTAAGTAGCTTCAGATGACCAATCAATAGCTAAATGTGAAATTAATTGTGTAAACTTGAATTTGACACATGATGCTAACGTCCAATTATGAAAAATCAATTAACCACATATTTCTTGATCTTGGTCATGAAAGAGTTACTAAAATTAACTATTTTATTTATACTACGAAACTAAAGGAAAAGTGATGTAAATGAAATCAAAATAAATAATAAATAAATAAACTCATAAACCTATCTTTGTGGTAAGAATTCAAGAAAGGGGGCACATGTATTAAATGTGAGAGAATGGTTGCCATGGAAAGCGAGTTCCCTACTATGCCTTTATGAAGGTATTCTCAAAACCATGAAATTAGCCCAATAACATATCCTAAACTCCTCATAAATGACATCATAAATCAAACTCAAATGAAAAAAGAGATAAACATGGGCCAAATAATCCTCAAATGAATCCTCTAGAACTAAAAGGAATAAAACAGGATCCATATCCATGAGAAGAAAATTGAAATAAAATGGACAATATATGTCAGAATATTATCTACTAAGTAGACGAAGAGTGGAGAATGAGATTGCTCCTCTAGGACACACCAAAACAATGACTCTCCCAAAACAATCTCCTCTCAAGTCCATCATGAACTCACCTCCATATTCAAGTAAAAGATTCTCAATATTCCTATAGATATACATTCCTTCTTGATTGTATATCTATATTTTCCCATATATTTGCACATATATATACATATAAATAGTTGTGTGCGTGTCTTTGTGTGTGTATATATTCCTCATCTTCACTCATGCATTTACAATTTTTTTCTACTTTTACTCATATTTTTATATTCGTATTCATACATTTATCTGCATTTATATTTTCTCATTTGTGTATTGTTTCATTACATGCATTTACATTATTTTATATAAACTCGTTCTCATATAAATATATAATCCTATATATAAATATACTTACACATATTCTTTCATATGTTTATATATTAATAATATATATTTACTATCTTTTATTTTTGTATGTTGTATACTTATTTTTCCTCTCCATTTTTACCCCCTCCTCCTCTTGTCCTATTCCTCATTTTTTGTTTCTCTTGTCTCTTCCCACTTCTTTTCAAGACTTTGTTGGCAATTTAATCTTTCATTTTCCTCTTCATGATGGATCATTGAGTATAATCTAAAATACTTAACTAAATCCAAAATCTATCTAATTATAAATTTATATAATTCTCAAATTTTTATTTTATAAATGTCATTTTGAAAATGATGAACAATACACATAATTTGATGCTACACCACCTCCTTATAAACTTAATCCCTATCATGGGGAAAACCAGGATAACTAGATAAATCATGTAAGATTTATCCCCTAGAAATTACATATAATAGAAGAGACGTCATACTTCTAGGAATATGGTGATAAAATACTACTTATTCCAGAATTTCTTACAGCATTAAGAAATTATGGCAAACTTTTACATAAGACACAACGACGAACTAACTAGAATAAAATAGGTTATTGTTGACTTCATGGGGAAGATCAGATCAAGCATGGATTAAGAAGGCCACCAAATATTGTTGAGCTCATAAGCATGTAATGGTATCAAAAATGACCGTTCAAATATTGTCAGCAATCTACCATCAATGTTGTGCATCATTCTTCCCTCCGCATCAAAAAAAACAAGCTTATTTTGAGGCAGATATACTGAAAGCCACCCACAACTATTAACCACTACCCGTGGATAATTGTACCTCTTAACTACTCTACTAGAAACTCTCAAGCCATTAAAATCATTATTAATGTTCCGACCATGCAATGCTTCTTCACATAGGCTCCTTGGAATTGGCTGCAATTCTAACCATCTGCATTTTATTTTCCCCTCATCTTCATCTTCATCTTCCATAATGAGAGGTTCTTCTTGTACACCAAAACAACATTTCCATCACACCCACTTAATTCCCAATCAACAAAAGAGTCAATCTCTGATCCCTCTTGTCTCTTTGGTTGTCTAATGACATCCCAACTTCTCTTTGCAACATTAAATGCCACAACATCAAACCTAGTCCTCCGCCTGATCCCATCCACACTGTTCTCATACCACACACTATTCTTATTCATCCAATAAAACTTTCCTCTAGAGTACACCCCTTCACCAAAGGGGAGAATTGATATGGGTGGATTAGTTATCTCCAATTTGACCCATCCATTAGTCTCTGAATCATAGATCTCCATCACCATATTACTGTCACCATTGTTCATTCCTACGACCAAGGTGCAGACCCTTGTGGAGGTATTAAAAGCTAATCCAATGAAATCCCATCTCTTAAGTTGGGTAGGAGGGGGGGGACTATCCATGTTCTGATAACACGGTTGCAAATGCAAAATGAAGTGGATATTCTGTCCTTAGAACAACAAAGGAGGCTCTTGCAGATAGTCAATACATTGACCCTCCCCTGTCCCAAAAACTTTAATGAAAATTTGTACATAGGGCAAGTGGGTTCTGATTGAAGTAGATACAAATCTTCATGTAGAGGTTTGGTTAAGGATGAGCGACTGAAGCAGCCAAAGAGGAAAGCAGGAGAGGAGCAAGTAGGGACAATTGCTGAAATTGATTGGATTTTTCCTGGTGAAAGAAGATGCTTCCATTGTTTACAAACAGCCCTGAACCTTCCACTATTCAGAGTGCACAGATTAGCTAGAATTAGCATTAATAATTCTTCTGGGAGGCTACACCATATCTCACTATTCATTTCAATATTTTCTGCTCTTGCGATTCCCATTTTCAATCCTGCAGCTAACTCTAATTTTGTTTCTTCTGACATACATTCTAAATCTGAAAGAGCTCCAGATTGAGGAGTTTCAGCTCGCATCCAATGTATGCCGCCAGACTGACAGCGCCTCCTTATGGGACACATCTTGACACAGAAAGAGAGCTTGCAAAGGATTCAATACTCAACACCAGAGCTTCTCTGTGATATGATTTTAAACCAGTGGGTACAAGAGAAACATAGAGATCTTCAATTGTAGATCGCAGAGTATAGGATACTCCCAAAAGTGCCGAATTGTGTTCCCATCAACATACGCAAGCCATGACCTATCCTAGAAAAAATCACAGATTATTTTTCATAAACTATGAAAAGTGGGAACGTTTTTAATCTTGTTATTGTAAATTATTGATTCTTCCTAGGTGCTCGTTTTCAACAGTGGGGCTTACCAATCTAACTTGTATTCGTGGAAGTTTTTTTTTTCTCCGGAGATCATATTAGTCCCTCTCGGAGGGAGGAATATTACTGTATCCTTTGGTTTTATTGTAACTTCTATTAGTTTGTAACAAACCAATTAATGAGATAACATAATTAAAATATTTTGATTATATATATTAGAATATAAAAAATATTTTATTTGTCATTTAATTAGATAATAGATATGAACGGTCTTATTGTTTATTGTTTTTATATATTGACGTAAATTATTGGACTATTAATGTAATAGAGTAAAAAGTCTTACATTGATGCCTTTTAACAACAATTAAACTTTTTCTTCATCTGTTCTTCAATGCCCCAATTCAAACTTAATAGGATGTATTTTTCGTATTCCTTAATATAAGAGGTATATCCCTTTTGATTACTCCTTTAACTCCATAACATTGTAGTGAGAGCTTCCTAATAATTTGTGCATTATTTTTTTCTCATGATCTCTATCTTAATATGAAAAGATATTAAAAGATAATTGATGATGCAATTGGATGTATATGTAGACTTCATATCTTATATTGAATCTCAATCAATATGGAAAATCTAGGAGATAAGATTTTCCTCAAATTTTTACATACACTTGCCATTCTTTTGGTAGTCGATAAGAAACACTTTCTAGATGCACATTTTGCAAGGGTAATGTCATCATCATCAAAAGGTTTTTTTTATTAAAGGGGTCATATTTTGGTTGATTGATAAGGCTAGGATCATTTTCATCATCAAAGAAGGGGATTTCATTGTTATAAGGGTCATACTCTAGTTGATAAAAAGGATAGCATCATAATCATCATCAAAGAAGGGATTTTAAGTTTGAAAAGAAGACTCATTAAATAAAAAGAGAAATATGATCTTACAAATTTAGATTGGGGTGGACAATGGGATGATTTGGATTTTGAATGTAGGATTTGATTGACATATTTTTTAGAGTTTGTGATTTAGATGCAAATAATGGTTGCTCCTAATGGCTGAAAAGAGGAGTTGTTGGGGTTGGTTTATTTGGTGTATTATGGTTAGTTTTCAAACCATAGCAACATGGGAAAATAAATAAAATCTTTGTTGTTGTAGACTAAGTTATGACTCAGACAAAAAAAGAAAAAATGAAAGATCATAAGGCTCAAAAGGATAAGTTCCCCTTTTTGGCTTAAAGTGAGGAGGGGTGATCTAATATCAACAAACATGCAATGCAAACAAAAAACCTAAAATTAATTAGGTTGGTGTGTTTTAATTCTTGTAGGCCCATGTGTTGCATTTACAATCTTAATTTACTTAATAAAATGATATTGTATCTATATTATTATTTTTAAATCTTTCTTTCATAAATATATATAGTTTTTAAAAAGCTATTAAATATAGTTCTAAAATAAAGTCATATCAAATCCTAATAGAAATGTAAAATCTGTTAGATATTTGTAGTATTTACACATAATATGAATTTAGAAAAATAATATGAGTAAACTCCATATGTCACAATATCAATGTTATCACAATAAAAATAACAATTTTGTGTTGAAGAATGTGAAGTGATAACTAAATGAAAAAAATAACATCAATATTCTAGAGTGCCAATAGAAGAATGAATTTAATCAGCATTCACTTCGTATAATATATCATAGGTACAATGAACACCCATATTATTTACTATTATAAATTTTATACTCATTTGACAAAGATAATCTAAAGACATAAAAAAATTAAGAGATAATAGATAAAAATATAAATTGGAAAATCAATCTTAATGTCACAACATTGAAAATGCACTGAGATTCACATGATTGTTTAGAACTAACACATTTAAATAATTTTAGGGGACTCTATCTTTGATGCATTAGAGATCCTATTTCATAATTTTTACACATCAATTCAATTACACAATTGGACTATTAATTACTTCTTGAATTTCCTTAGTCAAGGAAATGCAAAAGAAATTACTTCTTATAACCATGATTTGCATAGAATACATGATGTTGAAACATAGCTATATAGAATGTGAATTTTTACAATGTCAACTACAAATAGAAAAGATTTTGGATTATGACCTAATACATATTTTTTATCATTTGTCTATCCAAATGTATTGAAATATAACTATATGTTTGGTCATTAAAAAGAGGGAAAATATATTTACATTATAGTCAATTATCCCATTGGAAATAATGCTTTATCCCTAGATTCTATAATTTATATATTCTTCAGGGATATTTTGAACCAATTTTACCTTATCAAATATAAATAATTAATAGCTAGTCAAAATATATGATTTCACAAAATCACACAATTGATTAAAAATAGTAAAGAATGTCACATAATTTCTTCCATCCAAAGTGAAAAGATTGGAGATAATAAGCCCAAATCACTTCAAAATGTTAAGAAAAAATATGCATAAAACATATAATGATATTGACAATTGTAGAAGAGAGGGACCAACCACACTAAGGCTCCAGGTCACGAAGAGTTGAGGGCGGAGGGTTGCCCTAATCTACCTCAAGTTGGATAAGAGCTTTTAGGTCAAGGATAGAGAATGAAGAGCACTCTCAAGTGCTTTTGCCACTCTACTAACCCATGAGATTAGATCAAGCTAAATGAGTAGGTTTTTGGAACCTGAATTGTACCTCAGACAACTCTCTTCCTAAGGACAGTAGCGCAGGTCAAGGACAATAGCACGACACACTAGTGTCTCTCTAGGGCACTAGCGTCCGTAGGGCCAAAAAATGTAAAGTAATGTGAAAGTAAAAAAAACCTACTAACTACTTAGCGGTTGAAGTTCAAAATACTAATTGGAATGATAATAAATAGAACAAATAAAGTAACTAGAAAAGTCATATAGAAGGTGACAAAAATGAAGGTGATGAAGATTAACTCACGAGGATTCCAGTTTTCCAGGAAGCTCCACACACAGAGATACCTACAGAAAGCCAAGAGAGGAAAAATGTTGGGGTTGTATAGGGGTTTGTTGCAGTCAAACCCTCACTTTGGTGTTTCCACCTCCACAAACAACCAAAAAAGTCACGAGATAGAAAATATGATAAAGAGAATAATAGAAAGGGTACTAAACAATAAGAATAACACTATGCTACACAAATCAAGTGACAATATCACCTTCTCAATCGAGGTACCCTCAAGCACGTAGAGGAGGATGCAAGCTTGGTAAGGTCAACACTGTCACAACAACAAAGAAGCAGTCCCTTGGGACACCAAATCACAATTCCAATCCAGTGGAAAAAGTGCAACAAGACATAGAGAAGATGTGTAGGAGCTCAAGAATTGTGAAGCCAAAATCAAGCTCCAACCTGTGAGATTGTCTAGAAGTGTGCAGAGGATGGAATGAAGGAGAAAGATATGCATTTGGAGATGAAAAAGGAGGGAAAGAGCCATTCTCGGGTTGATAGGGAGGTGCACAGGCATTACACTTCATCGCCAATGGAGAATGTAACATCTCTATAGATTCCAGAGGTAGGAATCTATTAGGGATGACAGCGTGTTGCACACGCATTCCTGACATAAATTCCCCCACTGACACAAAGGACAAGCACCAAGTGGATCCATTGCAGGTAGGTGATGTGGAATTTCTTAGTCGGGTTTGATTTTCTAAGGTGGAGGGATGTAAAAGGGGAATTTGCAAGAGGGCTGAAAATTCACTCCTATACATTTTTCCCCCACTTTAGCGAGCATGAGTGTTAATGAATGTTCGATAAAGTAGATTGAAGAGTTTAGAAATGTATACCTAAACTGTCAAGGAAGCATACTACAATTTGGTGAGCTTGAAAGCGTAGGCCAAGAAAATAACTCTACAGGTACTCTCCCGAGGAGAATTGAACAAAGGACTTCGTAGATCCTCAAAACTATGGAGTTGATGAAAGTGCACTGAAGGCCCGCAAACCAATGATGGAAAAATCCCGCAGGATGCAAGCACTTCATAGACCCTCAAACCTACAAAGAAGTGCCCCCTAGGTACTATCTTCTAAAGGAAACCCGATGTAGGGGACTCTGTAGAGCTAGATTGAAAAGCAGCTTCATAGGCACATGTGCAAAGCAACATGTTAATCCATAGATAAAACATGTTAGAAAACAAAAATCCACACAAGCAAGCAAGCAGACAGTCAAAAAAATTGAAGGGGGAGCTTTCAAAGGGGTTCCTCAGGAACCCTTTCAAAGAAAAGGGTCCACTAAAGGGATGCTCAGTTTGAAAGGGAAAGAGATTTTTTTTGCAAATCAATTCAACATCAAGGAATCCTTTTGAAAGATGTTCACTTCATCAAGGAATTCAAAAGGAAGAACGTCCCCTTGCAAGGGGAAGTTCAATTTCACCCGTAGGAGAAGGTGCTTCCTCCTCAAAGGAAATTTTTTTCAAATTCTTTCTTTGTGAACCCATGATGAAGGAAAAATATTCCACGAGGGGTCCTTGTTGAGGAATGGGGTTTTAAAAAAAATATTTTAAAAGGATTTTCAAGGAAAGATTCATTGGCCACTGAATGCATTTTCTAAATATCAACATCACAAACTGAATGAAAAAGTGATGTTGTGGCCCGTGGAGCATAGCAAGATGTAACCATGGTAATGTTGTTGGACACGTGAGGGAAAACACATGAGCACCACAACATCACAAACAAAGCATGAAAGATAAGAGAGAAAAATGTAAAAGGAGACTGTAACATCACGAATAAAGGACACAAGGGGTGATCTGATATTTTGGGGTCAGAGTTGCTCATAAATATAGATAAGTATATAATAATAGTATATAAATGAACTGTCATCAACCCCCTACTATATCAAACCATATGAAGAATGTACGAGAAGAAAAATAAAAATAAAAAATTGGTTCAACATGGAAGGGAAGCCTAAATTCCCCCAACACTTTACATCATCCCTAATTGTCAAAAATTAATACACATAACAGAGGAAGAATGATGTAACAAATAGACCTGAAGTTTTATGACACATAAGCACTCATGTATACACATAACAAAGGAAGAATGATGTTGCTCTTTGAGTTTGACATCAAATTCATAACTAAGAAAACAATCAAAGGACAAGTGGTTGTCGATCAATTGGTGGAAGCTCCCTCATCTCACTCCTTCCCTAATCTAGATTTATTTCTAGATGAAAATTTATTTGTATTAGACCATGAATTTGTATGGGAGATGTACTTTTATGGATTGAGATGTCAAACTAGCTTTGGGACAGGTGTATTCTTCATCTCACCCAAAGGGAAGTCAATTCCTCTATCCTTTTGATTAGAATTTTATTGTACTAATAATGTCGCTGAGTAAAAAGCCCTTATTGTTGGCTTGTGTACCGTAATGACATTAAACATTAAAAATATTCACATTCATGGTGATTCTAAACTTATTTTAAATCAAATCATGAGAATGTATTAAGCTAAGCAGAATAATCTATCTCACTATCAGGATTTGGCTTTATCCTTGCTTGATCGATTATTTTCCTTCATGATAGATAGTGTCACTAGGAGAGAAAATCACCACATGGATGTAATGGTGAGTGCAACCTCCCTTGTATCATCAAATGATGGTGTATAAGAGTACCACTTTGTGGTTCACATTCTCTTCTCTCCTATTGTCTTGGATCAACCCTAACCTGATGGTCTCGTGTGTGCTCATGTAGACTTGGGGGAATGGTATTCTCACATTTATAATTACCTAAAGACTGGAAATTTTCTCGACAATGTGACTAAAAATACTTGCACTCAAATACGAAATTTTTTTTGCTTGATATATCATCCCATCTGACATTCTAAATTACCAAAAATATTATAATGGGACCTTCTTCTTCGATGTCTCACTAATGTTGAAATACCCCTTGCCCTTCAACAAGCTCATTCGGACTCTAGGGGTGGAAATTTCAATGGTAAATCCTTAGTGTTTAAACTTATTCACATGGGATATTATTGGAAAACAATGGAGCAAGACTCCTTTTCCTTTGTCAATAAATTCCCTCAATGTCAAGAACACAACAATCTCATCTAAGCTCATACAAAGAGCTTCAAAATCATACCTCTCCTTGGCCATTTATGAAATGGGGGTGTGATATTATCAGAAAAATATCACCTCCTTCTTCTAAAGGACATACCTTCGTCATTACAACTATTTATTACTTTACGAAATGGGTTTAAGCTATTCTACTTTGATCCACTAACGTTGAATATATCTATAGATTTCTTCTAAACAATATCATTTCTCATTTTGGATTGCCCTCTACCCTTGTTTTTTATAATGGTACTCATTTAAGAACAAAGAAGTGAAGAAATTCTTGGAAATTTTTCATATTCAACATCAATTTTCTACACCACACTATCCTCAATCTAATGGCCAAGCTAAAGTTTCTAATAAAACTCTTTAGCCAATTCTTTGAAAAATAGTAAACAAACACAATAAATATTGGCATACTCAATTGATGTATTCCTTGTGGGAATTTTGCACAAGCATAGATTGGGAATTCATAGGCCCCATAATTTTTGATAAATCTTCCATCAAAGAATTGTATTTTTTCTCTTAGGTTTCTTAAGAGACGTTGTTAGAATCCTATAGCCTAAATGGATCAAGAAAATTGGGGAATGGAATGGAGTCTCTCATATTAGTCAACCACCCATTTTAACATATTGGTACACATTTTTTTCTACCCCATGATGTGAAGAACACAAAATATGACTCCTTGCAATGTATTATGATGAACGTAATGACACATTTTGGAAGAATACATTCACTATTGGCACAACCAAATGATTTGGAATTTTAAAAATTTGAGGATTATGGAGGGATCCCAAATATAGTTTTAGGTATATATAGAAAAAATTTAGGCCCCACAAAGTCTGAGATTTTCTTTGTCAAAGATTAACATTTTTTATCTTAGGTCTCTTGAGAGATTTTGCTAGAACACTATATCCAAGCTAGATTATGAAACCTATGAATTAAATGGGGTCTCCCATAGCATTAACCCATAGACCCTAATGTGTTGGCATATTTATTTTGGCCACATTGTGTTAAGATTCTAGTAAATATTGTGGAATCTAAATTAACAACAACAATTACCTATGACATTTCTATGCTCCTCCTATCAAATCCATTTTATGCATATCTAGCAACCATTAGATTGCAAAGCATCACATCTTTTTGAATCATTATTTAAAATTAAAATTATAGGTTGTTTCTATAGGTTTTCAATTCATAAGGTGTTTTATCTAATAGTTCCATACTATTGCTTCCATATTTTGCATACAATTGTCTTAAGAAAGCAACTCAATTGTGAATTCAAAGAAAGATTTTAAAAAAGGAATATTTTGGTAGGAGACAATAATTTCATCAATTACCCTAACTAAACCTACCAATGTACTATCTTCCAATTTATGTGCAGGTGCCTTTCTTGGTTATATTTGGCTATAAAAATTACTATCAATTCACACCTTTCTGATAATTAAACTATGATGAGTATATTGGTGGTAGCGATAGAAATTGAATAAGTTAGAAAGATAATTTTTTTGGTTTAACATTACTATAATACCAAATTATATGATTTCACTGGCAGTTCATTCATTTCCTATTTGACTTCATTCTATTGTAAGAAATTATAGTTATGCTCTCTAACCAAATTCCTTATCTATATTTAGTTTCCAACGCATTATGTATCTAATGACAGAAATAGGGTTCCCAACCTTTTAGGAGATGGAGCACAAGGAGATAAGGTTTCTATTTTACTCGTGTTACATTCAAGGAAACCTTAGAGATCCCAATCTGAAGGTAGCAAAGGGGGAAAGAGATCTTGCAATAAGGTATCCTAGGGTGTGATTAAGGACTAAAGGAGGGTTCACCACCAAGATAGGGATTGGAAAGACATGCAATATTCAAGACCTAATAATCAAACCTAATGATATGCAATACTTGAATAAATGACCTAGAAATGAATGCAAAACAAAATAGTAAACTGGAAAAGTATAGAGGTGCACTTGGAAACCTATAGAAGCCTAAATGAAGACCTAAAATATTGAAAATGATAAATTTAATAAACATTGGGACTAATATGCTAGGATGGGTGATTTAGTCCCATATTAGGGTTTCTAGGTAGGAACATTAATCTAGCAATGACAAGTCTAGAACTCCTAAAATATGGAAATTTGACTGTACTGGGACTCATACGCTAGAAGTGGTATATTAGTCCTACTTGGATTTTTTGGAGTATCAAGATTTGAATCTACTCTTCAATCTCTACTCTATCTTCTCAACTTGATTCTCGGATCTGAAATGTTGAATTATGCTATGTAGATGCCTTTTAGTGATCTTCTAAACAAGGTGATAGCTTGGAAAACTTTGCAACCTTGAAAACTTCTTGCTAATCTTTCTCTTCAATGTATCTTCAACCTAAATTACAAATCACACACTAAAGAGAGGGAATTTTTTTTATTTGTTAGTAGAAAGGAGTTTGCCTTGGTCAAACCCCATTTTGATAATCAAACCTTGTAATGAAATCATATGTAAAGGAAGAATTATGAATGAACAAAATGTGATTTTGAAACTCACCAAACCCTAGGAATAAAGTGTTGCAAACATGTATAACATGGCTAGCATGAATGTGGATCTTGAATCTTGCTTGAATGATATGGATCTTGACTTGAATACTTTCTTGAATCATGAAACCCTACATCACAAATGTTAGCTCAAAAAAAAACATGATGCATGATGACTTTGACATGATGCTTGATACTCGAATAATGCTCTAAAACATTTGATAATCAGCCCTTGAATGCTCTTAAATGCTCTTGTAAACTCCAATTTTCTATTAGGAATGCTCTCATGAAAGTCTTAGGTCACTTGATTTCTTGCTAGGGGAACAATGAGTAAAATAACCTCGTATTTACACTTTTTTATGCCAAATTTCCCAAAATTACAACACTACAAGTTGACATTAGATCTAGGAGAATAAAATATTGCCAAGAATTTGAATTTAATTTAGGTTTAAGCCACACAAGACTCATACACTAGAAGTGGTGTATGAGTCCCATTAGGCTAAGCTTTAGGACACTTTTTCAAGAAATTCTTAGATTAATGTCAAATCCAAATCGGGGCCCTGAAACTTAGGTGGGACCCATACACCCAAGGTGGCGTATGAGTACTAGATCACTAAATTTGGGCCATATAATCAAAAAATAATAATTTATGATTGGTCATTACATATGTGTTAGGATTATCCTGAGAAATATGCATTAATTAAGGCTTGTGGATGCAAAATAGGACCAAATAAGGCATAAAGAATCCCAATTTATTAATGAAAATCCTAGATTAGTGTGAAAATGTAAAGGTACACTTTACAACACCCTAAATAAGGCATAATTAAGTTCATTTAATTTAGAAGGGCCCAAGACCTAATGTGAATGTGTTAAACACATTACAACAATAAGTGAAGGCAACATTATGCTCAATTTAATAGGGAGGGCCTAAACAAGTGTGAAAATGTAAGGGTATACATTTAGCCCCCACCTTAGTGAGAGGAGGAAATTGCTTCAAACTCTCACTAATGTAGACAAAATTTCATCAAAAGGGGTCCAAGTGTAGAGATGCAGGTGACATAGGATGACAAAGATCAAAGGAGATGGCCAAGCCCCTGGGATCAAGATCCTATAGCGGACTGACATAGGCACAAGAGGAAACACATGAAAATGATATAAGGAGCAACATCAAGGCACAAGCATACAATTCCAAAGAAATAACGAAAGAAAAGACAAATAAAAATAGAAAGGGGATGGATCAAGCTTTGACCATTTGTCCCGCACGTTGTGGATCAGATCTAGGATGTTTGTCCAAAAAAATTTACAAGTGGAATGTTATGTCCACTATGCAAACCAATGCATGCTCACAAGGGCTAGTGGAATCTGGTATCCACTAGGTGATCCCCCAACAAGATGTATACACATGCGGTGGTATGCACTCACATAGATATGTTTAATTACTATGGGAAAGTCATGCCTAAGTTCAGCTCCCATACGGTAATCATACCAAAGTTATACCTCGTGATAACTTTGATAATGTTCCACACAACAATCAACTTTGAGGTTCATGAGGCAAGCAAAGCTTTGTATGCTTGACAACCATAAACAAATATGATGGCTCCATAGGAAAGTAAAGTGTGTTATGCAAGGTGGCCAAATAACTAAAATTATAAATCTAAAGTTGTGTAAGGTACATTCATAGGATTTTTGCTTAGTTCATGTAAGGTCTTACCTTCGGGAACATTGTGCCTAATGTATCCAAGAGAGGACCAATTGAAGAATAGAAGATTCACAACTTAGGGGATGCAGCGTGCCACATAAAGCCACTAAGGGGAATATAATATGCTAAGATAGATCATCCTCTTGAGGGAAATCACACCCAATGTCACCACAAAGTGAAAGATTCATTGCATGAAGTAAGAAGACTACATAATGAAACATGAGTTGCAAAAGAATAATTCCAACAAAAAAGGGAGCTTCCCTAAAAATAACACAAGGGATCCATGGATTCGGGGTCAATATGTCTTTTCTACAATGTTTTTAGAGATCTTGGAACTGTCATCATTCCCCAAATACTCATAGAACAAGAAGAATTACACAAAGAGAACAAAAGAAAATAAAAACCTTCTAGGTGAACATGGAAGAGACATGAATGTCTCAACACCTTGCACCATCCCCAAAAGGAAAACACAAGACAAATGAAAAGATAAAATATTTATGACATACAAAAGAATGTAGGTATAGATAGAGGAATGTCACAAAGAGAGAGAGAGAGAGAGACATCGAATGAATCATCACAGGGGATCACATTACACACATGCAATCACACAAAATAACATGAGAAAGAAAATAAAAGCAAGGGTAGTAAGTCACATGAAAATCAACCTATTAGCAGGTTGTCTACATCCCAATCACGCTCATCGTATATGAAAGGAAAAAAACAAGCCAACAAGACAATAGCAAGTGCCAAACTAGGGTTATCACCAAGTTCAACACTCTTCCTAGGAGAATTATTGTTTAAGCTCATAGAAGAGGAAAATAATGTATTCAATTCATTATACACTTCTTCATCAATTTTAGCAACCTCATCATCGTCATCCAAGCTAATCACAATGGGAAGTCGAATGATAATGTCCAAAGAAGGGTTTAGCTCTTGTTATGGTTGTAGTATAAGATCCTTTTGTTGTGGCTCGAGGGGGACTCATCATGCATTGCTTCAGTCAAATTTGGATGTTGATTTTCTTTTCTTTTTTCTTCATCTAACCTTCAAGCAAGAGCACAATGTCTATGCCTATGCTCTCTATCATTTCGGTTTCTTTTAGTTCGGTTTTCAAGTTGCATTTATGTAGGGAAATTTCTATTAACCAAAGGTTTATTTTCTTCCCGAAGGGGAGGAATGGAAGGAAGCATGGATGGTTGTTTGAACGCTTTCTCTTTAGCTTTGTAAACTTGCTTTATCTTAGGAGGTTTGGAAGGATGGTTTTCATTATGTCTTGGTCATTTGTAAGAAGTCATATAGGAGGAGTTGTTATAGGTTGTTGGATATGCAATGTGTCTTTAGGTTTGATCATAGTTTCATCAAGGATTTAAGAGGTTTAGTCGTGGCTTGAGGCATGTTGCTAAGGGAAAGTTTTGGTATTCATTTCACCTTAAATTTTTTGTAGGATTTTAAAAAGAATTCCTAACGAGGTTTGATAGGCTCCATAGGCTCAGGCCAAAATAAATCTAAGGAAAAATTCCCATGGGAGGATAGAGGATTAAAGCCACTATGATGTATAGTAAATATTTCATTGTCAAAGGGAAAATTTAAGCATTTATGCACAATTGATGGGACAACTTCCATGGAGCATAGCCATGAATAACCAAGCTTCACACAAAATTGGTTTGACATTTCTCGATGATGGAGAATGAGACATCTAATTATTTTAGTCCGACAGTTAAAGGAAGGGTGATCGATCCCATCGTAGGGTAGGTGAAACCATTATGCTTCTTTATCCATGCTTTTGGTTTATCATATGTTTCTTGATAGAGTTCATGCACAAGTAAGAATTCCTCAGTGATCACATTCTCTCCATATACAAGATCAATTAATATCCCATTAGTGGTATTATCATAGATTCAACCAGCTA
Organism: Sequoia sempervirens; assembly: GCA_007258455.2. Classification (NCBI taxonomy): domain Eukaryota; kingdom Viridiplantae; phylum Streptophyta; class Pinopsida; order Cupressales; family Cupressaceae; genus Sequoia; species Sequoia sempervirens. The sequence continues at coordinate 12,232,038 of VDFB02179234.1, forward strand.
TGTAAACAGGGCCATCAAGTGCATGTTTAAGTATATCTTGTGAGGAGAAAGCAATATCAAGAGGCTTTTTAGTTCGGCCCTTATGAGGCTGAATTTTGATCAATCCAACCATATCATCCAAAGGGAATTGTTTAGTAGTATCCATAGGATCTTGTTCAATGATATCCATGTCATCATCTGTGTCAACATTCATCACATCATTGCTTTTAGTTTCTTTGATAAATGAAACATCATGTTTAGAATAGGGCTGGTAAAGATTTGTAAGTTTTGGTTAGCAGGGGCAAAAACTTATTTCCTTGATCATTGACACTTCCAATCAAAATTAGATCAGAATCAATGAGGTCTTGCACAAGATTTTTAAGATGCTTACAATGTTCCATGTTGTGTCCATTTTTCAGTGATAATGGAAATAATCATTTGATCTGAAGTTGGTGGTAAAGGTTTATTAGGATCATGTGCTTTGACAGGAGGTAAGGTAATTATTTTCTATTCTAAAAGTTATGACATTGTGTTATGAAGGGTATCGATAAGCGAGTAAATTGCCTAGCCAAATCCCCAAATGCAAAAGGATTGGTCTTCCTTATAGCAGCCACTTGGACATCAGTATGCTAAGTTGTTTGAGGAGGATTTAGTTGGAGGAAACCTTTATTCTATTTTCTAAAGGATTGGTAATTGTTTTGATTTGTGGATTCAAACTTTTTGAGATGGATAGAGGTGGATTTTGTCTCACGATCACTAACTGAGTTTTGATAGTCACAGAGGTCAGTACACAAGTGAACGAAGGAAGGGAATTTCCTCATGCTAAGCTTATCTTGCATCTTAGTTTTCAAATTCTCAATGAACATTCTTTGAAGGTGAGAATCAAGAATTTATACATCGATTTGGGAATAAAGCAATTAGTAGTGTGAAATGAAGTCAATAACCTTTTCATCATCTTTTTTCTTACATCTCATCAAATCAGGCAAGGTCATCTTAGGGGTCATGTGCACTTGGAAATGGTTAATAAATTCCTTGGAAAGTTCATTGAAATAACGAATTGAGTTATTCGGTAATGAGGAAAACCATTCTAAGGCAATGTCTTTCAAGGTTCTAGGGAATAGTTTAGCTAGAATTTTTTCCTCAAAGATGAAATCACTATATAGAGTGATAAAAGTGGAAACATGGTTAACAAGATCTCCTTTCCCATCATTTTTCTCAAATCGAGGAACTTCTACACCTTGGGGAATTTTTTCTCTCAATATCTCCAAGGATAAGGAATTGGTTCTAATGTATTGTGAAGGTTGACCATTGTTGTTTTGATTTAGGGTTACCACTTGTTGTTGAAGGGATGTCATGCCTTACAAATGTGTGTTAATGATAGCGTCATTATTGTTGTAAGGTGGAGGGGTATAAGGTAGTGTAGTGTATGTATGCAGAGGACAAGTGAATTGTAAATTTGGTATGGAGGAAGTTTGAGGAGATATTGTAGTTGAAGGCACAAAGCTAGAGGAATTCCTTGTGGAAATACCTAAGGAAGTGTTCACACTGTTAGTTAGGTTGAATTTTTACGGTAGGTCAAGTACTAGTGTTTGTAGGGATGGAAATAGGTATTGTAGAGGTGGGGATGGAAGTTCCACCTTGGATTTGAGTGCATCCCAAAGCTTGAGTGGAGCTAGGGATAGTAGGGATAGTGTTGTTAACAAGAAACATAGTAGTTGAAGGCATGGTAGTAATGGGAAGTGAAGTATGCATACTAGGATCCATATAGGGTTGATTATCAACACTATCAGGAAGAGAGCTAAAGAACCCAAGATCCATGATGAATGGTGTATCATGGGATGACATGAGTCTCAAAATATGTCTCAGAATAGTATTTCTAATAGGACACCAAGTTGTAAAGCTCATACAAGATTTCACAAACTGTGTACACACTCAAAATGGAAAGAGGGTATAGCGAAATGCAAGGATCTAAAATGAAGTGCGAATGCAGGTTTCAAATTTTAAACAAGGTAATTTACTAATTACACTATGCAACAATCTGAAATGGAATGTTCTAGATGCAATTTTGAATTTAAACACTAAAAAAAATGATCTAATTTAAGCTAGATGTAATGAATTGAATGAAATAGAAACTTTGCAAACTAGAATAGAAAGCTAACTATAGTAAGCAGAAGTACAAAAACAAAGTTTTTAATGCAATAAAATATAGTTCAAAATTTGAAATGGGACTAAATCGCCCAGAATGGGCATATAAGTCCCAATCAAGATTTTTTAGGGATTTAAATGCTAAATAACAATCACCATAGAATACCCAAAAATTAGGAAAAAGTACTTGTACTGGGACTAAATCACCCAGAGGGGCGTATGAGTCCCAAATTAGGGATTTTGCACAAATTTCATAAAATTTTAAGTGAAATTTATGCTTTCTGGTTTGGATGATGTCTAGGCTAAGTGAAAATGCATATTTTGGATGAAATTTAGTGATGCAAGATGCAAAAATGAAACCTATATTCACTTTCACTAATGCAAGATTTAGAAACCCTAGATGAAAATCAACTAATGTAAAACCCTAGTGCAAAGTTAATGTAAGCTAAATCTAGGACAATGATGCACTCCAAAAAACAATGAGTTGTTCATGTTGGGTTCACCAAAATGTATTGATAGAAATAGGGTGCCCCACCTTTTAGGAGATGGAGCACAAGGAGATAGGGTTCCTATTTCACTCATGTTACACTCAAGGAAACCTTAGAGATCTAAATCCAAAGGGAGAAAAGGGGGGAAGATATCTTTCAATAAGGTATCCTAGGGTGTGATTAAGGACTAAAGGAGGGTTCACCACCAAGCTAGGGCTTGGAAAGACATATAATAAGCAAGACTTAATAATCAAACTTAATCTTATGCAAGACTTGAATAGATGACCTAGAAATGAATGCAAAATAGAACAATAAACTAGAAAATTATAGAGGTGTACATGGAAACCTATAGAATCCTAAATGAAGGCCTGAAATGTTGAAAATGATGAATTTAATGCACACTAGGACTCATATGCCAGGCTGGGCGATTTAGTCCCAAATTAGGGTTTCTGGGTAGGTACATAAATCTAGCAATGACAAGTCTGGAACTCCTAAAATCTATAAATTTGACTGTATTGGGACTCATACACCAAAATTGGTGTATCAATCCTTCTTAGCTTCTTTAGAGTATCAAGATCTAAATCTTCTCTTTAATCTTTGCTTTGTCTTCTCAACTTGATTCTTAGATCTGAAATGCTGAATTTTGATTTGTAGATGTCTTTTAGTGATCTTCTAAACAAGATGATAGCTTGGACAGCATTGCAACCTTGAAAACTATTTTCAATCTTTCTCTTCAATGTATATTCAACCTAAACCTATAAATCACACACTAAAGAGAGGGAAAAATATTGATTTGTTAGTAGAAAGGGGTTTTCCTTGGTCAAACCCCATTTTGGTAATCAAGCCTTCTAATGAAATCAAATGTAAAGGAGGAATTATGAATGAACAAAATGTGATATTTCAACTCACCAAACCCTAGGAATAAAGTGTTGCAAACATGTATGAGATGGCTAGCATGAATGTGGATCTTGACTCTTTCTTGAATGATATGGATCTTGAATTGAATTCTTGCTTGAATCATGAAACCCCACATCACAAATGTTAGCTCAAAAACAAACATGATGCATGATGACTTTGACATGATGCTTGATACTTGAATAATGCTCTAAAACACTTCATAATGAGCCCTTGAATGCTCTTGTAAACTCTTAAATGCTCTTGTAAACTCCAATTTTCTATTAGGAATTCTCTCATGAAAATATTAGGTCACTTGATTGCTTGCTAGGTGAAAAATGAGTGAAATAACCTTGTATTTATACTTGTTTATGCCAAATTTCTTGAAATTACAACACTACAAGCTAAAATTAGATCTAAGAGAATAAAATCCCACTGATAATTTGAATTTAATTTAGGTTTAGGCCACATGGGACTCACATGCTAGAAGTGGTATATGAGTCCCATTGGGCTAAGATTTGGGACACATTTTTCAAAAAATGCTTAGATTAATATGAAATCTAGATTGGGGACTTGAAACTTAGGTGGGACCCATACGCCCAAGGTGGTGTATGAGTCCCAAATCACTAAATCTAGGCCATACAATCCAAAAACAATAATTTATGATTGGTCATTACATATGTGTCGATATTATCCTTAGAAAGATGCATTAAGGCTTGTGGATGCAAAATAGGACCAAATAAGGCATAAAGAAGCCCAATTTATTAATGAAAATCCTAGATTAGTGTGAAAGTGTAAAGGTACACTTTACAACACCCTAAATAAGGCATAATTAAGTTCATTTAATTTACAATGGTCAAAGACTTAATGTGAATGTGTTAAACACATTACACCACTAAATCAAGGAAACACTAGATACATTTTTCATCATTACAATGTAGAACAAGCTATTTTTTGTTGGTAATCAACACTAGATACCCCACTATTCCCAAAGGATGGACTTAAAGACATAGACCTAGGGAATTTTGCAAGTCTATAATGATAATATTAAACTATAGGGAAATAGATGTTAATTGATAATAGGGGTGGTTTATTTGTTCCTTTTCTTATCTTAGCAAGGTGGAGGAAACTGTGAAAAGATAACTAATGTGATATTATAATATATTTTGCATTCAACTAGTCATAAAATATGTTTAAAAAGGGGGGGCTAATGATTTATCACTAAGTAATCATTATCTTAGTTCACTATTTGAAATATCAATTAACCTCTTTTAAGTACCCTAATGTTGAAAAATGTCATTGTTTACATTTTCACACTTAATTTGGGAATGATTAACATTAAAATGGACCTAATGTTGCCTTGATCTACTATTGGAATGTGTTTTCCACATTCACATTGGATTTAGGGCTCTTTTAAGCTAAATTGACCTAATTTTTCCTTAATTGAATATTGTAAAGTGTATTTATTTACACTTTCACATTGTGTTTTGGGCCCTCTTGCATTTATGAGCTTCATATCATTGTTAATAGGCCCCTAAGACCCTATATTATGCATCCTAAGGCTTATTTCAACTGAAATCCTGACATAGACATCAAATACACTTAATTTCTTAACTCCCCAATATTTTATCTGTCTAAAAACACCTGGTGGGACCCATACGCCACCTTGGGAATATGAGTCCCATCCAGATGGGACCTATAGAGCCCCATTTGGCCCCTTTTTAGGGTTTTGAGAGAGAAATCAGGGTTTTAAGTTCAAATTTCATGAATGCTAGCTTCTAGGATCTAATAAATGGTAAATTGGATGGATTTCCTATATAAACAAGGTCTCACATTATTATTTCACTAAGCCTTCATGATATCAACCTAAGCTATCAAGAGTTAAGCACTCCAATACTTCACAAGAGAACCAAGAGAGTTTACAAGAAAATTTCTAAGGCATTCAAGGGTAGAACTCTTCATCATTTTTTGTAGCAATTCAAGATCCATCATCATGTCAAGGTCATTAAGCATCAAGTATGTTGTTGAGCTAGTGTTGTGATGCAACATTGAAGATCCATTTACAAGCATTGTTTCATATCAAAGTTCAACATCAAGGTATACATTCTACATGTTATATTGCAGAGACACCATTCAAGGTATCATTATTCATGTTTTATATTTCATGTTTCATGTTAATTTTTCATTGTTTCATCATAAGGTTTAATTACCTAAATAGGGTTTGACCAAGGAAAACCCCTATTTCCCAAAAATCAACAAGTTTTTCTCTCTCTACATGTGTGATTGCAGATCTAGGTGTCTTGGAGCTTGAAGATCCTTTGAAGACTAGGTTGCAAGGTTGAAGAAAGTCATCAAGTTGTCACAAGGTTGTCATCTTCGTGGAAAGTCACCTACAGGTTGCAAATCAAGGTTTCAAATTTGGAAACAAAGTGTAGAAGGAAGACCAGAGATAGGAGAGCAGACTTAGGTCTTGTTTCTTCAAAAAAGAAGAGTGGTAATGATATGCCACAAGTGGCGTATGAGTCCCAATATAGCACATTTTCTAGTTTTCAGTTGTTTAAGATCAACCACTATGAGATTCCAGTTTTGGTACATAAACCCGTCTAGGACTAAATCGCCTAGACTGGTGTATGAATCTTAATGGGAATTTAAAAAAAAATTAGGGTTTTGAAGCTTATTTTTACCTCATCATTCTTTTAGGTACACCTCTATACTTTCTTAGTCTTTTATTTTGCATTTCAGTTTCATTTCCTAGGTCATTTAGTTAGGTTTTGCATGGAACTTTGCATGTTACATTCATTTATTGTCTTTCCAAGACCTAGATTGGTGGTGAACCCATTTTTAGTCTCTAATCAAACCCTAGGATACCCTATTGCAAGATGTCTTTTAGACCCCTTTCTATATTCAAATTGAGATCTCAAAGGTTTCCTTGAATGAAAAGTGAAGAAAACTTGTCATTCTATGTCCTAAACCAAAAAATGACAATTTTCCACCTTTCATTTTGGTGAACTTGAATTTAGAACACCTTAACTCTAATTTTTAGTGCATCATATTCCTAGATCTATCTTGCATTAAGTTTGCATTAAGTGTTGCATTAGTTAATTGGCATCTAGGGTTTCTAAATCTTGCATTAGTGAAAGTGCATATAGGTTGCATTTTTGCATCTTGCATCACTAAATCTCATCTAAAAATGTAATTGCACTTAGCATAGACATCATACAAACTAAAAAACATAAAATTCATATAGAATTTTCTGAAAATAGTGCAAAAACCCTAATCTAGGACTCATACACCCCTCTAGGTGATTTAGTCCTACTATAGGTTGTTTTGCCTACTTTCTAGGAATTTTGTGTTGTGCATTTTCTAGCATTTGACCCCTCCAAAAATCCTTACTAGGAATCATATGCTCCTATGGAAAAATTAGTCCCATATCAGCCTTGAAACTTCTATTTACAACATTGAAAACCTTCTTTCTACACTTTTGTTTGTTGTCATTACTTATCTGTTTTAGTTGGTTGAGTTTCTGTTACATGCATTTCATTAGATCTAGCTTAATTTGGTCTCGGTATGGCATTGCTTAATTTCAAATTTACATTTACAACATTTAATTTTTTAGATTATTTCATAGTGTAAACAACAAATAACCTTGTTTTGGATCTGAAAATTGCACTTACACATTTCACTTTAGGTCATTGCATTGCACTTTACTTGAAACATTGTATACTTTAGATAGTTTACTTTTTTAGGATAACATGTTTCCTTTTAAGAGATGTGGCTTTGATATGGTAAAAAATGGATTTCATAAGTACAACATCCCCTCTTATGAGTTCAATTTAGAGTACAACAATGAGTTCATTAAAAAAAATGCTAGTCATCCTTCTACTATCTTTTATAGTTATGAGAACATCTTAGAGCAAGTCGATCAAACCATTTACACAATCCTTAATATTACATTGCCTATCTCAAACCCTATTATCTCTCCCATTGGCGATGATGATATAATACAATAAGATACAAGCATAGAAAATCATGAAAACCATAATTGTTCTTCTCCCGATACCTCTCCTACTAGTGATGAAGGTATCTTGGTGAAAGAAGATATAATCATTGAGAATCACAAAATTCTTGATTGTCTCTCTCCTCCTCCCTCTTGGGAATATATTATGACACAAGAAGATGAGATCATAAGAAACATTTCTAAACATAACCTTACCTATTCTCCATTCATCCCTTACTTGTGAGAATGTTTTAGTGAAAGAGGATGAAATTATAGATAGCCATGAAAACAAAATTTTTCCTTCTCCTAATATCCCTCGTCGATGCAAAAAATATAATTTGGTGTTAGAAGATACAATTATTGAGAGTCATAAGAATCTTGTTCCTCCCTTCCCTAATGCTCCTACCATTTGGAAATATCGATTTGGTAAGAATGAAAATCATAGTTCTCCTTCTCTCGATGCCTCCCCTATTTGTGATGAAGCTACTTTACAAAATATAACCATGGAATGTGATGAAAATATTAAAATCTCCCCTGCTTGGGTAGATAGTATGGCACAAGAGAATGAGACCTTAGAGAAAAAGGATAAAGTCATGAACAATCATAACAATCAATAGAGTCTTCTCCTAATATCCCCACTATTGATAAATGAGAAAATCTAACCATTGATAACTCCCTCACTTGTGATGGATTCATTTTAGAAGAACCAACCTTTGAATTCCATGAACATCCAACTTTTAGTTATCCTAAAAAATCTCCTCCTAGGGAGGATATCATGGTATAAGAAAATGAGAACATTGACACATGTCTTTCAAAATTAGGCCTCCTTAGATTATGATGATGAAGTAACATTAGACTCTCCTTCACTAAGGGACGTTAATATATTCAACCTCAAATCATCCTTTACCACCTTCACACAAACCTCCAACTCAAAACAAACCTGAATTTATCCTTTACCCACCTAAGAAAAATGTTTTGTAGTAGTCAAGTTTTAATACCAATTCTCATACACATAACACTAGAAACAATACGAAACCAAGGAAAAAACCTTCAACATCCCTCCCATTTCCTAATCCTATCTTTCCCAGTCCTCCTCATTTTCCTTGACAAAGTGGAAAGGGGTATGATCTTATTGAACAACTTAAGAACACTCCTACAAAGATATCATTATGGGATATTATTTAAGCCTCCCCTCATTACCATAACATGATTCAAAGTGCTTTACAACAAGTTCCTATCCCTTATAATGTGAAATTAAATGACATTGCAACCATGATTCAAGGAATAAATGTTGACATTGTTTTCCACCAAAGTGAGCTCCCTCCTTTGGAAGTGCAAAAACAACATAATACTTTCATGATAATAGCTAGATACAATAGAATAGGCATAAATAAAATCCTTGTCGATAATGGCTCCGCTCTTAATGTGTGTAGTGTGACCCTTATGTATAGACTTGGCATGGATAAATAAAAAATTCAACCTAACTATTTATCTATTAAGGGATTTGACAATGTAGGAAAACAACTACTTGGTGTGATCACTTTTCCTATTATAGCTAGAAATGCTACGTTAGAAACACTGATCCATGTTATGCCTCATGATATTTTATATAACCTTATTTTAGGAAGGCCATGGATTCATGCAATGAATGGTATGCTTTCTACTCTTCATCATATAATGAAGTATGTCTACAACAACAAAGTGTACATACTCGAAGTTGATACTAAACCAAATAGTTGTTTAAACATTGAGATAAATAAGGAAAATCCTTTGAAAACATTAACACTAACTATACAAGTAGAACCCATGCAACAAAAAGATAAAGAAAAACATATTGAGGAAGTCATGAAGCTATTAGAAGATGATTGGGGTTCCTTAGATTTCACATCATTCATGGGAAAATACAAGATCATAGATAAAGACTCTAAAAAGGAAAAAGAAAAAGTGGTAATGTCAACAAAAAATTTAGAAGAACCTTCGAAAGCATCCACATCAACCACTTTAAAAGAAGAAACAAATTACACAACAAAATTTGATGAAACTAACTATGAACAACCATTGAATCCAAAAGAAATGAAAAAGGTTTATGGAAAAGGTTATGAACTCATGAAACAACTTGGATATAGTGGAAAAGGATGTGGTGCTAGAGAACAAGGTATCTTGGTTATTGTCCCTCAAAAGAAACAAACAAGCCTTCACTCAATTTCAACATTCTTACAAAAGATCCTTCTAAGCCGAATTTAACATTAGTGCATCCTGAACTAATAGACACTAGTGGTATTGATTGTTATCCTTTGAAAGAAATGAAACAAATAGAGAAATATTCACTTAATATCAATTTCATCACATAAAACACTAATTATTTGAATTTGATAGATTTTACACCCTCTCATAAAGGAGAGTACAAAATCTCTCAATCTAAAGAGTCTTGTGTAGCTATGACGTCTTGTACTAAGAAAGAGATATCTTTGTCGCAAAATAAAGGAACACCTTCTACTATTGATCAAGAGTATCTTTTCAAGACTCCTCCAAGATCATTTGATATCTCTCCCTCCAAGAAACGAAATAAATTTTACTACAAGAGTACATTTTGTGCATGCCATAGAGTTCATAGTCATTATGATAATGAATGTAAGGTTTTGAGCAAAAAAATTCAATATCTTAAGGACTTTGGTGCTCTTCCTTGTGTTGAAGCACCTTGTTCCTCTAATTGATCCTAATTTTCACTCTACCATGTTTCTCATCAATCATTTCAGCTCATCCTTGTCCTACACTATGTGGGGTAAGGGGTTCGACAGCCTCATCCTCGTATGGCACTTGTCATTTTCTCTTTTTGCTAGTTGACCACATTTCATGTACATATAAGAGAAAGCTTGGGATGTGGATGACATGCCTTAAGTTGACTTGCATGTGATGTACTAATTTATACATTTTGGGGGAAACCCCTTCCCTTTTTCATGACATAGCTTATTGGAAACATATGACTTGGCATAAGACTTTCTGAGTATGCTATGATATATTCTTCTACTTTAAAGAAATTTCTCACAACAATGGTGTTAGCAACCACTTTAAAGTTGGGGCATACATTGACACTCATGTTTCACTGTGTGATTTTCTTTTTTCTTTTGATGCATCCTTTCTTTTTAATAAAAGAGGGTAAAAAATTTATTGATCAACAAAAACAAGCATTACAACCAAGCTTGGGAAAAAACTAGAAGGAACTGAAAAGAACAAACAAAACAAAAGACAAAATAAAACACCACTCACACCGTCCTTAGCAAGAGCCCTCTCCAAGTCCAGATGAAGCTCTTGGGGGATCTAAGCGCAGTCATCAATCTGCCAACCCTCCAAATACTTAGAAGCCCATTTGGCCAAACAATCAGTTGTCCTATTCCATTCCCTCATAATGTTGAAAAAAGACACCATCTCCATCAAACTACCAATCTATAGAATTTGTTGCACCATCACCGCCAACTGCCAGCTAACATCCAACATCTTCTTCTAATTAAACAAGTTAACCAGAACCTGAGATTCTGATTCACAAATAACTTGACGCCTTCCCAACTCATAGGTTCGCTCCAAAGAAAGAAGAATCTCCAATCCTTCCATAAGGTTTATAGTCTGCAAACCATTATGGATAGAAAAGAAAAAAATCACTACTCCAAAAGAGTCCCCGCTAACCCCACCAACTCTAGCCGGTCCCGGATTTCCCTTGGAGGAACCATCAGTATTTACATTCAACGTTCCCACCTAGGGGGGCTTCCAGTTCCCAACTCTCTGAACACGTTGCCTTAACCGCCTACCCCTCTTACAACAGGGAGCAGTTGGGGATAACCCATGGATACCCAACCTAGCCACCATCTCCGAATCCATTCTCTCCAGCGACAACACCACATCTCCTATTGCATCAATCATCTCCTGAATCATACTAAGGATCCAAAACCATACCTTTTGTATCTGCAAGTGCTCCCCTCTGAAGATCCTCCTATTCCTTTCAAGCCAGACTTGCCATAATAAGAAAATAGGCCCAGCATGCCATGTGTCCTGCAAAAAGGGAGCCAATGAGGGCAGTCTTCCCAAACTATTCCAAAACTTTTCTAGGGAGGAGGCATGAACATAGGGACTATTCCAAACACCCCACCACAAGTGCCAAAGTTACAAAGTGAACGGACACCGAAAAAATAGATGAGGAGTATCTTCATCACCTTCCCCACAAAGAACACATAGAGAGGGGTCGTGGAAACCGCGTTTCTGAATATTATCCCATGTTAGACACCTGTTCCAATCCAAAGTCCAAATGAAGCTATTGCACTTTGGCCAAGAAAACTTATTCCACACCCTTTTCCACCAAGACACCTCCACCCCCTCCACCCTTTGAGAGAGCAACCTTTGGTAACCCGAAGCAACTGTATAGTGACCTTTTTGATTAGGGGACCATGCAAGAACATCCTTCTCCATAAGGGAGCTACACTACCTACCATAAATAATATAATGCAACACCACACACTCCTCCATTTCGACCACCGGCCACTCCTCTGGATTCTTCAACCTAGCACTCACAAGATGTCCCTGAGAAGTAAACAACTTAAAGTCACTCACCCTCAACTATCCCACATCACCAAACCTCTGCATCAGGGTTTCTAATTCAGGAAACTGAGTGATAATGGGGGGGTAACCATCCCAAGAGTCTATCCAAAAGTGGACCTCCATTCCATGTTTATAGATCCAAAATGAGCCATCTTTGACTAGCACAACACCTTTCTTGAGAGTAGCCCAAATTGTCGACCCCTTCCCAACCACATGGTATCTAGGGATGTCTTCCCAAGGAATATCCTTTAAATACTTATGACAAAGGATCCTGAACCATATCCGATCTTGCTTAGTGCACCATCACCAATAAAGTTTAGCAGCCAATGTTGTACTAGTCAAAGCAGAATGCCTCAACCCCAGACCCCCATACTACTCGGAACAACAGATAATATCCCAATTAACAAGGCTCCACTTTGAAGATGATAGACTTCCAGCCCATAAAAACTACCTAGATAACGAGTCCAACTCATTAACAAAGCCCTTAGGGGCCACATGAAGCATACCATGATAAATAGGGAGAGCTTGGACAACTGGCTTAAGCAACTAAACTTAGCCCTCAAAGGAGAGCCAGTAGTTGGTCCAATGGGCCACTTTTGCCAAAAATTTATCCAGGATAAGCAACCATGACTCCCTAGCTAACCTGCCCATAGCCAAAGGAATACCAAGATAGGACAATGGAAGGGCCCCAATCTGAAACCTAAGAATCTGAGCAATTCTCCTCTAAATAGAGTCTAGAGTATTGAAGAAGAAGATGGAAGACTTGTCCTCATTAATTAGCTGACCTGAAGCCCCAAGATAAATATCCAAAACCTTGTGAAGATTCTCGGCTTCCTGAATAGTAGCCACCCCCATCAAGGTTGTATCATCGACAAACTGCAAATGAGATTGAGGGGGTAGGTCGCCTCCCCAGTTCTAGCCCTAGACAAGGCCCTGCACCACCCGTCTTCTCAGAAGGCGACCCAAACCATCAAATATCAAGATGAACAAGTAAGGGGATATAGGGTCACCTTGCCTCAATCCACAAGAGGCACCAAAAAGCTCTGAGTTCTCCCCATTAATCAAAATAGAGAATGAAACCAATGTGACACAACTCATGACCCATTGAATGCACTCCTCACCAAAGCCAAAAGCACCAAGAACCTTTTGAAGAAAGGACCAACAGACTCTGTCATACGCCTTAGCCATGTCCAGCTTGATAAACATTGCCTTTTCTTTGGACTTGGCCATCGAATGAATGGATTCTGTAGCTATAACAATACCATCCAGAATCTGTCTACCCTCCACAAAGCCACTCTGCTCCTCAGAAATGAGCACCAACAACCACTTTTTCAGCCTATTAGCAATTATCTTGGAGATAATCTTATACACCACATTGCAAAATGAAATAGCACAAAACTGACTCAATCTATCTGCCCCCTCCCCCTTGGGAATAAGTACCAGAAAAGTGGAATTCAAGGCTTTTAACATCTGCTTGTTCCTCTGAGATTCACGAATCGCCACTAACAAGTCCATCTTGATAATCTCCCATAATTCCTGAAAGAATTCAATTGGGAAACCATCTGGGCCAGGAGCCTTCCCCTTCTTCACTGAAACAAAGTCTCCTCCATCTCCTCCATAGTGATCTCTCTCATGAGTTGATCCATCATATCCTGAGACACCAGAGACGAGATACAAGAAAGAACTTGTGCTTCCTTCACCACGTTACCCTACAAATCCTCTCCAAATAGGGAAGTACTGAACCGCTTTTGATGACATATCCTGAAAAGAAGATAAAGCCTCACCCCTATCATTAACTAGAATAGGAATAGAATTACCATGATGCCTAGCCTTAACAGAGTTGAAGAAGAAAGCAGAATTTTTGTCTCCCTCCTGGAGCCACTCAACCCGAGCCTTCTGTTTCCAAAATATCTCCTCTCATAACTCCCATTCTTCCAAAGCTTTCAGGGCCCTTGCTTCTTCCTGTAACAGATTCTCAGTTGCCCCATTTTCCCTAATTACCTTGGTTATACCATCCAACTCCTTCTAAGCAGCCGACTTGGCACTAAAAATATTACCAAAACATTGTCAATTCCAATGCTTACGCTGATATTTAACAAATTGAAGAAGCTTAGCAAAGACATACATATCCATTCCAAAGGAAGGTTTGCCCATCTGCCACCACTAAACCATGTAACCATGGAGATCAGGGCCACGTAACCACATCAGATAGAATTTGAAGGATGAAGTCTAGGGCACCTATGTAGAAAGGATATAGAGTTTTATAGGCCAGTGGTTCGATCCCCTCTAGTCCAAAATCTCAGAGCTAGAAGACCACCTACCACCAACCCAAAAGAAGGAAACCATGAACTGATCAACACATTATGCAATGCAGTTACCACCAGTCCTTCCATTGTTCTAGGTAAATAGCCCATTTCCTGGCTTGATATCCACAAGATTCAGAGTAGAGATGTCCTGGAGCAACAACGCAGAAGCCTCTAGCCTTGCAATGCCACCCCGCTTGTCTACAAGCTCAGTAATGGCATTAAAATCATCACCAATAATCCAGGGATGATAAGGTTCCATGCTACGGACTGACTGAATTTTGGACCACAAGATCTACTTGCCTTGCAACTCCATAGGTGCATACACATTGGAAAAAAGAACAAGTTCCCCCGACATAAAACAAGAAGCCACCATGGAGACGGAGGACTTGAAAGAAACCCACCACTGGGGACAGATCTTTTAAGGGTTCCATAAATAGGCCACCCCCCATGAAGACCCCTGAGCCCCAAAGCAATGGCATTCACCATTCCTCCATAGCTTAGGCACTACGTCCATCATATACTCAACCAAAAGATTAGTCTCCTATAGAAAAATGACATCATGAGAGTGACGACTAATTAGATCATGAAAAAAATTTTGTCTAGGGTCACTGTTCAAGCCCCTTACATTCTATGAAAGGACTATCATTGCAAGGGCCTTGCAAAATGTGTATCTAGAGTCTTGACTAATCCTGAATCCACCAAAGTCTCCCCTATCAATTTAATCTTTTCCCCATCTTTCTTTCTCCCAAGCTTACCAACTTTCTCCGATCCCCCTTTCTTCAAATCTTTTTGCAAAATTCCCAACTACAGAGCCAGCTTATTGTTCTTGCTCCCCACCGTGCCTATTTTCTGTGAGGGGTGAACCTTAGCCTCACTATCCTTTCCTGCTTCCGCAACACACCCTGACTCTTCCTAAGCCTCCATTAGTTGATCAGTTACCAAATGCATAGTTTCATTTGCCTGTGAAGCCAGAATCACCTCTGAGCTAGACCCTACCTTCCCAGGACCTTTTCCTTCTTGCTCAGAACTTGGTAAGCCCAAACACCCCACTTGCTAGGGAGTCTGCACTTCCACAATAGGAGGGCCTTGTTGTTCAACTTCCAAAATCCCTTAATTCAAATCTAGCAGTCCCGAGTTCACCTCCTGCTGGCTAAGATCTTCCAGTACCTCAAATCTATTAAAAATATCCTCATCCTGCTTTTCCTTTAGAGTCCTTTTCTGTCCCTTATTTCTATTACGTGCTCTAATAGGAGTAAAACCATCATCCTTGACACCATCACCCTAAATAGGACCCTTACCCTTATCCATCCTAGGTGGATTATGAGGAGGTTGAGAAGATGGAGCCTCCAAAGGCTTAACCTTTGGACATCTCCACTGGAGGTGGCCATACTCATGGAAAAAATTACATTGAAAAGGTAAAGTATCATAATCAAGCTACTGCACCCATGAACACTCTCCTGTAGACACTTTTATAGAATCTGGAAAAGGTTTACTTAAGTCTATTTCCACACAAAATCTATCATAAGTCATTACCTTCTTGAATTGCGTCTGTTATGATGAACCAACCAGTTTCCCTAGCCTCGAGGCCAATAAGTACAACACATCATCACGCCAGCACTCGACCGATAGCCTCAGAATATGAACCCACACTAGAACCCGACTCGGAAGCTCCTCCATTGGGTTGAAGCCCACCTGCCAAGGCTTAAGAAACAAGCCCACCTGGTTGTAAAAGTAAGGGCCCCCCTCAAAAATCTTATTCCAATATGCCATATAGTCAAATGTAACCATAAAATAGTTGTTTTCCAAGAGCTTGATCTCCATCTCCCCTTCTGGCAACCAAGTCCTCTGGGCCCAGGCCTCCAAAAATTGCAGCGATATTTTCAATCCTAGAAACTTATAGTACAAGAAATGTCTTGAGAAATAATCGATATCCTCTACCAACATCTCCATTGGAATCACTACATTCAGCCTCTCTTTGCACCTTTCTAGAAATCCATTAATCTTCGGGATCCATGGCCCCCTAGACGGACCCATCCCAGTCTTCTCTAGATCTGAGGAAAAGAGGTTGTTATCATAAATTTTCTCAACCTACGACATGGGTTTTGAGCCAACTACCGCTCAAAAATCCAACTTAGGGTTGGCCCCATATGAGTCCCTGAACTCCATCAAAGCCAAAGAGAGCCCTCAACGGGCATGCACACCCCAAACCAAAGCCTCAAAAAAGTCCCAACCCACTGCAGGGCCAAACTCAACTCTTGAGAACTGGCCCAAAATCCCCCCAGCCAAGCCAAACCTCTTACGAGGGAAGGACTAAAGCAATGCAACTCTGAGCATACGCAACACCAAAGCCCAGCCTGCAGCCCCCACAACCGAAGGGAATGTCGACCGATCAACTCCACTCCACCACCAGACAACGCAGGTATGAAAGGAGAGGTAAAAGCAGCTTCATCCAGCCCCTTTCCCAATCACTACCATAGACCAAGATTGCACAAAGACCATAACCACCTTGAATGCCGATCAAATCCTCCCAACCACTCACACCAACGAAAAAAGAAGGAAACCAATGAAAGGAAAAAAAACAAACCAAAACAAGCCTCAAAATAACCCCTCCAGACAAAAAAAAAAGCAGAGATCACTGATCCAAAGGAAAAATAGACATGCACACAGTATCTGCCTCATGCAGCTTGGGTCAGGATGGCCGCAAGTGCTTGCACCTAGAGCTGCGCGAATGTCATTCTCTCTAAACTAGGATCTAGTTATTCCATGTACACTAGAATATCTTGATGCATCCTATCATTAGGCTTGATTTCCTCTAAGAGCATGATATTTAATTGACTTTTCCTCTCTTGGGTACATTAGGCATGATGTTCCATAAGAAGATACCTTACATGAACCAAGAAAAATCCCTCTGAACATACCTTACACTATTTTTCATTTACAATTTTGGTTATATGGCCACCTTGCACAACACACTTTGCATGCTTGTGGAGCCATCTTGTTTGTTCATGAGTACTAAGCATACGAATCTTTGCTTGTGACATGAAGCTCAAAGTTCATCATTATGTGGTGCCTTGTCAAACTTATCAGGAGGTATAGATTTGGTATGGTTAACATATGATGAGAAGCCTAAACATGGGCATGACTTTCTCATTATAGGGTGAGAAGCCAATACAGAGGAATGGCTTTCTCACTAAACCACTTTTTTTTGGATACTCACCCAATCGAGAGCCTAAAGTTCTATTTCCTTAGAGTGAGTGTGCATTTGTGAACAAATAGCCTTAGATATGATCCACATTGTACAAGACAAATTGTTGAAGCTTGATCCACCTATTTCTATTTTTTCTTGTTTTTATTTTTCCTTCTTTTAGTTATTGACATTGCATATTTGTGTATCTTGTCTTATTGTTGCATATTATACACCTTGTGTGTGTCATTTCATGCTTATGTTGGTTTGACATAGGATCTTGGATCCTAGGGGCTTGACCATGTTGATAGTGTTTTCTACACAACAACTTAGACAGAATATAATATCCTATCTCTCTTGAAAGGTTAATCTCTATCAGGAAGCCTCAAGAGATAACCCCAAGGTATCTAATATCAAGTCTTGAAAATGTAAAAACAACACAGTGATGAATGTGAAAATGCTGGTAATCACAAGGGGCCTTAGAAAATAGATGCTAGAAACTTCAAAATCATCAAATCTTTCAATATGGTGATGCTTTTAACCCTAAAACTAATCCAAATTTTAAAAGAAACAACAAAAGATAAAGGGTTTAGAGAGATTTCTGAAAGCTAAAATAACTCCTAAGACCAATTGTGCAAATAATATAATACCCAAAGTGGACCAATCCTTCAAAACTTATTCCAGCATAACCTAGATTAAATATGCATTCTCACAGAAATAGTGTAATCTTGTAAGGAAACAAGGATTTTCAGATCATGAAGCATTTACACAAATCAACTTTATTTTATAATTGAAATGAATAAATACCCACAATTGAAATTAGCACACAATTTC
Source organism: Sequoia sempervirens (assembly GCA_007258455.2). Lineage (NCBI taxonomy): Eukaryota > Viridiplantae > Streptophyta > Pinopsida > Cupressales > Cupressaceae > Sequoia > Sequoia sempervirens. The sequence continues at coordinate 12,250,452 of VDFB02179234.1, forward strand.
AAGGCCCAGGATAACTTTACACAACAACTTACAATCAACAAGCTGCTAAAATTATGGACCAAGGATTTCTCAAACACTTTAAATCTTAAACCATTAACACAATTGTATCACATTTTAATCCAAAATCTAACATGCAACCACAACTTCAAAGCAATTTCTCAAATATTTGAATAAACAAGAACCATGCAAAGTGAATAACATAAGAAAGAGCACCAAAGAATAATGTCTTTACTTATATTGAATCACCCAAGTTTGTAACAATTCAAGTATCCACAATGTTTCAACACTTTCTCTTAGAAAATACTAACTCCTAGCTTAGTTCTAGCTATTACAACTATTTCTAACCCCTACAAATGAAGCTTGAGCCTAAATTTATAGAAAAATAACATTAGGTTGGCCTAGAATTAGGGTTTACATGATTAGGTTGGCCCAGCAGGTCAGACTAAGGAATTTTTTAAATAAAATAAAATTACATTGAATGTTTGCAAACTAACTCAAGGTTAGCCTGGATCCTTCTAGAAACATTCCTCCTGATGGCACAAAATTTGAGGTTGTCCTCTCTAGCAATGAAGTCACATGACTAACACAAGTTCCTAAGCAGCTGCAAGCTAGCTATTTTCCCCTTCTTTATTGGCTTCTAATCTACTAGACAACTCATTGACCTTTTCCAATATTTCAACCATATCTACTAGATCTAGAACTGGAATAAACTTAACTCTTGTCTTATGAGTTTTTAATTCATCAACATATTTTGGCATTACCTTATCCCATTCCACCTGTAGCTCATGATACTTGTCCAATTTTGAGATGTATATGGCTACATCCTCTAGATGATCTTTAGCAACTGGTGCACTATCAAAAGGAGAATATATCTCATGCCACCATGCCTGCAACCTGCCAATGTTCATGTTTTTCTGGCCAAATTTTCTCCTCCTAGTCATTATTTCCAAAAGAGTAATGCAACTGTCATATATCTCTTCCATTTTACCTTGCAACTTCATTATCTTCTTTGAAGCTTTGGACACGAGTTTGTTCCTATAATTCAACACTTCAATACCTTCCATTACCTTAGCAATATCATTAGAAGTGAAAATATTCATTTTTTCCAATTCTTCCTTGGGTACCTGGAGGATCTTCTTCATCTCTTCCACAGTTGTCTCATCGACTTTGTTACAATCTACAACAAACTGGGAGGTGTCCTTAAGAAATTCAACTGCCTTAGCATGGATACCAAAAATATGTTCAATTGATTCATCCCCTCTCTTACTGACTTTATGAAGCCATTCATGTGTATTGTGTACTAAAGATTTTACCTTCTCTATCTCCAACACAACTTCTTTAGGCAACAATCCCTCTAGAATTATGAAACTACCATTAGTAAAAGTTTGTAGAGGCTTCATTAGATGTTGGACATATCTATAAACATCATTTTGTTTCTTCTATAACTTCTCCTTCTCCTTTGTTTCCTTATCAAGCCTTCATAGAATGACTTATGAAGACTCTTGAAACTCTTATTTTTCTTTTTCCTTGGTAGTTGGACCTAGATTAATGGTTTGCACCTTGTAATAGGTGGGTATCACTTCATCTTTGAATTTATCTACTATAGGAATAGCTACATGAATGACTCTATTATTAAACTCATCTCTTGAAAATTTTGAAACAGTCCTAGCCCTCTTCCTCTGCTTGGGTTTCCCCCATTGTTCAAGCAACTTGTCCTAGCTGGGAGTTTCTTTCTGGACAATTATTGGCTTTTTGTTGAGCTTTTCTTTTAGCCAATCTAGGATAGTATGTTGTTCAGTTTCTATCTCTTTATTAGGACTATCAAAATATTCTCAACATTTTTCTACATTTCTAGTTGATCTTCTTGATAATCTTTATCTTGGTGAGGACTATCAGCGACCTCTTCCATATTCTCCCCTACCTTAGGATGATCCTCTAGTTTAACAATTACCACTTTCTTGGGAGACTTGGATGGTTTTTCTTGAACTACCTCAGATTCTATATTCTTTCTTTCTGCTCCAGAGGTTAATTGCTTCATCTCCTTTACAAACTTTCTCCATTCTCCACTTTCAGGAGTAGAAAATTCTTCATGTTCAGTTTCAAGATGCTCAGGATCATTTGATATATTTCCTTCCTCGTGGATTGCTTCCTTTGAGACTTGTACATTATGAAGAGGAGAAGGAATGGGAGAATTATTTCCTATAGCTTCTCTCTTCTCTCCATCATCAGTAGATGCCTCTTCATTTTGCACTTATTTCTCCACAATCTTCATTTCTTTCACTGGAGATATCTTATGCCTGGCAGAATTCCTTCTAACATATACTTGTGGCTTTTCCCCAGAACTTTCCACATCAACATATTTCACTAAGGAAAGGGCTTCAATAGAAGTATTACCTTTGCTTTGATTTTCTTCCTTTTGTCTCTCTGTAATTAGTCTCCTCTTCTTCACAGGTTGTGAGGTCTCACCTTCTTCAATTACAATATTAACCTTAGGAGACCTATTTATTTTAGGAGATGGTTTCTCACCTTGTTTAGCCTGTCTCTAGCTCCTAGTTTTCCTTTTTATTGACATAGGTCTATCTTTCTCTTAGACATCCTCCTCATGAGCTTAAGTAGTATCATCACCTTTATCAACTTTAGCCTCTTCCTTAGGTTGAGACTCCAAGTCTCCCATCAAATCATAGGTTAATTTAGTACCATTGGCTTCTAGCTCCAACACCTTGTGTTTTAACCATAGCCTTGATTATTTCTTTACTGGCTCAATGACTTGATCCAATTCTATTATTTCTTCCTCTAACCAATTGATTAGAGGAAAGGGCTTATTCTTGTAGGGCTCAAAATCATGGTTTTGGAGTAAGTCTGCATCATCATCTCGCACTTGATCAAACACCTCTACAACTTTGTACAATCTAAATAAATTTAGGGGCAGCCTAGAGAATCTTCCTATTAAAACCTCAAATTCATCTTGGAAAATGGCCCAATAGTCCTCAATGTGATCCCTATGCTTAAATGTTTTGTTAGCTTGTTTTTGGGATTTACCATAAGGATCAAACTTATTTCTGTTAGTGTGAGAGTATAACTCAAACTGGTCCATCTATTTTTCAGAATGTTGGGCACTCTAAATAGAAGGGCATGCCTCCAAAGTTACAATTCTCAATGGGAATTATGCTCCTAGTCCCTTCTTATGCAATTCTTGTTGTAAAATCTCCTCAAATCCTATCATTTGCCTTGTTTGTTCCATTATTATGAGATTTTGGTTGGATACCTTGGTAGTCTAAGTGGAACAATAGGAGATCCTTGTACCTGGATGTAAGTGAACCTTTGAAATTGAATAAACCATTGACCATATTGTTTGATTAAGTGCATGGCATCAGAAGAAACCCTAATATGGAGAGAATCCTGCAACAATCTAGGAATATACATGAAAAATTCATCCTTGGCTCTCCTTTAGTTAGTTGTTTTATGCTACAGCTATGGGTAAATGTCCCATATCCTGTCTTTTCCTATAGTTCCTTTGCAACTGAGAACTTTGTACTTATTCTTGCTTGCCAACATGTAGACAATATATGAAGTCATAGTGAATCTATTGGTCTCTTGTACACTTCTTAATTGGGAAACCAAGTTGTTGCTTATGATTCTAGCCTAATGATAATGCTTTCCAACCACAGTTTTTGTGATGGGATAGAACATCCAATTCTAGAAAATATGAGCTTCTTATACTCCCATTACCCTACCCAAAAGATTTATAATATCATGATATTCCATCTTAAAATCACTCTTGTATAGTTGTTTGGGAAGCTTGTAGTAGTGTAGTTTTGGCTTCAATATCCAGGAGTTATTCATGATCTCCAAAGCTCTATTGGGCAAAGCTCTATTGGGGTCTTCATCATAAATTTTTTTTGCTTCCCCAATGTTAATTTCCTCAATAAGCTTATGATGTGAGGCAATATTGAGCACCTCTGCAATAGACTCCTTAGTAGTATTTTCCATGACTCTTCCTTGTGGCCCAATTATAATTCTTGTTCTAGATTCATAGTGTTTTGCACATTCTAAAGCCAACTCTAGATAAAGTTGTGTTGGAGGGAACCCTACTGCTTGAGCCAAACCAGTATAAGTAATGGTCTGGGCCAATTGAGTTGGTACATTTCCATACATCCTCTACTAAAATTCATCATAGTTGACATGTCCCATGTTTGTATCTACAATATTTGACCAAGCAGAGGCAATCTTGGTTGGACTTTGGCCATATGCCTTTGAAGTCATACTTCATCCTTTCTTCTTTTCTTCTGACCTCCTCTTGTACTAAACTAGCTTTTTACTTAGATGCCTTGTCCCAGCTTAATTCTACCAGTATCTATTAGAAAGGACCAAAATTACCAAAAAGAAAATAACAATAACACATTATACTAATTCCATGAAGCACCAATGTGTGTAGTAATAATTCCATTAAATCAAAATGATAATATAAACTCTAATGGAAATACAAGGTAATCAATTCATTCTAAAGGATCTCATTATCAGATTATGTAAAACATAAAATTTAAACTCAATAAATATTCCATGAAATGACCTTATGATTCCCTTATGGAAGGTTGCTTTTCATTAATATTGAAGTTTTGGAATAAAATGAGAAATGTCGGGTAATTTGAGCAAGCTTGGATTCCCTAAAGTTAAACTGATTGAGCTCATTTCATTTTGCCATCACGGGACAATCTTGTGAAGTGAAATTACTTGTCATAATTAATCACATATAGGCATTAATCACTTCAAAATATTAGTTCCAATCACATTTATTGAAGCTTAATTCATCATGCAAATCAGATGTTCAAAATTTTTGGATATTCGGGTATTTCTATATGGCTTGAATTCACCGAATGCAAACATAGCCCAAGATTCAGCTAATTACTTAAGACTTCTATCATTTTAGGACTTTGGAATTTTGAAAGGGATCCAGATCCAAAAAATTCAAGGGGGCTCAGATTTTTCGAGCAGATCAAGGCTCGAAAAATCTGAGCTACCTCAAAATTTCTGAGCATTTTGCTCCGATGCACGATTTTACTAAATGTTCGATTTGCTTGATGTTGAAATCATTCATTCACTTGAATTTGAGTTGAAAAAAATTCTTGATGATTTAGGTCCAAAACCTTACACAATGATAACTCGATATCCCTTGACCCCTCCTTTGTCAAATGCAAGACTCAAAACTAGGGTTTTGGGAAACTTAGGGTTCTTAAGCCGACTTGGAGATGGGGTGATACGCAAAAATCCTGACATCAATCATGTAAACATAATACATAGGAGAGATATTAAAGATATTCAATCATGCCAAATCACCCCCATCTACCCTAGAGACATTCAATAACGAAACCCTATTGAGTGCACTTTGAAGAATATAAACACCCAAATGGCAAAGTAAGAAACAAGAAAATGTAAATCTCCAACTTGATAATCGAACACCCACTTGAAAGAAACTAACAATCAAGAACAATATTCATTGAAATCATTTAAAAGAGACTAAAAAGACCAACCTTGAATGCCGCACAAGAAGAAATGGACACACGATGGAGACCTGCAATAGAGACCTTCATTAATCCTAGAGGGATCGAATGGAGAGCACAACTCCACCTCTCAGCTTTAGCAAATGGAGGACAAAGCAAGATCTCAATGTTTCAACTCTCATCAAATAGAATGACCAAAATGAATAGCACATTACAAATATATCCCCATTTCACGTCATAAATGCTTGTCATTTAATGCATGAAAAGACACCTTAAAATCTCAGGTATGCAAAGGAGGCTCAGACTCAGAAAATCAAAGGGATCTTAGATTTTCCGACTAGAATAAGGCTCAAGTAATCTGAGCTACCTCAGATTTCTTGAAATTTTCCCATACTTAGTTAAATATGCCTCCCAATCAAAATTTCAAGCAAAGGTTAATTCTCCAAGAGTTAGAGTGACATCATCGTGTTGCAATAAGGCATCTCACGTGTTGATTGATCATTAATTACCTAGGTGAGACAAGACCAACACCAAGAGACCTATCCCTTAAGGGGAAAATGTCAAGACCCTAAGGAAAACAAGGAAACCAAATGAGTGAAAGAGGGTCCCTGCCTCTGATGGGGTGTGTGCAAAAATTGCACAACAAATGGTGAATCCTGCTGGGGAAATGCTCCAAAGCATTTTGATGAAAAACCAGAATCAAGAACCCAAAACTCTAGTTTCAATCCTCACATCAAGTCAATGATAAACAAAGTTTCTAATCCAATGGACAAGTAGTTCCTTCCTGTACTAGAGTCCAAGTGTGTGCAAATGTGTTCATTTCCTTCCCTCAGCTGCTGCAAGGTAACCAAGGTCAGTCTAATCAAGTTATGTAAAGATTCTAACTCCAAAAGCAACCTGGATAGATCCTCACTGCAAGTTAGGCGTCCATAGCCCCAATGAGGTTATCGTTGTGATCCTCCCAAACATAGCTCTACAGCTCGCCAGGCATCCATAGCCCTAGTAGAGATATTCAGATACCTGATAAGGTGAATATTCACTTTCAATTTTCAATATTCTCTTTTCTTTTCTTTTGATATTCTTTTAAGATCATTTAAACTTTCCTTTTCACCCTGTAAGAAATGAAGCTCACACTCAGGGCTAAGAACCATAGTGGCACTAAAGCAAAAATAGGATTTTTCACTTGACCAGACTTTGCAAGGATCCTTCAACAACCTTGGAATTCTTAAGATGTGTATATAAGTGCAAGACTCAAGCACATTCTAGATCTAACCTAATCCAATGACTCATCCACTTCAAGCACTTAGCACATGTGATACCAAGTAAAGGACTTCCACCAACTTACTTTTGAAGGATGATTAGAGTTTTTAAAAGAAATACCTGAAACAGTCCCAGTTAATATAATGATAGTTGTGTAAGTACAACACTCCTAGAAGAGAACAAGGGAACCCAAGACCAAAAAATTAGAACAAAAGCAAACCATAACCTAATCTAAAGCAAACCTACACTAACCAAAAGAGGAAAGCAAAAGCAACCAAAAAAGAAAACAAAAAAAGAAAAGAGAAAACCAAAAGAAAACAACCCCTAAGCTAACTATGTATAAGGAAGAGTTGTAAAAAAATTAGGCAAGGAAGTAATGCTTCAAATACTACCCATTGACAGGCAATGGGACATCCTCCCCAGTGAGAGTTTTCAAACAAAAAGCATTATCTCCCAATATCTCTAAAATTTGGAAGGGGCCAAGCTAAAGCTTATCAAATTTTCCATGTTCTCCCCTCTTTTCATGTGCTTTATCCAAATATAGGACCAGGTCAAAGATTCTAAAGGCTTTCACCTTGGATTTTCTATCAAACCACGTCTTAATGACACCTTGGTGCTTAGCAAAGTTCTCTAACACTTCATCTCTTTTTTCTTCAAGTTGCAAAAGCTTAGCCAAATGAGCCTCACATTTATCCCCTTCATCATAATAATTATTAATGAATTCAAGGTAGGGATTTTCAACTGGATTGGGAATAATGGCTCAAGACCATACACAAGGTGATAAGGAGAGATTCCTAGAGAGGCTTTGTGTGTAGTACAATCTACCCAAAGAGAAAATCTGAGTTGGGTATGCCAATCCTTGGGATTCCTCTAAAAATTTGTGGATGACTGTCAAATGGTTCTTGTTTATGGACTCATTCAAACTATTTCCTTATGGGTAATAGTTATAAGAAAACTTGATGATGATACCATGATCAAAATCCCATCCAAGAAACTTTAACGAAGCAAATGCAAGACCATTATCATAAACTAAAGTATTAGGACAACCAAACTGATTAATAATACCTTATTCCAAAAAAATAATCACTACCTTATAAGTACACTAAGAATGTACCTATGGAATGTAGAGGAAGGTGGGTTAATTGGACCAATAAAGTCCAATCCCCACTACGTGAATGGTTTTACCTCAATTATTGGCTGGAGTGGAAGAGTTGAATGCTTCTCCTTACTAGCTATATTCTGACATACATGATAGGTTCTCAAGTAGTTGTGTGCATCCTTGAACAAAGTGGGCCAATAATAACCTACCCTCGAGATCTCATTTGCAATAGTTGGTCCAAAACCATGGCCTGTGTCGTACTTGTCATGAAATTCAGTCATCACTCTTGTAGCTTCTTCTTTTCCAAGACAGCGAAGATAAATGCCTTCATGATTCTTCTTATATAAAATAGCTCCTTTCAACATATAGTTGTCACTCTTCAAACGCAACACTCTCGGCTGGACAGTGTTGAGATGGTTAGGATGCTTTTGATTTAACAAATAATAGACAATGTCATCATACCATTCATCTAGCGAGACATCTTGAAGGTGGTATTGTTGGGCTGTGAGATTAGGACCAATTTCAGCCATAGTCTTAGTCAATCCTTTCCCTCTCATGAGTTTCATGGGATGGATCTCAATATCATACTCTTGTAAAATGGTAACCAATCTTTCCCTTCATTCCCCCAATTCACTTTGCATCAGGAGGAGCTTGACTGTAGGATTTGGCACTATTGCAAAAACCTTATTCCTCAAGATATAGTGTCTAAATTTCTTTACAACTCTAACCAAAGCATAGGTCTCTTTCTCCACACTGGGGTACTTCAATTTAGCATCTTTTAATGGAGCACTCATGAAGGCTATAGGGTGCTCACTTCCTTGGTCATATTTATGAGTTAACTTACCCGCACAAGAATGATCAGATGCAAATGAATATATGTAGAAAGGCTTGGAATAATCTAGACTTAATAATACTAGTGCATCAGCTATTTCCCTCTTGATTTCTACAAAGGAAACTTTTTATTCAACACTCCATTCAAATTTTGCATCTTACTTCAGCATAGCATTCAGAGGTTTAACTATTTCTACAAATCCAGTGATAAACTTTCTGAAAAAGTTGATTTTCCCAAAGAAGGATTTCATCTCCTTTTTATTGTTTGGGGGTTGGATCTTCAGTATAGCTTTTATTCATTCTGGATCAATGGATATGCATTTCTATGAGATAAAATGTCCTATCAGCTTTCCTTTAGTTACTCCAAAGATATACTTCTTAGGATTAAGTGAAATACCAAATTCTCTGCACCTTTGGAATACTTTGCACTAGTCTGTAATGTGATCACCTCATTTCTTAGAGAAAGCCATTAAAGCATCCATGTAAATAATGATACAATTACCAATGATATCCTTGAAATCAATTTCCATGGCCCTCTGGAAGGTTTCCACTGCATTGATTAGCCCGAAAGGCATTCTCCTATAAGCAAAGGTCCCCCATTTCGTGGTGAAGGAAATTTGGTGTCTATCCTCATATTGCACCATAACCTGATTATACCCTAAGTATCCATCTATAAAGGACATCATCTGGGATCCATTTACAATTTGTAACACTTCATCCAATTATGGGACAAGGTAGTTTTCCTTTTTTGAGGTACGATTAAGATTTTTGAAATCAACACAGATCCCGATTTCTCCATTTTTCATCCTGACTCAAACCAAGTTAGCAACCCAAGTTGAATGCCTAACTAGAAATATAATGTAAGAAGACAATAACTTATGTACTTATTTCTGGATAATAGGTTCCAACAAGGCATTAATTGGTCTTTTCCTTTGTCTAAATGGCTTGACGCCTAGCTTGAGAGGGATAGTGTGTGTAATAATTGAGGTATTGATAGGGTAGGGTTGAATGAGACAATCATAGTCCCATGCTCTGGGTCTCACTTTAGAAAAACCTTTGGTGTTACTCTCCACCTTCTTGAACCTATAGGTCCTAAGACTTTTTACACACCCCTGGTTCTTCTGGCCAACCCTTCTATCAATTGCATGCACCTAACCAAGTCAAACTTGGTGCCTTCTCCATTTTCCTCCTTGGCCCTTAATCTTCCTAAAAGCCAACTAACTCTCCAAACCTCTCTAAATTGTTGTAGGGGCATGTGGTATCCTCCAAGGCTTCAAAAACATCCCACTGTGATTCTTTTTCAATCACAAGTCTTCATTCTTCCATTGCTACCACCAAAACCTAGTTTAGGGTTTAAGAAGGGCTAGTAGCCCTTGAGCCCCTATTGGGCCTCTTAGCCCGAGAAATTAGGCTATATTTCCAAACCTGCTAAGATTCATCACAAACTCCTTTTTGATACCTTGGTTCAATTTCCAACCTCTCAAGGAATTTTAGGGTTTTGGGCCTTCACAGGCCTTACACTAGCTCAACCCTATTTTAGTGGGAATTAGGGCTTTTTAGGCCTTTTCTTGGACAGTCAGTGAACTGTTTGCTTCTTTTAGCCACCAAATGGATTGGTGATGATCCTTGCTTCTTTCCAGGCCTTCTTCAAGACTCCTACAATGACCACACACCTTGGGTTGCTAATGAGTTGATACCGTTGCAACGTTAGGGCTTGGTTTTTGACTGTCTTCCCTAACCAGGCACTGTCAACTCGCCTAGGGAAGGTCTTTCACCATGCATTCTTGACACCTACTGACTTCTAAACCTAAAATATGTACAGGCATGGAGATTAGCCTCATTTCCCCATAGTCTACACACCAGGTGTAGTGGAAAGGAGAGGTCTAAGACTCCATGATCAACAGCTAACTGGTCTGATCAGCAAAGAAAGAAACAAAACTAACAAAGAATAAAGCTTGGAAATGATGGAATAACACCTCTAGAAACTACACAAAGCTTGTACAATGATTACCACGTGTTCTGCACCCTGTTCATTACCAAGAGCTCTTCATTAACATAGTAAAAGAACAAAAAAATAGAAAACTTGCAAGAACTGGTTTCTCTTATCCACAGTAAACTCTAGTTAATACAATGATTTTCCAACCCTAAATCTAGTTCAAGGCTCCTCTTTTAAAGGTTCCTAGGTGGTTACAAATTTCCTTGGTCGGACTTAACCACCATCAAAGGCCAAAATTGCATAAAAGCAACATTTTGGGCTTTGTTTCAAACTCCTAGTGGAACCTAGTGAAACAAACTGAGAAACTCATTCAATCTACCCTATGCTATTGATCATCCTTCATTCTATCATCTTTTTACTAACATTACCAACACAAAATTAAATGGTCAACATGACCTTGAAATATTAAAACACAAAATTGCTTGCTAAGCTTTAAAAATTTGCTTAGTGTTACTTGATATTGCCTAGGTGCTCCTGCACCAGGTATCATACATTTTCAAATATTCATAAGTCCAAGCTATTACATATTGATATACATGAAGTGCATCTATTATTACTTTCTTTTCTTCTAGGGTACACACTTTCCCAATGAAAATGTTCTTGACATCATCTGGAGTTCCCATATTATAGGTATCACACTAGCTGCTAAGGGAATCCTTCTTGGTTTGTTGTTCATGATCCTTTATTCTATCCAGATCAAATATTCTCTCCAGTTGTACCATCCCTCTTGGAATGGTGTTTTTTTTTCAGAATCGTAACTCCTTCCAAGCCCATATATGCTTCCTACGACTCCACCTCATCAATTATCTGAGAATTGAACACATTAGAGCTTGTAATGAAATCAAGAATATGCTTGTCATCCTCAAACACTTGAAAATTGGTTATGTTATCGGGCACTAATGGTATTGGAGTGAGCTCCATAGTGAACTTTTTCAAACCTGAGAGTGACAAGGGTTGTAAATTACTTACTTCCTAAGCTAGGGCATCTATAGTTTGCTTCTTGCTACGAGGTATCAATTGAATGTTAAAAGCATAAAACCCCTCAATGAGATCCCAAACTCTATGTCTATAAAATTAGTCATCCTTCTATCATGAAATGAATACTACTTTCTGACTTTCCTAACTACTAGCTCAAAATCTCCAAAAACTTGCAAAATTTTAACTTTCTTTCTTAATGCCATCAACAATCCATGAATCAAGGCTTCGTATTCAGCTACGTTATTAGTGCAATGGAATTGAAGTCTATGAGTAGAAAAAGAGGTTTTACCTCTAGGACTAATCAACTCAAACCAAGCTCCAACACCTTGCTTAGACTTGGATCCATCAAATTTGAGTGTCCAACAATTAACAATTCTTGATCCTTTTGATCTATCCTTAGTTTTACTATTATTGGGAGGTTCTTCCAGAGGCATTAGGATTTTACCTTTAGGATCATCTTGGATACTTTGTACAATTATCCTGACAATTGGAGGTGGATTGATGCAGCTTTGTATTTGCTCCACTACTGTTTGGCATAGGTATCATTCCAACTCTGAGTGAGAAGCATTGTGGACCCTACACTAGTTTGGAAGAAGTAACTCTTTGAAATTCATCTCTCTACCTAGTTGGATTTGATCTTCTATGCACTTCTAAATAAACTCTTGAAAATTATCCAATAGTTTGAGTTGACCATCTTCTTGGTCATCACCCGCCTCTATCGGTTCCACCAATGCCCCAGTACTACTAGACTCTTGGGTGAGATCTTTGGGTACATCTTGCAACATAAATTTTTTATCCATGTCTGCTTCTTGGGTAGAGGCTGCCAACACATAATTCCCCAAACCAAACTCAGAAACCAATACTTCATTCAAAATATTTTGATATTCAGTAATTACAAACTTCATCCTTGGTTCCCTTTCGATTCTAATTTTATTTGGCACTCCCTTCCACAGAAGCCACACAGGAGAATGATTGATTGATACATATCCATTCAATTCCTTAGTGAAATCTCTACCCAATATTAATCCATATGCATCAAAAAAATTTGCTACTTGGATATTGATTATTTGTTGAATCCTAGGATTTGATGCAATTTGCATGGGAATCATATTCAATTCTCCTACCACATTCACGTTTGTTTTATCTAACTAAGTAACCTTTCATTGGGAGGCTGCAAGAATAATACCCAAGGCTCTATAGACAATGAATGGCTGATATTTTTGGAACCTCCTAAATCTAAGAGACAAGTATGCAAGTTTTTCCCAAAGATTCAGATGGAAATCAAAAAAGGTGAGGTTTCAGTTTTTCCTTGAAATAGACTTAACTAAGTGTCAACTTGTGTAACTTGATTCCTATCCTTTTCTTTCCCTTTCTCTCTAGATTGTCCCTGACCTTGATCTTTTGGTATTTGTGAGCTATAATTTTTCCCAACCACTTCACTAACTGTCTTATCTTGAGAGACTACATTAGCTTTGAAAGCTCCTAGGACTACATTTCTGATTGTAGGAACCCTTAATAACTCAAAAGCGGAAATACTTACCTTCAATTTCTTGAGTTCCTCAGCCACATACTCACCCAATTTCTCTGTGCTCCTTGGGATGGTCCACCAACTTCTTACATGATTCAATGCTCTTCCCCTTTGAAATATTAGCTTATCCTCCTTTAAACAGATATTGTGTTGACACATCTGGATAGGCTGGATTATTACTGGCATGTGGATCAAGTGGTGTAGCAAAGTTATTTGGAGGAATTGAAGTAGTGAATGGACCTCTAGCTTGCCTACTTCTCAAGTCATAATTCCTTGTGCATTGTTGGAACATTTGAACTTCTTTAATACCCATTTCTTCTTTATCTAAAGGGCCATTATCATTCTCAGTACCTTCCTGGAACAACTATGAAATCTCATCTTCATTGCACACTTTCTTTGTTGTATCATCTTCCTCACTTGGCTCCTGTTCTGGCCTATTCTCTTCACTTCATGCGAAAGGAGTGTGATTCAACACCATTACTGAGGAATCATAAGGGTTGGATGGTACCAATTCATGGTTGCTAGAATTATTTTCAGCTTGTTGAACTTCATACTGAAATATGGATGCAACAATTTGGAATTTAGGGCAATCCAACTCAGAGTGTTGATTTGTCTTGTGAAGTCTGCACCATTTGGATAGAGCTGCCTCAGCCAAGTACACACCACTTGAGGGTTTTTCCTAATTGGGGGGTTGATCCAATGGAGTAGGTACACCCCCATTATTTGGCTTGGTATTCCATGTTTTATTTTTCCTTGGTGGTTTTCTCCTTTCAAATCCTTGTCCAGATGGCCACCCTCTGTCAAATTTTTTTCCATGTCCTTGCATAGAATCTCGATTCTCCCTATTATAATTGGACTACATATTTCTTTGAGCAGCCTGAAGTTGACTATTTTGGTTCCTCAAATAAGTTACTTCCATATTCAACTTCTTAACTTTTTTTTTAGCTCATCTAATCTTTCCTTATCAAGATTACTATAGGGTAAAAATAACACATTATTCTAAGGATATCTTGATGTTTCTCCTAATCCTATGGACTGGTTTAATACTTCAGAATTTTCCAAGTAAGTTGTGAAACCAGCCTACTATTGCGGATTGAGGAGTTGATTAACATTTTGAGGATAACTAGGCATTGGTGGAGCCTAGATGTGGGACCAAGGGTAGTTGTGGAACCAGATTCATGATGGGTGTATGGTTAGTCAAAGCCTGATTGAGTGCTTGAATTTTTCCTGGGTGAGCAGGAGGTCCTAGAGATGGCAAGGTTCCTAAAAAATGTTTCCTCAAGTCTGTGCTAACCTTGATTGCCTCTGTATAAGCACCAAGTAAAGTATTAGGCAAGTTAGGTCTCCATTTAAGGAAAGTAGCAGTAAGATTGTCAAGGGCTTCATAGTAAAATTCCAAGGCAGTAGCATCATCTACAACATAGGGAGCTTTCAGCCTAGTGTATGCATGATGAAACCTATTATTGAATGACCCTATAGGCTCATTGACTTCCCTCTTAACCTTAGTAAACTGCAGATAAAGCTCATTAGCACTGATGGGAATTTTGAACTTCTACAGGAAAGCATTTCAAGTTCAGTCCAATTGTGAATGGATCCAGTAGGCAGATGGTTATACTAGTAAAAAGCATCTTCTCTTAGGGAATATGGAAATATTTTGCATGTAACATCTTCATGATTGATTCCCCTATCCCTAAGGAAGGTCTAGAAAATCCTAATGTGCTCCTCAACTGTCCTATTTGGGTCATTCACATGAAACTTGGAGCATAAATGTTCAATATTTTCTGGCATGACATAATTGTTAAATGACAAGGGTGAAGGGTTGTTTTCCAATAAATCCATTGGTGGAGGTCGAGGTGGTAGTGGTTGATTGACAGTTGGTTGGGGCTGCTGAATGGGAATGACTTCAGAATCAGATGAATATGGATTGGAAGAGGGTGAAGATGATGGGGGAGATGGGAATGGTGGGGTAGATGATGATTCTCCCTGACCTAGTAGGGGCTTGTAACTCTTGAAAATCTTCTTCCCCTAGTGTGGATTTTGTTCTTCAAAATCTCTAAGGGGAAATTGCAGATAGAAAATGCTCCACTTGCTTATTCAGGCCCTCCTTCTAGTGCCAATATGTTCATGGTGTTTTTTGCATGGCAACAACTCAAATAGAATATAATATCCTATCTCTCTTGAAAGGTAAATCTCCATTAGTAATCCTTAAGAGATAACCCCAAGGTCTCTAATATCAGGTCTTGACAATGCAAAAACAACTCAATGATGAATGTGAAAATGTTGGTAATCACAAGGGTCCTTAGAAAACAAGTGCTGGAAACTTCAAAATCATCAAATCTTGCAATATGGCGATGCTTTAACCCTAAAACTAATCCAAATTTCAAAATAAACATCAAAAGATGAAGGGTTTAGAGAGATTTCTAAAATCTAAACTAACTCCTAAGACCAATTGTGCAAACAATCTAATATCCAAAGTGGACCAATCCTTTAAAAATAATTCTTGCTTAACCCAGATTGAATCTGCAATCTCATAGAAACAGTGCAATCTTCTAAGGAAACAAGGATTTTCAGATCATAAAGCATTTACACAAATCAACTTTATTTTATAGTTGAAATGAATAAATACCCATAATTGAACTTAGCACACAATTTCAAGGCCCAAGCTAATTTTACACAACTTACAATCAACAAGCTGCTAAAAGTATGGACCAAGGATTGCTCAAACACTTTAAATCTTAAACCATTAACACAATTGTATTACATTTAAATCTAAAATCTAACATGCAACCACAAATTCAAATAAATTTCTCAAAGATATGAATAAACAAGAACCATGCAAAGTGAATAACATAAGAAAGAGCACCAAAGGACAATGTCTTTACTTATATTGAATCACCCAAGTTTGCAACAATTCAAGTATCCACAATGTTTCAACACTTGCTCTCAGAAAATACTAACTCCTAGCTCAGTTCTAGCTATTACAACTATGTCTGACCCCTACAAATGAAGCTTGAGCCTCAATTTATAGACAAATAATATTAGGTCGGCCCAAAATTAGGGTTTACATGATTAGGTTGGCCCAGCAGGTTGACCTAGGGAGTTTTTTAAATAATATAAAATTGCATTGAATGTTCGCAATCTAACTCCAAGTTAGCCTAGATCATTCTAGAAACATTCCTCCTGATGGCATAGAATTTAAGGTTGTCCTCTCTAGCAATGAAGTCACATGGCTGACACAAGTTCCTAGGTGGTTGCAAGCTAGGGGGTTGCAAGCTAGCTATTTCCCCCTTCTTTATTGGATTCTAATATGCTAGACAACTCATTGACCTTTTCCAATATTTCAACCATATTTGTTGGATCTGGAACTGGAATAAACTTAACTCTTGTCCTAGGAATTTTTAATTCATCAACATATTTTGGAAAATTGCCTTATCCCATTCCACTTGTAGCTCATGATACTTGTCCAATTTTGAGATGTATATGGATGCATCCTCTAGATGATTTTTTAGCAATTGGTTCACTATTAGAAGGAGCATATATCTCATGCCACCATACATGCAACCTGCCAATTTTCATGTTTTTCTAGCCAAACTTTCTCCTCCCAATCATTATTTCCAAAAAATTAATGCAACTGTCATATATCTCTTTCATCTTACCTTGCAACTTCATTATCTTCTTTAAAGCTTTGGACAAGAGTTCTTTCCTATAATTCCACACTTCAATCCATTCCATTACCTTAGCAATATCATCAGAAGTGAAAATATTCAGTTTTTCCAATTCTTCCTTGGGTTCCTGGAGGATCTTCTTTAGCTCTTCCACAATTGTATCATCAGCTTTGTTACAATTTGTAGCAAACTGGGAGGTGTCCTCAAGAAATTTAGCTGCCTTAGCATGGATACCAAAAATCTATTCAATTGATTCATCCCCTCTCTTACTGACTTCCTAAAGCCATTCATGTGTATTGTGTACTGAGTATTTTAGTTTCTCTATCTCTGATACAACTTCTTTAGGCAACAATCCCTCTAGAATTTTGGAACAACCATCAGTACAAGCTTGCAGAGGCTTCATTAGATGTTGGACATATGTATAAACATCATTTAGTTGCTTCTATAACTTTTACTTCACCTTTGTTTCCTTATCAAACCTTCTTAAAATGGCTTGTGAAGACTCTTGAAACTCTTCTTTTTCTTGTTCCTTGGTAGTTGGACCCAGATTAATGGTTTACACCTTGTAATTCGTGGGTTTCACTTCATCTTTGGATTTATTTGTTGTAGGAACAGCTACATGAATGACTCTATTATTAAACTCATCTCTTGAAAATTTTGAAACAATCCTAGCCCTCTTCCTTTGCTTGGGTTACCCCATTGTTCAAGAAACTTTTCCTAGTCAGGAGTTTCTTCCTAGACAATTATTGGATTTTTGTTGAGCTTTTATTTTAGCCAATCTGGGACAATATGTTGTTTAGTTTCTATCTCTTTATTAGGACTATCAACAAAATTCTCCTCAACATTTTTTCTCTATTTCTGGTTGATCTTCTTGATCATCTTTATCTTGGTGAGGATTCTCAGTGACCTCTTCCATATTCTCCCCTGCCTCAGGATGATCCTCTAGTTCATCAATTACCACTTTCTCTGGAGACTTGGATGGTTTTTCTTGAACTACCTTAGATTCCATATTCTTTCTTTCTACTCTAGAGGTTGATTGCTTCATCTCCTATACAAACTTTCTCCATTCTCCACTTTCAGGAGTAGAAACTTCTTCATCTTCAATTTTAGGATGTACAAGATCATTTGATATATTTCCTCCCTCGTGGATTGCTTCCTTTGAGACTTGTACATTATGAAGAGGAGAAGGAATGGGATAATTATTTCCTATAGCTACTCTCTTCTCTCCATCATCAGTAGGTGCCTCCTCATTCTACACTTCTTTCTCCGAAGTCTTCATTTCTTTCACTAGAGATGTCTTATGCCTTGGAGAATTCCTTCTGACATATACTTGTGGCTTTTTCCAAGAAATTTCCACATCAAAAAATTTCACTGAGGAAGGGGAATCAATAGAAGTATTACCTTTTCTTTCCTTTGCTTCCTTTTGTCTGTCTATAACTAATCTCCTCTTCTTCATAGGTTGTGAGGTCTCACCTTCTTCAACTACAGTATTAACCTTAGGAGCCCTCTTTATTTTAGGAGATCGTTTCTCACCTTGTTTAGCCTGTGTCTGGCTCCTAGTTTTCCTTTTTATTGACATAGGTATTTCTTCCTCTTGGACATCCTCCTCGTGAGGTTTAGCAGTATCATCACCTTTATCAACTTCATCCTCTTCCTCATATTGAGACTCCAAGTCTCCCATCAAATCATAGGTGAATTTAGTACCATCAACTTCCAACTCCAACACCGTATGTTTTATCATAGCCTTGAGTATTTCTTTACTGGCTTAGTGGCTTGATCCAAGTCTATTTTTTATTCCTTTGACTAGTTGATTAGAGGCAAGGGCTTATTCCTATAGGGCTCAAAATCATGATGTTGGAGTAAATTTGTATCATCATCTTGCACTTGATCAGGCGCCTCTACAACTCTATACAATCTGATTAAATTTAGGGGTAACCTATTGAATCTTCTTAGTAAAACCTCAAATTCATCTTGGAAATTGGCCCAATATTCCTCAATGTGATCCCCATGCCTAAATGTTTTTTTAGCTTATTTTTGAGCTTTTCCATAAGGATCAAACCTATTTTTGTTAGTGTGAGAGTATAACTCAAACTGGGCCATCTCTTTTTCATAATGTTGGGCACTCTAAATAGAAGGGCATGCCTCCAAAGTTCCAATTCTCAATGGGAATTCTACTCCCAATCCTTTCTTATGTAATTCTTGTTGTAAAATCTCCTCAAAGCCTATCATTTTCCTTGTCAGTTCCAACATTAGGAGCTTATTAGTTGGATACCTTGGTAGTCTGAGTGGAACAATAGGAGATCCTTGTACCTGAATGTATGTGAACCTTTGAAATTGAATAAACCATTGACCATATTGTTTGATTAAGTCCATGGCATTAGAAGAAACCCTGATATGGAGAGCATCCTGCAACAACCTAGTAATGTACATGAAAAATGCATCATTGGCTCTCCTGTAGTTAGTTGTTTTATACTACAGTTGTGGGTAAATGTCTCATATCCTGTCTTTTCCTATAGTCCCTTTGCAACTAAGGCCATTGTACTTAGTCTTTCTTGCTAACATGTAGACAAGATATGAATTCATAGTGAATCTATTGGTCTCTTGAAAAATTCTTAATTGGGAATCCAAGTTGTTGCTTATGATTCTATCCCAATGATAATGCTTTCCATCCAAAATTTGTGTGATGGAGTAGAACATCCAATTCTAGAAAACATGAGTTTCTTCTACTCCCATTACCCTACCCAAAAGAGTTATAATATCATGATATTCCATCTTAAAATCACTCTTGTGTAGTTTTTTGGGCAGCTTAAAGTAGTGTGGTTTGGGCTTCAATATGTTGGAGTTATTCATGATCTCCAAAGCTTTATTGGGGTCTTCATCATAAAATTTTATTGCTTCCCAAATGTTAATTTCCTCAATAAGCTTATGGTGTGAGGAAATATTGAACACCTCTACAATGGAATCCTCAGTAAGATTTTCCATGACTCTTCCTTGTGGCCCAATTATAATTCTTGTTCTAGATTCATAGTGTTTTGCACATTCTAAAACCAGCTTTGGACAAATTTGTGTTGGAGGGAACCCTATTGCTTGAGCCAAACCAATATGAGTAATGGTTTGGTCCAATTGAGTTGGTGCATATACATCCTCTATTGAAATTCATCATAGTCGACATGTCACATGTTTGTATCTACAATATTTGACCAAGCAGAGGCAATCTTGGACTCTAGCCATATGCCTTTGAAGTCGTACATCATCCTTTCCACTCTTCTTCTAACCTCCTCTTGTACTAAAGCAACTTTTGACTTAGATGCCTTGTCTGTGCTTAATTCTTCCTGAATCTATTAGAAAGGGCCAAAATTACCAAAATAAAAGTAACAATAACACATTATAGTAATTCCATGAAGCACCAATGTATGCAGTAATAATGCCATTAAATCAAAATGATAATATAAACTCTAATGGAAATACAAGGCAATCAATTCATTCCAGAGGATCTCATTATCATATTATGTAAAACATAAAAGTTAAACTAAATCAATATTCCATGAAATGACCTTATGATCCCCTTATGCAAAATTTCTTGTCATTAATATTGAATTTTTGGAGAAAAATGAGAAAATTCGGGTAATTTGAGCAAGCTAGGATTCCCCAGAGTTCAACTGATTGAGCTCATTTCATTTTTCCATCATGGGACAGTCTTGTGAAATGAAATAACTTGTCATAATTAAGCACATATAGGCATTAATCACTTCGAAATCTTAGTTACAATCACGTTTATTGAGGCTTAATTCATCATGCAAATCAAATGTTCAAAAATTCTAGATATTAGGGTATTTCTAGATGGCTTGAATTTACTGAATGCAAACATAGCCCAAGCGTTAGCTAAGTACTTAAGACTTCTATCATTTTGGGACTTCAAGATTTTGAAAGGGAGATGGATCCAGAAAATCAAGGGGGCTCAGATTTTCTAAGTGGATCAAGGCTCGAAAAATCTAAGCTACCTCAAAAATTTTGAGCATTTTGCTCAGATGCATGATTTTACTAAGTGTTCAATTTGCTTGATGTTGAAATCATTCATTCACTTGAATTTGAATCAATGAAATTTCTTGATGGTTTAGGTCCAAAACTTTACACAATGATAACTCGATATCCCTTAACCCCTCCTTCATTAAATTTAGGACCTAAAACTAGGGTTTGGGGAAACTTAGGGTTCTTAAGCCAACTTGCAAATAGGGTGACACTCAAAAATCCTGACATCAATCATGTAAACATAATCCATGGGAGAGATCTTAAAGATATTCAATCACACCAAATCACCCCCATCTACCCTAGATACATTCAATAATGTAACCCTATTGAGTGCACTTTGAAGAACATAAACACCCAAATGGAAGAGCGAGAAACGAGAAAATGTAAATCTCCAATTTGATCATCGAACACCCACTTGCAAGAAACTAACAATTGAGAACAATCTTCATCGAAATCACTTAAAAGAAACTGAAATGACCAACATTGAATGCCACATAGGAAGAAATGGACACACGATGAAGACTTGTGACAAAGACCTTCAATAATCCTAGAGTGATCAAATGGAGAGAACAAATCCACCTCTCAGCTTAAGCAAATGGAGGACAAACCAAGCTCTCAATGTTTCAACTCTCATCAATTAGAATGACCAAAATGAATAGCTCATAGTACTAATATATCCCCATTTCACATCATAAATGCACATCATTTAATGCATGAAAAGACACCTTAAAATCTTGGGGATGCGAAGGAGGCTCAGACTCAAAAAATATGAGAGAGCTCAAATTTTCAAGCCGGAATAAGTCTCAGGTAATCCAAGCAACCTCAAATATCCTATACTTTTCCCATACTTAGTTAAATTTTCCTCCCAATCAAAATTTCAAGAAAGGGTCAATTCTCCAAGAGTAAGACTAAAATCATGGTGTTGCAATAAGGCATCTCACATGTTGATTGATCGTTAAGTACCTGGGTGAGACAAGACCAAGACCGAGAGACCTATCCCTTAAGGAGAAAAGGTCAAGACACTAAGGCAAACAAGGAAACCAAACGAGTGAAAGAGGGTCCCTACCTCCAGTGGGGCATGTGTGCAAAAAATGCAAAACAAACCACTTCCTTGATCTTTGTTATCTTGGACCATCCACATCAATACACGAGGACCCCTCTTGAATGTCTACTTTAGTGTGAGTTTGAAGCAAGTTCATCCTCTCACTAAAGTGGGGCCTAAATGTAGTGTCAAAAAATTTCATCGTTTACATTTTCACACTTAATTTGGGAATGATTAACATTAAAATGGACCTAATGTTGCCTTGATCTAGTGTTGTAATGTGTTTTCCACATTCACATTGGATTTAGGGCTCTTTTAATCTAAATTGACTAAATTTTTCCTTAATTTAATATTGTAAAGTGTATTTATTTACACTTTCACATTTATTTTTAGGCCCTCTTGCATTTATGACCTTCATATCATCATGAATAGGCCCCTAAGACCCTATATTATGCATCCCAAGGCTTATTTCAATTGAAACCCCAACATATACATAAAATACACTTAATTTCTTAACTCCTTGAGATTTTCTTTGTCTAAAAATGCCTGGTGGGACTCATACACCACCTTGGGTGTATGAGTCCCATCCAGATGGGACCTATATGCCACAAGTGGCATATGAATCACATTTGGCCCCTTTTTAGGGTTTTGAGAGGGAAATCAAGGTTTTAAGTTCAAAATTCATGAATGTCGGCTTCTGAGATCTAGTAAATGGTAAATTGGATGGATTTCTAATATAAAAAAGGTCTCAAATCATTATTTCACTAATCTTTCATGATATCAACCTAAGTTATCAAGAGTTAAGCATTCCAAGAATTCACAAGAGCGTCAATAGAGTTTACAGGAGCATTTCTAAGGCATTCAAGGGCATAATTCTTAATCATTTATTGTAGCAATTCAAGATCCATCATCATGTCAAGGTCATTAAGCATCAATGATGTTGTTGGGCTAGTGTTGCGATGTAGCATTGAAGATCCATTTACAAGCATTCTTTCATATCAAAGTTCAAGATCAAGGTCTACATTTTCATGGCCACTTCATGTTATATTTTAGAGACATTATTCAAGGTATCATTATTCATATTCCATATTTCATGTTTCATGTTAATGTTTCATTGTTTCATCATAAGGTTTAATTACCTAAACGGGGTTTGACCAAGGCAAACCCCTAATTCCTAACAATCAACAAGTTTTTCTCTCTACATGGGTGATTTCGTATCTATGTGTCTTGTCCAGAGCTTGAAGATCCTTTGAAGACTAGATTTCAAGGTTGAAGAAAGTCATCAAGTTGTCACAAGGTTTCCATCTTCTCGAAAAGTCACCTACAGGTTGCAAATCAAGGTTTCAAATTTAGAAACGAAGTGTGGAAGGAAAAGTAGAGATAGGAGAGAATATTTAGGTCTTGACCCTTCAAAAAGGTAGAGTGGGACTGATACACCACAAGTATAAGCCATCGTTAATATTTGGTCAATCTAACCCATATATATGGCATAGCTATACTAATAAGCCACATGTCAAAGAGAGATTAATAAAGAATATGTATAAAAACTCATTTAAAATGGGGAGGAATAATTATTAAAATGAAAATATTGTGAAAGGTTGTGATAGTTTGAAAAACATCCCTTAAAAAGATATATAAGGAATTCATGTGAGACTTGGAAAGGTATGGAGAACATTAAAGGAAGAAGAAAGTGGTTTGGTGACCTATAGGCATTGGAGAAGGGGGTACATAGATTGTATCTAACTCAAGCTACAATCTACACCTGAGATGGTCCTAGCCAAGGCTTGGTGTAGACTTGTGTTGAGCATTGTTTAGTTGAACCAACATTTGTGTAGAGCACAATAGTACATTGTGTTCTAAAAGGAATTAGTTCCTCCTAGATTGTTCTATAGAAAGAGTTGATACCATTGACATCTTCATAGGGTGATAATGGATTTTCCAAGTCTTTTGATCTAGATAAGTATTGAAAACCATTTATTCTTCAATATATTGGAAATATTATATATATGATTTTGATTTTAATCTGACTAAATTATATGGATGTGTTATTCAGTTTATTACACTAATTATTCACTTTAGAATCCTTGTCTAATTATTACATATTATATTTTACATTGGCTATTTTATATTCACATCATTTTGGCAACATTACAACTTGTAAAGTATCTTAACTCTAATATTTAATCTATTATATCCATTGCTAATACTTAAACAACTTTAGGAGAAAAAGTGACATTACATTATGGTGTATTTATAGGTTTGAGAGGTATAACTAAAATTCCTACATGAATTTTTGTTTGAAAAGAACTTGCAAACAAGCACCTTTGAAGTGAATCTTATGGATAAAACTATCAAAACTAAACCTGCCAACTTCATAATGTTTCAATGTTTAGTTCAAATAAAAAGTTTTAATGATGCCATCAAAAAAAGGATAGGATGATGTCATCATGAAATAAACCTAATATCATCATGGATTGGGGTGCTTTAGATGTGGCGACATTATGATGATGTCAGTAGGGTGTGATGACATCAACAAAGGATATGATGATGTTAGCAATGGATGGGATTCATGAAAAATGATGGAGTTGGTTTTGTGAAAGAATCTAATTGAATTGATTTAAAATGTGGTTTTAAAAATAGTTTAATTCAAATGTTTATTAGATATCTATAAAAATATGATGATGAAAATGTAAAAATTACATCATGATGGGCAACTTGCAAGGAAAAAAACTAGACCATTTTAGAATTGTAGCTCTAAAAATATTTGGTTCAAATGGAAAAGGAATAATTACAAGAGTAAACAATAACTAAATAATGATGTTAGGATGGCATCACCAAGGTACAACATGTGAAACTTTCAAATGGAACCAAACTTATATAAGGAACTTAAGGATAGGGTCTAGATGGACCCTGGACCCCCGCAAAAAAATAAATATGGCTTTATTAAAGGCTAGATGTGGAAAATTCTAAGTGAGTTGAACTTGCACAAAAATAAAACCAAACTAGATATTTAATTTTATTAGGGAGGTTCAAATGGTTATCAAGGAACAACAAAAACTTAAGTATACAAAAAATGTCACCCTAACTAGACATGCAAAAAGGGAAACTAGATTGAATTTGATAACTTTTTAAAGGGGAATTTCAGTTATATATCAGGTTCCTACAAAAGCCTAACTTTATCTTTAAATACATCATTTTTTCTCCCTTACTGGGATTTCTAGTTGGATAAGACCTTATAGGGAAAAGTAAGGGAACCAAACATGGTGCAGTTGGAAAGGTAAAACCTACAAGCCAATTTCTTCTTAGTTTTAACTTATTTTGAAAAAAATCCTAACTTTTCCTAACCCTTTTAACTTTCACTTCCACATGGGAACAAAAAATGAAAAATTTATCAGATTTTCTATCAATAATGGGCCAACAAAGGAAAAATGCATACCTTATTTTGGAGAAGGCCAAAAGTGAGACACAACAAAATGGGGTGTCAACTGACTTGAGATTATAAAAAATGATGAATGAATGATGGTGTTTATAGATTTTCAAGAAAAAATAAATGGAAGGATGAAGATAAGATTGGAGATCTAAGTTAATTGAACTGATTGTGGAGTCAAATTGAGATAAATTATAAATTTTTAATTTCAAACTCATGACAGGATAATAATGAAGTATTTTAATTTAATAAGAGGATAAGTAAGAAGAATAAGTTTACATTTGAATATTAAGTTGAATGATGAGTGAAGAAGTTTCTAAAAGAAGATGGGGTTAACTAATGAGGTGAAAATGAAAATTTTATTTTAAAATGGGTAGTTAAATATCATTTAATTAAATAATTAAATGCTATTTAAATAGATGGATAATTAGTGATAATGATGTGATAAATGATAAATGGTAAAAATTAATCAATAAATGATAATTTTGATGATAATTAATTAATGAATTGTAATAAATAAATAATGTTTAATAAATGATTAATTAATTCTATGGTAAAATATCTTGGTAAATTAATGTTGGGGTTTGATCTTGAAAATGAATGCTCCAACAAGGTTCCTATTTAGTTGAGACTCATTTCATTAAGCTAGAATATATGACGGATGGGGTTTTAGAGGGTATTGATAACTCTATTGGTCCTCTATTACCCATTGATCATGTGACCAGATTCAAGAAACACCTAGTATTCATTTGATTTTGTGTGAATGTCATTATGGATTCTATGCTTCCTTCTATAAATTTTTCATCCAAATTTAGTATTTGTGTGCAACAAATTTCTTATGATGGATCTTTGATTTGGTGCCAAGTTTGTCACAAGGTTGATCACTTTATTGTTTTTTGTCCATCTAGTAGGAGGAAGAATTATTAAATAAGGAAAACATAATTTTAAAACTCTAATCTCTCTTAGCCTTCTATAAGTTTGAGTGATTTGGATGTGGGTAGTCTCCTATAGATAGTCCTTGCACTAGTACCATTTTTTGTGAATGGGAAGGGCTTAGGTGCAGCTATTTGATGATCTATAAATGATTTTATGAAAGATGTCCCTCTCTCATTTATTTTCCTCTTAAAATGTGAAGGTAAAAGGAAGAAGCTGATGGAGGAAAACCTATTATATAGAACTATGATTCTTTTTATTCTAGGATGACAATAAAAGAGGGAATATATTTTTTGGTGTTCTTTTCTATAATAACCACCAACTCTAAGTTTCTTGCAAATTCATGGACAAGTTGACAAAAAAAATTTAAACAAGGAGAAACCTATCCTCAAATTTTAGGGGTTGATAACAGTAATGAACAAGATGAATATGGATCTCTTATGCACTTCAAGCCCTACCAATCTCACAAGGGTGTTCCTAGAGATCCTTTCCAAATAGAACAAATTAAATACTTAAATGAATATAGACACAAAGATGAATTTGTAGTTATCTTCAATAACATGTATTTGAGGAGGATTACTATACATATAAACCATAGATATCTTATTTTATATAGGTGAGTTAAATAATCTAACATTATATGAAAATTGGTCACTAATCCCTATAGGTGTATTATTTGGTAGTTGTGTATAACATCATTAACCCTTAAATATAGCATTATACACTAGTCCTCTAATCATTTTATCAACCACGGATTCCCAATAATTATAACATAAACTTATAATACTATACTACATGTAATGGCATGATATTAAACTACAAATAATCTATTAAAAGTAAAATATTTTTTCATTTTTGAAGTTTTGGATGCTTATCCTTCACCTATAAAGAACAATTCCTATTCTTGTAGCATAGAGTCAAAACATATAAAAGATCAGTGACACAACAAAACCTATCTTTTAGATGAGTCTAATATACTTGGCTCTATCTTGTAGAGGTTGGACCCTCAACTACTCTTTGTATTTAGAGATACACATCTAATTAGTAATCCACAACTAGCTCAAAAGCTTCATGCATTAGTCTTGAAAGGTTTTTACCTTGGCATACACTTGCACAAAATAAAATAGTTTTATTACACCCATTAGATGTGAACTAACAAAGAACTAATGCAAAGGACAAAAAATATGAACTAAAAGATTCATAGAATCCCCTAAAACTCTTAAATAGAAGTGGAGACATAATGCATACATTACATAAAAGTAATGTCTTATTTTTATTTTCTAAAATAGTTTACAAAATCATCATAGATTTTTTACAAATCCAAAATTGCAAACCCAAAACTAGTTACATTCATATACACTAGTACAAAGAAATTCTATGTCATAACTCAGATGATCTTTCTCAATATAAACAAAGACCAACTCTTCTATAGTAAATAAACAAAGACCAACTCTTCTATAGGATATAAGAAATAAAAGACTAAAATGAATCCACACACAAAGATGTCTTTGTAGTTATCTTTCATAGCACTTCGTTGAGGAGGATTACTATACATATAAATCACAAATCTCTTATCTTTTTGTAGGTGAGTTAAATAATCCAAAATAAGATAAAACATTGTCACTAATCCCATAGGTTTATTCCTTGGTAGATATATTAAACATATAACACTATACACTAGTCCTCTAATTATTTTATTAGTCATTCATTCGCAATAGTTATAAAAAAAATTATAATATTGGATCTTGTGCATAATGGTAGAACATTTAGATGAATCTAATGTACTTACCTATTTCTTTTAGAGCTTAGACCCTTAAATACCTTTTATTTTAGAGATACACTTCTACTTAATAATCCACAACTAGCTCAAAAGCTTCATTTATTAGTCTTAATTTTTTTTTTACCTTAGCATATATTGTACAAAATAAAAAATTGTTATTACACCCCTTAAATGCAAACTAACAAAGAACTAATACAAAGAAAAATAAATGTGAACTTAAAGATTCTTTGAATCCCCTAAAACTCTTAAATAAAAGTGGAGACAAAATATATTAATGATATATAAGTAATGCCTTGTATTGATATTCTAAAATAATTTACAAAGTCATCATAGATTTTATTCAAACCCAAAAATAATTACATTCATATACACCAATATAAAGAAAGCCTACAACATAACTCAGATAAGTTTTCTTTGTCTAAACAAAGACCAATCCTTTTTATAATTAAAAATTCAACTTATATGTCTCATAAGTCACCATATTTGTAACCAACCTTAGAAGAGAAATAAAATATGTATTAAACTTTGAAATTCTTAAAGTGGTGCACTATAGAGGACACCCATACCTCATGTGCCTTTTTTCTCTTTGAGTCATACTCAAAATTATTCCCACGCATGGTCATGTATGCTTTAAGGCATGGCAGAGTTTTCTCCTAGAATCTTCCAATATCCTCTAGAATACTGGTGATTGGCTTGAAGTACCTCACTTGAGAAAGATGCCCTCAAAAATTATAGTAATAGCCCTAAATGGGTAAATACCATTAATGGTAGATACAGTATCCTGGAGTTGTAGGTCCCCTATACATGAAACAGTGGAGAACTAAGGTTTTTGCAATGAATACAATGAGTAAGGAATCTATACCATTTTGTCTATTTCATGGTATGTTGTTTCCTTCCTTTCTATAAGAGGCAAAGAGGGTAGAAGCTAAGGTACAATAATTGAGAGTTTTATAGATTTACTTATTTTGTGATCAATCGATCACCATTACCAATTCATTTGTCTTCCCCCATTTCCCATGGGAGCACTTACCTTTTCTATCAATCATCGATGGTTTCTATCCATTGATTTTGCCTCTTCAAGACTATATCTAGAGGCCCTCATCCTACATTTCCATCTAATGCCTAGAACCTCTTAAGCTTTCCAATCACTCATCTAGCTGTCATACCTACATGCTATCAAAACCTCTATTGAGTCAAGCTTATCATTATCACTATCAAATCATACCAAGGTTATGCTCTAGCATTGAGCAATCCACATATCAACATCAAAGAGCAAATCAAATGGAATAAGGGTGCACTCTATTTCTGCTCATCAAGGAGAGAAGAAAAGATCCTAAGTGAAGGTATTGTGCTTTGTATTGCTTTTATTTTTCATTGTTTGCTTTCAATTTTTTCCAACCCTCTTCAAAGATAATAAACTTAGATTGCCACAACAAACACACAAAAAAATAATTGTTCTATTGATTACATGGATTACATCATAATGCACTTCAATATAGAGGTCTTCTTCAGACTTACAAACTAATATGCAAAAGAATCTTTTATACCTAAAAATATAGTAAAAATAGACTTGATTTTTTATGGGTAACTTTTAAAGCAACTAAAACATTAAAAAACATGAAAATTACTATCTATTAAAAGTTACCATAAATACTAAAAACTAATTTAAAATATCTGTCTAAAAAACTCCAAATGCATGTTTGCCATTTCTTATCTTCAATTCCATGCTTGGCATCATTATCCAAACAATAAATAGGTGCTTACCATTAATTTGGTAGATAAAGAATCTTAGAATTGTAGGTCCCCGGTAGGTGAAAAAGTGGAGAACTAAGGTTTTTGCAGTGCACACCATTAATTTGGTTGATAAAGAATCCTAGAATTGTAGTTCGCTGGTA
This sequence comes from Sequoia sempervirens, assembly GCA_007258455.2. Lineage (NCBI taxonomy): Eukaryota > Viridiplantae > Streptophyta > Pinopsida > Cupressales > Cupressaceae > Sequoia > Sequoia sempervirens. Next base: position 12,280,413 of record VDFB02179234.1, read on the forward strand.
GGTGAAAAATTGGAAAACTAAGGTTTTTGAAGTGCACACCATTAATTTGCTAGATAAAGAATCCTACAATTGTAGGATTCCCGGCTGGTGAAAAGGTGGAGAACTAAGGTTTTTTTTCAGTGAATACGATGAACAAGGAATTTATACCATTTTGTCTCTTTCTTTCCTTCCTTTGTATAAGGAGGAGAGAGAGCAGTAGCTAAGGTACAACAATACATACAACATTTCCCATGGGATCACTTAGCTTTTCTATCATCTCCCCTTCTGCGAACTATGCAATTACTACGCCGCCATCTCCATATCCTCCTGCCAGCTTTTCTCAACGGCGGTCCAGACATGCTAAACACCATGTTTTGATGATGACGCCATTTTGTTCTTTAGAAAAAAATCAGAGTAACTCACCTTGTATTTTGATGATTGTTATTTGTAAATGGGCTTGACTACCTGCTGCTTGTTTGTATAATAGAGAAATAATTATATTGTGTATTTTATTTATATTTATAATTTATGGCTATATATATTTTTAATTTATTATATTTTTTCTATAGTTGATAGGAAAGTAGCTACCTTTAGTCAGCTTTCTAGGTTAATAATGAACAACGTGGTTGAATGCTTTAATTTTTTTGGGGGTTAAACAATTGTAGTACATACAGTTCTGTTCTTTTCTGAGAAATAATAGAATTCACAGTTTGGAAGGGTAAGATTAGTGGACAATCTACAATTTTATGTGTATTCTTATATTTCTTGTATAAATAATACTGTTATTGAGTTTTTTCATTTTAACTGATTTGCTACAATATTTTTTAATAGGGGCTTCTAGTTTCAACGTCATCAATGAAAGAAACGGATTCAACACAAGAACATATCAGAATGCCAAACCTGCAAGTAGATTACTTCTTGAAGATGCCTCCAAAGTATTCAACTTTATAGCTTTTGTTTTCCAATGTTCCAAAGAATACAATGTAATTTTGCATTAACAATGATTAGAAAATACAAATCTACTAACAATTAAGTATATTTGTACTTCCTTTTTGACAATTGTTATAATGAATACAATAAACTTTATAATTTATCAGGGATAACTTTGAAAATCATTATGTCTGCATTAGATTTGATAGCCATTCATCTCACTATTTGACAGGCTGTCCGAGAGAATAGAGAAGAAGATTCAATTGCTTCGATGTACACAGATGATGATATTGAGAGGATAAGAATGTTGTTCTCAGAAATTAAGAGAAGACATACATCTCTTTCTGCTTATGATACAGCTTGGGTAGCCATGGTCCCTTCTTTAGAAAACTTGCAATTACCACAGTTCCCACAGTGTCTGTCATGGATAATGGAAAATCAATTTTGGGATGGATCTTGGGGATTATTAGAATTGCCTTATATTAAAGACCGCCTCTCTCACACTCTGGCATGCCTTATAGCACTTAGAACATGGAATGTTGGCACTGAAAATGTGGAAATGGGTAAGTCAATTTTTACCTATAACAAATTTTCTTACAGATTTGCTGTACTATATCTCATGAATATTCTTCTTTAAAATTTAAATAATGTTTTGTGATTTGGCTTTCCAACTAGCTATAAGGCAGAAGGAAGAGAGAGAGAAAATGTGTTAGAACGAAAACGTAATAAATAAAACCCACATTAGTTCTACACACCCACACAGTTTATTTCAAGATATAATATTTTGTTCAGTACTTCTTCATGGGTTAACTTTGCAACCTTCAAATATACTAGACAAAACAGGAAAACTTGACCATATGTAGTAAGCAGCTGAACTGAAGCATACTTTAAGCTTTGAGTTGATCTTAAGGAAAGAGAACTGAAAATTCCCCACCGACCTATAAATTAGCAGCAATTTTTTTTTTTTAAATTATAAAAAAATTTAAAATACAATTATTTTCCATATAGTTTCTAATTTTTATAGTTTATCACTCTCACACAAAATTTCTCAGTGTAAAACTTACACAATTAATATTTATAATTCTTATCCTCAAACATTTTAGCCAGTCCCCCTCGTAGCCTTGAGCACATACACCTAATCCCACTTTTCATTTTGTGTATGATTTAGACATTTGGCCAAGCCTTCAGTATGCAGGATATTACTTCATGTATAGACTTAAATTTGATCCTATGGATACATGAGTCTTAACACCTAATGCTCTAAGATTTTAATGTCATTTCTTGATTCCTCCACAGGCTTGAGATTTATAAGAGAAAATATTACAAAGATAGCCAGCGAGGACAGTTATAATCCGTTAGGCTTCGATCTGATCTTCACTTCCATGTTAGAAGATGCAAGAGGCTTGTGTTTGGAACTCCCTTATGATTCACCGCCTATAAAAATGATGTTCACTAAGAGAGAAAAAATCCTTACAAGGTAATTTTGCAATTAGTTTGTATTTTTTCTAGCACTTTTCTGCCTTATTTTTGTTGCTTTCCTATAATTTTTTAGAATTATTTTCATTTTTGCAGCATTGAAATGAACCATATGAATGAGTGTGACTCATCCCTCATTTTCATAGTTGAGGGAATTCGGAGGATAGTTGATTGGAACAAAGTTTTAAGACATCAGAACAAGGATGGCTCGCTCTTCCGTTCTCCCTCTGCAACTGCTTGTGCTCTAATCCACACTAGAAATTCCAGCTGCCTTAAGTATTTGATTTCAATGCTAGAAAACTTGGAGAATGCAGGTTGGTTCTTAAATGTTCGTCTATATGGTTTGATGGGATTTGCAAATGTAACAGCCATTTTTTTTGTTGGTGCAGTGCCCAGTGCTTATCCTGTAAATTTGGTTGCTGGTCTCTCAATGGTAAATAGTTTGGAAAGCTTAGGTATAGCAAGGCATTTCAAACATGAGATAAAACAGGCTCTAGATGATATCTATAGGTAACTGAGAGATCTTTTTCTTATGATTGGATGCTGTACTTTCTATGCTTGGTTTCCTTATTGCCTGAAATGAAAACTCTCCCTGGGCAGATGCTGGAGAGAGAATAAAATGGTTGAAGGAATATCATCAGCATCAGACATAATTAGTTACATATCTATCAGTTTCAGGATTTTACGGTGGAATGGATATGATGTGTCTCCAGGTCTTTTCAGCAAACAACTCCCTGTTTTCCTTAAGCTTTTCTTTTGAATCTCGCATATTTTTTCTCTGTTAAACATGAATACCAGTTATAGCTTATGAAAGATATGTAATATTGGGAATGGTAGTTTGTAACTACAAGAGTTATTTCATGTGATTTGTATCTTTCATTACATTTTCATTTCCTATTACTGATGTCAGAAACAACCATGTAGATGTCTTTCTCAGTTACCTGAAAGATAGTGACTTCCTACTATCTTTAGAAAATAGTGGCCAATCTGTTACAGCATTGCTGAATTTGTACAAAGCATCTCAGTTGATGTTCCCAGACGAAAGAATTCTTGAAGAAGCAAAATCCTTCTCTAGAAACTATGTTGAAAACATTACGATGGATGACCAAAATATAGTCCCCAGAGACCTTGACAAAGAGGTAATCTGTTTGTTCCTTACAGTGCAAATGACGAGTGTTTAAATTTATTTGTGTCATTGAGCTTTGTGGGTCAATGTGTTCCTTACAGGTTAAGTATGCACTGGATGTCCCTTGGATGGCTAGCTTGGAGAGAATAGAACATCTAAGATACATGAAAACATTTGGTTCTGATGATATTTGGATTGGAAAGACATCTTACATGTAGCCTTTGACCGGATCCCCATATCCATATAATCCTTTAATTTACTTTAGTTTAAAATTTATATTCTTCTAGATGACCTCCTTCAATAGTCCTAACTATTGGACCTTCGAATTGGATTGCAGTATCCCTTTTATAGGCAAGGACTGTCTTTTAACTCTAGCCAAAAAAGACTACAATATCTGCCAAGCAGTACAGCAGAAGGACTTGCAGGAGTTGGAAAAGTAAGTAGGCAGTTTTTGGAAATTACAATAGGAATAACACCACTGTTTACACTGAGAGTTTGATGAGAGTTTCTGTTTCTGTTTACAATAACAGATGGAGTGCAGACTGTAAACTTGGTGACCTGCACTTTGCTCGACAAAAGCTTGTAGCCTGCTATTTTTCTGCCGCTTCAACACTTTTTAGCCCTGAAATGTCTGCTGCACGCATCGTGTGGACCAAGAATGCAGTTCTTACCACGGTAATGGATGACTTTTATGATGTGGAGGGTTCCATTGAAGAGATTCAGTGGTTTGTTGAAGCTGTTAGAAGGTAATCGTATCATAAATATCCAAAATTATTGAATTTGATGGCTATCATAATGATTTCAATGATACAGTCCATTTTAAACTTAATTCTCATTGCAAACGCCATTGCATAGAAACATTAGGTATTGGACTGGTAAAGTTCTGTTCCTATATGGGTCTTAGATTCCTTAATCTATATATATATACGCACAGAAGAGTCACTGAGTACCTGTTTCAAATGTCTTGCAGATGGGAACCAACAGGGATATGTAATTATTCAGACAATGTGAAAATTTTATTCTCTGCAATTTATAACACTGTCAATGATTTTGCTAATAATGCCTGGGTTTTCCAAGGTCGAGACATCAGCACTCACTTAAAAGAAATTGTGGGTATATCTATCTTGAATATAATTTATTTGTATAGTTTATTTGGTATCTGGTAAATTTATCGCCAGCAATTTATCGAAGAAAAATTCACAATTCATCATCATGGAAAATTCACCAAGCAAAATTCACCCAGTTTTTGAAATATTTATTAAAAAATATTAATGCCAATAATTTTTTGTTGTGTAAATTGTTGGCGATAAATTTTACTTGGCGGTAAATTTTCCATGGCAATGAATTGCTGAAAGTAAATTTTCCTTAGATGAATTGCTGGCCATAAATTTTCGTAGAACCAGTTTATTTATGTTGTACAGATGCTTTGAAAAACATCTATCATTACAGTAACCCATGAAAGCTTTTTTGTGCTTATTTTTATAGTGGTACAGACTAGCAATCGCAATGATGAAGGAGGCTGAATGGACCAAAACTGGATATATGCCATCGATGCAGGAATACATCGAAAATGGAAAAATATCAATTGCCTTGGAACCAATTATTTTTACATCACTCTATTTTGTAGGTCCTAAACTTTCAGAGCAAACCATCAGCCATCATGAGTACAGCAGTCTTATGGAACTTCTCAATACTTGTGGGCGCCTTTTGAATGACATTCAGAGCTATAAGGTATTGAATACTCATCTCAACCAAGTCACACCTTTGTAATAGTTAGCAAATTTCAATGAAGAACTGAATTCTTCTTATGTTTTTCAGAGAGAGATCAAGCAAGGAAAGCTCAACTCCGTGTCGTTGTTCATGAAAGAAAATCCAGCGACATCTGTTGAGAATGCTAGTGAGTGGATTAGACTAAATGTAAATGAAAGCACACAAACATTACTGAGAAAGTTGCTGCAACCAAGTGTTGTCCCTCGTGAATGCAAGCAGTTACATTGGAATCTGCTCAAAATTATCCAGCTATTCTACCTCAACACTGACGAATTCACATCTCCTACTGCGATGCTTGAACATATAAAGGCACTTCTTTTTGATCCTCTATTATAAAATCTACAAGAGAATGTTGATAAGATCACCTGATTCTATATTAAGTAGCATATATATCTTTAAAAACATTATATAAAATATGTTGAGGTACTTTTTGGTTTCTAATTAGGATTGTCTAGCCAACATCCATTAGCCTTGAGCGTTCTCTTATGAACACTTCTCTTAGCTAGCATTGGTTATTATGATGGTAATATCTATAGTAGTGATAGTGTCATGGATTCTTTAGGCTCAATACTTGTCAAATAGATGTGACATTATCTTCCATAGCCATACATATTTATCCTCTCTATTGTGATGTTGCATTCAAAGGTCCTTTATATCTTATCTATACTTAATTGTTATGGTTTAAGGTAAAACTATTCGTACTAGATCATTCCTCTTCTTATTTATATTTCTTAATTGATTTAGTGTTTATTTATTTTTCAGCTCTTAGCAATATTTCTATATTGTAACTGAATGTAGACTCTCAAATCCCATTTTCTTGCTTTTTTCAAGTTGAACATTATTTTTGACAATTTCTCTCTTGAAATTGGTTGAATATATTTGATCCACGATACTTTTGGTAAGATGAAAATAAATTAAAAATTATTTTAGAAGAGGATTGGAGTATAGGGAAGCTCTTGCCAAAATTTGTTAGGTAAATTTTGCGCATATTTTTTAGGGAAATTTTATTGGTATATCATGGGAGCAAACATTATAAGGAACTACAATAAGCATAGTTACATATGCTATCAATAGAACGTACATTGTTTATATTTATAAGATTTGTGAGGAGTTTCTAGAGTAATGGTGTTTCTTCATATCATTTATAACAACATTAATTTCTTGTTCCATATATGATATTGTTGGCCTATTGTATAATTACTAAAATTTAGAATTAAGATCTATCAAATTTTTGTATAATAATAATTAATCATTTCAAAATTCAACTCCAATACATTAGTTTGTTGAAGTATTGGAAATCAATCTACCAATGATACCTTTTCTAGAGTCTAAATATTTAGGCAAAGACATTGTTGATTTAATTTCTAGAGTCTAAATAGTTCGTGATACGGGCTATGAGAAAAAAAACTCAAATTGTTCAAGAAACTCAAGCAACATACCAAACTAAACCAACAAATCTTGCAAAAAAATATGGCTTCAATAAATTCTAAATAATGAGAGTTTAATCATTTCACAAATGTTGCACAAAAACTCTCCTTCTTTCAATGTTGAATGCAATGCTTGATTTTATACATTAAAAGAAAACTAAATCAAGCCCAAAACAAATTTATTCAAATCCACCCTTATTTAGAAAAATCAAAACCACTCTTAAAATCACTCTAACCTCCTAGACTTATGCTAAAAAAAAAAGATTTAGTTTTCATCCAAAAATCATTAGAACTATTATAAAGAAAATTTTGCCTACATGTATGAACCTAGAATATCTAGAAACTATGACAACAATAATAATAAAATCTACATATAATTGATACACCTGCATAGACTACCAAGGAACAAAAGACTTGTTCATGGGCTCTTGTCTATGATATTTTCAATGTTGTTACCATGCTTTGTTATATTTGAAGTTGTCATCCATGTAGCATCTTCAAGTGGATGATCTTTCCACTTGACCAAGTATTGAAGATACTCTTTATTTCTAGTCTTCTCCACTACCTTTTTGTCTAGGATTGATTCGATCTCTTTTGGTTGTGTTCTAGGTAGTTGTTGCTCCCAATTTACAATCTGATCATCATCAAGTTCAGGGGAATCTACTGAATCTTCTTCTCCCTTGAAAGGATACAAGTCTGAAACATTGAATATAGGAAAAATTCCAATGTCATTTGGAAGCTCTATTTCATAAACATTTGAGGAAAATTTCCTCAAGACTTTACAAGGCCCAATCTTTTTCAATTTCAACTCGTTGTATTCCTTCTTAGGAAACCTTTCTTTTCTTAAATGTACAAGAATCAAATCTCCAACTTTAAAATTTACCTCTTTCCTTTTTAAATCTTCTCTTTTCTTGTAGTTACTTGTATTCTCTTCAAGTTGTCATTTGACTTTATCATGCAATTCTTGCATAGGTGTTGCAAAATATTCTCCATCAAAACTTCACATCTCTTGCTTACCCAGGTTTCTCAATTCATAAACACCTCTTGAATGCATATCATAAACAATTTGAAATGAACTAAAACCTATGCTTCTATTTGGTGAATCATTATAAGCAAATTCTACTTGTGCAAATACTTTATCCCACTGTTTGTAATGTTCACTTACCAAGCTTCTCAAGATGTTACCAAGGTTTCTATTGACCACCTCAATTTTTCCATTTGTTTGAGGGTGGTAGGCTGAACTAAAACTAATATTTTTTCCCAACTTTTTCCAAAGAGTCCTCCAAAAATAACCAACAAATTTAGTATCCCTGTCAGAAACAATACTTCTCAGAAGTCCATGCAATCTTACTACTTCTTTGAAAAATAAATTGGCAATATGAGTTGCATCATTTGTTTTAGCACATGCTATAAAGTGTGCCATTTTGGAGAATCTATCAACTACAACAAATATGAAATCATTACCTTTCTAGGTTTTTGGTAGTCCAAGAACCAAATCCATACTGGCTGAATCCCATGGCCTATTAGGAATAGGCAAAGGTTGATATAATCCCATGTTTTGGCTTCTCCCCTTAGCATGTTGGCATATCCCACATCTTTTAACAAATCTCTTCACATCAGCTTTCATTTTTGGCCAAAAATAGTATGCATTTAATTGAGCAAGTGTCTTATTTTTCCCAAAATGTCCTGCAAAACTACCATTGTGTTTCTCCTTTAGCAAATTCTCTCTCATGGAACATTTAGGGATACATAGCTTGCTACCCTTGAACAATAGTCCTTCTTGAATCATGTAGTTCACCCATGGACTTTTTTCTTTACTTGTAGGATCTTCACATGCTACATAAGCCCCCCTGAAATCTGAATTCTCCTTGTACATGTCTTTCAAGACATCAAATCCCAAGATATTCACTTGAGATTCTTCCATGATGAGATTCCTCCTGCTTAATGCATCTACGGATTTGTTAGATTGTCCACTTGTGTGCTTGATAATAAAGGTAAAATTTTGCAAAAGCTCAACCCATTTTACATGCCTTTGATTCAATTTAGTTTGATTGCTAATAAACTGTAAGGCATGGTTATCAACATATAATATAAATTCTTTAGGCATTAAATAATGCCTCCATTTCTTCAATGCTTGAACAATAGCATAAAATTCTTTATCATAGGAGGAATATTTTTGTTTAGCCTCATTCAAATTTTCACCAAAATAAGCAATCAGTTTTTCATCTTGACTTAAAATTGCACCAACAACAAATCCACTAGCATTAGACTTAACTCGAAAAATTGTATTAAAATCTGGTAATGCTAAAATTGGTTGTTTTGTGCTCTTCTTTTTTATTAACTGGAATCCTTTTTCAGCTGCTTCTGTCCATTGAAAAGGTGTCCTGTTTCCCTTGATTGTTTCTACAATTGGAGCTTAAATTCCACTGAAATTTCTAACGATTTTTTTGTAAAAACTGGCTAAACCATAAAAACTTCTTACTTCAAAAATATTCCTTGGAGTAGGCCATTCTATTATAGCTTTTACCTTTTTTGGGTTCATTTTAAAACCATCTTTAGATATAACAAAACCCATATAGATTAACTCAGGTTTCAAAAATTTATACTTCTTAAGATTGATTAAAAGTTTCTCTTGTTTCAACTTACTCAAAACCAATCTTAAGTGTTTGAGGTGTTCTTCCTTTGATTGACTGAATATTAGAATATCATCAAGATAGACTATGACAAATTTTCCTGTGAATTCCTTAAGTACTTCATTCATCAATCTCATAAAAGTATTCAAATCATTTGCAAACCAAATGGAATTACTAACCATTCATAAATCCCATCATTTTTTAAAATGTTGTTTTCCATTCATCACCTTCTCTAATTCTAATCTGATGATACCCACTCTTTAAATATATTTTGGAAAAATATTTAGCACCACTCAAACAATCCATCAAATCATCCATACGAGGCAAAAGGAAATCTATACCTGATTGTAATCTTATTGATGGCTCTAGAATCTATACACATTCTCCATCCTCCATCCTTCTTTGGACTCAACACTATAGGAACAACACAAGGACTTAAAATTTCCCTTACTAGCCCTTTGTTCAACAATTTTTGTACTTGTTTCTTGATTTCTTCATTTTCCCTTGGAGTCATCCTATAAGTTGCTTTTTTTAGTAAATTGGCTCCTGGAATAAGATCTATATGATGGCTAATGCTTCTCACTAGAGGTAATTCATTGGGTAAGTCATCCATGATAATATCAACAAACTCAAATTCAACAAATTTTGAATTTCTTCAAGCAAATCATTCAACTTTGTCTAGTAATGTATGTCCTTGGCTTACTAATTAGTGCAACACTTACCTCCTCATTTCTCATTTGATGCAAGAATTATTTTCCACTTACCATCAATAATTTGGAACTGACTTCCTCAGCTACATTCTCATCCTTAGGAGGTATTAGTGTGTGCTTCTTTCCATCCTTTTCAAAAGTATATGTATTACTCCTTCCATTATGAATTGCCTTCTTGTTAAACTTCCAAGGCCTACCTAAGAGAACATGACAAGCATCCATTGGCATAACATCCATATTACCTGGTCTTTATAACTTCCTATTTGAAACTCCAGCTGACATTGTTCATTTACCAATACCTGATGTCCTTTTTGCAACCAAGACACCTTATATGGAGTTGGATGTGTTGTCTTTTTTAGGCCTAATTTATCAACCATTTCAATAGACACAAGGTTGTCAGTACTTCCACTATCAATAATAACCTTACAACATTTACCTTTAGTCTTGCGAGTAGTTCTGAACAATGCTTTTCTTTGAGCAGGCTCTTGGATTTCTTTGTTAGGCTTTAGCAAGCCTCGTTTCATGAGCAATGACTCTCCAACTTCAGGTGCATCTTCATGAATAGATGATTCTGCATTCTCCTCTTCAGCTTGAATAATATGTGCACTCCTCTGGCCTATGGTAAGATTCTCTGGACACTCATAAGATCTATGACCATATTTATTACATTTAAAACATTTGTCGAAAAATCCTCTACCTCTACCTCTTGAATAAGGTCTTCTTCCTCTAAAAGAATCATTACCTCTTGAGGATTATTCTTGGTGATATGAGCTACTAGATTCTTCTTTCTAAATTTGCAATTGACCTTTACCACTTTGTTGTCCTCTACCTCTAAAACTTCTACCTTTACCCCTTGAATTTTGTGTTTGTTTTTTGGATAATTTTTCTTCTGCCTTAAGATCACACTGGTAAGCTTCTTCAACTTTCCTTAGAGACAAAAGGATGGTTTCATCTTGAATATTATATCTCAATCCATCTAGATATCAAGCCACCTTCTCATAATCATCTTTAATATGACCAACTCTAATGGTCAACCTATAAAATTCTTCTGTATAATGTTTAACTAACATTTCTTTTTGTCTAAGATTTTGTACTTTTTTTTAAAAGACTAAGTTGATAATCTTTGGGCATGAATTTACCTTTTAGTTTATCCACCATCCTATCCTAGCTCTTGATCTTGGGTTTTCCTTTCTTTCCTCTTTCATCTTGTACTCCATCCCACCAAAGGGATGCATGGCCCTTCAGTCTGGTTACTGCAAACTTTACCTTCTTGTCATCATCTCCATTCTCATACTCAAAATATTTATCCATAGCACTAATCCAATTAATCAAATCCTCAACATTCAGGCTACCTTCATACATGGGTACCTCCAATTTTGGTTTGGAACTTGCTCCCAAGTTTTCTTTAAGAACTCTTGCTTTAGCTCCTTCTACTTCAAGCTTTTCCTCTTCTTCTTGAGGTTCTTCCTCTCCATCACTAACATCTCCCAGGTCAACTCCTCTTCTCTGTGCAAGCTTCATTTCCTACAACCGTGCTTGAATGTTCCTCATCTCTTCCAAAATTTCTTCATTTGCAATTGGTTGTAATGTCCCCATTTTTGGCGAGCATCAGAGTCTGTAAGAATTAGCCTATTATGCAACCCTCGTAGGCTGATGGGATGGATAGAGGGTCTTGTTGGAGCTTGGCTCAGCTTCAGTTGGCAGTATTTGATCAGTTGGCTTTCGTTCGGGCTTGTTCGGACGCTTCTAGCCTGAGTTGCTATTTTTAGCAGTATTCAGCACTCAGCGTGGGACCCCTGCTATTTTTAGCAGTATAGATTGTTGGTATTCAGAGTCACTTCAGTGTTCGTCAGCTTCAGATGGATCAGGCATCGGATGAATAATGAGAGAGATATTAATATTTAATTGAATTAATTAAATATTAATTAATTGGAGATTATAATATAAAGTTATAATATTTTATTATAACTTAAGTGATTCTGATAAAGGGGTCGCCCATCATTAGAAGGGGGCCATTTGGCGATTAAATTTATAATTAAATATTTGAGCTGAGACTATTGAAGAATTAAATGTAAAAGTTTGAATTATTTTATTATTCCCTATTTTTGAGGAAATCACACTTTTCAAGAGATATATGGTTTTGCATTGGAATTCGAGCCATTATGTGATTATTGATTTTGAGAAACTGATCAACTTGATCTGAGTAAGCGACTTTAGGGTTTCAAGTTCGAATTCCTTGGGGAACGAGCCATCTCCACTGGAAGCAATTCAGAGAGTGTGAAATAACACTTGATCTATTGCAGCTGAGAGATTTCTTCATTCAGAAGAAATTATAGAGCTTCATATTAAGTCAAACTCCAGAGTTATCAGAGGTATTCATTATTCAGGAGAGTTATTGCACAGAGGCGCCTATATTCATCATTTTCCAGAGAATCCAAAGGAGCCGTACAACTTGCATTTATTACAGCAGCAGGTCGTACATTTCTGTCAGGCCATACTTGCATGAAAAGGCGTTTTCTTTTGTCTTGAGCCAAATGCCTATCTTCTGACCTTCTCTCTTCTCCACCTTGGAGCGCTAGGGTTGCTGGAGGCTTTGGAGATCATCAGACTGGGGGAGATCACAGATATTCATTGCAGCCGTACCTTTTCAGCTGATCATTTATTGCTGCCTTTTTCCAGGTTTTCAAATAAAACTATTACTTTTTTTCATTTGCATGCAACTGGGTATTTTTGTAATCACTACAGAATATCAAAATAAATATACTGGCACTCTATTTCCATCATTTCCAGAGTCATTTAATTTTTATTGAATTTATTTCAATTATATGCAAAAATCGTACCATTTCATTTATTGCTCAAAAACTCAAAAACAAGCAAAAAACCAAAACACTTCAAAAAAACACAGAAAACTGTCAGATTCGGAGAATAGGGGAAACTAGGGTTTCTACACTGGTCTTCCTCGACCTCGACCTCTTCCACGGACTCTAAATGCCATCTCTTGACAAAGAAAATCTTCTCTCACACCTATAGGAATTATTTTATGCTCTGCTAACAATGATATAGGGCTGAAAAATAATTTACTTTTCATATACAAATTTATGAATTAATATTGTAATTCTAATTTGCAACCAAAAAATGAAATTTTTAAAAACCTGTCATACGTCTGCTTATAACAGCTTTTTCTCCAAATAGAATTTCCCAAAATCATTTATACATTTTTTTCTGCACATTAGCAGCTTTCTAAATCATTTTGAATTTCTTGATTTCATTAAGAAAGAAGAAAGTTGCAGCCATTTTACTGCAACTATTTTTTTTTACAGTTATAGTTGCAACTGCTACTATCTTCACATCAACGACTTCAACTTTTGAATGGAAACACTTACCAATTTTTATAGTCTTCAAGAAACTTTATCTTGTGGTGATTTCTTCCTTCAACAAACAACAAATGCTTTATGTATATCAACTTCAATTCACCGGAAATCATTCTTGGCAGTGACATCTCCAAAAATTCTAGTGATTGTGACAATCTCTTTTGGGGCGGAAGATCATCTGCACAAGTGATTTGTCTTGGACGGCTGCCGCTCCAGAACACCTTCCAAATCTTGGCGATTCTTAATAGATGCAGACTTTTCATCCTTCAAGCTCTGCACTTTTAAATAGTGAGTGGTTTGGTGATTGGTGCAGTGATCTCAAATCCTTGCTCTCTAGTTTCTGATAGCCACAAACTGATTCTATTCTTCAGGCAATAATAGCTTAATAAAACATGGCATGCTCTTTTTGAATTAGCCACAATAAGTCCCAACGATCTGTATTTTCTATGGGAAAGCCTCATATATTACTTGGTTATGACTTTCTTCTATCCCCTTCTAAACTATTGATCTTCTTTCACTCTACAACAACCTTAGCTGCAGCTTCCTCAGTGAATTGTTTCATTCTAGATAAGCATCAGACCCTTTATAATGACTTTCAGTTTACAACATCGACCTCTTCTTTGGAAGGGGCAGCAACTATGATGATCTTCAATAAAAAATAACAATCCGATTTGGCTCTGATACCAAATTGATACAGGCTGTGAGGTAAAATCTCAAACTATTAAAGAAACTCGAGAAACTTACCAAACTAAACCATTAAAACTTGCAAAAAAATATGGCTTCAATAAATTCTAAATAATGATATTTTAATCATTTCACAAATGTTGTACGAAAACTCTACTCCTTTCAGTGTTGAATACAATGCTCGATTTTATACATTGAAAGAAAACTAAATCAAGCCCAAAAAAAATTTAGTTGAATCCACCAAGGTTATTTAGAAAAGACAAAACTATTCCTAAAATCACTCTAACCTCCTAGACTTATGCTGAAAAAAATAGATTTAGTTTTTATCCATAACTCATTAGAACTATTATAAATTAAAAAAAAATTACATGTATGAACCTAAAATATCTAGAAACTGTGACAACAATAATAATAAAATCTACATATAATTGATTCACCTCCATCAATTAGGCAAGATACTATTGTTGTGAATGGATGAAGTAATGAGGAAATTTTGTGAACATTATTGTAGCATCATAAATTATCACCCTTGACAATTTTCACACTATGTTTGGCTCCCCCTAAGTGGTAAAGCCTAATTATGCTTATTAATCATCTATTTTATTGTCATCTTCAAGAAATTGAATTAATTTTGGGAAATTAAACTAATTATTTATTTGATGAGCACCTAAAATCAAAATAGGTCCATAGTAGGGAATCCTTGCCCTTGACTTACCCATTTTGGTCCAAAATTTCATATTTTATTTTTGGCCTTAATATGTTTTGAAATTCAAAATTATTTCTTGGCTTATCAAAATAAATGTAAAAAATATTGAAACAAATATAAATATAAGTATTTTTCTCCATTTGAACATCTAAGAAATTTGAATATCTTTTGAGCATCCTAAAAGGAAATCAAGACAATCCAAGAGAAGAATAAGCAACACTTCTACAACACTTTATTAGTCAATATCATGTTTTCAATGCATCATCAAATCCATATTCATACATAGTAAGATACTTCATATTTTATGTTTATCATTTTTATGAGCATTAACCTTTTTGTAGGATCTTCAAGCAACTATTGAATTCTCCTTGTGTGAGATGAGCTAATTGACCTTAGCCCAACAAGGAATGCAATATGAGGGGTAAATTACAACATAGTGATTTATCATTCATTTTCATTCCTTTTCCTCTACCCAACCTAAGGTAAGCACTTTTTATCAAACATCATCATAACCGTTTGTGGAGGTGGAAACACCAAAAGGGGATTTGACTTAGGAAAGCCCCTATATGACACATCCCTTTCCATCTTTTCTTTCTTATAGATTACAAGTTTGAATTAAATTGGAGAAGATTGAAATCTCCAAGACATAACACCCTAGATCAAGCATGCATGCACCTTCTTCCATCAAATTAGGGAAAGATTGATTATTTTTTGATTGATGAACTTTAGAAGCTAATATATTGATAGGGAAGAAACTACAAAATGTGATGCTCTTGTGTAGACTCTAAACTCTTGAAAAGCACCATTTTTAGATAGGGGTGCCCTCGCCCTTGTCTTGTCATTTTTGCTTCAAATTTTAATGTTAGGTTCCTTATCTCCTACACTCTACTCTCTTATTGTCTAAATTTCAGTTTTGTATTTATCTAAATCTATGATCCATTTCCTCTCTTTCATAGTTTCACCTAGTTGCATCATCAATCAAACACATCGCATAATTCAATCCATCATCCAAAAATAAAAAGGGGACCAAAACCCTAACCAACTATTTTGGCTCTTCCTTGAAGATAGTAGCCATGTAATTTCTTTTGGTCATTTTTGTGTCCCTCGAATGTCAAAGGTGGAATGTGTGATATAGGTTAGCTATTAAGGGTCAATGTAAGATCATGGGGGTCCAAAATAGGCCCCTAAGTGGAAATGAAAATTCAGAAAAAAATACTTAAGCAACTTCACATAAGAATTTGAATAGGTTATTAACATAATTTTGAAAATATGTAGGAATTGAATTTGTAGAAAATTGAATGTAGTTTGTAAGCTACTAGGCCTTTTTTGGAAAAAAATTATTTTGATTTGGTGAAAATTTAAGATTTCAATGCAATAGTATATAGTTAAATTTAGAAAAAAATAAAAAGTAGGTGTCTGTCTGGCCACCCTAATGGGGAGAAAAAATAAGATTTTTTTTTTAATCCTTCAATATAAGTAGATGACACATGCACAGATGTGACACATATTTTTTTGTAATTTTTTGAAAGTAAATAGTTAGTTATGAATTTTCTAGTAGGAAGTTTTAAAAATATTAAAGACCATTTGTCTGGTCACCCTAACTTGGTCAAAATTTATGAAATTAAAAAAAAAAAATAACTATAATTTGTGAAGCATAGTGTGTGACACATCTTTCGGATTCAAAAAATGTATAAGTATTTAAAATTTATAGATGTTTATCAATCATCCTATCAATCAGGACTTTAGACATAGTACATATAGAAAATCAATAATTTAATTACCTATTAAATTCAAAGCAAAGAATATCTTATATCGATAGAATTCTATCAATTTTTTGAATAAACCCTTTTTGTTTCATCAAAATCAAATGAAAAAAAGTCATCAGCATGAAAGGTGATGTTCAAAAAGCTCTTGCAACCCCTATAAACATGTTGGGGATGTTGACTTTTCAAGTTGGTCTTTCCCAAGCCCAATACCAAAGAAATAACAAAGCAAAACCGATATCCATTATTATTAGATATTCAATAAAAATAGTTATCTATTTTTTAAAGGTAAAGGTAGATATCCGATATGAAATGGATATCCATTACTTAACACTATATAATAGATATTTGTTATTTCAACTTAAGAAATGAATATAACAAGACATATTAATATATACAAATTAGTATATATTTAAATTTAAGATGTTATAATATCAAAAAAATTACTAAAAGGAGGGTGAATTTTGTATTGATCTAGAGAAGTAGTACAAAGAAAAGAAGCACAATAGACCTACCAGGGGTCAAAGACTAAGCAGAGCCATCAAGAGACCCATAAAAAAATTGCATATCCTCCATAACAAGATCCTCCAATAATTGAGAGAGGTCTTTCAGAAGGATTCCCCAATCATCCACATTCCAAGTCCCCATACGCTTAGACGCCCATTTAGCCAGTGCATCAGCCACCTTATTCCATTCCCAACATATATGGAAAAAGGTGACAAAATCTAAAGCTTCACCTAGGAATATTATTTTCTTGACCACTACAGTCAAATGCCAATTCACCCCATCCAACTTCCACTTATTCAACATGTCAATAACCATCTAAGAGTCAGACTCACAAATTATCCTTCTCCAACCAAGGGCACAATCATGTTTCAACACCAAAAGAATAGACAAGGCCTCCATGAAATTGTTGGATTGCATGCCTCTACAAATAGAAAAGAAAAACTTAACCACCCCTAAACTATCTATGCCAATCCCCCCAACACCAGCATGCCCAAGATTTCCTCTAGAAGAGCCATCCGTGTTGATTTTTAACACCCTAGGAGGAGGGGGTCTATAATAACCACTTCTCTAGATCTTCTCCCTGGAAAGCCATCTTGGCCTAGACCAAAAACCACTTTGATCACCAATAGGAATCTCCAAAATCTGAACCACCCACATATCATTAGGATCAATAGGTACAAACAAGTTACACTTAGTCGCAAGGGTTTCCTAAAGAACCCCCAAGAACCTCAGCCATAGTTGTTGCACCTGAAGCTTCCTATCAAGAAAAATCATGCAGTTCCTTTCAAAACAGATATTCCAAATCAAAAATATGGAACCAATTTTCCTAGAAACTTAAAGAAAAGATGACTTGGTAGGAGGAATCCCCAACCCAATCCAAAAATCAGCCAAAGAAGGAGCATGTCTACACACCTAGTTCTAGACATCCAACCAAAAATGAAAAATCATTCCAGCAATGGAACACTAAAAGAAAAGATGTAAAGCACTCTCTTCATTGCAAGTACACATAACACACATTGAGGGACCTTGAAAGAGCCTCCAAAGATTCTCCCAAGTGAGGCCCACTTATTCTGCACCATAAGTCGGGAGAAGAAATTACATTTAGGCTAGGAGAACTTATTCCAATCCTGCTTCCACCAACAGACTTCAACACATTCAAACACCTATTTTTCCAATACCTCTAACTACCTAGAAGCAACTGAGAAATTCCCTTTTAGGTTAGGCCCCCAAGAAAAGAATATCCTTCTCTAGAAGAGAATTACAAACTCATCCAGCCAGAATATTGGCCAGCTCCTGGCACTCCTCAATTGATCCCCCTGGAGACCACTCATGAGGACCCTTCCACCTGTACATAGTAACCTAGTTCAGAACTTGAGTAGACTTGGAGTGAGCCACTTTACACCAACCAGCATCAAGAAACATCCTACATAAGGCTTGCAAATGAGGATGTGTCGTTATGAGAGGAGGACGCCCATCCCAAGAATCAAACCAAAACAATGCTTTAGAGCCCCTATTGTGGATCCAAAATAACCCTTGTTTAACCAGCTTGGTTCCACTTTTAAGAGTACCCCAAATCATAGAACCTTTGCCCATAAGGCTGAATCTATGAACATATTCACTCTCCAACCCCCTCAAATATTTTAAAGTGAGAATTTTGGCCCAATTATGATGTTGTTGAGAACACCAAGTTGCTAATATAGCTTCACCGCCAAAGCTTTCCCATTCAGATAAGCCTGATGTAGTCCCAACCCACCTTCTTGCTTTACCCTACAGATTGTGTCCCACTTAACCAAACTCCAATTCCTTGACAAGAGGTTACCAAACCAAAGAAATTGTCAAGAAAGACACTCAAAATATTTAATAAAATTGGAAGGGGCAGAAAGCACAAAACACTTGTACAGAGGAATATTCTACACCACCAACATCAAAAGAGTCACCCTCCTAACAGTGGAAAGACATTTGCATATCCAATGACTAACCTTTTTTACCAATAACCTCCTACCAAAACTTCCTGGGAAGCGAACGGATAGCAAGAGGGATACCAAGATAAAAAAGGGAATCGAGCTCATCTGAAATCTGAAAATACGAGCAATTCTCCTTTGAATAAGCTTTGATGTATTAAAGAAATATATGGACTTATCCTCATTGATACTTTGTCTCGAGGAAACCAAATATACATCTAGGGTCTTTTTCAAATTCACAACTTCTTCAACTCTAGCCCAACCCATTAGGGAAATTTCATCCACAAAC
The DNA here is from genome assembly GCA_007258455.2 of Sequoia sempervirens. Taxonomy (NCBI): domain Eukaryota; kingdom Viridiplantae; phylum Streptophyta; class Pinopsida; order Cupressales; family Cupressaceae; genus Sequoia; species Sequoia sempervirens. The sequence continues at coordinate 12,299,745 of VDFB02179234.1, forward strand.
TAAAGATGGGATTGGGGGGTAAGTTATTCCCCCAGCACCAACCCTGAATAAGACCAATCTCCACATGATATTTAATAAACCTCCCTAAACCTTCATCCATTACGATAAATAAGTAGGGGGGATTTAGGGATTGCCTTACTGAAGACCCCTAGACACTCTAAAAAGCTCAAAAAGCTCACCATTGATAAGCACAAATAAGGAAGGAGAGGTGACACAACTCATAACCCAATCAATCCAATCACCGCCAAACCCAAAAGCTCACAAGGTCTTGGAAAGGAAATCCCATTTAACACGATCATAAGCCTTGGCCATATCAAGCTTGATAAACATTGCCTTTTCTTTGGAGGAGGCCATGGAATGGATAGCTTCTACTGTAATAAAATTCCCATCAAGAATGTGTCTGCCAACAACAAACCACCTTTTTCCTCATAAATTAACAAGTGTCCAACCATGGCTTGAGATGTTCTGCAATAAGCTTAGTAATAATTTTGTAAACAACATTACATAAGGTTATGGGTCCGAAGAGATCAAAATTTAATCAACTCCTTTCCTTTTCAAAATAAGGGCGAGAAAAGTAGCATTCATGGCTCTCAGCATTTGCTTGTTCCTATGATATTCTTGAACAAATTCAAGGAGATCCAACTTGATAACATCCCAGAACTCTTGGAAAAACTCAACAAGGAACCCATTTGGCCTCAGGGGGCCTTCCCCTTCTTCAATAAGAACATTGTTTCATCCAACTAATTCATAGAGATAGGTTTGATCAGAGAATCATTCATCTCACTAGAAATGAAAGAAGGAATACAATTTAAAATTTTGGCTTCTTCCTCATAGGTATGAGGGGAGTCCTCAGTGAATAGAGAGGAAAAAAACTGAATGGATTCTTCAAAAATCACACCAAAAAGAAGAAAGGAGATTGCCATCTAAGGACTTAAGAGAAGAGATGAGGTTACTCCAGTCTTCTATCCTTCAAAAACTTATAAAAGAAAGAAGTATTTCTATCACCTTCCTGAAGCCAATCAATACGAGACTTCTGCTTCTAGAAAATTTCCTCTCACAACTCTCATTCCTCTACCTCTTTTAAAGTCACTTCTTCCAACTTGTAGTTTTCCTCAATAAAACCATGATCCTGGATCTATCTATTAATGGATTCTAGGTGAGCTTGGGCTGACTTCTTGGCCTAAAGTACATTACCAAAATGATATCAATTCCACCTTTTCAACATGTATTTGAAATTTTGAAGCCACTTAGTGAAGGTGTACATTGCAGTAGCATGAGTAGGCTTCCTGACCACCACCAAACAGGAACGAGGTCATGAAGAGATGAATCTCGAAGCCACATCAATTGGAATCTAAAGGATTGTTGTTTAGATTTTTTGGAAAGAATAGCGAAGAATTCAATCGACCAATGACCAAATCCTCTCCAATCCAATATATCTGAGCAAGATGGCTATCTTTCACCAACCCAAATTCTAGAAACCAAGAACTTGTCCAACCTTTCAAAGATAACATCCTCCCCACTTCTCCTATTATTCCATGTAAATGGTTCATTATAAGGTTTGATATCAACAAGGTTCAAGATGGTGATATTGTCTCTCAGAAGCTCTTAACAGGGTTCCAAGCAAGTTGAAGCCCCAAGATTTTCCTCCAATGAGATAATAGCATTGAAATCACTCGTTGCAATCCAAGGAAGCAAAGGAGCAAGAGAGCAGACAAATCTAACATGAGACCAAGGCTGAGACCTACTAAGAATATCAATAGGAGCGTAGAGATTAGAGAGAAGGATAACCTTTCCAAACTCTTTAAATCAAGAAGAAGAAAGAGAAATGGATTGTTTGCTAGACAAGTGCCAAACAGGAGCAACTCTACGTGGATCCCATATCTCTCTCACCCCTATCTCCCCTATGTCTCTCACCCCTCTCTCCCTAGGTTTTAGGTCTCTCACCTCTATATCCCTTAGGGCTCTCTAGTTATTTCACTCCCTCTCCCCATCTCTCCCTCCTCCTTACCCCTCTTTCCCTCATGTTGTGATCTTCTCTCTCTCATTTTATTATATCTCTCCCCTCACCTCTCCATCTCTCACCTCTCTACCTCTCCATCCCTCCTTAGCCATCTAGGTTTCTCACGCATTGTATCATTACCCACCCCTCTCCCCCTATCTCTTTCACACCTATCTTCCCCCTATGTATCTCACCCCTCTCTTAAGGCTCTCTAGTTATTTCGCTTCCTCTCCACCCCTCTCCCTCCTCCTTACCCATCTTTCCCTGAAGTTGTGAAATTCTCTCATTTTCTTCTATCTACCCCTCACCTCTCTACCTCTCTCGTCTCTAGGTCTCTCAATCACTCCTTTTCTACCTCTCCATCCCTCCTTATCCATCTAGGTCTCTCACTCCTTGTCTCATTACCCACCCCTCTCCCCCCTCTCTCTCTCCTATGTAGCTCACCCCTCTCTCCCTAGGCTTTAGGTCTATCACCTCTATATCTCTCAGAGCTCTCTAGTTATTTCCCTCACTCTCCACCTCTCTCCCTCCTCCATACCCCTCTTTCAATCAACTTTATACCCTCAGCCCTCAACCCTTATACCCTTAAATAACTCAACACTCAACTCTAATCCCTCAACCCTAATCTCTCAAACCTCTTCCCTATACATTGGACCCTTGACCCTAATCCCTCAACCCTATACCATCAACCTTATACCCTCAACCCTCAACCCTTAAACCCTCAATCCCCTAATCCCTCGACCTTGTACCCTATACATTAAACCCTCAACCCTTGATTATCAAACCTATACTCTATATATTGGACCCTCAACCCTATACCCTCAACCTTTAAACCCTTAAACCCTCTACCCTCTACCCTCTACCCTCTACCCTCTACCATCTACCATCTACCATCTACCCTACACATTAAACCCTCAACCCTAATACCTTGACCCTATACCTCAAACCCTTAATCCCTTAAACCCTCAACCCTCAACCCTCTACCATGTATGTTAAACTGTCAACCCTAATCCCTCGACCCTATACCTTAAACCCTTAATCCCTCAACCTTCAACTATAAACCCTATACCCTATACATTATACACTCAACTCTAATCCCTGAACCTTCATCCCTTAAACCCTAAGTCCTCAACCCTTAAACCCTCTACCCTATACATTAGACATACAACCCTCTACCCTAATCCCTGAACCCTATACCTTAAATCCTCAACCCTCAACCCTAATCCCTCAACCCTCGACCCTAATCTTTCAACCCTCAACCCTTAAACTCTCAAACCTTAAACCCTCAACCCTAAACCCCTCTACCCTATACATTAAACCCTTAACCCTAATACATCAATCTTATACCTTAAACCCTAATCTCTTAATGCTCAACCCTTAAAACCCTAATCCCTTAAGCCCTCAACCCTTAAACCCTAAACCCCTGACCCTTTAACCAAGTAAAACCTTAAACCCTCAACACCTTATCCCTAAAGCCTCAACCCTCAACCCTTAAACCTTAAACCCTAAACCCCATCCCTAAACCCTCTACCCTCAACACTATACCTTAAACCCTAATCCCTCAACCCTTAAACCCTCAACCCTTAAACCCTTAATCCCTCAAACCTTAAACCCTAAACTCTCAACCCCTAAATACTCTTATACCCTTAAACCTTAAACCCTTAAACCCTATACCCTGTACACTTAACCTTGGACGCTCAACATTGAACATTATCCCTCAACCTTCAAACCTCTACCCTATACCCTATACCCTCAACCCTATACTTATTCCCTAAACCTTCAACCTTAAACCCTATATCTTAGACAAGCTCAACCTTGAACATTATCCCTCAACTATAAACTCCCAACCCTCTACCCTATACCCTCAACCATATACTTAATCCCTAATCCCTCAATCCTCAACCCTATACCTTAAACCTTGAAGCCTACACCAACAAACTTTCATCCTTATACCCTATAAACCCGTATACCATAAAACCTAAATATTGTGCATCAACCCTATACTTAAAACCTAAACCATACACTCTCAACCCAAGTCACCCTATGCCTTATACCCTCAATACATATTGCAACCCAATATCCTAAACCCTAATTCCTATACCTTACACATCACTCAACAAGTTAAATATTATCCCTCAACTGTAACCCTCTACCCTCTACCTATTACTTAATCCCTAATCCCTCAACCCTCATCCCTATACCTTAAACCCTAAACCCAAAAAACTCAACCTTGAACCCTAAAAACTATACCCTCAGGTCCGTATATACCCTAAACTCAACACCCTTACATACATACATACAATCATACATACATACATGCAATAATAAATACATATATATACAAGCATACATATATGGATACATACATACATACATACATACATATAAGCGTACATATATATACATATGTATAGACATACATACATACATACATGCATGCATGCATACATACGTACACACAACCATACATACATACATACATTCATGCATAAATACATGTACATACAAGCATACATACACACATACGTACATACATATAGGCATACATACATACTACAAGCATGCATACATATAGGCATACATACATATAAATTATACAAATATATATACAAACATAAATATATCAAAAATACTTAACAAACTTGAACATAAAACATTCCAAGCGAGACATAACATGAGCACATTATAATGCACTCACATTATGTCAAGCTTGACAAACATACAAAAAACTTTTGTGAAAAATAAAAAATGCAAAGCAAAAGATAGCGTGAGCGCATTATAATGTGCTAGCATTATATGTTGCTTTGGGAATCCCCAAGCCTTAGGCTTGGGATTTGCTTTGGATTTTCAACCCAAAGGCTTGGAGTGCCTTCACAATGTCCAAAGACGTGTTTTTTGCATATTCCACAGGATTTCACATAATCTTGTTCATGCTAACCATCAAGTTTGCATATGTTTCAAGTTCAAACAAATCGAACACCTGGTTAATGTTAGGCTCTCACTTAGCTATTTAACAATGTAATTCTTTTCACATTTTGGCAATGTTAAGCCTTTCATCTTTAATTTATTTTGTTTGTGTGTCCGTTTTTTGGCAAAAACTAGTGTTTGGTATTTTTTATTTTATTTTTTAACCGTTCATTGAAATTTCAAATTAATTACAATTATATAAACTAGACTCTATTCTACACATATTAAAAAAAAAGTGATTTTCAATTAGTTTTCAAATTTTGTAGGGGTAGCACAACCAAAATTCTATTTTTTACAATGTGTCCACTTTGAAAATTAGTAAAAAATCAAATATTCATTAAAAAATTATCAGAAAAATCGGGTATAATCTACATGTTAGCTAATTTCTCACTGAAGCAATTTTAAAAATACCAAAAAAAGTTAGCCTTTTGAGGGAGCCATAAAACATGCTCTGTTAATTTTTTTTTTTGATAAAAACAACACCAATTTCTCTTGCTCCCTTTTTTGAACCCCTTAATCTATACCATTTTCAAAAAAAAAAATAGTAGTTTAGAAAGAAGAGTCGAAACACTATTAACATTGTTTTTGTTGCATCTTAAAATTTCAAGTGTAACTATTCTCAATTTCTCATCCAAGGTTAGTATTTCCTGATTTAAGAAAAAAAGTGGCCACTTAATACCCCCTTTTGGCCCCCCATCTTTTTGCACTTACCCCATGGTGTTAGCTAATTTCTCACCAAGGTGATTTTTAAAATTTTAGAAAAAAATTAGCATTTTAGGGGAGCACAATAGACACTATGTTATGTTTTTTGATAAAAATAGGACCACTCTGTATGTTCCCCCTTTTTAAAACCCTTAATCTTCACTATATTTTTAAAAAAATAGTATTTTAGAAAGTAGATTCAGAGCACTATAACTCTTGTTCTTGTCGCATCTTCAAATTTTGAGTGTAACTATCTTCATTTTCTCATCGAACATCAAACTTTGTTGAATTCAAAAAAAGTGGCATCTTAAGACCCCCTTCTTGTGTCACAAATGTATGCTACCCTTGAACCATGCAAGAATTCTCATGAAGCTTGGATAAATTGAAAACTTTGTATGGTACTACAAATTAAGTGAAAGGCTATCAAATTGATAATGAATTGATGATCCTAAATCCTAAGATCTTTGACAACATCCATGACTACATCACTAAGATTAATGATCTAAGAGAGAAATGTAAAGCATGTGAAATTGATAAGAATGACATTTAGTTGGTCTACAATAATTTAAAAAATATTGGTCCTGATTATACTACTTTTGTTTCTAGCTTTCATACTCATAGGTTGACTATGGGGTCTACATATACTATACCTTCATTTGCATCATTTTTTGATATGTTAATATATGAGCAATAAAATCTTATCTTGATGAGTCCCATCAAGTCATCTAAATCTTAGGCCTTGTTGGCCATTCAAGTGAAAGAATCAACACATACTGATAAGAAGAAAAAAATCAAAGAACAATCCACATTCAAATCATCCAAAGAATAAATCCTCTTCCATATCTACAAATCATCTAAGAACCTGAGAAGTTTTCTTTCTCATATCGCAAGAAGCTTGGGCCACATGAAAAACATTCTTGTTATAAGAGGGATCTTGAGGAGTTGAAACATCTTCTGAAAAAGAATCAGATTGATTTGCCTCCTGGAATGTTTGATTCACCTTCTTCTTCTTTGTCTTCAAAATAGTCTAATAAGGGAAAATGTCATGTTGGTTTGGCTTCTACATCAAGAAATAAGAGAACAACTATTTGTGCTTTCCTAGGTCTTGGATCAAGGAGATGGCTCGTAGTTTCAAGAGAAACTCACCATATGGCATCTATGCACTCTATACTCTCTTCTTTCGAGAATTGTACTATGTCTCCTATTTTGATGGGAAATAATGCATACATAAGTGTACTTGGTAAGGGGTCTATTTATTTTTGGGAAGGCACTTTCAATGATGTTTTGTGTATAACTCATTTTGATGAAAAACCTTCTTTCCATATATCAAACTATACATGGTGGAGATGGGAGGATTGTGGAGTGGAGGATTATGGATTTCACTCCTAATTCAGTTATCACTAGAGACATGGAGAGTAGAGATATTATAAATTCTATTAGGATGGTTGATCATTCATCTCAGATGTATACATTTGCATATTTTTCTTATGATGGTGACAATGTTTCATCAACTATTGATCACATTTTAGTGTGGACCATGATTCAGAGGAGACTTCAGCTTCTTGAACTTGGGTGTTCCCACATCTGATCTTATTCTTGAGCCTTGAATTTCATCTCCTCTATCTTTTGTATTTGATGATGCTCATATTGGCACAATTTTAGCCTCTTTGGATTCAGTGGAGCAGTGTCTACATCATCTTCCAACTACATCTACTTGGGATGCATACTTGATCGACATTGTTGGTTTGCTTATTGAGTCCCATATTTCATATTTGGGATACATCATTGATTGCATGCACATATTCTCTTTGATGGAGATAATCCTTCTTCAATTGTTACGAGGGAATACTCTGACCCTCTTGTTCATTCTCTACATGATCATTCTTCATAGTTTGACATGAGTGTGGATACTTTTGGATAACATTTGGAGGAGGATTATTTATCTTCAAAGGGGACATCTTTATCTTTGGAATATGTTCTACATCCATCTTTAGGATATTCTAGATTGACATCTTCAGTTGTATGGCTTAAAACACCTGTTTGGAGATTTTCAGCTTTCGACATCAACATGGAGAGACTTGAGTGTAGTTTAGGGACATCACATTTCATTCTTCTTCCTACATTTTCCTTTCAAGAATGGGAAGATATCCTACATATCATCTTGGTTTTGTTTCTTCCTAAGGGGAGGAATGTTTAGCAAGATTGGATCATCTTTAGCATTCAATGTTGAGCTTCTACCATCGCAATAGCCTCACTATTGAGGGGGGTTGCACAGTATCTCTTCTTCTCTCTTATGGGGGGAATTTTTCCTTGTATGGGGTTTTGTCCCTCTCCTGCACCATTGAGAGTATTTTATATTTAATCTCTCTTTTGGGGAGGAGTCTTGCCCCGCTAGGTTTTCTCCTTTTCTCCATTTGTGAGAGATTGCATTGCATGTGTACATGGGTACCTAACATGGCCTCATAGTCAAGACCCATCTTTGCATCTTTGCATAATAATCGATTCCCTATGTTGTACTTAAGGGGGGTGTTGGTGTAAATAGCTGTTTTACATATCTAGGTCCTATTTACATGTTAAGTCCACTTAGGTCCTAGAAGGGAATATTTCTAGTTAGTATTAGTTTTCACTAGATCTTATCTTATTTTTTGACATTTAATGCCTGTGTCCTAATTCATTTAATATTTTTTGGGTACTTATCTCATTATATAGGATTAAGGCACATGGAAAGATCTTGTCTAATCTTATCCCATATTTTTCCTTTATAGGCAAGGCATCATTTGTACATCCTAGATAATTCAGTTCAGTTGTGTAAGTCCAATGTATCACCATAATCTTGAGTATTGTATATTGGCCATATCTTTCATCCATTATTTCACTTGCATTTCCCTCTTGTAGAAGGTTGTTTTTGGTTTTTGTATGTGATCCTAGAGGCTTGATTCCTTGAGTGAATCTAACACTCTTTATGTAGGTGAGTTAAATGATCCAACCTAAGATAATACATCATCACTAATCAACATTATACAATAGTCCTCTAATGATTTTCTTAGTCATACATTCACAATAGTTATAATAAAAATTTATAATAATAGATTGGGAATAATGGTAGAACATTAAACTACAAATGATTTATTAAGTGTAAAATATTTTTTAAGGTTTGGATGGTTAGCCTTTAACTATCATGTTGATGCCTATTCTTGCTTCATAGAGTCAAATATGTCTAAAACATGAATGACACAACAACCCTAACATTTATATGACTCTAATGTTCTTGCCTCCATCTTGCAGAGCTTAGACACTTAACTTCTCTTTTTTTATTTTAGAGATACATCTCTACTTAACAATCCACAACTACCTCAAAAGCTTCATTTATTATTATTGAAAGTTTTTGTACCTTTGCATACACTTGTAAAAAATAAAAAGAAATTATCATGCACCCCTTATATGCAAACTAACAAAGAACTAATACAAATCAAATCAAATGTGAGCTTAAAGATTCCTTGAATCCCCTAAAACTCTTAAAACTCTTAAATAAAAGTGGAGAGAAGATGCATAAATGACATAAGTAATGCTTTGAATTGATTTTCTAAAATAGTTTACAAATTCATCATAGATTTTTTTCAAACCCAAAACTAATTACATTCAAATACAGCCATACAAAGAAATTTTACAACATACTTCAGATAAGCATGCTTAGTCTAAACAAAGACCAACCATTTCTATAATTAAAAATAAATAAATAAATTATCTCTTATGAGTCACAAAATTTGAAACCAACCTTAGAGGAACAATAAAATATCCATTAAACTTCTAAATCATTAAATTGGTACACTATAGAGAACACCCATACCTCATGTGCATTTTTTCTCTTTGAATGATGCTAAAAATTGTTCCCACACATGCCCATGTATAATGCAATGCATGGATGTATGTTTTTTCTAGAACCTACAAATATCCTCTACAATATGGGTGATTGAAATTTAAGTACATAGGATGATAAATATGGCCCTAAAACCTATAGAAATAGCCCTAAAAGGGCACATGCCATTACTTTGGTAGATAAAGCATCCTAGAGTTGTAGGTGGGGTAGGTGATTTAGTGGAGTGCTAAGGTTTTTTCATTGAATATACCTTTGGTTGGAAATTTTATTTTGAACTATGTTGAGGAGTTTGTGAAATGAAAAATTCTCTAATGCCTTTATTGCCCTTTTTTGTTCCTTGTTAGAATATTGGGCCAATTATGGATCTTATCACGCTTTTGCAAAGTTTACAAACTCACAAACCATGTGACATTTAAAACTTGGTGACTTATTCTTTTCTTTCTCCCTTTCCTTCTTTTCATTATGTCACACTTTTTGTAATTGGAAAAGCCATGTAGCATTTTTGTAAAGTTAACTTGGATCTTTCTGAAATAGATAAATTTGTGACTTTACACGTGTTTTGTATTCACTTAATTTCCTTATAATTTTGTAAATTTTATGGAATTGGGAAATTTATGACATCATGAACAATATGAACTCTTTCCACCTTCCTATGTCAGGGATTGGGGGTGATGAGGAAGTCATGAAGATTGAGGGATGTCCAAGCAAGAAACCTCAATGAGATGAGCAAGTTTTAGAATGTCAAGGATCATATTTCAAAAGTGAATCATATCTAGTACCACTTTGAAGGCAAGTCTACATCTTTAATTCAGATAGAAAATATAAGGGATGTTATTGAGCTATAGAGTTTAGAGATGCATAATGAAGAGTATCAAGGTAAAGGGATGGTTGCAACACTAACTTTGATAGAGTACTTATTGAGAAATAATGTTTTGGGGGTTGAGATTAGGGATGACATGTGAAAGGTACTTGGTGAAAGGTAATTCCATCAATCTGAGAAGGAAAGAGAAAAATGTATGAAAATATAAGGAAGTCTAAAATTCTAGCATAAATGAAATAATTAATTGTTTTAGTGCAAATTTTCAACTATTGGGGTTTGAGGATGCTAGGGAAATGGTATTGTGAGAAGCACAAGATTGAAACTCCAACACTAAAATTTTCTATGATATTGGGTTCAGGTTTTGGAGCTTGGATGGATGGTAGGGATGTAAGGAAGATGCCAATAGTACAACATTAGAGAAATTTTATGAGGAAAATGATGGAGATTTTGAGAATGGGTGGAAATGCATACTAGCATGAACAAATTTGAAAGTTTGAAACTTCGACAATAGTAATTTAAAACTTAAGTAAATGATCCAAATAGGCCCAACCCTTGATTTTTTTTTAATTTTTTGTAGACTTTAACATGTGATAGGCATATGCGGGATGACATAGGGAAACATTTAGAATTTTTTTTGACAAATGGAAAACCTGCTTAGATTCTCTTTGACCAGTTATAAATGGTAGGTTGAACAAGGAAACTACAACAAAGTGGGAGAAGACTTAATTTTTTTCATTTTGAGGCATGTAAAATAGGGCTCCAACAATACCAAATAAGGATTTTAATATGGATGAATCAATGGTCAAGTTTGACAACCATTTTCAAATCCCTTTGTAGTACTTTGGATTCAAGATGCCATAATTTGATGGCTTTCTTATGTATCTTTGAAATTCTTTTTATTCTCTTACACATGTACTATTTTGTAAGCATTATTACTTGATTCTTCGACTTTATAATAAATGTTGTGATCTTTTTTTGAGCTCTAGACTTCATTACTATATCTTATTTTAACATTATAAAGAGTTCAATAACCTTTCAAAACCCCTACTTTGTCTTTAAGAAGAAAAACTTCAATATTCTATCTTAACATGAACCAATAAAATAATTAGCCGATAGGCTTTCCCTATGGACTTGCAAGTCCAAAATTGATCGGTAAACTTATCTCATGCATGGAAACAAGATTTACTCACCGTTAAACCACTTTTAATTTGTCAAAAAAAAAGTTTCAGTTGTTGATAAATCAATTGCCATTTAATAGTAAAATCCTCAAGAATATCTGTCATGACTACTTATCTCCACATACCAATACATCATCCTTCCAAATATTTCTAAAAAGTTTTTCTGCTCAAACACACACCCTAATTTCTTGCTACATAAATATAGATATATACGACCTTTTATTATATGAAATATTTTTGTTATATCCAACCTTTTCGTTAGGGGCGAGGGGCCTATAGTGGAGTACCCTAACTTCAGGTTTCTCAAAATCATTTTTGGAAATTTCAAATCACTCCCAATTTTGTACAATAGTTTATTTGGCAACTCACATGCCTCTATATTTCATTTTAGGGCCACATCATCAAATATGATGCCACATCAACATGTTTTTTGTTGAGGTATCCAAAAAGGCCCAAAGAAAAAGTGAGACTGATAATGGTACACTAAGTCATGTTTTATTGGCACGTTGATGTGGCATCAAATGATTTGTCGGTTTGTGTACTTTATGAATAAAAAGTGTTTTGTAATTAGATATTAAGGTGCTCCACTATGGGGCCCACTATTAAGGTGTTTTCTATCCCCACTATTGAACCCCGCTCCACTATAGGCCCCTTTCCGCTACATGCAATCTTTTCGTTATATGCAATCTTTTCGACTTCCATTTCTTCTACTGTCATCATCATGTTTCATGCTTCTTGTTTCTAGTAACAGTGAGCAATGAATCTATACCATTTTGTCTATTTCTTTCCTTCCTTTGTATAAGAAGCAGAGAGAGCAATAGCTAAGGTACAACAATTGACAGTTTTATAGATTTACTTATTTTATGATCCCTCATTTTCCATGGGAGCACTTAGCTTTTCTATCATCTCCCCTTATGCAATTACTAGGCTTCCATCTTCATATCCTCCTACCAGATTTTCTCAATGGCGGTCCAGAGATGCAAAACACCTTGTTTTGACGACAAAATTTTGTTCTTTAGAAAAAATTCAGAGTAACTCACCTTGTTTTTTGATGATTGCTATTTGCAAATGGGCTTGTCTACCTGCTCCTTTGTTTAATAGAGAAATAATTATATTGTGGATATTATTTATATTTATATTTCATGTGTATGTATATTTTTATTTATTATATTTTTTCAATAGTCAATAGGAAAATTGCTATCTTTTGTCAGCTTTCATAGGTTAATAATGAACAACGTGGTTGGATACTTAAAATTTCAATTGTAGTATATAAAGTTATTTTTCTAGTCATAATAGAATTTACGGTTTGGAAGGGTAGGATTAGTGGATTATCTACATTTTTTTGTGTATCCTTATATTTCTTGTATAAACAATATTGTTATTGAGTTTTTTCTCACTGATTTGTTACAATATTTTTTATTAGGGGCTTCTAGAACATATCAGAATGTCAAATCTATGGGTAGATTACTTCATGAAGATACCTCCAAGGTATTCAACTTCATAGCCCCATGTGCTTTTTATGCTTTTGTTTTCCAATGTTGGGATAATAGAATGTACAATTTGCATAAAAATGATTAGAAAATAAAACTTTGCTATCAATTGAGGATATTTATACTTTGCTTTGACAATTGTTATAATGAATACAATAAATTTTATAAGGAATAACTTTGAAAATCATTATTTCTGTACTAGATTTGATAGTCATTCATCTCACTATTTGACAGGTTGAAGAAGAGAAGAGAGAACAAAATTCATTTGCTTTGATGTACATAGATGATGATATTGCGAGGATAAGAATGTTGTTCTTAGAAATTAAGAGAAGACACACATCTCATTTTGATTATGATACAGCTTGGGTAGCCATGGTCGCTTCTTTAGAAAACTCGCAATTACCACAGTTCCCACAATGTATTTCATGGATAATGGAAAATCAACTTTGGGATGGATCCTGGGGGTTATTAGAGTTGCCTTGTATTAAAAACTGCCTCACTCACACTTTGGCATGCCTTATAGCACTTAGAACATGGAATGTTGGCACCAACAATGTGGAAATGGGTAAGTCAACTTTGACCTATAACAAATTTTCTTACAAATTTACTATAGTATATCTAATGAAAGATAAATGATATTTTACGATTTGATTTTTCAATTAGAAGAAAAGATTCAGTAGTTGAGCATGTTCTAATACATGTTATGACAATTGTTAATTTAATGTCCAATATTTTTAACAATATTGTACCAATAGATATGATTTTAAAGTTGTTAGTGTTAATGATGAGTACCCATATTTGAATGAAATGTATCCCTTAGATCTAAAAGCAATAAATCATGTGATGCCATATCAGCACACTAATAAAACATGACTTAGTGCACAATTATCAGTCTAAATTTATTTTTGGACCTTTTAGGACACCTCAACAAAATGCATGTTGATGTGGCATCATATTTGATGATGTGGCCCTGAAATCTTGGTTACAAGCCAGGGACTCACCAAGTAATCTGCTGTAAAAAATTGGAAATTATTTGAAATTTCCAAATAAAATTTTGAGAAACACGAACTTAGGGTGTTCAACTACTAGATCCTGGATGCACGAGTCTAACACCTAATGGTCTAAGATTTTGATGTCATTTCTTGATTCCTCCACAAGCTTGAGATTCATAAGAGAAAATATTACAAAGATAGCCAGCGATGACAGATATAATCCCCTAGGCTTTGATATGATCTTCAATGCCATGTTAGAAGATGCAAGAGGCTTGTGTTTGGAACTCCCTTATGATTCACCGCCTATAAAAATGATGTTCACTAAGAGAGAAACTATCCTTAAAAGGTAATTTTGCAATTAGTTTGTATTTTTTCCAGCACTTTTCCACCTTACTTTTGCTGCTTTACCTATAATTTTAGAGTTATTTTAATTTTTGCTGCATTGAAATGAACCATATGAATGAGTATGATTCATCCCTCATTTTCATAGTTGAGGGTGTCAGGAGGATAGTTGATTGGAATAAAGTTTTAAGACATTAGAGAAAGGATGGCTCGCTCTTCCATTCTCCCTCTGCAACTGCTTGTGCTCTAATGCACACTAGAAATTCTAGCTGCCTTAAGTATTTGAATTCAATGCTAGAAAATGTGGAGAATGGAGGTCGGTCCTTAAATGCTCATTTATATGGTTTGATGATATTTTTGTCATATTCATGCAAATGTAGCAGGCATTATTTTGTTGGTACAGTGCCCAGTGCTTATCCTATAAATTTGGTTGCTGGTCTCTCAATGGTAAATAGTGTGGAAAGCTTAGGTATAGGAAGACATTTCAAACGTGAGATCAAACAGGCTCTAGATGATGTCTATAAGTAATAGAAATATCTTTTGCTTATGATTAGATGTTGTACTCTCTATGCTTTCTTTCCATATTGCCTGAAATGAAAATTCTCCCTGGGAAGATGCCAGAGAGAGAATGAAATGATTGAAGGAATATCATCAGCATCAGACATAATCAACATATCTATCAGTTTCAGGATTTTACGGTGGAATGGATATGATGTGTCTCTAGTTCTTTTGAGCAAACAAATCCCTATTTTCCTTAAGCTTTTCTTTTAAATCTCACATATTTTTTCTCTGTTAAGCATGAATGCCAATTATAGCTTATGAAAGATATCTAATATTGGGAATGGTAGCTTCTAACTCCAAGAGTTATTTCATGTGATTTGTATCTTTCATTACATTTTCATTTCCTATTAATGATGTCAGCAACAACCATGTAGATGTCTTTCTCAGTTACCTGAAAGATAGTGACTTCCTACTATCTCTAGAAAATAGTGGCCAAGTTGTTACAGCATTGTTGAATTTGTACAAAGCATCTCAGTTGATGTTCCCAGGCGAAAGAATTCTTGAATAAGCAAAATCCTTCTCCAAAAACTATCTTGAAAACATTACGATGGATGATCAAATATAGTCCCCAAAGACCTTTACAAAGAGGTAATCAGTTTGTTCCTTACAATGCAAATGACTAGTGTTTGAATTTATTTGTGCCATTTAGCTTTGTGGGCCAATCTGTTCCTTACAGGTAAAGTATGCACTGGATGTCCCTTGGAAGGCTAGCTTGGAGAGATTAGAACATCTAAGATACATCAAAACGTTTGGTTTTGATGATATTTGGATTGGAAAGACATCTTACAGGTAGCTTTTGACTGGATCCCCATATCTATATAACCCTTTAATTTACTTTAGTTTAAAATTTATGTTCTTTTAGATGACCTCCTTCAATAGTCCTATCTATTGGACCTTCGAATTGGATTGCAGTATCCCTTTTATAGGCAACGATTGTCTTTTAGCATTAGCCAAAAAAGACTACAATATCTGCCAAGCACTACAGTAGGAGGATTTATAGGAGTTGGAAAAGTAAGTAGGCAGTTTTTGGAAATTACAATAGGAATAACACCACTGTTTATACTGAGAGTTTGCTAAGAGTTTATGTTGCTTTCTACAATAACAGATAGAGTGCAGACTGTAAACTTGGTGACCCGCACTTTGCTCGACAAAGGCTTTGTTAGAGATATCTAATCTCAACTATTTATTTATGCAAATTTCCTCCAGCTAAGGTTACGTACCAGCATTTAAGGCAACTTTAATTAGAAACTTTTTGGAGAAGATTTTGGGAGATTTATTTTGATTGTGCATTAACTGCCTATTTACTCTCACACACTTTGTGGGTGGTAAAAATAGTAATATTTTATTACTCCTTTGCTGTCCACCGTAGCTTTTGGTTTTAATATTTTTTTATCGTCATTTTTGTATAATGCAAGTAGCAGGAAAGAGAGCAACGCAGCTCTGCATCTGATAATATGGTGCAAAGAAGAACAAGGCATCGTAGCTGTTGTATTCTTTAGATTAATGAATATATATAAATCTAATTGTTGTATATTTTCTACTATGTCAATTATGTGTTTTCTGAGCAGCTTTTAATTCCAGTTGAATTAATTTTCTTTTACTGTTGTATGCTCTTTGTTTACTGCTTTGTTTTATCTACTCCTCTGCCCCTTTGCCCACATAGGGTACTAGAGCCATAGGTTCAACCCCCTAGTCTATCTTTTCTAGTTATGCACTTATTTCTTATTTAATGGCCATCAATGGCTTCCACAGCCTCAACATTTGGTGCTTCCTTGTCTAGCCTACAAACCTCTCTTTTGACAGGCAGAAATTATGAATATTGGTCATTGACTATGAAAGCCCTGTTTAGGTCACAGGATGTTTGGGAAATTGTTGAGAATGGTTATGCAGAACCAGCAGACCAAGCAGCTTATAATGCTCTCACACAGGCAGAGAAAGATCTCTTGAAAGATCAAAGAAAGAAGGATGGAAAAGCCCTTTTCTACATTCATCAAGTAATGCATGAAAGCATACTACCAAGAGTTTCAGCATCAACACAAGCAAAGGAGGCATGAGACACACTGCAAACAACCTATCAAGGTAAGGACAAAGCTAAAGTTGCAAAACTCCAATTACTTAGAAGAGAATTTGAAAATATAAGTATGAAAGATTTAGAATCTATGGAGTTATTTTTTACTCGTGTTGTTGGGCTAGTAAATCAAATAAAATCTCATGGGGAAACATTAGAAGAGACAAGGATAGTTGAGAAAATGTTAAGGGTTTTGCCTACTAAGTTTGATCATTTAGTTATTTCCATAAAGGAAACTAAGGATTTAACCCAGCTGACAATGGATGAATTACATGCATCTTTGATAAATCATGAATATAGGTTGAACAGATCACACACCTCTATTGAGAATGCTTTCTCATCTCAGGCTTCAATAAGCCGTGGAAGAGGTAGAGGAAGAAATTCATTTAGAGGATGTAGCAACAGTCCTGTAAACCAAGGTGGAAGAGGACATAACAATGAACACTTTCAAAGTCATCCAAGTGGTCAAAGACAAGATAAGTCACATGTTCAATTTCATTACTGCAAGAAGTATGGTCACTACTCTTCGGAGTGTAGGAATAAACAACATGACCAAGGAAGACAAAATCAAAATCCTCCAAAAAATTTTACAAAAAATAATATGTTTATTGCATGTGCAAAGATTGTTGAAGTAATTTCTTCAAAATCACCAGTTGAATGCAATATGGTTCAAGATAGTCCAAATGATATTTGGTATTTAGATTTTGGGTGTGGCAAACACATGTCTAGAAATCTAGAATTATTTTGAAGTTTGGATAAATCAGTCACTTTAAATGTTACTCTTGGGAACAATAATCAAGTGAATGTTATGGGAAAATGCACTGTTGACATTCTAACCAAAAAGGGGGAGCAAAAAGTCATTCATGATGTTTTTTGTGTTGCTGGTCTGAAACATAATCTGATGAGTATCAGTCAATTAGTGCAAAAAGAATAGAGGATTTATATAAAAAATAATGCATGTGTTATTCTTGATAAATATCCAAGTACCCGGCTGATAGCAGAGGTACAAATGACAAAAAATCAAATGTTCCCATTAAGGTTGAAACCTGACATCAAAAGAAACACAGTTGAATCTTATCATATGGCAGAAAATACACAAGTTGGAATAGCATTAAAGGCTGAAAATTCTCAAGACGCCTCTCAGATTTTCTCTGAAAAAGAACAAAGTTGCAAAGTTGCTCTGGAAAAGAACAAGGCTACTCCGGAATAGAGCAAGGTTGGTCCAGAAAGACATAAATTGAAACCAAAGATGAACAAAATGGTAATGTAACTGTTCAAACATCTTTTCAATCAATGGTAAAGAATGAATCTTGGTTATGGCATCTAAGATTTGGCCATTTAAACTTTGGAGGTCTAAATTTGTTGCATAGAAAAAATATGGTTAAGGGGCTACCATTGATTCAAAAACCGGAAAAAGTATGTGAAGTGTACATTTTGGGTAAACAACATAGAGAGACCTTTCCTGTTGGAAAATCAAAAAGAAAATGTAAACCACTTGAGATTGTTCACTCTGATATATGTGGACCAATGCAAACTCCTTCCTTTGGAGGTTGCACATATTTTCTGACTTTTATTGATGATTGTACAAGAAAGACATGGGTCTATTTTTTGAGGCATAAATCTGATGCATTTGGAGTCTTTCAGTAGTTCAATACTCTTGTAGAGAATAAAAGTAGTTACTACATCAAAATATTAAGGACTGATAGAGGCGGTGAGTATAGTTCTAATGATTTTTTGAATTATTGCAGATAGCATGGTATTCATAAACAATTTATAGCTTGTTACACACCTCAACAAAATGGTGTGGCAGAAAGAAGAAATCGAACCATCATGGATATAGCAAGGAGTATGCTGAAATCAAAGCATTTACCAAATGAATACTGGGCTGAAGCAGTAGCAACTGCTATTTATATTTTGAATAGATGTCCAACTACAAGTGTAAGAAATGTGATTCCTCAAGAGACTTGGAGTGGTAGAAAGCACAATGTTGCTCACTTCAAAGTGTTTGGATGCATTGCATATGCTCATGTTCCTGAAGAGCTAAGAAGAAAATTGGATAACAGAGGTGAGAAATTTATTTTTGTTGGGTATTCAGAAGATACAAAAGCTTACAAGTTGTTTAATCCAATTACAAGAAAAGTTATAATCAGCAGGGATGTGCAATTTGTGGAGAACGAAGCATGGGATGGAAGTGTAGAAAAAGTAATAAGTGTAGCATCAGCTGATCCATATGATTATATGACTGATGAAGTGATAGAACAACAAGGTATTCCTCAAGCAATACCTCATTCCACTCTCGGACATGCAACACAAGTTGTAGCACAAGCTACACCTCATTCTACAACAAGACTTTCAAGAAATCAGAATTTTACACCTACACAGCAAACTCCACAAAGAACACCAACTATAACACCATCTCGAAGTCCATCAAACTCAGTTGATAGAAGTAGCTCATCGGATCCTACATTGGCAAACTTATTGCAGCGAAAAACAAGGAGTTTAAGAGATATCTATGAAACTGATTTTAGTGTTGACACATCAAATTCTTTTTCTATTTTTGCTTTATTTTCAGAAGTTGTTGATCCAATGTTCTTTGATGAAGTAGTTAAGGATGAAGCATGGGCTGAAGCTATGGATGAAGAGATTGAAGCTATTGAAAAGAACAATACTTGGGAGTTGGTGGATCACCCACAAGGAAAGGATGTAATAAGTGTAAAGTGGATTTATAAAAAAAAGTATGGCATGGATGGAAAAGTGTTGAAGCATAAGGCAAGATTGGTTGCTAGAGGTTTCACTCAATAGCCTAGCATTGATTACACTGAAAAATTTGCACCTGTAGCTCGCTTGGATACGGTAAGAAGTGTTTTGGCCATTGCAGCTCAAAAGAAGTGGCCTGTTTTTCAAATGGATGTAAAATCTGCATTTTTAAATGGTTTGATTGAAGAGGAAGTTTATGTTGAGCATATGGAAGGATATGAAATTGCAGGTCATGAAGGCAAAGTATATAAGCTGAAAAAGGCGCTCTGTGGACTCAAGCAAGCTCCTAGAGCATGGTACAGTCGAATTGATTTTTATTTAATTACGAATGGTTTCAATAGGTGTAGCAGTGAGCGTACTTTATATATCAAGATGGATGAAGAAGGTAAAATGCTGATAGTTTGTGTTTATGTAGTTGATTTGATCTTTATGGGAGATCTTTCTATAAATCTCTTTAAGGCAGCTATGATGAAAGAGTTTGAGATGACCGATCTTGATCTTCTAAAATATTTTTTGGGAATAGAAGTTAAGCAATCAACAGATGGTATTTTTATTTCTCAGTCAAAATATGCTAGTGATGTGTTGAAAAGATTTAATATGTTGAATTGCAAATCAGCTCATACTCCAGTTGTGATAGGATTGAAGTTAAGCAAAGAAGATGATTTTTCATTAGTTGATCCTAGATTGTTTAAAAAGATGGTTGGTAGTCTCATGTACTTGACTGCCACAAGACCTGACATCATGTATGGTGTGAGTCTTATCTCAAGGTTCATGGAGTCTCCAAAAGACTCTCATTGACAAGCTGGAAAAAAGATTTTGAGGTACGTATGTGGAACAAAAAACTATGGAATTTTATATTCATCTGTAAATGACTTCAAACTCATTGGATACATGGACAACGATTGTGTTGGTAGCATAGATGATAGAAAAATTACTTCTGGTTATGCCTTTAACTTTGGACCAGGTGTTGTATCATGGGCTTCAAAGAAACAGCCCATTGTCACACTTTCTTCAGTAGAAGCGGAGTATGTTGCAGCCACAATAGCATCATGTCAAGCTGTATGGATGAGAAGAATGTTAGTTGAGTTGATGCATTTAAACAAGATGAAACAATAAAGATTTACTGTAATAATAACCCAGCCATTGCATTGTCTAAATATCATATTTTTCATAAAAGAAGCAAGCACATAGACACTAGATACCATTTTATAAGAGAGTTAGTGAATAAAAAATAAATATGTTTAGAGTTATGTAGATCAAAAGATCAATTTGTTGATATCTTCACTAAACCATTGGCAAGAGATGCATTTGAATACTTGAGAAGTTGTTTGGGTGTTTGTGCTGAAGATGAATGCTCCAGAAATTTCTGTGCTAGTGCAAATGCTCCGGAACTTGAAGGAAGATGTTCCAGAATTTTTGAACATAATTCAGGAACAAAAGGAAGATGTTCTGAAACTTGAAGTCAGATGCTCCGGAACTTGAAGGAAGATGCTCCGGAAGTTTTTTTTGTGCAGATTGTCAGCTAGTTGAGATTAAGGGGGGGTGTTAGAGATATCTAATCTCAACTATTTAATTATGTAAATTCCCTCCAGCTAAGGTTACGTACCGGCATTTAAGGCAACTTTAATTAGAAACTTTTTGGAGAAGATTTCGGGAGATTTATTTTGATTGTGCATTAACTGCCTATTTACTCTCACACACTTTGTGGGTAGTAATAATAGTAATATTTTATTACTCATTTGCTGTCCACCGTAGCTTTTGGTTTTAATACCTTTTTATTGTCATTTTTGTATAATGCAAGAAGCAGGAAAGAGAGCAACGCAGCTCTGCATCTGAGAATATGGTGTAAAGAAGAACAGGGCATCGTAGCCATTGTATTCTTCAGATTAATGAATATATATAAATCTAATTGCTGTCTATTTTCAACTGTGTCAATTCTGTGTTTTCTGAGCAGCTTTCAATTCCAGTTGAATTAATTTTCTTTTACTGCTGTATGCTCTTTGTTTGCTGCTCTGCTTTATCTACTCCTCTGCCCCTTTGCCCACAGGCTTGTAGCCTGCTATTTTTTTGCCGCCTCAACACTTTTTAGCCCTGAAATGTCTGCTGCCCGCATCGTTTGGACCAAGAATGCAGTTCTTATTACAGTAATGGATGACTTTTATGATGTGGAGGGTTCCATTGAAGAGATTCAATGCTTTGTTGAAGCTGTTAGAAGGTAATCGTATCATAAATATCCAAAATTGTTTAATTAGATGGCTATCATAATGATATCAATTTTACAATCCATTTTAAACTTAATTCTCATTGCAAACGCCATTGCAAAGAAACATTAGGTATTAATGGACTGGTTAAAGTTCTGTTCTTATATAGGTCTTAGATTCCTCTATCTATCTATCTATCTGTATATATATACACACAGAAGAGTCACTAAGTACCTGTTTCAAATGTCTTGCAGGTGGGATCCAACAGAGATATGTAATTATTCAGACAATGTGAAAATTTTGTTCTCTGCAGTTTACAACACTGTCAATGATATTGCTAATAGTGCCTGGGCTTTCCAAGGCCGGGACATCAGCACTCATTTAAGAAAAATTGTGGGTATATCTCCCTTGAATACAATTTATTTGTATAGACGCTTTGAAAAACATCATCATTACAGTAACCCATGAAAACTTTTTTGTGCTTATTTTTATAGTGGTACAGACTAGCAATCTCAATGATGAAGGAGGCTGAATGGACCAAAACTGGATATATACCATCGATGCGGGAATACATCGAAAATGGGAAAATATCAATTGCATTGGAACCAATTGTTTTTACATCACTCTATTTTGTAGGTCCTAAACTTTCAGAGCAAACCATCAGCCATCATGAGTACAGCAGTCTTATGGAACTTCTCAATACTTGTGGGCGCCTTGTGAATGACAGTCAGAGCTATAAGGTATTGAATACTCATCTCAACCAAGTCACACCTTTTTAATAGTTAGCAAATTTCAATGAAGAACTGAATTCTTCTTATGTTTTTCAGAGAGAGATCAAGGAAGGAAAGCTCAACTCCGTGTCGTTGTTCATGAAAGAAAATCCAGCGCCATCTGTTGAGAATGCTAGTGAGTGGATTAGACTAACCGTAAATGAAAGCACACAAAAATTACTCAGAAAGTTGCTGCAACCAAGTGTTCTCCCTCGTGAATGCAAGCAGTTATATTGGAATATGCTCAAAATTACCCAGATATTCAACCTCAACACTGACGAATTCACATCTCCTACTGCGATGCTTGAACATATAAAGGCACTTCTTTTTTATCCTATATTATAAATTCTACGAGAAGATCACTTGGTTCTATATCAAGTAGCATATATATCTTTAAAAAAAAAATGTTTAAGAGATATTTTTTTTAGATGTTTTAGTATACTTATACGTGTCTATTGGAGATGTCTATTAAGCTTATATGTATTTTTAACAATAGGAAAAAATGAAATATTTAAATATTTTAAAAAAAAAATTATCATTGTTTAAAGTGACAGAATTGTTTGACAGCAAGGTGTGTAAAAGGAGCCAGAGATATTTTCTTATCTATATTAAGTAGAATATATATCCTTAAAAAAATTATATATATTTTTGTCGAGATGTTTTATTACACTTACATGTGTCTATTGGAGGTGTCTATTAAGCTTATATGTGTCTTTAATAAATTTAATCACAGAAAAGAATGAAATATTTAAATATTTTGTTAATTTTTCTTATCATTGTTTAAAGTGACGATTTGTTTGACTACAAGCTATGTAAAAGGAACCACGCATATTTTCTTATCTCTATAAAATATGTTAGGAAATATCCGAGTTTAATACTTTTAAAAAATAATTATTGTGGAAACAATAATAAAATTTTAATCCAACTTTCTACTTTTATGTGAAATTAAGTATTATTGTTATTTATAAATATAAAATTCAAAACAATAAAATAAAATAAAAACTTACCATATTATTACACTATTACAATGGCATCCATCAAAAATCAATGTGTAAGGAAAAACTCTTCATCTAGGTTCATATCACATGCACTATAGAAGAAAAAACTTAAAACTATTCAGTTTTCTTTTTATGAAAGTGTGAGTTTTGTTCGAGATTCTCTTTTTTTAATTGTAATAGATGTTTGTGTATAAAATTAAAAAGCATGGATAGAAGCAAAGATGAAAATGCAATTGTTATTTAAATTAAAGAGATTTAAATCAAAAACTTTCCTATGTAAATGATTTTATAATTTTTTTAAATGCATTTTTAAATATCATTTTAGAAAATGAAATGATTTAATGCAAAAGAGGAAAAAATAAAATAGAAAGATTGTTTTATTGTTAGAATCTGAAAAGATTATAAACCCAGAAAACTAGTGCAAAAGAATAGATATTAAACTATGAAAGCAACTGATATGAAATCAAAATAACAACATAGAGTCAGTTTCCGAGAGTAATGCAAATGCTAGAAGCAAAATAGCATTAAGAGGATGCAAAAGCAAAAGATGCAAAATACAAGCCAGGTAGCATGCTTTTATAGACCAGGGAGAGGGAGGAGGTGGCAATACCGACCAATCAGGAGCAACCATCTATCGGACTAAAGATAGCAAAGTATCTTCCCAAGATAGCTAATGGATGCTCACATGTAGGAAGGTGACACCTCATAACCACTCACCTAATTAAGCATGATTTATTAACCTAAGCAAGATTAATAAAAGGTGTAGGAAAAACCTAGGAATAATAGGGAAAATAAATAACCCAACTAGGAAATAAAAACCTACACTAACACCCCCCCTTAAGCGAAGCTTAGGTGGATGTAGAAATGGGTCCCGACAAGTCAAGCCTGATGAGGTACCCATGAACAATGATTTCCCTCCAAAAGAGAGAAAAGCCCTCCCCAAATAGAGAGAGAGAAAATACCCCCCCAAAGTAGAGAGAGTCATGACTGCGAGTGAGAGGAAGAAGCCCCCCCAAAAGATGAAGCATCCCGCACCCCCAGCAAAGCTCGCAAATGAAGGAACTTGCTCTCAGTGAAGGGTTTGGTGAATATATCAGCAACCTGCTCAGAAGTCGGACAGTAGTGAAGGTCGATGACATGGCCATGGATGAGCTCCCGGATGTAGTGCATGTGGACCTCTATGTGTTTGGTCCGTTGATGATGGACCGGATTCCGTGAGATCTGAATGGCACTCTGGTTATCACAAAATATGACCGATGGCCGTCTGATCTGAATACCAAACTCAGTGAGAAGATTCTGAAGCTAGATGGCCTCTGTGGCAGCATTCACAGCCCCCCGATACTCAGCCTCAGTAGAAGATAGAGCAATAGCAGATTGCTTCTTGCTCGACCAACAAACAAGACCAGAACCAAGTGAGAAGCTGTAACCTGAAGTAGACTTGCGATCCTGAGAATCGCCTGCCCAATCTGAGTCTGTGTAGCCCACCAAGTCAAGATCAATACCCGCTGCATAGTGAATCCCAAAACTATGAGTACCCTGAATGTAGTGAAGGATCCGCTTGGCTGCTTTCCAGTGCAGCTCATGAGGCTCCTGCATGAATCGAGAGACCATGCCTACAGCATATGAAATGTCAGGTCTCGTATGAGTCAGATAAATGAGACTCCCAACAAGCTGTCGGTACAAAGTGCCATCAACAAGGGGTGAAGAACACTGAGCCTCAAGTTTGACTCCAGAAAGAAAGGGAGTCGGAGCAGGCTTACATTTAGCCATATGAAACCTCGAGAGAAAATCTAGAGCATACTTGGACTGTGTGATTGTGATCCCGGAAGCAGACTTGGTAGATCTCAATCCTGAGAAAGTAGTGCAACAAGCCCAAGTCAGTCATCAAAAACCTATCATGAAGGGCAGTTTTGACAGCCCTAATGGTGGATGAAGAACTCCCTGTGATTAGCAAGTCATCAACATACAGAACCAGAAATAGGAGTGAATCATCCTGCTGCAAAATGTAGACATTGGGATCTGAATGGCACCGAGTGAACCCAACTGATAGAAGGAAGGAG
Source organism: Sequoia sempervirens (assembly GCA_007258455.2). Taxonomy (NCBI): domain Eukaryota; kingdom Viridiplantae; phylum Streptophyta; class Pinopsida; order Cupressales; family Cupressaceae; genus Sequoia; species Sequoia sempervirens. The sequence goes on from VDFB02179234.1 coordinate 12,325,527, forward strand.
TCCATCTTGGCATACCAGGCCCGAGGAGCCTGTTTGAGGCCATAGAGAGACTTCCGAAGACGGCACACAAGTGAAGAATCCTGAACGAACCCCTGTGGCTGCTCCATGTAGATCTCCTCCTGAAGGTCACCGTGAAGAAAGGCACTCTTCACATCCATCTGGTGTACTTCCCAACGGTTGGCTGCAGCAATGGCAAGAACAAGTCGGATGGAATTCATTCGGGCAACTGGCGCAAAAGTCTCAGAGTAGTCAATCCCAGGAACCTGGGAGAATCCTTTGGCGACCAAGCGAGCCTTATGCTTGTCAACCGACCCATCTGCTGCAAATTTTGTCTGATAGATCCACTTACATCGAACAAGTTTTCTTCCCTTAGGAAGAGGGACAAGATCCCAAGTGTGGTTCCTCATCAAGGAACTATACTCCTCCTGCATAGCTTGTATCCCACTCGGGAATACCAGAAGCCTCGTGAAAAGACTGTGGATCTGAGGCAGTGGCAATGAAAACATGTGGAGCATCCTGGAATTGTGAACGAGTCCTCCTGGTGTCTGATGGATCCCCAACCCAATCACCTGCAGACTGCAAAGTTTGTCTAGCCCAAAGTGGACCGGAAGATGGAGAATGTGGAGGAGAATCATTAGCCTCTGAATGATGACTAGGAGAGGAAGGAGGTGAGTCCTCTGAATCACTCTCGTCATCAGAAGAAGACTGCTCAGGTGAATCTGACTCATCAGAAGATCTGTCATGTACCCCAAGTGACTCCAATGTCAATGTAGAAGGAGGTGGAGAAGTGATAGAAAGTGAGCTCAAAGAGCCCTCCTCAAACTGAACACTCCTCTCAATGAACAACTCATGTGTAGTAGGGTGGAGCAACCGATAACCCTTCACACCATCAGGGTAACCTACAAATATGCAAGGTCTGCTCTGCGGATCCAAGGCCTTGCGTTTCTCTACAGGAATGTGGGCCCATGCAGGAGAACCAAAAACTCGAACCAAAAACTCGAAAGTGCTTAACTGATGGTTTCCGACCGCTCCAAGCTTCAAAAGGAGTAATTCCCTTCAAGGCTCGGTGAGGAACACGGTTCTGGATGTAACAAGCACAGTTAATGGCCTCTGCCCAATACTGTGGTGCAAGAGATCTGGAGTGAATCATGCAGTTTGCCATTTCCTTCAAGGACCTATTCTTTCGTTCTGCAACACCGTTCTGTTGAGGATTGTATGGGACTGAATGCTGCAAATCAATGCCCTCTGAAGTGCAAAACTTCTCAAACCGATGGTTGACATACTCACCACCATTGTCAGTGCGCAAAACTTTGATGACATTCCCGGATTGCTTCTCTACAAAAGTTTTGAAGTCCTGAAAATGATCAAATACCTCTGACTTCTGTTTGAGAAAGTACACCCAAGTATAGCGAGAAAAGTCATCAATGAATGTGAGAACATATCTAGCCCTGCTGAATGAAGGATGATGGAATGGACCAGCCAAATCACTGTGAACTAACTCCAGTATCTATGAAGCTCTCCATGCCTTCCCTTTGTCAAACTTTTCCTTAGGATGCTTACCAAGTATGCAACCTTGGCAAACACCACCTGAAAACTGAACTGAAGGCAACCCTATGACCATTCTCTGCTAGTTGAGCTGCTGCAAGTAGCGATAGTTAAGATGGCCAAACCGCTCATGCCATAGTCTACTCACATCATCAGAATGAGTGAGCAAAACAGTCGAAGGAGGATCAGGAACAAAGTGAGAAAATAGATAGAGCCTTGACTGATGATCTGCTCTCCCAACTGCAACTGTAGAACCACTGTGCAATTCACGAATCTCCACTGAATCAGGAGTGAACTCAACCCGCTTGCCTGAACCTATGTGAGTGATCTGGTATACCGATAGGAGATTAGTTGATAATGAGGGCACACAAAGAACATCATGGAATGTGCCATCCCCCACATCAACAGACCCTCTCCCACACACCTCAACAGGAGTGTCATCACCCATCAAAATGGAAGGCATAGTACACAGCTCCAAAGATGTAATCTCTTCCTTAGATGAAGCCATGTGGTGCGAAGCACCCGAATCAAGAACCCAAGTGGATGGTGAAGAAGCAACTGCTACAAGGGCCTTGCCCTTTCCTTTCCCCTTGTTGTTTTCTTTTGCCTTGTTAGACCCCTCACTAAACTTTGTTTGATTGACTCAGGAACACTAATATTATTCTTCTCAAGAATGTGTGTCAAGTGATCAATTTGTTTCTTCAGACATTTATGTTCATCATGACCGGGTCTTTTACAGTAGGCACATTGGACCTTCTCTTTCTTAGGCTTGTCGCCCTTGGAAGATTGGGTCTCATTGGTTGCTTTTGAAGCAACTGGTGTCTGATCCTTCTTCTCCTTGCTATTCTTTTGTTTCTTATCCTTATTCTTGTTGTCACTACTTTGTCCTTTCTGTTCTTTTGTGCCTTGGTTGGCAGCCAGGGCATGTGACTTAGAGGACTTAAGAGTGCCCATCTGGATTAGCTTATCCTATTCCCGAGTGAGAGAGATAGCAAAATCATCTAAAGATGGCATGGTGAATTGAGTACCAAGTGCACCCTTAGTAGCATAGAAGGTAGAAACAAATACAGAATATTCTGAACTTAGCTTAGAGAGTATGCTGAGAATCAGTTGTTCATCTTTCTTTTCTATTCCACATTGTTTTAACTGCAGCCTTAGTGATTTCAATTTAGTGAAGAAATCTTGGATTGTGTTGAAATTGCCTGGACTTAAACTTATTAGTTCATTTTCCAACATATGACCCCTCATTGAATCTTGTGTGCCAAATAGAGTTTCTAACTTTGTCCAGATTTCATTTGGTGAATTTAAAGACTCAATGTGAAAGAGAAAATCAGGAGAAACAGACAAACACAATGTTCCATATGCCTCATCACATTTGTTAAACCACTTAGGCTTATCTTCATCTTTAGCAGGTTCAGTTTCAAGTCCCATAGTTATCCTATGTAATCCAACTTTCCTTAAGTAGATTGTCATGCGTGATTTCCAATCAAAGTAGTTGTATGGAGTTAGGATGGGCACTGTTGTTTGATCCATGATGAAGAAGTGCAGAAAAGGAATGTTGAAAAGAAGAGAACACAATCAAGACAACCCCCCCTTTTCACTCAATCAGAGAACCCCCCCCCCCCAAGAAAATTGATTTTGGCACTTTATAATTAGTGCGTTTACAATGATGGAGTTGTTTTCCAGAGTTTTACAAATGTCCAAAAATGGACCCAAATACTAAAGGTACAAAAATAATCGTTGAATGACAACTTCAAACCTACATAAATGTGTAGTGCTCGGAAAAATATCCACTTTCAAAAAAAGAATGACCTCGATACGAGATCATATGAGAAAGTTACAGCAGTTTGAAGTTCAAAAAACGAGGACTGTCCTTTAGATCTGATGAGAAAACTTAAATTCTGGAAAAATGGGATCATTTGAGAGAAAACCGATTTTACCACTGCAAAGAGCATGAAATTCTAACCACTTTCAAAAAAAAAATTCTGAGAAATACCTCTGTATGACTGAGAACGAGCCGTTTGAATATCAGTGGTAAGAATGAAAACTGCAATGGTGAAGGGTCCAGCTGAAGCTTTCTGATGCATTTTCTCACGATTTATTGACTGCATGAAAAAAGTAACTAATACCCAGATGGTTTTTTTATGCGACGAACAAAACCCAGATGGCGTTTTTCTTTATCACTTGCAGAGAATGTGGCCACAGTGTAAAAAAATGTCTTTAGCAATGAAAAAATGACATGCAGAGCTTCAGGTGTCCAATCTGGACGAAATTTATATGGAAATGGAGGTTTTTGGGCCTTCCAGAAACAATGGAAATGTTCTTTTGGCCTGAAAAAACCCCGTTTGAAAGATGCTTCACAAAATGTGAGTTTCAAACCCCCGTTTGCAACTTTGTCTGCCGATCTCTGATTTCGGTGAAACAAAAGCCAGATCTGACTTTCTTGAGCCTCTTGGACGCGTTGGAACAGCAAGAAGTGCCACCAGTATAACTAGAATGCTGCAATCACCCAGATTTCATAAAACACATGTGCAAACCCAGAGATTAAAAAAATTTCCATCAAACTCTTCTGATTCTCCAGATCATCCAAAGATGCAAGAGAAGAGTATACTGAGTTTTTCAGAAATCTGAAATAAGCTTTATTAGCCCCCCCTAAATCTCACAAATAAGGAAACTAAATCTACTCTTGCACATAGAAAAGCTCTGATACCATGTTAGAATCTGAAAAGATTATAAACCCAGAAAACTAGTGCAAAAGAATAGATATTAAACTATGAAAGCAACTGATATGAAATCAAAATAACAACATAGAGTCAGTTTCCGAGAGTAATGCAAATGCTAGAAGCAAAATAGCATTAAGAGGATGCAAAAGCAAAAGATGCAAAATACAAGCCAGGTAGCATGCTTTTATAGACCAGGGAGAGGGAGGAGGTGGCAATACCGACCAATCAGGAGCAACCATCTATCGGACTAAAGATAGCAAAGTATCTTCCCAAGATAGCTAATGGATGCTCACATGTAGGAAGGTGACACCTCATAACCACTCACCTAATTAAGCATGATTTATTAACCTAAGCAAGATTAATAAAAGGTGTAGGAAAAACCTAGGAATAATAGGGAAAATAAATAACCCAACTAGGAAATAAAAACCTACACTAACATTTATATCTAAATTTAAAATGAATATGAAATTTTATTTAATTCATTTATATAGATAATCACTACAATTTAATTAATTATTTAAAAACTAAATAATATATTTTTTTATAAATTTTAGAAATTAGAATTTAATTTAATTTTAGAATGAAATTTAAGTTTTGAAGATATTGTGGTGATTTCTTTGCAAACATATTAAAAAGATTTAAATCAAACACTTCCTTATTTAAATTATTTTATGATTTTTTTAAATGCATTTTTTAAGTATAATTTTATTTTATAATTATACTAAAAGACAAAAAGAATAGAAAATTTGATTTTATAGATACATTTTACTTCATAATTTATTCTAAAATTATAATTAGTAATTTTTGAATTATTTTTAAATGAATATTTATTTTATTTTTATTTTTTATATTTAAGCCGAGAGAGATTGTAACAGACAAGATATGAATGAGTCAATGCTTTTTAGTTTTAAAGCAGATTTTATTATTAAAGATATTCATAGCTTTCCCGCAACTGACGATTCCATCATGGTACTTTTTACATCCCTATTGTTCAAATTTAGATTATGATTACCCTTCAACTTTAAAACAATTTTATTGCATACAGTAGCCTATTTTGTTGGTGGAAGATGGTTGTTGTTAATCATACTATTGGTTTAGTTAGTTATCCCTATTTTATTAATTATACTTTTTCAATTTGTGCAGGCAGCTATTCTACAATTTTTTTTCTTGAAGGGAACAAATCTATGCATTTCTTCACTCATTTTTCTCTTGGACTGATATACAATCAACTTGAATACTACTTTTGTATCGATATAATCTTCAGATGATTATTTACATGTCCTGAAAATTCAAAGATTTTGTTAAGTGAGTTTTCTTCATGCACAAGTTTTTCAATATTTTATACTAATTTTTAATTACAGTTTTGAAGTTTATGGCTTAATATGATCTAAAGCATGAAGTGTCTGTGAAGGCCTGAAATGCAATGCTCCACGAACATTGAAATGTTTTGCAAAAAATGGGATTTTAGTAGGAAGCTTTAAATAATTTTTTAGCATCTAATGCCTCGTCTTTTTGTTCGTAAATAGGTTTGGCAAGATAGTTGCATCCTCAGCTGTAGAATTACCTTTATCTCTGCAGGTTTTCATTCATTCATTCCCTTTTTGAGGACTTAGCTCTCATTTGTTTGAACGGATAGGGTTTCTTTTTGTAAAGGAAGTGTCTAATGGTTTTTTTATTAAATTGTTCTTTTGATGCATCTGTTGTTCATTCTAGAATAAGTTTGACTTATCATGTATTTAAGTTGATCATTTCATGGCTACGGATGAGATGTGTGACAATAAACCAATCAAATAATTTTGTATGACTAGAGTAGTATTAAACAGTCTTAATCCATTTAGCAATTTGCATTAAATTATCACTAAATCTGAATGACAATAGAGATAAATTTGAAGCGGTACACACCTTATACCAATTGAATTCAATTATTTGATTCATTATGTGTGGGATATTATATATAATATAGTTACCATTTTGAGGAATTAAATAAGGGTAGGGCTATATCATATGTCAATATAGTTATCACAAGATGTGGAATACGGATAGGTCCTTGCCCTATACTGGATTTTTCCATAGTGATCATAGATATTGCAAAGACATTAGGTTATAACTTGTTTTTGTCTAATGATGTTCACACAAAGACATTTTCAAGTGGTTCCAGAAAGCTTGAGCTGTGATTTTCTTCCATGGTGCTCATTGCAAGAAGATTACCAATAACCACCCCCCCAAAAAAAAAGCGTGGCATTTGTCCAATGTTGGCAACAACAATTTCTAAAACAAATCCAAAAAAGGTGTATGTGCAACTTCAAAACACGAAAAGAGAGGCACATAAAAGAAATGGGAAGAGTTTTTTAAGAGAACATTAGAACTATTCCTTTGTTCCATTTCATCTTTGCTTGGTTTTGATTAATTTTTTCCTACAACTGATACCTGCAACAAACAATTCCTATTAGAATATGAATTTCTTTCTAAAATCATTAAATCTATTCTTTTTCTTTGGCAAAAGCTACAAGCTTCACTTTCACGAACCTCTCTTTTGGTCTTGTTTCAACATTACTTCACAATCAACTATCAAATAAATCATATATGCTAAATGAAAAAAGAATATGTAACAAGTATATGATGGTATGGAAAAAGCTTTGTTTTTATTGCAATTTTTGTTCTCTGCCTTTACAAACATGTTTTCAGGATATTATGAGCTATTTACCGGTTTGGGTTCAGAAGGTTAGAGGTTCTTTTTTTTCTTTTCCTGGGTTTGGTACATTTAGATTTCCTTGTTTTAGTTTATGTTATTAGTTTTAGCTTTGTTTTAAAGCTTTGTATACCTTGCATCGTAAAACATGATTTGTTTTTTAAGTTTTTTTTGGATCGCAGCTTTCACATGTGCTGCTTTGAAACTCTTTATATAGAGTCATACTATAGCTGATTATGCACAGTTTTGAATATACAGAAATTTATTGTCAATGTTGTAGTTTTTCAGTTTTAGCAGTTGAATCGTATTGCAGTGTTAATCTTTTTCACTTTGTTGTTCATTTTTCCAATCTCTGTTAAAATAAAAAGAATGTGTGATTTCTTCAACAAACATTCTAGATTCTTCGTCACTGAGGCATTCTTCAATCAACTTCATCCTTGATTTAGAAGACATAGATAAGGTAATTTGTTGGGTGCTAAAGACTTTGCAAGGCTTTGCATTGGAAACATTGGGAGGCTACAAAATAATGGATTCCATGTAGAACTATTCATGTTTAGTTGGAAAGAGTTGTAAGTAAATCTAATTATTGTACATCTCATTCTTTTTTTTAATTTTAAACAAAAAATACAATATTGATTGAATGTTTGTTGTACAGGTGATGCCAATAATATTGCTAATACATATGAAAGTCATAATGATGTTGTAGACAACATTGGATTTTATTTTGCTCTATTACATGCTCTTTAGAATATCAATAACTTGCAATTTGATGAGATGCTTAGACAAGGTTTGCTAGATTATTTTCTCTTTGATGTACGATGCCAAGCACGGAGAGTTTGTGATAAGCTTGACAAATCCTATGATGCAGACGATGAGGATGGAGTAGAATGTTGACACAAACATCCTCGTCTCACTACACAATTAGAAGCCTATGATGCAAACAATGAGAAATAAGTAGAACGTCAACATAAACGTCCTCGTCTCACTGCATGAGCATACATAACTCATCTAAAAACCTCTTTTCATCTTAAAGAAGATGTGCATGTCGAGAAGGATAACTCTCGGCGTATTTTATATATATTAATAATTAATATATGTATGCTAGTTAATAATTTTTTAGTAGTTACTCCAATATGTTTCTATTTATTTTATTTTATTTTTTGAATTGTTTTTTTCAAAAAAAACTTTTTTTTTATGTTTTCAAAAATATAAAACTAAAAACATTAATTTTGTTGATACTTAATTTAAAGGGGAGTTGTTATGTACATGGGTTTTGCACATCCCCTAATACAATGTATAATTCCTCTTGACATAATAAATAAAATCCTTGTGAATGGTTTAGGGAAATATCAAATAATATTGGTGTACTATTTTAATGATTTTTATTTTTATTAAATTTATTTTTTAAAAGGTCAATAATGATTGTGTGTCATTTTTTATTGAAGGTAATTAGGTGTCTCTTTCTCAACAATCTTTGGTTGAAGGAAATTAGTTTCCACCTTTATCTCTACTTGTTAACTCTTCTCTTTATTTAAATTAACTCATACATCCAAAAGGATGTAAATAATTACATTTTATTTGATTAACAATAAGTATCTCAATTTTCTATTCATTTGGGTTTTCAATTTCAACTTAAAAATTCTACAATCTAATTGTCAAATATCTTGAGTAGAGATTTAAAAGCAATTTAAATATAATCCTACACATAATCTAAGAATTGAAATATTTATCTCATGTAGATATAATCTCTAAATTGAAGTCAAATTTGCTTATATAATTTGCACATGATTCTTCTTCATTTTGACATTGACAATTTTCCCTTAGTATAACTTAGATCATGGTGATAGAAATATATTTCAAGTTTCTTTTCTCTAGTAGTGTGATAGATTCACGGGTCAGTGTAGGGTCATGATGGGCCAAACTATGTATCTAAGTGGTAATGAAAATATACAAAAAAATAGACTTAAGTAGTTTCACATAAAAATTTGAATAGGCTATTAACATAATGAAAAATATGTAGCAATAGATGTTACACCCTTAATATTAGAGTACATTGGGTTATGAATAGTTGGCTTGTGGCTATCTTAACCCTTAACTTTAAAATCATATTATCATTATTATATTGTTATTTAGTTAATTAGGTCAGCCTAGGGATTATATAGGGTTATCTATGTCCGAGTGATATCCTAGGCATAAATAAGGTATATATCGGAGGTAGTGAGTCTTATTTCATAATCATATTGTAAATTGTGTTCTCATTGGAAATATTTGAAGGTTTTCCCCCTCAAAGTGGCTTTTCATTCTCAATCAATAACAAGTTTTTGTAGTGCATATTTCTTATCATATTCTTCTAATGTGCAATTTACTTCATTACAAGTGGTATCAAAGCATGATCTTGGCATCATAGAGGCAAGGTGATTTCTCAATATTAGAGGTCATTTTGGGAAGAACATATCTCTTCCATTTTGTTAATTTTTTCTCTAATTTTTAAAGTATTTTTAAAGAACATATTCAAGAATCTATAACTTCTCGATTTCAAAGGAATTGGAATAAAATTGAGTGACTTAATGTAGAATTAGGGTTTTTGCCCAATTTATTTGGAAAGTGTATATCTCTCAAATAATAAAAATTTGTTCCTTATTTTTAATGGGTTCTTGAATAAGTAATAGAGAAGACTACAATCCAAATTTCAGATAATTTGAAGTAAAAAGAAATGATTTATTAAAAAAATAGGGTTTCCAAAAAAATCGCTCTCAAGGTTGCATAACACCAATTTTTGGGAGACTTTTCATAAAAAAATACAACCTATGCCCTAATAAGTTATAATAAAACTTTCAAATTATTTTGAATTTATTTGTGATTCATTTAAAAAATATTTTCAGCCATCATGACTGGTCCTGCAACAAGAGGCAAAAAGAATTCTACCACATCAAGGAAATCTTTAGATAAGGATGAGGTAGAAATTGAGGATATTAACCATAATTGTGAGATAAGAAAGGTCAATGGTGAAATTTCATCAATTAGGAATGACATAAATAAACTTCTAAGAAGTTGGGCATAATTATTCAGGGGATGAAGTATAAGGGAAAAGATTCACCTAGTAAGGTGGAAGATGATTCTTTTTGTTAACTTGAATTCTTTGGTCTTGACTCATATTTTAAGAAGGATCCTTCCTTTTTAATAATCCTATGCCTAGGAAATTCATACCCAAGTTAGATATGAGAAAGTTTGATGGCAAGGATCCAACCAATTGGCTCTGACAAATGGAGTAGTTATTTGATATTCATCATGTTCCTAGTAAATAAAGTGCAACTATGGCATCATTCTACCTGTAGAAAGATCAATTTATTTGGTATCATTGGTTACATGATGCAAAGAGAAAGAAGAGTTGTGTGGTCACATGGTAAAATTTTCAAGAGGAACTTGCTACCCATTCTGGAGATAACTTTGTGAATAACTATCTCTACCAACTCACTAAATTAAAGCTAACATGTATGGTCAATGATTATATTCAGTTATTTCAAACCCTTTGTCTAAGAGTGGAGGATGTGAAAGAAGAAAATTTGAAAGAACTATTTCTAGGTGGTTTAAAGGATTGCATAAAATATGAGGTACGATTGGTCCAACCACAATCCCTATCACAAGAAGTATTAATGGCAAGACAAGTTGAGGAGAATCTTTTGGCTAGTAGGTGACAAGGGATTATAAATGTAAGAAAAATGAGATCTCCTACACATTCATTACCTCAACCTACTATCTTGACTCCACAACAAATTGATGAGAAGAGAGAAAAAGGGTTATATTTCAATTGTGACATTAAATATAATTGAGGACATAAATACAATGAAGAGAAAATATTATATATTGAAGTTCTGAGTGAGGAAGAAGAGGAGGAACCAATATTAGAGGGTGATAGGGAGTCAGGTTAAGAATCACATGATCCCTATCATTTTTTGTCATGCACTCTCTAGTTTTAGTGCTCCATAAACTCTCAAGATAGTGGGTTTATTAAAGAAGTACTCATAATTCCATCACCAAAAATTTGGCTACTCATCTAAATTGTATAAAGTAATAGTGTTGATTGACTCAGGTAGTACTCATAATTCCATCACCAAAAATTTGGCTACTCATCTAAATTGTTTTATATATCCAGCTCCTAATTTTTAGGTCTTTATTGTAGATGGTGGTATTGTTAGTTGTTCAAGAAAGTGTCATTGCATTAAACTATCCATGGGAGATAATAACCTTGATATCTCAATGTATGCTATCTCCATGGGTGCAATAGATATTTTTTTGGGAGTACAATGGCTTAACTTTGGGAAAAATTGAGATGAACTTCTAAGAAATATTCATGATATTTCAATCAAAAGGAAAGAAAATAGAGCTAAGAGTGTTGAAGGAAAATTCCCCACAAATGGTAAGCTCTCATCAAATGCATAATTTTTTTAAGAAAGGATTTTATGGATTTGTGGCCTAATTATGTTCATTAGAAGTCGCAATCTAATGTTCCTACCCATCCAAATTTACAAGTGATGATTGATTGTCACTCAAAGGCTTTTTGGAGATATTCCTAAAGGACTTCCTCCTAAGATAGATCATGATCATGCCATACAAAAATTTCCAGGGAGCTAGCCACCCAATATTAGGCATTACAAGTACTCACATATACAAAAAAGTGAGATAATAAATATTGTCAATGTGAAGCTAGCGGTAGGAATTATTAGGCATATCCAAAGTGCTTACTCCTCGCCTGTGGTGATGGTGCATAAGAAGCATGAAACTTGGCACATGCACCTAGACTATAGAGTTCTCAACATGTACACCATCAAAGATAAGTTTCTTGTTCTAGTCATTGATGATTTGCTAGATGAATTTAATGGAGCTATGTATTTTATAAAGTTAGATCTTAGATTAGGTTATCACCAAATTTGAATTAAGGAAGAAAATGTTTGTAAGACAACATTTACGACTCATGAGGGTCATTATGAGTGTTTGGTTATGCCATTTTTTCTTTCCAATTTGCACCATCTATATTTCAAACTTTGATGAGTTCCATCTTTAGGAAATTCTTGAGGAAGTTTGTATTAGTGTTCTTTGATGATATATTTATTGATTTATAGAAAGACATGGGAAGAACAATTATAGTATGTAGATCAAGCATTAAAAGTTACTAAAGATCATCAACAACAAGTACTTTTAGGACTTAAAGAGAATTTAGCCATGGCACAAAATTGAATGAAGCAACAGAAAGATTAACACCGTAGTGAAAGAAGATTTGAAGTTGGGGATTGGGTTTTCTTGAGATTTCAACCTTACAAAAAAATTTCACTGAAGCAATAGTCAAAGAATATAAAATTGTCTCCAAAATATTTGGCTCATATCAAATCATGCAAAAGACAGGTAGTGTTGTCTACAAGATTGAATTATCGTCAAAAACAAAGATACATCTAGTTTTTCATGTTTCTTGTTTGAATAAGGTAATTGGGAATAATATCCCTACTGAAATAATATTACTCGAGCTTGGTGAAGAAGGAAGAATCATATTAGAACTAGAGTTTATTCTTCAAAAACACACAAGGAATCTAAGGACTAGAACACTCACTTAGTATCTCATCCAATGGAAGAATTACCAATTGAATATGCCACATGGGAGGATGAGGAGTTCATTTAGAAGCATCCAAACTTGCTTATCATTGAGTAGAATGCTTATCTAAAGAGGGGGGCATGTTACACCCTTAATATTAAAGTACATCAAGTTATGAATAGTTAGTTTGTGGCTATCTTAACTCTTAATTAAGTCGTATTACTATTATCATATTGTTATTTAGTTAATTAGATTAGCCTAGGGTTTATATAGGGAACTTATCTAAGTCGTCCTTAGTGATATCCTAAGCATAAATAAGGATAAGGTATATATAGGAGGTAGTGAGTCTTCTTTCATAATCATATTACAAATTGTGTTCTCATTGGATATATTTGGAGGTTTTCCCCTCGAAGTGTCTTGTTATTCTTAGTTATTATCAAGTATTTGTAGCATATTTCCTCTCATATTATTTTATTGTGCAAGTTATTTCATTATAATAAAATTTGTAGCAAATTGAATGTAGTGTGTAGGATACTAGGCTTTTTTTCGAAAAAAGTAAATCTATTTGGATAACATTTAAAATTTCAATGCAGTAGTAATTTAATTTTAGAAAAAAATAAAAAAGCATGTATTCATCTGGCCAACCTAAGTATCAGAAAAAATAAATCTTTTAATATAAGTAGACAACACATGCCCAAATGTGACACATATTTTTTTGTAACTTTTTTGCAAGTAGGATTTTTTTTAAAATTAAAAATTATTTGTCTGACCATCCTAACTTGGTCAAAAAGTTATAAATTTTTTTCAACCTATAATTTATGAAGCATAGAGTTTGATATCTTTTGGATTTGAAAAATTTGTAACCATTTAAAAGTTATAGATTTTTTTCAATCAAACTATCAATCGAAACTTTATGTAATGTCAAGGCTAACATAAAATTTAAACATAAAGACTAATTTGTAGATTGAAATAAATGAAAATATATATATGAACACATAGATTACTTGGATATATTGATAGACTTCTGAATTTTATCCATATATATGATATATCAATTACAATTCACTAAGACTGGTTCAAAATGATGTACAATGCTACCATAGATACCCAATTTAATATTACTAACTTCCTGATAGATTTCCTTGAAGCCCAAATCCATTCCTTGAGTGAGAATTCCCCCAAGAACCAAAGTGACCATTGGCTTTTCGTCCAATGACCACAAACTCCTATGGATTTTAGTCCACAAAAGGGTTTAGAACACGTGTCCCAAAATATAGAAAAATGATATAATAATTCGTTGCCTATTACAATAATTGGCTCCCTATATTTATGTGCTAACAATTTCTCTTGAGGAACAGGTCAGCCTTGAGCCAAAATGGTGCCAAGCCCGGAATTTGAATTTTTACACGCTACACTAGGTCACCCTTAAAGCCAAGGTAGATTCTTTTGGAATTAATATGTCACCATGTGGACTTATCCATATATTTTCCAAACCCCTTTCATCTTACTAGAACTTTTCAATTGATGTTGCATGATTTGGAGGTGTCTTATTTTGTATGCTTAATGAAGTAGGTGTCTGTTGCCCAACATAGTCATCTTCTGATAGAAAACTTTCTAGTACTAGATCCCTTTCCCTTGAGATTTGGATATGAGGTGTAGTTTTCATCATAGATTTTATGCTTCAAACTTTGAGTTAGAATTCCCTCCTACAAAGGAATGTAGAAGAATTCTCGAAAGTGATTATGCTCCAATACAACGATCTTGGACTAGCGATCTTCTAATGGTGATATTTTTCTGGTATATGATCCTTTTTCCATGGGCTATGGATATGATGTGTAAGTTTTATTAAATAGATGTTAAATTCCAAACCAAAAGCTAGGAGGATGTTCTGTGAGGAAATGTGGTAGGATTCACAAATTTTTCCCTTCAGTTGATTTCTGAGAAAAAGGGACATTACAAATCCTCCCCTCTCAAGATTGCTTGTCCTAAATAAATGAAATATGGGATGTTGAATCACTTCAAGTCCTTCCCAAGTGGAATCTTTGATTAGTAGATTCTTCTAGCAATCAAGTTATTTTGTTATGCTATTATTTCTTAGATCCTTCACTTGAGTGTCGATCACAACTTCCAGAATGAGAGTGAGTTTTCCTTGATCATCTAATGGTGATAACTAAGTCGTAAGAGATACAATCAATCCTAAAGCCTTCTTCAAATATGAAACATAGAAAACCTTGTGGATTTTATTGTTTTTCAAGAGCTCCACCTCATAAGAAACTTCTCCAACCTTTCAGATTATCTTGTATGGCTAATAGAACTTAGGATTGAGTTTCTCTACTCCACTTTTTTGATGGAATTTTGTCTATATGGTTGTAACCTTATAAATACCATATCTTGTACTTCAAATGGCCTTTCTATATGCCTCCTATCTATATACACCTTTTGTTGATTATAAGAATTTTTCAAGTGATCCTTAAGTGATTTCAAAATCTCTTGATTTTGTTTGACCAGATTGCTCACTACCAAAGCCCTATTGTCTCTGAGAACCAATTCCACAAAGTTCAAAGTATCATATCTATAGATTTCTTTGAAAGGGAACATTCCAATTGACATGTGGTGAGTGGTGTTGTAGCAATACTCTCCCAAATAAAGCCACTTGATCCATGTTGACTATTGGCTAGTGATATAGTTCCATAGATAACCTTCCACCCATTTTTTCATAATTTTAGCCTATCCATCAATCTATGGATGGAAATTGGTGCTAGGGGTGAGCTTAGTTTTGGTTAAAAAAATAATTCTCTCCAAAAAGTATTGAGGAATCAAATATGTCGATCACTCACAATGTTCTTCAATAGCCCATGCAACCAAAAGAATTCCTTGAAAAATAGTTCTACAACTTGTGGAGCTTTATAGTCGTTAGAGATGGCAAAGAAATGAGAATACTTAGTCAATCTATCCACTATAATATAAATGCAGTATTTTCCTTGTGCCTTGGGTAATTCGATGATGAAATCCTTTTTGATACTCTCCCATTTGTGTTCTAGAATGGGAAGAGGCTACAATAATCTGGCTGAAAATTATTGTTCCCCCTTATAACTCTAACATGTGACACATTCCCTGATGTGTGAAAGAACATCCTCCTTAAGGCCCTTCCAGGAAAATATTTCTCTAACCTACCAATATTTTTTTTGGAATCCAAGGTTCCCTACTATTGGCACATTATTGTAAGCCTCCAATATCTTCTCTTTTACCTTGAATCTCAAAACCAAGAATGTTTTTTTCTTGAATAGTATTAAGCCTTCTGCTACCTCATATTGGTCATCCCTCTCTGTACCTTCCAAGACCTTGGTGGCAAAGGGATCCTTTTCATATTCATTCATGTGGAATCCTTCCAATCAGTTGATGTGATGGACACATGGCATAATGTAGGTCTCCTAAAGAGTGCATTTTCCACAACATTCTTCTTTCCCTTTATATATTCAATATCAAAATCATATGCTTGCAGCTTACTCACCCATTTTTGCTACCAGTCATTCAATTTTTTTTGTTCATGAAGAATTGTAGAGTGTTATGAACTATCTTGACCACAAATCTTTTGTACACCAAGTATTGCCGAAATGCATTATAACTAGAATCTCTTTATCATATATGAGATATCCCTTTTCATTTTCCCTCAATTCCTACTTTCAAATTATATGGGATGTCCCTTTTGAAAGAGAACAATGCTGATCCCTTCACTGAAAGAATCAAATTCTACAACAAATGGAAAGGAGAAATGAGGAATTACAAGAACTGGACAAGAACTCATTACCTCTTTCAATTTCTCAAAAGTTCTTTGCCTTCCTCTATCCATTCTAAGGCTCTTGCTTTAGTCAAACTGGTGACCACTACTACAGACAAAGAAAATCCTCTAACAAACTTTTAGTAATAGCTACATAGTCTAAAGAAACCCCTTTGCTGAGACAAGTTTGTAGGAGGCGGCCAGTCTAGAATGGCTTGGATCTTCTATTGATCAACCTGAACTTGTTTACACTTATAATATGTCCCAAATACAATATATCTATTGACCCAAGCTCACATTTGGACATCTTTGCAAAGAGAGACTGTTGTTCTAGAATTCCCAAGACTATATCCAAATGATTTAAATGTTATTCCCATGTTTTTCTATAGATCAGAATATCATCAAAGAAAACCAACACAAACTTCCTCAAGTGTTTACCAAAAACATGATTCATGCATGATTGGAATTTTTTTGGAGCATTAGTGAGACCAAAGGACATAACCAAGAATTCAAAATTCAAATAGTGACATCGAAAATTGCAATCTTTTGTACATCTTATTCCCTCATGCAGATATAGTGGTATTTGGATCTCAAATCAATATTTGAGAAGTATATCGCACCATGTAGCTCTTCAATCATCTCATCTATCTACATATGGTATGTGGTACCGATTCTTAATGGTCTTCTTATTCAATTCCTAGTAGTCTATGTACATCCGCAAAGTGTCGTCTTGCTTCTTTACCAGCACCACAAAAGATGTGAAAGGGATAGAGATTGGTCTGATTTAGCCCATATCCAATAGCTTATTTATTTCTTTCTCAATCTCCTCCTTATACATCTAGGGATGGCAATATGGAGTGGTCATAACTGGCTTTGATCCTAGTTCAAGTTCTATGATATGATGGAAACCTCTATCCAATAGCAATCTCAGAGGCATGTCACTGAAATCCAAACTATGCTTATCCAAAATATTTTGTATATCAATATGAACTTGACCATTCTTATCTTCAGAAGAGTCTTTTGAAATCACCAAACAACTAGAAATCCAAGCAACATGGTTCTTTCAAAAGATCATCTCCATTCTCCTAGTTGATACTACTTACAAACCTCCATTAACCATTCCCTTTAGAACCACATCCTTCCCATTGGATTTGAACTTTAGTTCCATCATTTGGTAGTTTTTAGTATACTCTCCCCTTGAATGTAGCCACTACACACCCAAAATTACATCAATTTCACCCAAAGCAATAACATAGAAGTCATCACAAACCTTATGATCTCCAAATGTTATGTCTAGCTTTCATACTTTCTCCTTCTAGGGTAAGTTATACCCATCCACCATAGTGACAGTGAAGCCTTCAAAATTCTCCACATCTAGCCTTATTCTCCTCACAAGTCCCTCATCAATAAAGTTGGGTAGCTCTAGACCATCAATCAAAATAGTCAGTATTTATCTGACAAGGACTCCTCAGAATTTGAAAGAGTGGTACCTATGTGCACCAAATAGTGATGCCAAAATAACACCATTGTCTTTCTCCTTATCTTCTTTCTTCAGAAGGGGTCTTCTAGATTATGAAATTCATCACTCTTTTTATTCTAACTTTTTGTCATAAATGACTTCTATATAGTGAACTTACCCCTTTCCAAGACATTTGTGTCTTGGAACCCATGATTCTCTATAGGAGAAAAAAAAATTCTTCCTTTTGATCTCATTCTTGGTTTCATCATCAATCTTCTTAGGTGTGGCATGAGGAGTAGGTTTCTGAGTTGTCCAAGGTTTCTTTTGGAAATTTCTTTTTTGCTTATTCCATATTGAGGGTTTTGATTTTTGTTGGGGAACAAAATTCTCCAAATCAAAAGCTTTTTAGATAGTTTCCTAAAGTGTTGGGGGTGGAAATCCTTCACCAAGCCTTCAATGAATAGGATTGAGTCTCTTCTCTAAGATGTTAGTTACCATGGTTGATAGCCTATGAAACTTTGCAACATATTTGTAAGGCATACTTGAAAACCCATTTATTATTTTTTAATTAAGTACATTATTTTGAAAAAATTAAAATGATTTAATATTGTTTAGAAAATAAATTATGTATGTGCTTTCTTATTTATACGTTTTTCTTTAAATTATAATTTGGGCCAAGAAGTGGACCTTATTTGCATATGAAAATTCATGTTTAGTTTTACAACGATTAAGAATTAGAAGAAGTGGGGGAGGTGAAAATAGGGAAGGAAAAGAAGGGCGTAAGGACAGAGAGAGAGCTACACAGTGGGAGGAAAAAAGAATGGCGACTCCAATCTTCAACCATATGCTACTACATGATCTAAAGATACCTGTTCGGATCGGGTGGCTTAAAGATCATTTTGGTTCGCATGATTAGTAAACATGGTTGTCTTTTAGCCTTGAAGGGAAGGAGGCGATGGCAGCATGAGGAAAACATAGTAGAGAACAACAATGTGAAGTATGTAATACATTCTTCCCATTTCTTTACCTATATAGATTGTCCTTCAGAGAATCAATATTGTTGCTCCTAGATTTCATTATTTTCTCTAAATTGCTCCTTGACCACATCTCTATCTCACTGTGCATCTACATATAGTCCATCGTGCGTATAGATTTGTAACATTGTATTTGATACTCCATTGATTTAAACATTTATATAATATCTTTATGTTGCAGGCGGTTTAGGTACATTAAGATCTTTACAAGATGCAAACCATAACTCTTCTATTCAATGTCTCTCCTATCCCAAGCAATGTAATTTGATGTTAATTACAAGACCCAATGTTGAAAAGTGATGGTTACCTCATACCAAAGAAGTAGATTAGTATAGGAAAATCCCATAATCTTCCGCTATGAATAAAACTTTTCTCTGGTGCTATGAAGAAGGGGCTGAAGTTTCATGCTAGTTATATATATATTCTCTCTAATGTGTATATCAACCCAATGAAATGTTAGCCCTAATGCATATATCTATCCTTGCCTAATATTATTTTTTTGTGAGGTTGCTAGTTGGTGCTTAGAAATAGTCAATATTCCTAAACCAATGTTACTTGCTTTGGATTTCGATATGGTGAACTATATTTTATACTGTCACTATAGGATCCAGTATGTGGAAATTGTATTTTGATCAAGACTAATGCTCATTTTTAGCTTTTTCTCTTGATAAGGAATTTGGACATAGTTGATATAATTAACGCTCAGATTGACTTCATGCTATAAGATCGAAGAATAGAAAAAGAACATCTTTTTATTTTTCTCAGATTAGAGTCATTCAAGAACAACTATATATATGTGATATATTTTATTTCCAAACAAAACACATTTAGAGGTCATTGCATCTTTAATATCTCTGTTACATCTTGCTTTAATTTCACAATGTAATATCTAGAACTATCACAAAAAAATGTTGATGCTCCCTGGTTATAAGAGAAGAAGTTGAGAGAATCTCAAGGATTAAGGTACTCAGTTGTTTTCTTCTACAAGCTGCAACTTTTCTTAATTAATACCTTAAGATAGTATATTTCAAACTTGATTAAATATGTTTTTATTAAAGTTATGAAGGTTGGAATGTTGTAGTTTGGGAAGTATATGCGTGTTTGTTTACTCTTTCAATCTCTTTGATAATTTGGATTGATGGAACTCCTGACTGTGGAATTTGCTTTATCCTTCCTATAGAATTTAATATATATTCAATTGAGTATTTTTTATATTGTAAATACTGAGTTGAGTTTCTATGGTTTAGCATATTGGATATTCTAGGACAGAGAAGGAACTTTATCAAGGGACTGTGTTTGTAAACCATGTAATACTGATTGAAGCAACTAATTAGATTTTATTATTGATTTAATTGTGTTCATTGCTTAAGAAATGAGCTATTAAGTCCTCCTTGCATAGTAGTTTAAGTGAAGGATAGGTTGTTGATTTAGATCTTTTATTCCCTTTATATACTGAATGAATAAGTATTGAATGTTATAGTTTATGTTTCAAAGAACTCTTATTAATGTAAATGATTACTAATGAATGAGGTTTGATATGTTTTATATGAAATAACTTAGCCCCACTTTAGATTTACAATTTATCAAGATGTTATAACATAAGGTCTAGATGTTTTCTTTATGGCTAACATTATAGATGTTAGAATGCAAGAAGTTATAAGTTAGGTTTTCAATATTTGATTAGGGTTGACTCTGAATCGGTTTATTTATGATTCTCAATAGTGTACATAAGGAACTAGCATCTTGGATGGAGTTTATGTGTATTTATTTACATGCTTTGTTGAACTTCAAAATTTGTAATGATTGGGAACCTTGTTTATTTCGTTGATATCAAGGTAAATATTTAATATTTAAGTTATACTTATGTCTTGTTAGATATGGAGATTGATATGATATTTGAGTTTATGATAGAGTGGAAAGTGTGATTTAGTTAACTAGAGTGAAATTGTGAATCTCTACATTTGTGAATGTTATATCTTAAGATTGATTTGTGAGATAGTCTATGAATATAATCAAAGAAGATATATAATTATTATATTGATTGTTCAGATTTGTATTCTGAAAAGATGTACTATCTATAGCGGTCTGTGATGATTCTAGTATTAGTATATTATGGGTTATGAGAAAAGTATCATTGAGTGTTGTATATGGTGTTTCCTCATGAGCTCTTGAGGTTGTAAGTTCAAGTCTCGAACTATGAAGTCTCTGCATTACATGTACATAGGCAAGGCCATCATGGATGAGCCCCTGAGACATTAGGTCAGCCCCTAAGGACCTTAGGATGGTATATTGCTTTGAGTTATGTTTATTGATGAACTATGTGGAAACTAATGTTTGCATTTTAGTTGTGTAGTTACAGGTTATCTATTTGTGCAAGAAAATGAAGCTAAGAGAGCATTTATTCATTTGGTGAATGGAGGAAATTAGTATCTAATGTGTATAATGTAAAGGAATTGTTGCATCTGATGATAAAATTTATGAATTACACATATAATGCCATAATTGTGTTTTATTAGTTCAAGCTTATCAAACTTTTACTTGGGAATTTTCTCCTATATTCTTTTTATCTTTTCTAACTAATTCATTAAATTATTGTTTTGCCAAACCTTCAATGAATAGGATTGAGTCTCTTCTCTAAGATGTTGGTTACCATGGTTGATAGCCTATGGAACTTTTCAACATATTCTTCCACACTCCCCTTTTGTTTGAGGCAATCCAATTCTCTAAAATGCTCTTCTAGATCTCTCCTATCAAATCTCTCCACTAACCTGCTACAAAATTCATAATAAGATTTGATCGATTTATGGCCTTGAGTGATTAGACCATGGTACCACTAATCATGAGAAATTCCTTTTGGAATCTTCTCCAAACATAGGTTTTAGTGCCAAGTATGTATCAATTTTATTCAACCATGCCCTAGTAGTGCTCTTCTCAAATCCATCAAAGGATGAAATAGATAGCTTCCCCAATGAGAGCTCTAGATATTTTTTCTTAGGTGGTGAATGGTAAGTTCCTTTCTTATTCTTCTTTATTTCCATTAAATATCTCAAAGATAAGATCTCCTTGATCTTAGGGTCCAAAGCCCTATACACTTCATAAGCTCTTGAGATGTTATCTTGGAGGGTAGTTTCTTCCCCTAGAACTTCTATTCTTTGAATGAATTTAGGCTTGAGAGGCCTATTACTGGAGTCAATTCTAGAGCTTTGTGTAGCATCCATATTCTCCTTCCCCTTTCCACCACTACTTTCATTGGTAGCACCCGATGCTCCATTAATATTATCATTCTCCTTCCTAGCATTAGTCTACATCCACTGAAACATCTAGCCAAACATGTCGGCAAGGCAATTTTTCCCTTGTATCATTTTCTAAAATCTTGCTTTGACTTCTTTCACTTTATCATTCATGGTTTCTTCTTGACCTAGTTTCTTCAATTCTCTCCTTCGGAGCCTAATCTCCCATTCACTTGGCAAAATTAATCATTAGAAAACCCTATAGGATGGAAAAATCATGCTCTGATACCACTATAATTTCCCTAACATAAAATTTTAACATAAAAACTAATTTGTAGATCGACACATAGATTACTTTGATATATTGATAGAATTCTAAATTTCATCCACATATATTATATATATCAATTATAATTCACTAAGACTGATCTGGAATGATGTACAATGCTACCATAGATCAACAATAATATTAATAACTTCCTTATAGATTTCCTTGAAGCCCAAATGCAATCCCTGAGTGAGAATTCCCCCAAGAACCAAAGGAGTTTCATCCTCTTATCCTAGTGACCGTTGGATTTTTTGTCCACAGAAGGGTTTCGAACACAAGTGTCCCAAAATGTCAAAATATAACATAATAATTTGATGCCTATTACAAGAATTGACTCCCTATATTTATATGCTAACAATTTCTCTCAAGGAATAGGTTGACCTTGAGCCAAAATGGTGCCAAGCCCAGAATTTGAATTTTTACACACTACAATAGGTCAACCTTAAAGCCAAGGTAGATTCTTTTTGAATTATTGTGCCATCTTGAAAACCTATCCATACTTTTTCCTTTCCCCTTTCATCTTCTTGAAACTTGACAATTGATTCCACATGATCCGGAGTTGTCTTATCCATTATGTCTATTGAAGCAACTGCCAGTTTTCAAGCACAATCATCTTCTGATAGCAATATCTTTCTAGTACCAAAACCCTTTAACTTGAGATTTGGATATGAGGTATCATCAAAGATTCTATGTTTGAAACAACAAGTTGGAATGTACTCCTCTAAAGGAATGCAGAGGAATTCCCATAAGTCATTTTGCTCTGGTACAACTAGCCTAGACTTAAAAACTAGTCTTCTGATGGCGATATCTTCTTGGTATATGATCCTTTTTCCATGGTCTATGGATATGATATGCAAGTGTTAATTTTTTTATGTTATATTCCAAACCATAATCTAGGAGAATGTTCTATGAGGAAATGCAAAAGGATTCTCGGATTCTTCCCTTCAATCAATTTCCCAAAACAAGGAACATGACACTTTACACATAGTGCATGTAGAAATCAATAATTATCTATTAAATTCAAAATAAAGTGTATTTTATATTGGTAGAATGATAACAATTTATTCAATAAACCCTTTTCATTCCATCAAATTTTGATTAAAAAATGTTGCCAACACAAAGGGTGAAGTCTTGAAAAGAGGATGATACCTCTAAACATATTGGGATAGTTGACCTTTTAGGCTTGACACTCCCAACCCTAATTCCAAATCTCTATAAAGGAAAATATGGAGGAAAAAAATATTTCAAAAAACTGGATATTTGTTTTTAAGAAATGGATATTTGTTAACTAAAGGCCCTTTTATCAATTCATTTCTTCAAAATGGATTATCCATTTTGACCAAAAAAATGGATATCCGTTTTGACCAGAAAAATGGATATCCGTTTTGACCAAAAAAATGGATATCCGTTTTGACCAAAAAAATGGATATCCGTTTTGACCAAAAAAATGGATATCTGTTTTGACCAAAAAAATGGATATCCGTTTTGATAAGAAATTTATGGATATCCATTTTTACAAATAAAACCGATATTCATTTTGAAAAAATAAATATTCATTATTTCAAAATGGATATCTATTACTTAAAATCCAAAAAAGCCTTCTTCAGTAAAATATGCATAACTTTTACATTTCTAATTGATCTTTTGATTTTTTATAGGTGTCGGAAAGGTGATTTAGAGCTCTATGCAATGGACTAGGTAGTGTTTATATATTATACATAAAATATTAATTATAATTATTTTTAACTTCATAGATTTCATTTTTAAAACATCAAATGCTCACGACTTTCACATACAAAGTCCCTTTTTTATGATTTTTTTAACAATCATCTCAAAGTACTTGAAACATTAGAGGAGTACTAAATAATAAAATATTTAGATTTTTTCTAGTAAGGAGACGAAAAAATTTTCATAAATCATTATATCTCTTTACATCCCTTTCTCTACCAAGTTGTCTATTTCACTCTCTCTCTCCCTCCCTCTCTCTTTTTCCCTCTTTAGACCTCTCTCTCACTCACTCCTCGATCTCTAGACCTGTCTCTCTACATCTCCCTCCTTCCCTCCGTCCCTCTCTCTTTGTTCCTCTTCAAAACTATCGCTTTCACTCTAGACCTATCTTTGTGCATCTCCCTTCCTCCCTCCTTCCCTCTCTACTCTCAATCTCAACTCTCTCCCTATCCCTCTAGCTATCTATTTGTATCTATCCCTCCCCTCTCATCCTATCTTTATACCTACCTCTCCCTTACTCCCTCCTTATCTCTCTCTATCTCTCTCTCCCAAGCTATAGACTTGTCTCTTTACCCCTCCCTCCAATTCCTCTCTTTTTCCCTCTTTAGACATCTTTATAATTTAGTAAACACAATCAATGATCAATATACAACCTAGTCTTCTTCTATGGGTTCTTATTCATATTAGGGTTTCTTAGATCTATAATTTTATGATATTTACATCTCAATTTTATATTTTGAAACTCTTTGCATGACCAATTATTCATTGATTTTACATTGTTATATCTTTCTCTACTATCTTGATTGTGAAATAAATTTCACTTACCCTACTCATTCTTGGCATCCACATTAGGGTTTTATTTTTACATTTGATACATCATGGATATTTCCACTTTTTCAATATAAAAGTGTACCTTTTGGATTTATTTTTCCTCTCTCCCTCTCCATATCTCCCTAGCTATATATTTAGCTATTTCTCCCCTCCCACTCTATATATTCCTCTCTCCTTCTCCCTCTACCTCTCCCTCTCTCTAACTATCTCTCTCCCTTTATATTCTCAAAATTATCTTTCCCAAGTCATATCTATCTCTATATATCTCTCCCTATTTCTATCCCTCTCTCCCTATCACTCCTATAGAGATAAGTAGAGAGGGGAGGTGAGAGAGGAATATAGAGGGAAGATTAGAGAGAGGTAAAAATGGAGAGAGAGAGAAGAGAGATATAGAGATATATCTTAAGGGAGAGAAATGAGTAATGGGGGAGTGATGGAGTGAGAGGTAGGTAGAGAGAGATAGAGAGGATAGATAGAGATATGTAGAGAGGGAGGAAGGGAGAGGTAGGGTGAAAGGTATATAGGGAAAGGTAGGTATATAGATAGGATGATAGAGATGGGAGATAAGGAGAAGTAGAGACACAAAGAGAGGTGAGGTGGGAGGGATAGAGGGAGAAGTAGGTAGAGGGAGGGAGGTTGAGGGGATATAGAGAGAAGTAGAGAGGGAAGGGGAGAGAGAGGTAAGGTGGGAGGGATAGAGAGATGGTGAGGGGAAATAGAGAGAATTAGAGAAGAAAGGAGAGGGATAGAGGTATAGAGAGAGGGAGAAGGAGAGAGAGCAACAAGGAGAGAGGGAAGGATGGAAAGAGAGGGATAGATAGGTAATGAGAGAGAGAGGAAGGGTTGAAGGGATAGAGGGATAGGTAGAGAGAGAGGGTGAGTGAAGATTGAGAGAAGTGGAGAGGGAAGGGGAGAGAGAGGAGAGAGAGAAGAGAGATATCGATAGATGAGTTTGGTCAAAATTATCTAACTATTCTACATCAACATTGATGAATTCTCATCTCCTACTATAATTTTTGAACATATAAATGTATTTATTTTTATCTTGTATTATAAATTTGAGTGTCAAGATAAGATTACCTGGTTCTATTAACAAATGAAATCCTTGTGAATGGTTTAAGGAAACATCCAATAATATTGGTGCGATATTTTAATTATTATTTTTTATCAAAATTATTTTTAAATGTGTTTTATTTCTAGATGGTTAATAAGGATATGTGTCATTTTTTATTGAAGGTAATTAGGTGTTATCTCTACCTCACTAGTCCTTAGTTGAAGTCAAATATTTGCACCTTTATCTCTACTTATTAACTCTTCTCTTTATTAAAATTAACTCATTCATTGAAAAGAAGAATGTAAACAAATATATTTTCTTTTGATTAGAAAATGAGAAGTAATAAGAATGTCAATTTCTATTTATTTGGGTTTTCTATTTAACCATAAAAAATTATGTAACTTAAAAATTCTACAAATAATTAATTTAATAATAATAAATCTTGAATGGATATTTTTAAGTTATTTATAAAATCCTAAATATAATCAAGGAATTATAGTGTCTATCTTATGTAAATATAATCTCTAAATTAAAGTCAAAATTACTAATATGATTTACACATGAATCTTCTTGATTTTGACATCGAAAATTTTTCCTTATCATAAGATTATGGAGGTAGCAACACATTTCAAATTTATTTTCTCTACTAGGGCAAGAGATTCATTGGAAGTCCAAATTAAGAGATGGATAAGGGGAAGTACTTTTGATTTCTACTTAGGATTGTTATTATGATTTCTACATCCATTAGCCCTTAGCACTCCCTAATAAACGCATCTCATAGCTAACATTGGTTATTATGATATTAATAGATAATAGTGATAGTTTTATTGATTATTTAGGCTCAATACTTGTCAACTAGATGTAACATCATACTTCATAGTTGTACACATTTATCTTCTCTATTGTGGTACTTCATTTAGATGACCTTTCATAAAACTATATATACTTGTAAGTTTAATTCTTATGGTTTTAGATGGTTTAATTGCTTTGGTGTTCATTTATTTTTCATGTCTTATTAGTACTTTTATATTGTAATTGAATGTAGTCTCTCCATTGACTTTCTTTTGTCATGTTAAACACTATTTTTTATTCTCTCACTTAAAATTGATTGAATATATCTCAACTAGGATACTTTTGGTAAAATAAAAATAAATTAAAAATTTATTTTAAAATGGGGTTGCAATACAGGAAATTTCCTAGAAAAATTTATCAGTGCAATTTTGTGCATGTTGTCAAGGTAGTTTTATTGGTCTATCATGGGTGTAAGCATTTAAAGGAACTGAAATAAGCATATTTACATAGGTTTTCAATAGAATGTACATTGTTTGTAGTTTGTAATACTTGTGAGAAGTTGCTAAAGTAATGATGCTTCTTCATATCATTTGCAACATTGTTAATTTTGTGTTCCCTATGTTTTATTATTGTCTAGGCCTATTGTATAAAAAATTAAATTTGGAATTGGGATTTGTGAAATCTTTTTTATAATAATAACCAATCATGTAAAAATTCAGCTCCAACATAATAGTTTGTTGAAGTGTTAGAAATAACTCCACTAATTATAATTTTTCATTTAGTTTTATAGATCTTAAAATAAACACTTAAGCCATATGAGTTGCAATAAAGTTGTCCACATTAGTTTTAGAAGGTTGATATTTTTTATGCAAAGAAATTGTTGATTTAATTTCTAAAGTGTAAACCATGATCCAAGTGACTACTATTGTGAATGAGTTTTCTAATGAGAAATTTTTTGAACATAGCATCTATAGTCTAGTAGAGCATTTCTTTATTTCCTACTTCTAAAATGTAGTAATGATCTAATTCATCTTTCCATTTTTTCTAGCTAACACGTGTTGTACACATAGCACACACGCCCCATTCGAGACAGGGACCCACTTTCTTTGTTTTCTCTTGCCGGGTTGTTTTTACTCTCGCATCATTTTGTGTGCCCCTATTTCTGAGTTTAAATCGATCACATGCATTAAAGTCATCAAATTTCACCTAGCCAAAATCACCTACCCAAAATTTTCTAAGTCTTTTTCCTTTGCAGGATTTCAGTTGTGGGTTTCCTTTGGCCTTTTTCTGCCATGTCCATCTGACATCGCAGACCCGCAACTATGGGTTGCCTCATGTGGGTCGTCGTTTGTGTTTCTCCATACAATTCTTATCCCACGTCCAACCAGGCATGAGTTTCCGCACCTCACCAACAAGTTGCCTAACGTACCTGCAATAAATGTGCACATTAATGGCATGATTTCCTATAAATAGAGGGCACCCCAGCTGTCATTTTCACCCTATGCTTTTTAATTTTGAAGGAGAAAGTAGAGCTTCTGCTCGTGTAAGGATCTATAGCAAACTTAAGCCAAATTCACATCAGTTTTAACACATGATTTAAAGGTATGGATTTTTGTTACCTTTTCTTTGCTTACCATGCAAATTGTTGAAACAACTCTGCAACTAGGGTTTTAGTTGTTTAAAGTATGAATTTACCCAAACCCTAGTTTTTAAGATCAACTTTGAATGACATCTAAAATGAAGGTTCACGTCCATCTCATTCCCACGTTGGCGTTTTGTTGAAATGAAGATTGTTCTTAGGGTTTTTGCATGTTGTACTTATGCGTGGGATTCCATCTTGCCAAGGTTGTTTCTTAACGGCGAAAATCCAACACCCACCCACTATCTTAATCCTGCACTAGTGATGAACTTATGACTTGAGTGGCCTTAAGAAAATTCGTTAAGACTTTGATCTCCTATGGGCCCACCCATGCGGGACTCCGTCTTGGGAAGGCTGTTAGGAAAATGCCACTCTTTAGTGGCTAAACCTCACCATCCTTCCATAGTACAGACTCTGCATCTAAGGTCACCATCTCAATTATAGAATGATCAAGTAACAAGTGCCAAGTTAAAGTCCTTAGCGGGCACTACCAGACGAGCCACTACATGACTGAGGCTATTGCTCCTCAATTTCCTTGCAAGTAGCGCAAGCTGAACCTCCCTTTGAATTAAAACTAAAAAATTGCTAAGGAAAATCTAACTATGGGAGTCCCTATAGGTCCGCTCATGCGGGTGTCCATATGCGGGACGTCGTCACTTGAGCATCATTTTTTAATAGCTAAAATCTTGTGCCTTTCCTCTATGTGGGCTCCACAGGAGGGACTTCCCTTCAACCAAAACTTCAATTTTAGGCTAACAAAAAACCATGGAACAATTGACCTTTTGCGAGTCTGCCTATGTAGACTTCCATCCGTGGGTGGCTGTCATCTCACCTCCATTCTTTAGCAGCAAAAGCTTAACAGTCATCCACTATGTGGCCTCCACACTTCCTCACTCTGTGAGTCTTAACTTTGAAAATTCCAAGAACCTGAGAGGGAAGATGATCATACGGGTTTTGCCATGTGGAGTTCCGCATGCAGGACACTGTCTATCTAACGATGCTACTTAGTAGCTTAACTTTGAGAGCTTTCCACCCTATGGTGCTTACATCCTTCAAACCCACAATTACACTAATGCATAATGTAGCAGCTTCAAGTGCCTCATTGCTAAGTTTTACATGTGCCTAACCACTTCCCAAGGAATTAGCCCATCAAGCACACCACGTAGGAATTCTAATACAAGTGGCCACCTGCAAGATCTCGCTTTCCCACCACCATTTTTTATGAATTTCATTCTAACACTTACTGCATCTTTTGGGTGCAGGATATATGGAACCTGTTGGGGGACCATCAGAGAAGCCCACAAGAAAAGTTGAGAAAGGGAAGAAGCCTGCATGAACCCCAAGGGTAAAATAAGAAAAGGAGCAAATAAAGTATTAGTTTCACAAGGTGGAGTGCACCTCCAAGCTTGCCTCTAATTAGGATATAGTCTCAGATACAGACCTAGGGCATGTGAATATAGATGAGTTCAAACAAAGGGTGATGGTCAATCCCACTACAAAAGATGCTCAGAAGATAAAAGGAAGTGGCCTTGCAAAGGCGGTTGTCTTTCCCCCTGTGTTGGTTGCTCTAGAGCTATTCATGGCCTGCCGGGAGTGTTACCAATCAGATAGGAAAATAATTGATAAGGATGGAATGGTGTTGGCAGACTTGTCTACCAACTCTATTGGCAGAACATTTGGCATCCCAACATTTGACAAGGTGGAGGAGGTAGAAAAGGAGTTTGCTCAGAAGGTTTGGCAACAAGACCCTCTAGGATGTAAAATAATGATAAACCAGCATTGGTTGAAGGACAAGAGGGGCAACACCAACAAAGTGCCTTAGAATTTATTTAGAAGTGATTTCTTTGAGGAATACCATGATCTAGTCACTCTCCTAAGCAGAGTAATGGGCCTATCGACTGCTTCATTCTTTGAGGAATGGATGTTCTAATTTGTAGAAGAAATCCTCTGAGGCACATCACAATTCCACTAGGCTAAGATGATAAGTGACAACCTGCATAACCAACTCATGGAAACTTAAAGATTACCTCTCAATTTTATATGACTTCATATTTGGTCTATCTCCTTGTAGTGAAATTCCCATACAAAGGACTCTTTTGTGTTGGGACATTAG
This sequence comes from Sequoia sempervirens, assembly GCA_007258455.2. Classification (NCBI taxonomy): domain Eukaryota; kingdom Viridiplantae; phylum Streptophyta; class Pinopsida; order Cupressales; family Cupressaceae; genus Sequoia; species Sequoia sempervirens. The sequence continues at coordinate 12,356,054 of VDFB02179234.1, forward strand.
GGACCAAGAGGGGAGAACTCAAAGTCTCTAACTACTATCCCTAGTTGCAATACAGGAACTTTAAAAGGGAATACAAAAGAGTAAATGATGCCTTCATTGGGCATATAATCAGACTCTTGGGAGGAGATTTTGAGAGAAGGGTAACACAACACAAAGGCCTTTATAAAGGGATTTGGATATCTGTTCATTCAATTCCCAAAGTTCACTTACATCAGAGTAGAAGGGTTCTCAGGAAGACCCTATAGATTGCCACACTACCCTAATAACCAAATCATTATGTTAGAGGTTACTCAGAAGTTTCATACTTCCCATACCCTGCTGAGCAATAAACATGGAGTTGTGATTCTATATCCCCTTACATTTGGGTAGGGAATGTACTCATGCCTCGCTGCCCAGTGTGCTGAATACTTAGAAAAGGAATTGGAAGAATATCACTTAGACCTACACACAGATAGAGGATAGGTGGATCCTAATGGAAAATTGAAGAAACAAGTTGGATGAAAACATGCCCCTCGACCTCACATTGAAGACTTTTGGGTGAATTGTGGAGATGACAAAGAAGTCTGAATGTGGCATTACATGAGGATTACCGCCAAATTTTTGAAGTCCAATCTATTTTCAGTGCTTCATCAAATCATCGAAGATGAAAATGTTCTACATGAAAGGTACCTTGCCTTGGCGGAGATTCCCTTTACAGTCATTGATTGGAACGAGGAAGAGGTCACTGACCTCGACATTCTCACTTGTCCTATTGAGCATAGAACAAGAAAATGGGTGGGTGGACAAATAGCCAAACTAAAGGAGCATGGTGTTGAGCTGACATACAAGGAGCTTGAAGATGAGCTTGAAAGTGAAATTAACAGTGGTGCAGCTACAGGTTCATCAGGTGAAGCTCCCAAATCCCCACCCATTACTCAATCAAAGAAGAGGAAGGATGCACCTGAGCATAGGCCCAAACAAAAGGTGTACTCCAGAAAGGTGACCAAGCTCAGTCATCCAAGAAGAAAAAAAGAATGGGGGAATTTGTGCTTGAAATTCCAACTATTCAGGAGGAAGAGCCTTCGCACGAAGAGGAAGAAGAAACTAGGCATCCCCACTCATGACCTACCACTTCCATTCCCACTACCACTACTACTATCGCCACTCCTCCACCTTCTGCTTCCAAGGCTTTTCCTATCTCATCTTTATCCATTGTGGACATCTTAGTCCACCTCACCTCTGCCTCACCTACTGCTCTAGTATAGGTATTAGTCTCCTCTGCTTCAACTAATTCCCTACTATCATCTTCCTTGCTCCCACCTCCACTACCTACTTTTTCCACTTTTCCACTATCTGTGTCCTCCACCTCTATGGCACCACCCATTTTTTTGCAAGTTTTCATAGTGTATATGTAGAATGTTCCTATTGAGCTCTCTGTGATAATCCTTGAACCTAAAGTCCAAGAGCTAATGGATCCACTTGTTACTACTTTTCCTCTTCCCCAACCACCTATTGAGCCATCGAAAATGGAGGCCATAATGCAAATTTGGAAGGAAATGGAAAGACTTAGCACAAAGCAACATAGAGAGGCCATGCAAGACATAGCTAATGAGCCCGAGGATTCTGATAAAGATGATTTATTTTGAGCATCCAGAAAGAAGATTAAGTATAAAATTGGACAAGGTGGCTTCCGATGAAGAAGAACCACAAAATTTCAAGGATGAAGTGCTCGATGAGCACTATGTGGTGGAAACGTCAGATCAAGAGCCAAAAGAATAAGCACACCCAAAGGATCATCACTCCAAGAAAAGGAATGTGGACACGGATTTGGATATTGAAATAATTGAGGAAATTTCATGAACTGGCCAAGATGAGGGTCTGATGTAACAAGAAGTGCCTCCAGAAAGGGAGGAAGAGAAGGATAAAGAAAAAGAAGATGTACAAGAAAAGGGCTATGAGCCCGAGCAGAACGTTGGAATCGAACAAGAACAAAATAAAGGGAAAGCACTGGAAGAGGAAAATATTATTGAAGAAAACATTGCTTCCAATGAGCCTAGGGCAGAAATGATCACGCAAGAAAAGGAGTCAGATGAGGAAGAAAAGGATTCAAATGAAAAGGCTCCTAGTGATGAAGAGGATGAGCCCCAAAAGGAAAAGGAAAAGGAAAAGGAAAAGGAAAAGGAAAAGGAAAAGGAAAAGGAAAAGGAAAAGGATAGTGATCATGAATCACCCAAGGGTCAAACAGAGGTTCCTGCATGGCTGGAACAAAAATTTAAGAAGAAATCTCTAGTGCTCATTGATCCAAAGGCGAGATTAGAAGTAATTTTGGCTAGAGCCCAAACAAAGACCCGTAAGGAGAAGAATCCAAATCTTTGATCACACATCATGGTCGATGCCTCTCAGTCTAGGACATTGCACATGCCCACTCTAGCAGTGGATAAAGATGCCAGAACCATTTAGGGATAGGATTACCAAATATCCACAATCAACCTAGGCCCAGTAACCTATGATCAGAAGATGGATGATCTTCAAGGGTCTGTCTCCACCATAATACAAAAAATGAATAAGGATCATTCCACTAAAGAAGAATTGAAAGCACAAGTGGTAGACCTCACTGCCTACATCCCATAGTGGACATCAATAAAGGAGGAGACCCAGGCAGAATCATCGACACCTGCCATACTCTCAAAGAAGGAGATTAGTAAAATGGAGAAAATGAAGAATTGGACAAAGTCCACTACGGACTAGTTCAATAGAGTGTTATATAATGGTGACATAGGCATCTGCCATGCAACTCGAATGTACAAAAAAATTCAAAGTCTACAAAAGGATGTGGAGGATATGATCAAATCCTTCCAAGAGTTCCTAGAATTATACCTGATTACCCATCTAAAGTTGGAAAGCATCCTTAAGATTTCCTAGGGAACCTAGGAGGAGTTAGCACTATGAAAAGAATACCACTAACTAGTGGAGACCTAGTAGATGAATCTTGAGTATAGAAAGGAGGTCTTGGAGAAGGTCTTGCAGGACCTCAAGGTTGACCATGAATGGATAGTGGAGCAATGGATAGACAACAAAAACTATTTGAAGATCATGACAGACTATGAAATGTCTCCCCTTGAGATAGATCTAGAGAAGATTAAGCCATTATTTCATAAGAAAATGGAATTGGGAGCGGGTGACACATTATCACTGGATTTCATGGATTTTGCTATAATGGCCTTCACCGAGTCGAAGTAGGTTATCAAAGCTACGCCTAAATGCACCAAAGAATGGGATGAAGTCATAGAAAGATTCAAGAGGATAGCCTTCTAGATCCTTAAGTCTGAGCTCTCCAAGGAGAAGAAACTCATCGCCATGATTGGAAAGTTTGTAGAATATGCAATGGCGCATAGGGAGGCTAGAAAACCCATCATTGATGATGAATATTTGATTGTATAATTGAGAGGGATGGGTGATCCCACAATACTGGTTTACAATTTTTGGCCAAACTGAACATTGAACTAATTTTTTTTTAACTAAATCTTCACTTTTGAGCACCTATAGCGGCTAAACCGTGAGGAATTTGAAGATGATGCAAACTAGTGATTTGTGACATTTTGTTTGTAGATTCTAAATATTTTTTCCAAAAATTTTGGAATCAGATTGCACTTCTTTTTCCATCTCCTTTAAAAACTAGTTTTTAACAGTAAACACTATTTTTAAAGAGTGACGTTACTGGCTAACACATAACATTTTTTCTATGAAGGATAAAATTCTATTTTTATTGTATTTAGATTTGTAACTATGATATCTAGTGCATGGAATTGGTTTCATATCATTTCATTGAATTTTTTTTCTTAATTAAGTTTCAAAGTCAAACCAGTTATAATTTAGATATGATTTACTGGCTAAAACATCACTTTTTTGTATGTATCAAAATTCAATTTTATTTTTTTGTTGGATCAAAGACATCAATATCTAGTGCATAGATATTTTTTAGAATTTCTTTTGATAATCTACTATTTTTCCACATGTGAAGAATAGAGAACTTGATTTTTGGTGAAAAACCTACATTCACAAGAAATAAAAAATAAATATAATAATCAAATTAAATTTATTTAAAATTATAATTTTTGGGAAGCTTATAATAAGTACTACATACTTACAAAAAATAATTTTTAAATGAATTCATTTGATCCCTCAAAAGGTAAATCAAAAGTGGTTTTTTATCAGTATTTTGATAAGTGTAAAGGAGACTCTATTATAGGTATGGTTTAAAACTAGTGGGGTTCTATCCAAGGGGGTTTTATCTAAGGTGGTTTGATCAAACCCTCTTCAATTGGAATACTTTAAATGGAACTTTTCAAGGCTTAAATCATTATATTTTCTAAAAATATGCGAATTCAGAAAAAATCAGAATCTCCCAGAAAGTGTAAACCAATATTGTGGGATCCCCCTACTAAAAGTCACTAAAAGACAAAATAGACTACAAGACAAAATAGGGAAAAGATAAACAAGTCTATTTTATATTGTAGTATATTGGGGGTAGGTGAAACCCTAAGTGATAATGAATCTAAACCACACATTTTAAATTGATGTTACATTCATTCATTTCACTTTTGGAAAACTGCAAATAGGGGCATTCTTTCATTTTCAAAGAGAGAGATGAGTTGTTGTAAAGAAATGTTGCTGAAAAATATATGAGAAAAGAATTTTTTTGATGGTTTCTTGTGTATTGATCTCATGCGTGCATGATTCTATCTCCAAATAGTAGATTTTAGCTTTGTTGTTTTAAGTTTTAATTTTTTTTTATTTATTGCTAGTTGGTAGTTTATGTTGAACTTTAATGGTGGGTGTATGATGTTGTGATTGGTGTCTTTCTAGCTCATAATTTTAGCTAATTTTTTATGATGAATGTTTGTGTAAAGTTATTCTAAGAATTATTTATACTGTTGCACTTAAGTTCAATTGTTATTTATGCTTCAATGGTGAATGAACAATCTAAAAATCTGTAATGAACCTTTGAAGATTGCACTAGTTTCATGAGACTGTCGATTGTCCCTAGTTAAGTGGAACTTAGTTTTAGGTAGTCTTTCCACTGCAGCATCCTCCATTGTCATTGTTCATCATTAGTTGTAGGTCTAGGAAACTTCTAACCCCTTTTCCCTTTTTAAATTTTCTTTAAAATCTAAAGTTAAAACAAAGTTCTAGCATCATTGTAAAGAAAAATCTGGTGAGAAAGAAAGAGTTTTAGCTTGTTGTTTTGAACTTGCAACAACTATTCATCCATTTCTAGAATTTTTAAAAATCCATTTGCAGACCTAAATTCCTCTGAGCATAGTGAATCATACATGTCCTTTGTGATTACCAGCAAATCACATCAATCAACTGAGTTGTTCTTGCATTGTCATGACCTGACACCCAAGAGACCTTGGGGTGATTTTCTAAAACTTGGTTGCATAAAATTACCTTTCAAGAGAGGCATCACACTTGTGTGTTGTCTGTGTTGAGAGGTGCAAAAACACCCATCAATATAACTAGTGCTAGAAGGAGGGAAAGGCTAAGTTGGATTGAATTGGGTCCTTCTCCCCTCAAATATTTCATAGAGTACTTAGGTCCACACCAGATAAGGGATAATTTCAAGAGCTACCACCCCCTACTAAGGCTAGGAGAGCCCAGAAAGGGGAAGCATCAACTCTAGCCCCACCCATTTGACCTTCATCTCCTCCAACTCCTTTCATCCCTTCATCTCCATCTTCCCCTTCACTCCAAATAGCATTTTCCCCTTTCACTTCCCACATCCAAGGTGTTTTCCTCACCCCCACATCCCTTTCACAAGGCATCATCCCAGCTATTATCTTGTCTCAACCCCAAGTTACTATAGCATAGTCATTGCAACTGCCAAACCCCACAATGGCTTGGTTGGTCAATAACCCATCGCCCTTATCCTTCAATGTTTACCATGACATGCCGAAGAATCTTGAAGGGTTCTACACCAAGTTTCATCCACGCGATCCATAGCGAACAACAAAATAACACATCAAGATCTTCCAAACAACATTGAAGGACATGCAAATCGAACATGAATATGTGGCATGTAGGGTCTTCCCTTACTCATTAGGGGATGAGGCCTTCTATTGGTACATCCATTTACCTAAAAGCTCCATCACTTCTTGGGATCAATTGAAGAACACATTCTTGTAGAAATTCAAGGTCCCTATCAACCCCATAGAACTTTACTAGTAGTTCATGTCTGTGAGGAGAGAAATCAATGAGCCCATTAGCTCCTTCAATGGCAGGTTTCATAGAGCTTACATGAAGTTGTATCCGCCTTATGTGGTTGATGATGCATTAGCTAGTTTGGTATACTATGCTGCCTTGCACAATCTCATGTCTTCTCTAGTTAAAAGGATGCACCAGTCGCCTGCAATATTGGTGGATGCATACACAGAGGCAGTAAAAGCAAGCATAGATCTATGGACACTGAAAAAGTAACCCTTCTACTTTTTCTTCCTGTTTAGGCCCTCCTTGTGATTTTGGCTTGACTTTTCCTTGATTTAATGTGATTAAGACATTCACATTAGGTCTTGGACCCTTATGAATCAATAAGAATTCTATGATGTCTTGTAGAAGTGTTGTGAAGTGTTGTAACACACTTTCACACTTTTCTAGGATCTTATTATTATAATTCACCTAAATAACCTCTTTTTAACATTTACCAAGCCTTATTCCAAAGTGTTGTAAAGTGTTGTAACAAACCTTCATGCTTTTCTAGGCTTATCATCAACAGTTATACCTTTCTTATGCTTTAATTGGCCCCATTGTACGTCTATAGGCCTTACTTAAGTGTATTTTTTAGAATAAACCTGATAAACATCATTTAAATTACTTAATTTCTAACACCCACTTAAATTCCTTGAGTGTGACCCATTTTCCATTAGGGACGAATGAGTTCCCTTTGGCACAAAAATCAAAATAAATTCAAAATTCTAATGGTTTTTTATTCTCTAAGTCCTAAGGTCGGCCTGTGATGTATTTTTGGGAATTAGGGCATAATTGTGTATAAATATAAGGTTTTTCTCTTCATTTCACCCTAACTCCAATCATTCATTCATCATTCATTATTCTTCTCAAGAAAGCTAGGGTTTAACATTTCAGCCTTTTCTAAATCTCAAACCACATATGAGGATACCTTATAGTCAAATCTATCACATCCTTCATTGGGTTGAGATCTCTAAGGTATCCTTGAATGTGAACAGTGTGAAATTGGATCCCTTTGTTAACAAGGAAGGTAACCATCCATTTCCATTGTCCATATTTTGGTGAACCCAAATTTCGAATACCTTCTTTTCTGATTTGGAGTCCATCATCATCCTATATTTATCTTTGCATTGCATTTTGCATTAGTTAATTTGCATTCTAGGGTTTCAATTTTTTGCATTAGTAAAAGTGCATATAGTTTACATTTTTTCATCTCAAATCACTGAAAATTATATAAAATTTGCATTTGCATCCAGTCTTCAAGTCATACAACATCAAAACCATCAAAACCAATTAAAAAAATTTGGAAATTTTGAAAAAAACGCTTATTGGGACTCATTCACCATTATGGGCGAATTAGTCCCAGTCCAAATTTTTAACTATCTATTACAACATTAGAAACCTCATTTATGTGCTTCCTCAGCCTCCTAGTACCATATACTATAAACCTGGAAAGTTTTGGGAGCATTTGTTTTATGCATCTAGGTCAAAAAAATCAATTTAGGGTAGTCATTTTTTAAATCATTTCCATAACAAGCATCATTAGATTTGAAAATGCTCAATTTCTAAAATTTTGCATAACATGGATAAAAGTACTTTTCACTTTTGCATACACAATGTTTCTATTTATAAAACTTTGCATAAGTTTGATAAAAGTTCTCTTCATTCTTGCATATACATTGTTTGCATTCTTAAAGCTTTGCATACATTGGATAAAAATGTTTTACATCTTTGGATATACATTATTGCTAAAACATAGCATGAAATGGTTACAAGTGCTTTTCATTTTGTTCAAACAATGTTAGTATCTCACATAACTAGACATACTAAGAAAAATTTCATATCCCCTCCCTATGAGAGTGTTTTAGTGAAAGATAATACAACCTTGGACATTCCTAACAATCATATTTTTTCTTCTCCTAATATCTCTCCTATTGTTGAAGAAGATATTTTGATGTTAGAAGAACCAATTAATGAGATTTTTTAGAATCCTCATTGTTTCTCTCATCTTACCTCTTTTAGTGGACAAGACATTAATGAACAAGATAATACAACCATAGGCAATCATGACAATAACATTTTTCCTTCTCCTAGTATCTCTCATAGTTGCGAATATGATACTTTGATATTAGAAAATACAATCAATGAAGGTCATGAGGATCTTAGTTGTCCCCCTTCACCTAGAGAAACCCTTGTTAAGCAAGACAATTCAACCATTTATCATTCCCCTACTTGTGATGAAGTCATTTTAGAAGAACCAACCTTTGATTGTCAAGAACATTTGGTTTGTAGTTCTCCTAAAAACCTTCCTCCTAGGGAGGATATCATGATGCAAGATAAAGATAACATTGACCATAATAATAATGTATCGTTGGAAGCATATGATGAGGAAACATTAGAATTTCACTCGCTAAGGGACGTTAATATCATTCAACCTCAACTCATCCTTTACCCCCCTCACACAAACCATTAACTCAAAACAAACCTGAATTCATCCTCTACCCACCTAAGAATAAAGTGTTGCAGCAGCCAAATCATAATACCGTTGCTCATACATATAACATTAGAAACAATCCACAACCATAACAACCAACCTCGACAACCTTACCTTTATCTAATCATATCCTACCTAATCCTATCTTACTAGGTCCTCCACAAAGTGGAAAGGAGTACAACTGTGTTGAACAACTAAAGAATACTCCTGCTAAGATATCATTATGGGACCTTATTCAAGCCTCCCCTAATTATCACAACATGATTCAAATTTATTTACAGGTTCCTATCCCTTCTAATGCGAAACCAAATAACATAGCGGCCCTCATTCAAGGAATAAACGCTAACATTTTTTTCACCAAAGTGAGCTCCCTCCTTTGGAAGTACAATAACAAATTTAAGCTTTCATAATTATATCTCAATATTAAAGAATAGGGATAAAGTGAACCCTTGTTGATAATGGCTCAACTTTTAATGTGTGTAGCATAAACCTCCTAGATAGGCTTAGAGTGGATAAATCAAACATTCAACCTGATACTTTATCCATCAAGGGATTTAAAAATGTAGGAAAACAACTACTTGGTGTGATTACTTTTCCTATTACCATTGGAAAGGCCACATTAGAAACATTGATCCATGTTATGCATCATGATCTTGCATTTAATCTTCTCTTAGGTAGACTATGGATTCATGCAATGAATTGTGTGCCTTCTACTCTCCATCACAAAATGAAATGCATTTACAATAACAAAGTGTACACACTTGAAGCTGACCCTAACCCCAACAATTGTTTGAACATTGAGAAAAACAAGGAAAATTCCTTGAAAACATTAACACAAACTACACAAGTGGAACCTATGCAACAAAAAGACAAATAAAAACATCTTGAACAAGTTACCAAGCCACTAGAAGATAATTGGGGTTCCTTAGATTTTGAACGTACATTCATGGGCGAGTACAAGATTATAAACAAAGATTCAAATAAAGGACACAAAAAAATAGTCATGTCAACACAAAATTTGGA
>VDFB02179234.1:12365892-12734200 GCA_007258455.2 Sequoia sempervirens
GGGGTCAAAGACTAAGCAGAGCCATCAAGAGACCCATAAAAAAATTGCATATCCTCCATAACAAGATCCTCCAATAATTGAGAGAGGTCTTTCAGAAGGATTCCCCAATCATCCACATTCCAAGTCCCCATACGCTTAGACGCCCATTTAGCCAGTGCATCAGCCACCTTATTCCATTCCCAACATATATGGAAAAAGGTGACAAAATCTAAAGCTTCACCTAGGAATATTATTTTCTTGACCACTACAGTCAAATGCCAATTCACCCCATCCAACTTCCACTTATTCAACATGTCAATAACCATCTAAGAGTCAGACTCACAAATTATCCTTCTCCAACCAAGGGCACAATCATGTTTCAACACCAAAAGAATAGACAAGGCCTCCATGAAATTGTTGGATTGCATGCCTCTACAAATAGAAAAGAAAAACTTAACCACCCCTAAACTATCTATGCCAATCCCCCCAACACCAGCATGCCCAAGATTTCCTCTAGAAGAGCCATCCGTGTTGATTTTTAACACCCTAGGAGGAGGGGGTCTATAATAACCACTTCTCTAGATCTTCTCCCTGGAAAGCCATCTTGGCCTAGACCAAAAACCACTTTGATCACCAATAGGAATCTCCAAAATCTGAACCACCCACATATCATTAGGATCAATAGGTACAAACAAGTTACACTTAGTCGCAAGGGTTTCCTAAAGAACCCCCAAGAACCTCAGCCATAGTTGTTGCACCTGAAGCTTCCTATCAAGAAAAATCATGCAGTTCCTTTCAAAACAGATATTCCAAATCAAAAATATGGAACCAATTTTCCTAGAAACTTAAAGAAAAGATGACTTGGTAGGAGGAATCCCCAACCCAATCCAAAAATCAGCCAAAGAAGGAGCATGTCTACACACCTAGTTCTAGACATCCAACCAAAAATGAAAAATCATTCCAGCAATGGAACACTAAAAGAAAAGATGTAAAGCACTCTCTTCATTGCAAGTACACATAACACACATTGAGGGACCTTGAAAGAGCCTCCAAAGATTCTCCCAAGTGAGGCCCACTTATTCTGCACCATAAGTCGGGAGAAGAAATTACATTTAGGCTAGGAGAACTTATTCCAATCCTGCTTCCACCAACAGACTTCAACACATTCAAACACCTATTTTTCCAATACCTCTAACTACCTAGAAGCAACTGAGAAATTCCCTTTTAGGTTAGGCCCCCAAGAAAAGAATATCCTTCTCTAGAAGAGAATTACAAACTCATCCAGCCAGAATATTGGCCAGCTCCTGGCACTCCTCAATTGATCCCCCTGGAGACCACTCATGAGGACCCTTCCACCTGTACATAGTAACCTAGTTCAGAACTTGAGTAGACTTGGAGTGAGCCACTTTACACCAACCAGCATCAAGAAACATCCTACATAAGGCTTGCAAATGAGGATGTGTCGTTATGAGAGGAGGACGCCCATCCCAAGAATCAAACCAAAACAATGCTTTAGAGCCCCTATTGTGGATCCAAAATAACCCTTGTTTAACCAGCTTGGTTCCACTTTTAAGAGTACCCCAAATCATAGAACCTTTGCCCATAAGGCTGAATCTATGAACATATTCACTCTCCAACCCCCTCAAATATTTTAAAGTGAGAATTTTGGCCCAATTATGATGTTGTTGAGAACACCAAGTTGCTAATATAGCTTCACCGCCAAAGCTTTCCCATTCAGATAAGCCTGATGTAGTCCCAACCCACCTTCTTGCTTTACCCTACAGATTGTGTCCCACTTAACCAAACTCCAATTCCTTGACAAGAGGTTACCAAACCAAAGAAATTGTCAAGAAAGACACTCAAAATATTTAATAAAATTGGAAGGGGCAGAAAGCACAAAACACTTGTACAGAGGAATATTCTACACCACCAACATCAAAAGAGTCACCCTCCTAACAGTGGAAAGACATTTGCATATCCAATGACTAACCTTTTTTACCAATAACCTCCTACCAAAACTTCCTGGGAAGCGAACGGATAGCAAGAGGGATACCAAGATAAAAAAGGGAATCGAGCTCATCTGAAATCTGAAAATACGAGCAATTCTCCTTTGAATAAGCTTTGATGTATTAAAGAAATATATGGACTTATCCTCATTGATACTTTGTCTCGAGGAAACCAAATATACATCTAGGGTCTTTTTCAAATTCACAACTTCTTCAACTCTAGCCCAACCCATTAGGGAAATTTCATCCACAAACTAAAGATGGGATTGGGGGGTAAGTTATTCCCCCAGCACCAACCCTGAATAAGACCAATCTCCACATGATATTTAATAAACCTCCCTAAACCTTCATCCATTACGATAAATAAGTAGGGGGGATTTAGGGATTGCCTTACTGAAGACCCCTAGACACTCTAAAAAGCTCAAAAAGCTCACCATTGATAAGCACAAATAAGGAAGGAGAGGTGACACAACTCATAACCCAATCAATCCAATCACCGCCAAACCCAAAAGCTCACAAGGTCTTGGAAAGGAAATCCCATTTAACACGATCATAAGCCTTGGCCATATCAAGCTTGATAAACATTGCCTTTTCTTTGGAGGAGGCCATGGAATGGATAGCTTCTACTGTAATAAAATTCCCATCAAGAATGTGTCTGCCAACAACAAACCACCTTTTTCCTCATAAATTAACAAGTGTCCAACCATGGCTTGAGATGTTCTGCAATAAGCTTAGTAATAATTTTGTAAACAACATTACATAAGGTTATGGGTCCGAAGAGATCAAAATTTAATCAACTCCTTTCCTTTTCAAAATAAGGGCGAGAAAAGTAGCATTCATGGCTCTCAGCATTTGCTTGTTCCTATGATATTCTTGAACAAATTCAAGGAGATCCAACTTGATAACATCCCAGAACTCTTGGAAAAACTCAACAAGGAACCCATTTGGCCTCAGGGGGCCTTCCCCTTCTTCAATAAGAACATTGTTTCATCCAACTAATTCATAGAGATAGGTTTGATCAGAGAATCATTCATCTCACTAGAAATGAAAGAAGGAATACAATTTAAAATTTTGGCTTCTTCCTCATAGGTATGAGGGGAGTCCTCAGTGAATAGAGAGGAAAAAAACTGAATGGATTCTTCAAAAATCACACCAAAAAGAAGAAAGGAGATTGCCATCTAAGGACTTAAGAGAAGAGATGAGGTTACTCCAGTCTTCTATCCTTCAAAAACTTATAAAAGAAAGAAGTATTTCTATCACCTTCCTGAAGCCAATCAATACGAGACTTCTGCTTCTAGAAAATTTCCTCTCACAACTCTCATTCCTCTACCTCTTTTAAAGTCACTTCTTCCAACTTGTAGTTTTCCTCAATAAAACCATGATCCTGGATCTATCTATTAATGGATTCTAGGTGAGCTTGGGCTGACTTCTTGGCCTAAAGTACATTACCAAAATGATATCAATTCCACCTTTTCAACATGTATTTGAAATTTTGAAGCCACTTAGTGAAGGTGTACATTGCAGTAGCATGAGTAGGCTTCCTGACCACCACCAAACAGGAACGAGGTCATGAAGAGATGAATCTCGAAGCCACATCAATTGGAATCTAAAGGATTGTTGTTTAGATTTTTTGGAAAGAATAGCGAAGAATTCAATCGACCAATGACCAAATCCTCTCCAATCCAATATATCTGAGCAAGATGGCTATCTTTCACCAACCCAAATTCTAGAAACCAAGAACTTGTCCAACCTTTCAAAGATAACATCCTCCCCACTTCTCCTATTATTCCATGTAAATGGTTCATTATAAGGTTTGATATCAACAAGGTTCAAGATGGTGATATTGTCTCTCAGAAGCTCTTAACAGGGTTCCAAGCAAGTTGAAGCCCCAAGATTTTCCTCCAATGAGATAATAGCATTGAAATCACTCGTTGCAATCCAAGGAAGCAAAGGAGCAAGAGAGCAGACAAATCTAACATGAGACCAAGGCTGAGACCTACTAAGAATATCAATAGGAGCGTAGAGATTAGAGAGAAGGATAACCTTTCCAAACTCTTTAAATCAAGAAGAAGAAAGAGAAATGGATTGTTTGCTAGACAAGTGCCAAACAGGAGCAACTCTACGTGGATCCCATATCTCTCTCACCCCTATCTCCCCTATGTCTCTCACCCCTCTCTCCCTAGGTTTTAGGTCTCTCACCTCTATATCCCTTAGGGCTCTCTAGTTATTTCACTCCCTCTCCCCATCTCTCCCTCCTCCTTACCCCTCTTTCCCTCATGTTGTGATCTTCTCTCTCTCATTTTATTATATCTCTCCCCTCACCTCTCCATCTCTCACCTCTCTACCTCTCCATCCCTCCTTAGCCATCTAGGTTTCTCACGCATTGTATCATTACCCACCCCTCTCCCCCTATCTCTTTCACACCTATCTTCCCCCTATGTATCTCACCCCTCTCTTAAGGCTCTCTAGTTATTTCGCTTCCTCTCCACCCCTCTCCCTCCTCCTTACCCATCTTTCCCTGAAGTTGTGAAATTCTCTCATTTTCTTCTATCTACCCCTCACCTCTCTACCTCTCTCGTCTCTAGGTCTCTCAATCACTCCTTTTCTACCTCTCCATCCCTCCTTATCCATCTAGGTCTCTCACTCCTTGTCTCATTACCCACCCCTCTCCCCCCTCTCTCTCTCCTATGTAGCTCACCCCTCTCTCCCTAGGCTTTAGGTCTATCACCTCTATATCTCTCAGAGCTCTCTAGTTATTTCCCTCACTCTCCACCTCTCTCCCTCCTCCATACCCCTCTTTCAATCAACTTTATACCCTCAGCCCTCAACCCTTATACCCTTAAATAACTCAACACTCAACTCTAATCCCTCAACCCTAATCTCTCAAACCTCTTCCCTATACATTGGACCCTTGACCCTAATCCCTCAACCCTATACCATCAACCTTATACCCTCAACCCTCAACCCTTAAACCCTCAATCCCCTAATCCCTCGACCTTGTACCCTATACATTAAACCCTCAACCCTTGATTATCAAACCTATACTCTATATATTGGACCCTCAACCCTATACCCTCAACCTTTAAACCCTTAAACCCTCTACCCTCTACCCTCTACCCTCTACCCTCTACCATCTACCATCTACCATCTACCCTACACATTAAACCCTCAACCCTAATACCTTGACCCTATACCTCAAACCCTTAATCCCTTAAACCCTCAACCCTCAACCCTCTACCATGTATGTTAAACTGTCAACCCTAATCCCTCGACCCTATACCTTAAACCCTTAATCCCTCAACCTTCAACTATAAACCCTATACCCTATACATTATACACTCAACTCTAATCCCTGAACCTTCATCCCTTAAACCCTAAGTCCTCAACCCTTAAACCCTCTACCCTATACATTAGACATACAACCCTCTACCCTAATCCCTGAACCCTATACCTTAAATCCTCAACCCTCAACCCTAATCCCTCAACCCTCGACCCTAATCTTTCAACCCTCAACCCTTAAACTCTCAAACCTTAAACCCTCAACCCTAAACCCCTCTACCCTATACATTAAACCCTTAACCCTAATACATCAATCTTATACCTTAAACCCTAATCTCTTAATGCTCAACCCTTAAAACCCTAATCCCTTAAGCCCTCAACCCTTAAACCCTAAACCCCTGACCCTTTAACCAAGTAAAACCTTAAACCCTCAACACCTTATCCCTAAAGCCTCAACCCTCAACCCTTAAACCTTAAACCCTAAACCCCATCCCTAAACCCTCTACCCTCAACACTATACCTTAAACCCTAATCCCTCAACCCTTAAACCCTCAACCCTTAAACCCTTAATCCCTCAAACCTTAAACCCTAAACTCTCAACCCCTAAATACTCTTATACCCTTAAACCTTAAACCCTTAAACCCTATACCCTGTACACTTAACCTTGGACGCTCAACATTGAACATTATCCCTCAACCTTCAAACCTCTACCCTATACCCTATACCCTCAACCCTATACTTATTCCCTAAACCTTCAACCTTAAACCCTATATCTTAGACAAGCTCAACCTTGAACATTATCCCTCAACTATAAACTCCCAACCCTCTACCCTATACCCTCAACCATATACTTAATCCCTAATCCCTCAATCCTCAACCCTATACCTTAAACCTTGAAGCCTACACCAACAAACTTTCATCCTTATACCCTATAAACCCGTATACCATAAAACCTAAATATTGTGCATCAACCCTATACTTAAAACCTAAACCATACACTCTCAACCCAAGTCACCCTATGCCTTATACCCTCAATACATATTGCAACCCAATATCCTAAACCCTAATTCCTATACCTTACACATCACTCAACAAGTTAAATATTATCCCTCAACTGTAACCCTCTACCCTCTACCTATTACTTAATCCCTAATCCCTCAACCCTCATCCCTATACCTTAAACCCTAAACCCAAAAAACTCAACCTTGAACCCTAAAAACTATACCCTCAGGTCCGTATATACCCTAAACTCAACACCCTTACATACATACATACAATCATACATACATACATGCAATAATAAATACATATATATACAAGCATACATATATGGATACATACATACATACATACATACATATAAGCGTACATATATATACATATGTATAGACATACATACATACATACATGCATGCATGCATACATACGTACACACAACCATACATACATACATACATTCATGCATAAATACATGTACATACAAGCATACATACACACATACGTACATACATATAGGCATACATACATACTACAAGCATGCATACATATAGGCATACATACATATAAATTATACAAATATATATACAAACATAAATATATCAAAAATACTTAACAAACTTGAACATAAAACATTCCAAGCGAGACATAACATGAGCACATTATAATGCACTCACATTATGTCAAGCTTGACAAACATACAAAAAACTTTTGTGAAAAATAAAAAATGCAAAGCAAAAGATAGCGTGAGCGCATTATAATGTGCTAGCATTATATGTTGCTTTGGGAATCCCCAAGCCTTAGGCTTGGGATTTGCTTTGGATTTTCAACCCAAAGGCTTGGAGTGCCTTCACAATGTCCAAAGACGTGTTTTTTGCATATTCCACAGGATTTCACATAATCTTGTTCATGCTAACCATCAAGTTTGCATATGTTTCAAGTTCAAACAAATCGAACACCTGGTTAATGTTAGGCTCTCACTTAGCTATTTAACAATGTAATTCTTTTCACATTTTGGCAATGTTAAGCCTTTCATCTTTAATTTATTTTGTTTGTGTGTCCGTTTTTTGGCAAAAACTAGTGTTTGGTATTTTTTATTTTATTTTTTAACCGTTCATTGAAATTTCAAATTAATTACAATTATATAAACTAGACTCTATTCTACACATATTAAAAAAAAAGTGATTTTCAATTAGTTTTCAAATTTTGTAGGGGTAGCACAACCAAAATTCTATTTTTTACAATGTGTCCACTTTGAAAATTAGTAAAAAATCAAATATTCATTAAAAAATTATCAGAAAAATCGGGTATAATCTACATGTTAGCTAATTTCTCACTGAAGCAATTTTAAAAATACCAAAAAAAGTTAGCCTTTTGAGGGAGCCATAAAACATGCTCTGTTAATTTTTTTTTTTGATAAAAACAACACCAATTTCTCTTGCTCCCTTTTTTGAACCCCTTAATCTATACCATTTTCAAAAAAAAAAATAGTAGTTTAGAAAGAAGAGTCGAAACACTATTAACATTGTTTTTGTTGCATCTTAAAATTTCAAGTGTAACTATTCTCAATTTCTCATCCAAGGTTAGTATTTCCTGATTTAAGAAAAAAAGTGGCCACTTAATACCCCCTTTTGGCCCCCCATCTTTTTGCACTTACCCCATGGTGTTAGCTAATTTCTCACCAAGGTGATTTTTAAAATTTTAGAAAAAAATTAGCATTTTAGGGGAGCACAATAGACACTATGTTATGTTTTTTGATAAAAATAGGACCACTCTGTATGTTCCCCCTTTTTAAAACCCTTAATCTTCACTATATTTTTAAAAAAATAGTATTTTAGAAAGTAGATTCAGAGCACTATAACTCTTGTTCTTGTCGCATCTTCAAATTTTGAGTGTAACTATCTTCATTTTCTCATCGAACATCAAACTTTGTTGAATTCAAAAAAAGTGGCATCTTAAGACCCCCTTCTTGTGTCACAAATGTATGCTACCCTTGAACCATGCAAGAATTCTCATGAAGCTTGGATAAATTGAAAACTTTGTATGGTACTACAAATTAAGTGAAAGGCTATCAAATTGATAATGAATTGATGATCCTAAATCCTAAGATCTTTGACAACATCCATGACTACATCACTAAGATTAATGATCTAAGAGAGAAATGTAAAGCATGTGAAATTGATAAGAATGACATTTAGTTGGTCTACAATAATTTAAAAAATATTGGTCCTGATTATACTACTTTTGTTTCTAGCTTTCATACTCATAGGTTGACTATGGGGTCTACATATACTATACCTTCATTTGCATCATTTTTTGATATGTTAATATATGAGCAATAAAATCTTATCTTGATGAGTCCCATCAAGTCATCTAAATCTTAGGCCTTGTTGGCCATTCAAGTGAAAGAATCAACACATACTGATAAGAAGAAAAAAATCAAAGAACAATCCACATTCAAATCATCCAAAGAATAAATCCTCTTCCATATCTACAAATCATCTAAGAACCTGAGAAGTTTTCTTTCTCATATCGCAAGAAGCTTGGGCCACATGAAAAACATTCTTGTTATAAGAGGGATCTTGAGGAGTTGAAACATCTTCTGAAAAAGAATCAGATTGATTTGCCTCCTGGAATGTTTGATTCACCTTCTTCTTCTTTGTCTTCAAAATAGTCTAATAAGGGAAAATGTCATGTTGGTTTGGCTTCTACATCAAGAAATAAGAGAACAACTATTTGTGCTTTCCTAGGTCTTGGATCAAGGAGATGGCTCGTAGTTTCAAGAGAAACTCACCATATGGCATCTATGCACTCTATACTCTCTTCTTTCGAGAATTGTACTATGTCTCCTATTTTGATGGGAAATAATGCATACATAAGTGTACTTGGTAAGGGGTCTATTTATTTTTGGGAAGGCACTTTCAATGATGTTTTGTGTATAACTCATTTTGATGAAAAACCTTCTTTCCATATATCAAACTATACATGGTGGAGATGGGAGGATTGTGGAGTGGAGGATTATGGATTTCACTCCTAATTCAGTTATCACTAGAGACATGGAGAGTAGAGATATTATAAATTCTATTAGGATGGTTGATCATTCATCTCAGATGTATACATTTGCATATTTTTCTTATGATGGTGACAATGTTTCATCAACTATTGATCACATTTTAGTGTGGACCATGATTCAGAGGAGACTTCAGCTTCTTGAACTTGGGTGTTCCCACATCTGATCTTATTCTTGAGCCTTGAATTTCATCTCCTCTATCTTTTGTATTTGATGATGCTCATATTGGCACAATTTTAGCCTCTTTGGATTCAGTGGAGCAGTGTCTACATCATCTTCCAACTACATCTACTTGGGATGCATACTTGATCGACATTGTTGGTTTGCTTATTGAGTCCCATATTTCATATTTGGGATACATCATTGATTGCATGCACATATTCTCTTTGATGGAGATAATCCTTCTTCAATTGTTACGAGGGAATACTCTGACCCTCTTGTTCATTCTCTACATGATCATTCTTCATAGTTTGACATGAGTGTGGATACTTTTGGATAACATTTGGAGGAGGATTATTTATCTTCAAAGGGGACATCTTTATCTTTGGAATATGTTCTACATCCATCTTTAGGATATTCTAGATTGACATCTTCAGTTGTATGGCTTAAAACACCTGTTTGGAGATTTTCAGCTTTCGACATCAACATGGAGAGACTTGAGTGTAGTTTAGGGACATCACATTTCATTCTTCTTCCTACATTTTCCTTTCAAGAATGGGAAGATATCCTACATATCATCTTGGTTTTGTTTCTTCCTAAGGGGAGGAATGTTTAGCAAGATTGGATCATCTTTAGCATTCAATGTTGAGCTTCTACCATCGCAATAGCCTCACTATTGAGGGGGGTTGCACAGTATCTCTTCTTCTCTCTTATGGGGGGAATTTTTCCTTGTATGGGGTTTTGTCCCTCTCCTGCACCATTGAGAGTATTTTATATTTAATCTCTCTTTTGGGGAGGAGTCTTGCCCCGCTAGGTTTTCTCCTTTTCTCCATTTGTGAGAGATTGCATTGCATGTGTACATGGGTACCTAACATGGCCTCATAGTCAAGACCCATCTTTGCATCTTTGCATAATAATCGATTCCCTATGTTGTACTTAAGGGGGGTGTTGGTGTAAATAGCTGTTTTACATATCTAGGTCCTATTTACATGTTAAGTCCACTTAGGTCCTAGAAGGGAATATTTCTAGTTAGTATTAGTTTTCACTAGATCTTATCTTATTTTTTGACATTTAATGCCTGTGTCCTAATTCATTTAATATTTTTTGGGTACTTATCTCATTATATAGGATTAAGGCACATGGAAAGATCTTGTCTAATCTTATCCCATATTTTTCCTTTATAGGCAAGGCATCATTTGTACATCCTAGATAATTCAGTTCAGTTGTGTAAGTCCAATGTATCACCATAATCTTGAGTATTGTATATTGGCCATATCTTTCATCCATTATTTCACTTGCATTTCCCTCTTGTAGAAGGTTGTTTTTGGTTTTTGTATGTGATCCTAGAGGCTTGATTCCTTGAGTGAATCTAACACTCTTTATGTAGGTGAGTTAAATGATCCAACCTAAGATAATACATCATCACTAATCAACATTATACAATAGTCCTCTAATGATTTTCTTAGTCATACATTCACAATAGTTATAATAAAAATTTATAATAATAGATTGGGAATAATGGTAGAACATTAAACTACAAATGATTTATTAAGTGTAAAATATTTTTTAAGGTTTGGATGGTTAGCCTTTAACTATCATGTTGATGCCTATTCTTGCTTCATAGAGTCAAATATGTCTAAAACATGAATGACACAACAACCCTAACATTTATATGACTCTAATGTTCTTGCCTCCATCTTGCAGAGCTTAGACACTTAACTTCTCTTTTTTTATTTTAGAGATACATCTCTACTTAACAATCCACAACTACCTCAAAAGCTTCATTTATTATTATTGAAAGTTTTTGTACCTTTGCATACACTTGTAAAAAATAAAAAGAAATTATCATGCACCCCTTATATGCAAACTAACAAAGAACTAATACAAATCAAATCAAATGTGAGCTTAAAGATTCCTTGAATCCCCTAAAACTCTTAAAACTCTTAAATAAAAGTGGAGAGAAGATGCATAAATGACATAAGTAATGCTTTGAATTGATTTTCTAAAATAGTTTACAAATTCATCATAGATTTTTTTCAAACCCAAAACTAATTACATTCAAATACAGCCATACAAAGAAATTTTACAACATACTTCAGATAAGCATGCTTAGTCTAAACAAAGACCAACCATTTCTATAATTAAAAATAAATAAATAAATTATCTCTTATGAGTCACAAAATTTGAAACCAACCTTAGAGGAACAATAAAATATCCATTAAACTTCTAAATCATTAAATTGGTACACTATAGAGAACACCCATACCTCATGTGCATTTTTTCTCTTTGAATGATGCTAAAAATTGTTCCCACACATGCCCATGTATAATGCAATGCATGGATGTATGTTTTTTCTAGAACCTACAAATATCCTCTACAATATGGGTGATTGAAATTTAAGTACATAGGATGATAAATATGGCCCTAAAACCTATAGAAATAGCCCTAAAAGGGCACATGCCATTACTTTGGTAGATAAAGCATCCTAGAGTTGTAGGTGGGGTAGGTGATTTAGTGGAGTGCTAAGGTTTTTTCATTGAATATACCTTTGGTTGGAAATTTTATTTTGAACTATGTTGAGGAGTTTGTGAAATGAAAAATTCTCTAATGCCTTTATTGCCCTTTTTTGTTCCTTGTTAGAATATTGGGCCAATTATGGATCTTATCACGCTTTTGCAAAGTTTACAAACTCACAAACCATGTGACATTTAAAACTTGGTGACTTATTCTTTTCTTTCTCCCTTTCCTTCTTTTCATTATGTCACACTTTTTGTAATTGGAAAAGCCATGTAGCATTTTTGTAAAGTTAACTTGGATCTTTCTGAAATAGATAAATTTGTGACTTTACACGTGTTTTGTATTCACTTAATTTCCTTATAATTTTGTAAATTTTATGGAATTGGGAAATTTATGACATCATGAACAATATGAACTCTTTCCACCTTCCTATGTCAGGGATTGGGGGTGATGAGGAAGTCATGAAGATTGAGGGATGTCCAAGCAAGAAACCTCAATGAGATGAGCAAGTTTTAGAATGTCAAGGATCATATTTCAAAAGTGAATCATATCTAGTACCACTTTGAAGGCAAGTCTACATCTTTAATTCAGATAGAAAATATAAGGGATGTTATTGAGCTATAGAGTTTAGAGATGCATAATGAAGAGTATCAAGGTAAAGGGATGGTTGCAACACTAACTTTGATAGAGTACTTATTGAGAAATAATGTTTTGGGGGTTGAGATTAGGGATGACATGTGAAAGGTACTTGGTGAAAGGTAATTCCATCAATCTGAGAAGGAAAGAGAAAAATGTATGAAAATATAAGGAAGTCTAAAATTCTAGCATAAATGAAATAATTAATTGTTTTAGTGCAAATTTTCAACTATTGGGGTTTGAGGATGCTAGGGAAATGGTATTGTGAGAAGCACAAGATTGAAACTCCAACACTAAAATTTTCTATGATATTGGGTTCAGGTTTTGGAGCTTGGATGGATGGTAGGGATGTAAGGAAGATGCCAATAGTACAACATTAGAGAAATTTTATGAGGAAAATGATGGAGATTTTGAGAATGGGTGGAAATGCATACTAGCATGAACAAATTTGAAAGTTTGAAACTTCGACAATAGTAATTTAAAACTTAAGTAAATGATCCAAATAGGCCCAACCCTTGATTTTTTTTTAATTTTTTGTAGACTTTAACATGTGATAGGCATATGCGGGATGACATAGGGAAACATTTAGAATTTTTTTTGACAAATGGAAAACCTGCTTAGATTCT
Organism: Sequoia sempervirens; assembly: GCA_007258455.2. Classification (NCBI taxonomy): domain Eukaryota; kingdom Viridiplantae; phylum Streptophyta; class Pinopsida; order Cupressales; family Cupressaceae; genus Sequoia; species Sequoia sempervirens. The sequence goes on from VDFB02179234.1 coordinate 12,379,161, forward strand.
CTTTGACCAGTTATAAATGGTAGGTTGAACAAGGAAACTACAACAAAGTGGGAGAAGACTTAATTTTTTTCATTTTGAGGCATGTAAAATAGGGCTCCAACAATACCAAATAAGGATTTTAATATGGATGAATCAATGGTCAAGTTTGACAACCATTTTCAAATCCCTTTGTAGTACTTTGGATTCAAGATGCCATAATTTGATGGCTTTCTTATGTATCTTTGAAATTCTTTTTATTCTCTTACACATGTACTATTTTGTAAGCATTATTACTTGATTCTTCGACTTTATAATAAATGTTGTGATCTTTTTTTGAGCTCTAGACTTCATTACTATATCTTATTTTAACATTATAAAGAGTTCAATAACCTTTCAAAACCCCTACTTTGTCTTTAAGAAGAAAAACTTCAATATTCTATCTTAACATGAACCAATAAAATAATTAGCCGATAGGCTTTCCCTATGGACTTGCAAGTCCAAAATTGATCGGTAAACTTATCTCATGCATGGAAACAAGATTTACTCACCGTTAAACCACTTTTAATTTGTCAAAAAAAAAGTTTCAGTTGTTGATAAATCAATTGCCATTTAATAGTAAAATCCTCAAGAATATCTGTCATGACTACTTATCTCCACATACCAATACATCATCCTTCCAAATATTTCTAAAAAGTTTTTCTGCTCAAACACACACCCTAATTTCTTGCTACATAAATATAGATATATACGACCTTTTATTATATGAAATATTTTTGTTATATCCAACCTTTTCGTTAGGGGCGAGGGGCCTATAGTGGAGTACCCTAACTTCAGGTTTCTCAAAATCATTTTTGGAAATTTCAAATCACTCCCAATTTTGTACAATAGTTTATTTGGCAACTCACATGCCTCTATATTTCATTTTAGGGCCACATCATCAAATATGATGCCACATCAACATGTTTTTTGTTGAGGTATCCAAAAAGGCCCAAAGAAAAAGTGAGACTGATAATGGTACACTAAGTCATGTTTTATTGGCACGTTGATGTGGCATCAAATGATTTGTCGGTTTGTGTACTTTATGAATAAAAAGTGTTTTGTAATTAGATATTAAGGTGCTCCACTATGGGGCCCACTATTAAGGTGTTTTCTATCCCCACTATTGAACCCCGCTCCACTATAGGCCCCTTTCCGCTACATGCAATCTTTTCGTTATATGCAATCTTTTCGACTTCCATTTCTTCTACTGTCATCATCATGTTTCATGCTTCTTGTTTCTAGTAACAGTGAGCAATGAATCTATACCATTTTGTCTATTTCTTTCCTTCCTTTGTATAAGAAGCAGAGAGAGCAATAGCTAAGGTACAACAATTGACAGTTTTATAGATTTACTTATTTTATGATCCCTCATTTTCCATGGGAGCACTTAGCTTTTCTATCATCTCCCCTTATGCAATTACTAGGCTTCCATCTTCATATCCTCCTACCAGATTTTCTCAATGGCGGTCCAGAGATGCAAAACACCTTGTTTTGACGACAAAATTTTGTTCTTTAGAAAAAATTCAGAGTAACTCACCTTGTTTTTTGATGATTGCTATTTGCAAATGGGCTTGTCTACCTGCTCCTTTGTTTAATAGAGAAATAATTATATTGTGGATATTATTTATATTTATATTTCATGTGTATGTATATTTTTATTTATTATATTTTTTCAATAGTCAATAGGAAAATTGCTATCTTTTGTCAGCTTTCATAGGTTAATAATGAACAACGTGGTTGGATACTTAAAATTTCAATTGTAGTATATAAAGTTATTTTTCTAGTCATAATAGAATTTACGGTTTGGAAGGGTAGGATTAGTGGATTATCTACATTTTTTTGTGTATCCTTATATTTCTTGTATAAACAATATTGTTATTGAGTTTTTTCTCACTGATTTGTTACAATATTTTTTATTAGGGGCTTCTAGAACATATCAGAATGTCAAATCTATGGGTAGATTACTTCATGAAGATACCTCCAAGGTATTCAACTTCATAGCCCCATGTGCTTTTTATGCTTTTGTTTTCCAATGTTGGGATAATAGAATGTACAATTTGCATAAAAATGATTAGAAAATAAAACTTTGCTATCAATTGAGGATATTTATACTTTGCTTTGACAATTGTTATAATGAATACAATAAATTTTATAAGGAATAACTTTGAAAATCATTATTTCTGTACTAGATTTGATAGTCATTCATCTCACTATTTGACAGGTTGAAGAAGAGAAGAGAGAACAAAATTCATTTGCTTTGATGTACATAGATGATGATATTGCGAGGATAAGAATGTTGTTCTTAGAAATTAAGAGAAGACACACATCTCATTTTGATTATGATACAGCTTGGGTAGCCATGGTCGCTTCTTTAGAAAACTCGCAATTACCACAGTTCCCACAATGTATTTCATGGATAATGGAAAATCAACTTTGGGATGGATCCTGGGGGTTATTAGAGTTGCCTTGTATTAAAAACTGCCTCACTCACACTTTGGCATGCCTTATAGCACTTAGAACATGGAATGTTGGCACCAACAATGTGGAAATGGGTAAGTCAACTTTGACCTATAACAAATTTTCTTACAAATTTACTATAGTATATCTAATGAAAGATAAATGATATTTTACGATTTGATTTTTCAATTAGAAGAAAAGATTCAGTAGTTGAGCATGTTCTAATACATGTTATGACAATTGTTAATTTAATGTCCAATATTTTTAACAATATTGTACCAATAGATATGATTTTAAAGTTGTTAGTGTTAATGATGAGTACCCATATTTGAATGAAATGTATCCCTTAGATCTAAAAGCAATAAATCATGTGATGCCATATCAGCACACTAATAAAACATGACTTAGTGCACAATTATCAGTCTAAATTTATTTTTGGACCTTTTAGGACACCTCAACAAAATGCATGTTGATGTGGCATCATATTTGATGATGTGGCCCTGAAATCTTGGTTACAAGCCAGGGACTCACCAAGTAATCTGCTGTAAAAAATTGGAAATTATTTGAAATTTCCAAATAAAATTTTGAGAAACACGAACTTAGGGTGTTCAACTACTAGATCCTGGATGCACGAGTCTAACACCTAATGGTCTAAGATTTTGATGTCATTTCTTGATTCCTCCACAAGCTTGAGATTCATAAGAGAAAATATTACAAAGATAGCCAGCGATGACAGATATAATCCCCTAGGCTTTGATATGATCTTCAATGCCATGTTAGAAGATGCAAGAGGCTTGTGTTTGGAACTCCCTTATGATTCACCGCCTATAAAAATGATGTTCACTAAGAGAGAAACTATCCTTAAAAGGTAATTTTGCAATTAGTTTGTATTTTTTCCAGCACTTTTCCACCTTACTTTTGCTGCTTTACCTATAATTTTAGAGTTATTTTAATTTTTGCTGCATTGAAATGAACCATATGAATGAGTATGATTCATCCCTCATTTTCATAGTTGAGGGTGTCAGGAGGATAGTTGATTGGAATAAAGTTTTAAGACATTAGAGAAAGGATGGCTCACTCTTCCATTCTCCCTCTGCAACTGCTTGTGCTCTAATGCACACTAGAAATTCTAGCTGCCTTAAGTATTTGAATTCAATGCTAGAAAATGTGGAGAATGGAGGTCGGTCCTTAAATGCTCATTTATATGGTTTGATGATATTTTTGTCATATTCATGCAAATGTAGCAGGCATTATTTTGTTGGTACAGTGCCCAGTGCTTATCCTATAAATTTGGTTGCTGGTCTCTCAATGGTAAATAGTGTGGAAAGCTTAGGTATAGGAAGACATTTCAAACGTGAGATCAAACAGGCTCTAGATGATGTCTATAAGTAATAGAAATATCTTTTGCTTATGATTAGATGTTGTACTCTCTATGCTTTCTTTCCATATTGCCTGAAATGAAAATTCTCCCTGGGAAGATGCCAGAGAGAGAATGAAATGATTGAAGGAATATCATCAGCATCAGACATAATCAACATATCTATCAGTTTCAGGATTTTACGGTGGAATGGATATGATGTGTCTCTAGTTCTTTTGAGCAAACAAATCCCTATTTTCCTTAAGCTTTTCTTTTAAATCTCACATATTTTTTCTCTGTTAAGCATGAATGCCAATTATAGCTTATGAAAGATATCTAATATTGGGAATGGTAGCTTCTAACTCCAAGAGTTATTTCATGTGATTTGTATCTTTCATTACATTTTCATTTCCTATTAATGATGTCAGCAACAACCATGTAGATGTCTTTCTCAGTTACCTGAAAGATAGTGACTTCCTACTATCTCTAGAAAATAGTGGCCAAGTTGTTACAGCATTGTTGAATTTGTACAAAGCATCTCAGTTGATGTTCCCAGGCGAAAGAATTCTTGAATAAGCAAAATCCTTCTCCAAAAACTATCTTGAAAACATTACGATGGATGATCAAATATAGTCCCCAAAGACCTTTACAAAGAGGTAATCAGTTTGTTCCTTACAATGCAAATGACTAGTGTTTGAATTTATTTGTGCCATTTAGCTTTGTGGGCCAATCTGTTCCTTACAGGTAAAGTATGCACTGGATGTCCCTTGGAAGGCTAGCTTGGAGAGATTAGAACATCTAAGATACATCAAAACGTTTGGTTTTGATGATATTTGGATTGGAAAGACATCTTACAGGTAGCTTTTGACTGGATCCCCATATCTATATAACCCTTTAATTTACTTTAGTTTAAAATTTATGTTCTTTTAGATGACCTCCTTCAATAGTCCTATCTATTGGACCTTCGAATTGGATTGCAGTATCCCTTTTATAGGCAACGATTGTCTTTTAGCATTAGCCAAAAAAGACTACAATATCTGCCAAGCACTACAGTAGGAGGATTTATAGGAGTTGGAAAAGTAAGTAGGCAGTTTTTGGAAATTACAATAGGAATAACACCACTGTTTATACTGAGAGTTTGCTAAGAGTTTATGTTGCTTTCTACAATAACAGATAGAGTGCAGACTGTAAACTTGGTGACCCGCACTTTGCTCGACAAAGGCTTTGTTAGAGATATCTAATCTCAACTATTTATTTATGCAAATTTCCTCCAGCTAAGGTTACGTACCAGCATTTAAGGCAACTTTAATTAGAAACTTTTTGGAGAAGATTTTGGGAGATTTATTTTGATTGTGCATTAACTGCCTATTTACTCTCACACACTTTGTGGGTGGTAAAAATAGTAATATTTTATTACTCCTTTGCTGTCCACCGTAGCTTTTGGTTTTAATATTTTTTTATCGTCATTTTTGTATAATGCAAGTAGCAGGAAAGAGAGCAACGCAGCTCTGCATCTGATAATATGGTGCAAAGAAGAACAAGGCATCGTAGCTGTTGTATTCTTTAGATTAATGAATATATATAAATCTAATTGTTGTATATTTTCTACTATGTCAATTATGTGTTTTCTGAGCAGCTTTTAATTCCAGTTGAATTAATTTTCTTTTACTGTTGTATGCTCTTTGTTTACTGCTTTGTTTTATCTACTCCTCTGCCCCTTTGCCCACATAGGGTACTAGAGCCATAGGTTCAACCCCCTAGTCTATCTTTTCTAGTTATGCACTTATTTCTTATTTAATGGCCATCAATGGCTTCCACAGCCTCAACATTTGGTGCTTCCTTGTCTAGCCTACAAACCTCTCTTTTGACAGGCAGAAATTATGAATATTGGTCATTGACTATGAAAGCCCTGTTTAGGTCACAGGATGTTTGGGAAATTGTTGAGAATGGTTATGCAGAACCAGCAGACCAAGCAGCTTATAATGCTCTCACACAGGCAGAGAAAGATCTCTTGAAAGATCAAAGAAAGAAGGATGGAAAAGCCCTTTTCTACATTCATCAAGTAATGCATGAAAGCATACTACCAAGAGTTTCAGCATCAACACAAGCAAAGGAGGCATGAGACACACTGCAAACAACCTATCAAGGTAAGGACAAAGCTAAAGTTGCAAAACTCCAATTACTTAGAAGAGAATTTGAAAATATAAGTATGAAAGATTTAGAATCTATGGAGTTATTTTTTACTCGTGTTGTTGGGCTAGTAAATCAAATAAAATCTCATGGGGAAACATTAGAAGAGACAAGGATAGTTGAGAAAATGTTAAGGGTTTTGCCTACTAAGTTTGATCATTTAGTTATTTCCATAAAGGAAACTAAGGATTTAACCCAGCTGACAATGGATGAATTACATGCATCTTTGATAAATCATGAATATAGGTTGAACAGATCACACACCTCTATTGAGAATGCTTTCTCATCTCAGGCTTCAATAAGCCGTGGAAGAGGTAGAGGAAGAAATTCATTTAGAGGATGTAGCAACAGTCCTGTAAACCAAGGTGGAAGAGGACATAACAATGAACACTTTCAAAGTCATCCAAGTGGTCAAAGACAAGATAAGTCACATGTTCAATTTCATTACTGCAAGAAGTATGGTCACTACTCTTCGGAGTGTAGGAATAAACAACATGACCAAGGAAGACAAAATCAAAATCCTCCAAAAAATTTTACAAAAAATAATATGTTTATTGCATGTGCAAAGATTGTTGAAGTAATTTCTTCAAAATCACCAGTTGAATGCAATATGGTTCAAGATAGTCCAAATGATATTTGGTATTTAGATTTTGGGTGTGGCAAACACATGTCTAGAAATCTAGAATTATTTTGAAGTTTGGATAAATCAGTCACTTTAAATGTTACTCTTGGGAACAATAATCAAGTGAATGTTATGGGAAAATGCACTGTTGACATTCTAACCAAAAAGGGGGAGCAAAAAGTCATTCATGATGTTTTTTGTGTTGCTGGTCTGAAACATAATCTGATGAGTATCAGTCAATTAGTGCAAAAAGAATAGAGGATTTATATAAAAAATAATGCATGTGTTATTCTTGATAAATATCCAAGTACCCGGCTGATAGCAGAGGTACAAATGACAAAAAATCAAATGTTCCCATTAAGGTTGAAACCTGACATCAAAAGAAACACAGTTGAATCTTATCATATGGCAGAAAATACACAAGTTGGAATAGCATTAAAGGCTGAAAATTCTCAAGACGCCTCTCAGATTTTCTCTGAAAAAGAACAAAGTTGCAAAGTTGCTCTGGAAAAGAACAAGGCTACTCCGGAATAGAGCAAGGTTGGTCCAGAAAGACATAAATTGAAACCAAAGATGAACAAAATGGTAATGTAACTGTTCAAACATCTTTTCAATCAATGGTAAAGAATGAATCTTGGTTATGGCATCTAAGATTTGGCCATTTAAACTTTGGAGGTCTAAATTTGTTGCATAGAAAAAATATGGTTAAGGGGCTACCATTGATTCAAAAACCGGAAAAAGTATGTGAAGTGTACATTTTGGGTAAACAACATAGAGAGACCTTTCCTGTTGGAAAATCAAAAAGAAAATGTAAACCACTTGAGATTGTTCACTCTGATATATGTGGACCAATGCAAACTCCTTCCTTTGGAGGTTGCACATATTTTCTGACTTTTATTGATGATTGTACAAGAAAGACATGGGTCTATTTTTTGAGGCATAAATCTGATGCATTTGGAGTCTTTCAGTAGTTCAATACTCTTGTAGAGAATAAAAGTAGTTACTACATCAAAATATTAAGGACTGATAGAGGCGGTGAGTATAGTTCTAATGATTTTTTGAATTATTGCAGATAGCATGGTATTCATAAACAATTTATAGCTTGTTACACACCTCAACAAAATGGTGTGGCAGAAAGAAGAAATCGAACCATCATGGATATAGCAAGGAGTATGCTGAAATCAAAGCATTTACCAAATGAATACTGGGCTGAAGCAGTAGCAACTGCTATTTATATTTTGAATAGATGTCCAACTACAAGTGTAAGAAATGTGATTCCTCAAGAGACTTGGAGTGGTAGAAAGCACAATGTTGCTCACTTCAAAGTGTTTGGATGCATTGCATATGCTCATGTTCCTGAAGAGCTAAGAAGAAAATTGGATAACAGAGGTGAGAAATTTATTTTTGTTGGGTATTCAGAAGATACAAAAGCTTACAAGTTGTTTAATCCAATTACAAGAAAAGTTATAATCAGCAGGGATGTGCAATTTGTGGAGAACGAAGCATGGGATGGAAGTGTAGAAAAAGTAATAAGTGTAGCATCAGCTGATCCATATGATTATATGACTGATGAAGTGATAGAACAACAAGGTATTCCTCAAGCAATACCTCATTCCACTCTCGGACATGCAACACAAGTTGTAGCACAAGCTACACCTCATTCTACAACAAGACTTTCAAGAAATCAGAATTTTACACCTACACAGCAAACTCCACAAAGAACACCAACTATAACACCATCTCGAAGTCCATCAAACTCAGTTGATAGAAGTAGCTCATCGGATCCTACATTGGCAAACTTATTGCAGCGAAAAACAAGGAGTTTAAGAGATATCTATGAAACTGATTTTAGTGTTGACACATCAAATTCTTTTTCTATTTTTGCTTTATTTTCAGAAGTTGTTGATCCAATGTTCTTTGATGAAGTAGTTAAGGATGAAGCATGGGCTGAAGCTATGGATGAAGAGATTGAAGCTATTGAAAAGAACAATACTTGGGAGTTGGTGGATCACCCACAAGGAAAGGATGTAATAAGTGTAAAGTGGATTTATAAAAAAAAGTATGGCATGGATGGAAAAGTGTTGAAGCATAAGGCAAGATTGGTTGCTAGAGGTTTCACTCAATAGCCTAGCATTGATTACACTGAAAAATTTGCACCTGTAGCTCGCTTGGATACGGTAAGAAGTGTTTTGGCCATTGCAGCTCAAAAGAAGTGGCCTGTTTTTCAAATGGATGTAAAATCTGCATTTTTAAATGGTTTGATTGAAGAGGAAGTTTATGTTGAGCATATGGAAGGATATGAAATTGCAGGTCATGAAGGCAAAGTATATAAGCTGAAAAAGGCGCTCTGTGGACTCAAGCAAGCTCCTAGAGCATGGTACAGTCGAATTGATTTTTATTTAATTACGAATGGTTTCAATAGGTGTAGCAGTGAGCGTACTTTATATATCAAGATGGATGAAGAAGGTAAAATGCTGATAGTTTGTGTTTATGTAGTTGATTTGATCTTTATGGGAGATCTTTCTATAAATCTCTTTAAGGCAGCTATGATGAAAGAGTTTGAGATGACCGATCTTGATCTTCTAAAATATTTTTTGGGAATAGAAGTTAAGCAATCAACAGATGGTATTTTTATTTCTCAGTCAAAATATGCTAGTGATGTGTTGAAAAGATTTAATATGTTGAATTGCAAATCAGCTCATACTCCAGTTGTGATAGGATTGAAGTTAAGCAAAGAAGATGATTTTTCATTAGTTGATCCTAGATTGTTTAAAAAGATGGTTGGTAGTCTCATGTACTTGACTGCCACAAGACCTGACATCATGTATGGTGTGAGTCTTATCTCAAGGTTCATGGAGTCTCCAAAAGACTCTCATTGACAAGCTGGAAAAAAGATTTTGAGGTACGTATGTGGAACAAAAAACTATGGAATTTTATATTCATCTGTAAATGACTTCAAACTCATTGGATACATGGACAACGATTGTGTTGGTAGCATAGATGATAGAAAAATTACTTCTGGTTATGCCTTTAACTTTGGACCAGGTGTTGTATCATGGGCTTCAAAGAAACAGCCCATTGTCACACTTTCTTCAGTAGAAGCGGAGTATGTTGCAGCCACAATAGCATCATGTCAAGCTGTATGGATGAGAAGAATGTTAGTTGAGTTGATGCATTTAAACAAGATGAAACAATAAAGATTTACTGTAATAATAACCCAGCCATTGCATTGTCTAAATATCATATTTTTCATAAAAGAAGCAAGCACATAGACACTAGATACCATTTTATAAGAGAGTTAGTGAATAAAAAATAAATATGTTTAGAGTTATGTAGATCAAAAGATCAATTTGTTGATATCTTCACTAAACCATTGGCAAGAGATGCATTTGAATACTTGAGAAGTTGTTTGGGTGTTTGTGCTGAAGATGAATGCTCCAGAAATTTCTGTGCTAGTGCAAATGCTCCGGAACTTGAAGGAAGATGTTCCAGAATTTTTGAACATAATTCAGGAACAAAAGGAAGATGTTCTGAAACTTGAAGTCAGATGCTCCGGAACTTGAAGGAAGATGCTCCGGAAGTTTTTTTTGTGCAGATTGTCAGCTAGTTGAGATTAAGGGGGGGTGTTAGAGATATCTAATCTCAACTATTTAATTATGTAAATTCCCTCCAGCTAAGGTTACGTACCGGCATTTAAGGCAACTTTAATTAGAAACTTTTTGGAGAAGATTTCGGGAGATTTATTTTGATTGTGCATTAACTGCCTATTTACTCTCACACACTTTGTGGGTAGTAAAAATAGTAATATTTTATTACTCATTTGCTGTCCACCGTAGCTTTTGGTTTTAATACCTTTTTATTGTCATTTTTGTATAATGCAAGAAGCAGGAAAGAGAGCAACGCAGCTCTGCATCTGAGAATATGGTGTAAAGAAGAACAGGGCATCGTAGCCATTGTATTCTTCAGATTAATGAATATATATAAATCTAATTGCTGTCTATTTTCAACTGTGTCAATTCTGTGTTTTCTGAGCAGCTTTCAATTCCAGTTGAATTAATTTTCTTTTACTGCTGTATGCTCTTTGTTTGCTGCTCTGCTTTATCTACTCCTCTGCCCCTTTGCCCACAGGCTTGTAGCCTGCTATTTTTTTGCCGCCTCAACACTTTTTAGCCCTGAAATGTCTGCTGCCCGCATCGTTTGGACCAAGAATGCAGTTCTTATTACAGTAATGGATGACTTTTATGATGTGGAGGGTTCCATTGAAGAGATTCAATGCTTTGTTGAAGCTGTTAGAAGGTAATCGTATTATAAATATCCAAAATTGTTGAATTAGATGGCTATCATAATGATATCAATTTTACAATCCATTTTAAACTTAATTCTCATTGCAAACGCCATTGCAAAGAAACATTAGGTATTAATGGACTGGTTAAAATTCTGTTCTTATATAGGTCTTAGATTCCTCTATCTATCTATCTATCTGTATATATATACACACAGAAGAGTCACTAAGTACCTGTTTCAAATGTCTTGCAGGTGGGATCCAACAGAGATATGTAATTATTCAGACAATGTGAAAATTTTGTTCTCTGCAGTTTACAACACTGTCAATGATATTGCTAATAGTGCCTGGGCTTTCCAAGGCCGGGACATCAGCACTCATTTAAGAAAAATTGTGGGTATATCTCCCTTGAATACAATTTATTTGTACAGACGCTTTGAAATACATCATCATTACAGTAACCCATGAAAACTTTTTTGTGCTTATTTTTCTAGTGGTACAGACTAGCAATCTCAATGATGAAGGAGGCTGAATGGACCAAAACTGGATATATACCATCGATGCAGGAATACATCGAAAATGGGAAAATATCAATTGCATTGGAACCAATTGTTTTTACATCACTCTATTTTGTAGGTCCTAAACTTTCAGAGCAAACCATCAGCCATCCTGAGTACAGCAGTCTTATGGAACTTCTCAATACTTGTGGGCGCCTTGTGAATGACAGTCAGAGCTATAAGGTGTTGAATAATCATCTCAACCAAGTCACTCCTTTTTAATAGTTAGCAAATTTCAATGAAGAACTGAATTCTTCTTATGTTTTTCAGAGAGAGATCAAGGAAGGAAAGCTCAACTCCGTGTCGTTGTTCATGAAAGAAAATCCGGCAACATCTGTTGAGAATGCTAGTGAGTGGATTAGACTAACCGTAAATGAAAGCACACAAAAATTACTCAGAAAGTTGCTGCAACCAAGTGTTCTCCCTCGTGAATGCAAGCAGTTATATTGGAATATGCTCAAAATTACCCAAATATTCAACCTCAACACTGACGAATTCATGTCTCCTACTGCGATGCTTGAACATATAAAGGCACTTCTTTGTGATCCTCTATTATAAATTCTACGAGAAGATCACTTGGTTCTATATCAAGTAGCATATATATCTTTAAAAAATATGTTAAAAAGAGATTTTTTTTTTTATATGTTTTAGTACACTTACATGTGTCTATTGGAGGTGTCTATTAAGCTTATATGTATTTTTAACAAAAGGAAAAAATGAAATATTTAAATATTTTTTAAATTTTTTTTATCATTGTTTAAAGTGACAGAATTGTTTGACAGCAAGGTGTGTAAAAGCAGCCAGAGATATTTTCTTATCTATATCAAGTAGAATATATATCTTTAAAAAAATTATATATATTTTTGTCGAGATGTTTTATTACATTTACATGTGTCTATTGGAGGTATCTATTAAGCTTATATGTGTCTTTAATAAATTTAATCAGAGAAAAGAATGAAATATTTAAATATTTTCTTAAAATTTCTTCTCATTGTTTAAAGTGACAATTTGTTTGACTACAAGGTGTGTAAAAGGAACCAGGCATATTTTCTTATCACTATAAAATATGTCAAGAGATATCCGAGTTTAATATTTTTTAAAAAATAATTATTGTGGAAACAATAATAAAATTTAATTCAACTTTCTACTTTTATGTGAAATTAAGTATTATTATTATTATTTATAAATATAAAATTCAAAACAATAAAATAAAATAAAAACTTACCATGTTATTACGCTATTACAATGGAATCCATCAAAAAGCAATGGGTAAGGAAAAACTCTTCATCTAGGTTCAAATTGCATGCACTATAAAAGCAAAAATTTAAAACTATTCAGTTTTCTTTTTATGAAAGTGTGAGTTTTGTTCGAGATTCTCTTTTTTAATTGTAATAGATGTTTGTCTGTAAAATCAAAAAACATGGATAGAAGCAAAGATGAAAATGCAATTCTTATCTAAATTAAAGAAGTTTAAATCAAAAACTTTCCTATGTAAATGATTTTATAATTTTTTTAAATGTAAATATCACTTTAGAAAATGAAATGATTTACATGCAAAAGAGGAAAAATTAAAATAAAATGATTGTTTTTATATCTAAATTTAAAATGAATATGAAATTTTATTTAATTCATTTGCATAATAATCACTACAATTTAATTAATTATTTAAAAACTAAATAATATATTTTTTATAAATTTTAGAAATTAGAATTTAATTTAATTTTAGGATGAAATTTAAGTTTTCAAGATATTGTGGTGATTTCTTTGCAAACATATTAAAAAGATTTAAATCAAACACTTCCTTATGTAAATTTTTTTATTATTTTTTTAAATGCATTTTTTAAGTATAATTTTATTTTATAATTATACTAAAAGACAAAAAGAATAGAAAATTTGATTTTATAGATACATTTTAGTTCATAATTTATTCTAAAATTATAATTAGTAATTGTTGAATTATTTTTAAATGAATATTAATTTTATTTTATTTTTTTATATTTAAGCCGAGAAAGATTGTAATGGACAAGATATGAATGAGTCAATGCTTTTTAGTTTTAAAGCAAATTTTATTATTTAAGATATTCATAGCTTTCCCTGATGATTCCTTCATGGTATTTTTTACATCCCTTTCATTCAGATTTAGATTATGATTACCCTTCCAACTTTAAAAATTTTTTATTGCATATAGTAGCCTATTGGTGGAAGATGGTTGGTGTTAATCATACTATTGGTTCAGTTAGTTATCCCTATTTTATTAATTATACTTTTTTAATTTGTGCAGCAACTATTCTACGAATTTTTTTCTTGAAGGGAACAAATCTATGCATTTCTTCACTCATTTTTCCCTTGGAATGATATACAATCAACCCGAGTACTACTTTTGTATCGATATAATCTTTAGATGATTATTTACAAGCCCTGAAAATTCAAAATTTTTGTTAAGCGAGTTTTCTTCATGCACAAGTTTTTCAATATTTTATACTAATTTTTAATTACAGTTTTGAAGTTTATGGCTTGATATGATCTAAAGCATGAAGTGTCTGTGAAGGCCTGAAATGCAATGCTCCACGAACATTGTTCAAATGTTTTGCAAAAAAATGGGATTTTAGTAGGAAGCTTTAAATAATTCTTTAGCATCTAATGCCTCGGCTTTTTTGTTTGTAAATAGGTTTGGCAAGATGGATGCATCCTTAGCTATAGAATTACCTTTATCTCTACATGTTTGCATTCATTCATTCCCTTTTTGAGGACTTAGCTCTCATTTCTTTGAATGGATAGGGTTTCTTTTTGTAAAGGAAGTGTTTGACGGTTTTTTTATTAAATTGTTCTTTTGATGCATCTGTTGTTCATTCTAGAATAAGTTTGACTTATCATGTATTTAAGTTGATTATGTACTGGCTATGGATGAGATGTGTGACAATAAACCAATCAAATATTTTTTTATGACTATAGTAGTATTAAATAGTCTTAATCCATTTAGCAGTTTGCACTAAATTATCGCTAAATATGAGTGGCAATAGAGATAAATTTGAAGCGGTACACACCTTATACTAATTGAATTCAATTATTTGATTCATTGTGTGTGGGATATTATATATAATATAGTTACCATTTTGAGGAATTAAATAAAGGTAGGGCTATATCATATGTCAATATAGTTATCACAAGATGTGGAATACGGATAGGTCCTTGCCCTATACTGGAGTTTTCCATAGTGATCATAGATATTGCAAAGACATTAGGTTATAACTTGTTTTTGTCTAATGATGTTCACACAAAGACATTTTCAAGTGGTTCCAGAAAGCTTGAGCTGTGATTTTCTTCCATGCTGCTCATTGCAAGAAGATTACCAATAACCACCCCCCTAAAAAAAAGTGTGGCATTTGTCCAATGTTGGCAACAACACTTTCTAAAGAAAATCCAAAAAAGGTGTATGTGCAACTTCAAAACACAGAAAGAGAGGCAAATAAAAGAAATGGGAAGAGTTTTTTAAGAGAACATTAGAACTATTCCTTTGTTCCATTTCATCTTTGCTTGGTTTTGATTAATTTTTGCCTACAACTAATACCTGCAACAAAAAATTCCTATTAGAATATGAATTTCTTTCTAAAATCATTGAATCTATTCTTTTTCTTTGGAAAAAGCTACAAGCTTGACTTTCATGAACCTCTCTTTTGGTCTTGTTTCAACATTACTTTATAATCAACTATCAAATAAATCATATATACTAAATGAAAAAAGAATATGTAACAAGTATATGATGGTCTAGAAAAAGCTTTGTTTTTATTGCAATTTTTGTTCTCTGCCTTTACAAACATGTTTTCAGGATATTATGAGCAATTTACTAGTTTGGGTTCAGAAGGTTAGAGGTTCTTTTTTTCTTTTTCTTGAGTTTGGTACATTTAGATTTCCTTGTTTTAGTTTATGTTTTTAGTTTTAGCTTTTAAAGCATTCTAATGCTCCAATTTGTATATTGCGATAGTTTCGAGCATATTGCAATAGTTTCCTTAATTTAGCTTTGTTTTAAAGCTTTGTTTACCTTGCATTAGAAAAACATGCTTTGTTTTTTAATTTTTTTTTGGATTGCAACTTTGACATGTGCTGATTTGAAACTCTTTATATAGAGTCATACTGTAGCTGATTATACACAGTTTTGAATATATAGAAATTTATTGTCAATGTTGTAGTTTTCAGTTTTAGCAGTTGAATCGTATTGCAGTGTTAATATTTTTCATTTTGTTGTTCATTTTTCCAATCTCTATTAAAATAAAAAGAATGTGTGATTTCTTCAAAAAATATTCTGGATTCTTCGTCACCGAGGCATTCTTCAATCAACTTCATCCTTGATTTAGAAGACATAGATAAGGTAATTTGTTGGGTGCTAAAGACTTTGCAAGGCTTTGCATTGGAAACATTGGGAGGCTACAAAATAATGGATTCCATATAGAACTATTCATGTTTAGTTGGAAAGAGTTGTAAGTAAATCTAATTATTGTACATCTCATTCTTTTTTTAATTTTAAACAAAAAATACAATATTGAATGAATGTTTGTTGTACAGGTGATGCCAGTAATACTGCTAATACATATGAAAGTCATAATGATGTTGTAGACAACATTGGATTTTATTTTTCTCTATTACATGCTCTTTAGAATATCGGTAACTTGCAATTTGATGAGATGCTTAGACAAGGTTTACTGGATTATTTTCTCTTTGATGTGCGATGCCAAGCAAGGAGAGTTTGTGATAAGCTTGACCAATCCTATGATACAGATGATGAGGATGGAGTAGAATGTTGACACAAACGTCCTCGTCTCACTGCACAATTAGAAGCCTATGATGCAAATGATGAGATGGAATTAGAACGTCGACATAAACATCCTCGTCTCACTGCATGAGCATACATAACTCATCTAAAAACCTCTTTTCATCTTAAAGAAGATGTGCATGTCAAGAAGGATAACTCTTGGTGTATTTTATATATATTAATAATTAATATATGTATGCTAGTTAATAATTTTTTAGTAGTTACTCCCATATGTTTCTATTTATTTTATTTTGTTTTTTGAATTATTTTTTTCAAAAAAATCTTTTATTTTTATGTTTTCAAAAATATAAAACTCAAAACATTAATCTTGTTGATACTTAATTTAAAGGGGAGTTGTTATGTACATGGGTTTTGCACATCCCCTAATACAATGTATAATGCCTCTTGACATAATAAAGAAAATCCTTGTGAATGGTGTAGGGAAATATCAAATAATATTGGTGTACTAAATATTTAATGATTTTTATTTTTATTAATTTATTTTTTAAAAGGTCAATAATGATTGTGTGTCATTTTTTATTGAAGGTAATTAGGTGTCTCTTTCTCAACAATCTTTGGTTGAAGGAAATTAGTTTCCACCTTTATCTCTACTTGTTAACTCTTCTCTTTATTGAAATTAACTCATCCATCCCAAAGGATGTAAATAATTACATTTTATTCAATTAACAATAAGTATCTCAATTTTCTATTCATTTGGGTTTTCAATTTCAACTTAAAAATTCTACAATCTAATTGTCAAAATTCTTGAGTAGAGATTTAAAAGCAATTTAAATATAATCCTACACATAATCTAAGAATTGAAATCTCTATCTCATGTAGATATAATCTCTAAATTGAAGTCAAATTTGCTTATATAATCTGCACATGATTCTTCTTCATTTTGACAATGACAATTTTCCCTTAGTATAACTTAGATCATGGTGATAGAAATATATTTCAAGTTTCTTTTCTCTAGTAGTGTGATAGATTCATAGGTCAATGCAGGGTCATGATGGGCCAAACTATGTATCTAAGTGGCAATGAAAATATACAAAAATAGACTTAAGTAGTTTCACATAAAAATTTGAATAGGTTATTAACATAATAAAAAATATGTAGGAATAGATGTTACACCCTTAATATTAGAGTACATCGGGTTATGAATAGTCAGCTTGTGGCTATCTTAACCCTTAACTTTAAAATCATATTATCATTATTATATTGTTATTTAGTTAATTAGGCCAACCTAGGGATTATATAGGGTTATCTATGTCTGAGTGATATCCTAGGCATAAATAAGGTATATATAGGAGGTAGTGAGTCTTATTTCATAATCATTGTGTGTATGAAAATATGTCTGTCATAATGAATTCAAAACACATTAAATAAAACTTTATATCAAAGAAGCTTAAAGAAAAATAAACAAACTCTTTAGTGCAGCTTCTTCAAGTCATTTTATTGCTCCCTATCTCCAGTGTTTTGTTGGTTCAAGTTGCTCTCGGTTTTAGTATGCCAAGCTCAATGAAATGGACTACTAGAGAATGAGATTTAAACTAAAATGCATACTATACTAAGATGCAAGATTATGCTATGCTATGATAAGATTATTACCAAGATATGATTATTGATAGAATGCTAAAGATGCAAGTACGTAGGTATAATTGCGTGTGTCTGTGTGTCTAACCAATGCTTGGATTCGCACGTGTATTTATAGAGTTTTTCAAGGATTTTGATTGGCTGAGTTGATCAATGGTTGCAATAATTCTTGACAAATCAAATGGGCAAAGATGGATGAAACTGGAGAGAAAAATAGAAGAAAACGAATAAAGTAGGATTTTTCCATTTTCATGGAAGAGATAAGATGAGATGATAAAAAATCATCTTTTTTTAGAAGATAATGGAAAGATATTTGAGAAGATAAATAATGAATTATCAAATTCAATTATTTATTTATGGGCGCATGTAGATTTTTCTTAATTAAATAAATATTTAATTACTGATTTTGAGGAAATGAGAAGATTTCATAATTAAATGAAATATTTAATTATGATTTGAAGAAAGCAAAAGATCTTCAATTAAATAAAATATTTAATTAAATTTGAAGAAATGACATCTATATGAAATTAATTAAATAAAATATTTAATTAATTAGAAGAAAGTTTTAAATAGGAGAAAAGAAATATTTAAATTTAATTAAAACAAAAGATTTAATTAAATTCAAAAGATGATAATTAATTTAAATAAATAAAATGTATTTATTTAATTAATCAAGTAGACATGTGAAATAATTAAATAAAATAAATTTATTCAATTATGGTGGGAGAATAAAATGAATGAACAATATAATTAAATTAATTAAATTTAATTACATGTAGAAGACTTTAGAGAAATTAATTAAATAATAAATATTTAATTAAATGCCAGGATTAATTAGAGATGACCAATTTAAGACAACTTTAGCTTGTGCCCTTGTTGTTGCGTTGACTTCTCTATATTCCACCTTCTCATTGACTTTAATAACATTGACCCGTTCGTCGTCAGTGTAGATATGATTGATTATCGGATTATCAATATGATTCACACTTTTTCCAGAAGACTCACCTTTTTGATAGTTGGGCAAAGGGTTGTGAAAAGCTTGGTGGTCTTCATTTGATTATTGATGTCCTATTGTGATGGTGCCATTTTTTATTAAGTCTTGAATGGTATTCTTCAAGGCTTGACAGTTATTTGTGCGATGACCTTTGCATCGATGATAGTCACAATAGTATGCCTCATTCCATGATGGAGGCTTCACACTAGGTTCATAGTTTCGTTGAGGTGGCAAGGTAATGAAATTTTTAACCATCAATTCTTTGAATGCAAATTCCAAAGATTGACCCAGTGGAGTGTAGGTTCTTCTACTAGAGAAGAATGAAAATCGTTGTAGATTTGTGTTCGAGGTATTCCCTAAGGAGTTGTTATTGTTAGTGGTTCTCCAGTAACCTTGATTGTTGGTAGTTCCTTGATTGGGAGTAGAATGTTGATTTACAGTGTTCCTCGGAGGAGGAGTATTATTTCCTTGATTTGTAACCGAGTTGACATTGTTATAGTTGTTGTTGCGAGGAGCACTTGGAGTACTAAGAAAAAATGGCTTAGTCAAGACATGATTCGCATCAACAACACCATCATTCACCACATTCTTGTTGCGAGTCCAAAATTTAGACTTGTCCTAATTGTTGTGATGATTGGATGAGCTAGGATTGTCCTTGTCAAGTTTTATTATTCCTCTTTTGACCAAAGCACTTTCAATGGTTATAGCATCTTCAATCAATTTTTCAAAAGAGGGAGGACAATGTAAATTCAAACAATAGCTCATTTATGAATTCAATCCGTTAATGAAGGTGACCATCTTTTCCTTTTTAGGAACAGGACATGGATATCTAGCGAACATTCTTCTCCATCTCTGAAGAAAAGTAATAAAAGGTTCACCAGGTTTTTGCACAACTTTGCAAAGATCTATTATAGTGATTTGGTGTTGGATGTTGTAGGAATATTGTAATATAAACAGATTGATTAATTCCTCAAATGTCTTGACTGGAGGTGTGATTTTTGATAGCCATTCCATAGATTGAGCTCCAAGACTCCTAGGAAACAAACACATCAAGTAAGTGTCCTCATGAGAGAACTCTAAAGTCATGTTTCGGAAGTCTCTAACATGATCAATTGGATTTGATTTCCCATTATAACGATCAAATTTTGGAATTTCACAATGTTTGTGAAATGGAATCATGTTGACACTTCGATCGAAGGGATAAGGACAAATGTCCTCAAGAGTATATTTCTTTGTTGTGGTTCCCCCTTGTAACTCTTTAATTTGTCCTTGAAGTGCTTTAATTTTTTGATTCAAAGCACTAAGATCGGATAGGGGTGTTTCTTTAGGTTTGCTCTTCAAATTCTCGATATCAAAGTCATGAGGCAATTTAGCTCCTTGGTCAGCTAGATAGAGGAAATATTTTTCTTTATCGCGTTGCAAGATCTTTTCTATGGCTTTGTAAAATTTGGGATCTTGCTCAACCTCTCTAAGACATTCTTCATCTCATTCATCATCACTATCTATATGGGTTTTTCTCATGTCTCTGTATTTGTGGAATGGATTTTCTTCTCTGTTATCCATGTCGTTGTTGAAAAGTGGATTACAACTTATACTGTAAAGAGGATTACTGCTTTCACCTTCTTGTTGAGTGTTTTGGGTATGACCTTCTTGTTGGCTTTCATCCTTCAATTTATTGTATTGAGATCTTGTAAAGATAGGTGTATGATTTTGAAGAGTTCTTCTAAACTTAGATCACAGTTCTGATAAGTGCGATAATGATGATATCTTGATCTGATAAGATGGGAATCCTATGATATGATCAAAGATGTTCCTAATTTTTTATTGTGGCTTCCAATGATGAAGGATGTCAGAATCTTGTTGGGGAAGTTGAATCAATAATCAGAAATTTGTTTGAAAGGTGCACTCTTGAAGATTTGATCTTTGTTTTCGAAGAAAGGTTTTAAGATTACTGAAGGATTTGACTGGGATGTGATGGATATTTAATATAAGGTTGTGGTATATTATCAAACTCCAGAGGTTGATTAAGATTATGTCATTGAGATAGAGCTAATCTCGATAATAAGCTCGAAATCCAAAGGCTCTACAACGTACTCGTTAGTGAATCCCCTAACAAAGTCTTGGTATCTATGAAGAAATCTACGGTAATGAAGCAAGACGTGTTGACTTTTGTACAAAAATTTTCTTCTTTGCAATGTTTTCTTGTACCCTAAATGTTTCTTGGTTTTCTTGATCCTATTGGAAACTGATTTCTTGAAAATTTTGTTGATTTCCACTTTCTAAGCATGGGAGGAATATCATAATGTTACTAGACCAAAGATGCAAACAGTTTTTGAATGATTTTAGTTGTTGTTTTTCATGTTCATTTCGGATGGTCTTTATCTGAATTAATGTGAGTGAAAACATAGCAAACACTCTGAATTAAATGGAATGTAACCAAACATAGATAAATCAAGCACATCTTATGGTAAAGCCAGGACAATATCTGCTAGATTCCACGCAGGTTTCCCCAGCCGCATATCGGTAGCATGTGAATTCAGAAGCTTGGCTGCACAGGCTCCCCCTTATAATGCACTCTCTTCTCAAGCCAACCAAGCTTCCAATCCCCATGAAACTCCCATGGCAGATTGATCACCTCTACTACAGACTGCGAAGGTTTGGATGCCTTCACACTGATCAGTGTTGCGCTAGCAAATAGAAGGTTTTTGTTTTACTAAACAATGGTGTTTAATTTGGGACCCCCGTTCGAGTGGCCATACATGGGGCACAAGATTAAGCTCCGTTTAGGAGGCACTCCATCCTGAAGAGGTTAAACTCAATAGAGTTTTGGGGAGTACAACTTGGTCCTTATGACACATACGCACTTGTAATCTTAGGTTTTCCCTTAAGATTTACATTTGTATACCGGTCGAGGGTAGCTTGGCTTTAGCTCCATTTCTGGTTTGAGTCCTGTTGGGGTGATGAAATCCCCAGGCAGGCCCAATTTCTAGAGGAAATAATTATTTCTCTTACACCCAGGATCGCATCACTGCGCAAGGGGAGGGATACTTCGATTATTGCATCAAGGTTACACAGGGATAAAGTGGGTATAACTTTCTGATCACCTAGTTTGCACAGGGTGAGAGCATAGTCACCTACCACTTTCAAGCACAATCAAGTAGAGTAAACATATTCATTTTAATGCACCAAATCACAATGATTTAAGCTAAGTGAAGATATTGCTTCACAACTAACATGGGGTTCATTTTAACTGCATGATCAAAGTGTGGTGACTATCCTAGATTGATTCATTTTAAACTAGAAAAGATCATGTCTGCGGAATGCGTCAGACTCAGAATCTTATTTTTGTGTTACAACCCAGATGCATAGAAACAAATAGTATATGCGCAGAAACAGATTCCAGATGCACATGAATAGACCATAAATGCGCTATAGAAAATTATAAATGCGCTAAAACAGTCCTTAAATGTGCTACTTTAATTAAACGCAAATTTAAATTTGTAAATGATAGTAGTTAATGCTTTGAAATCTACCTTAAATGCGCTAATTTAACTCTTAAATGTGCTACTTTAATTCTTAAATGCACTACTTTAATTAAATGCATATTTAACTCTAAATGTAAGGAGACTATATGCATTATTTTATCTCTCAGATGCATTAAATTAACTTTCAGAAGCACTGAAACAGTCCCCAGATGCACTGAAATACCTGCAAAATAGAAGCATTAAATTCCCACATGCACTGCAGAAAGTATCAAATGCGCTAAAATGCTGAATTTTTTTGAAAGCCAAACTCCAAAATGCAGAAACTTGTCATAATGCTCTTCAAGAAAAAGTCAAAATCGGGGTATAGGCCCCATGGTGGGTGCCATTTTATGTGTGTATGAAAATATGTCTGTCGTAATGAATTCAAAACACATTAAATAAAACTTTATATCAAAGAAGCTTAAAGAAAAATTTAAAAAACTCTTTAGTGCAACTTCTTCAAAGTCATTTTATTGCTCTCTATCTCCAAGGTTTTGTTGGTTCATGTTGCTCTCAGATTTAGTATGCCAAGCTCAACGAAATGGACTACTAGAGAATGAGATTTAAACTAAAATGCATACTATACTAAGATGTAAGATTATGCTATGCTATGATAAGGTTATTGCCAAGATATGATTATTGATAGAATGCTAAAGATGCAACTACGTAGGTGTAATTGTGTGTGCCTGTGTGTCTAACCAATGCTTGGATTTTCACATGTATTTATAGAGTTTTTGGAGGATTTTGATTGGCTAAGTTGATCAATGGTTGTGATAATTCCTGATAGATCGAATGGGTGAAGATGGATGAAACTGGAGAGAAAAATAGAAGAAAATGAATAAAGCAGGATTTTTCCATTTTCATGGAAGAAATAAGATGAGATGATAAAAAATCATCTTTTTTTAGAAGATAATGGAAAGATATTTGAGAAGATAAATAATGAATTATCAAATTCAATTATTTATTTATGGGCACATGTAGATTTTTCTTAATTAAATAAATATTTAATTAAGATTTTGATGAAATGAGAAGATTTCATAATTAACTGAAATATTTAATTATGATTTGAAGAAAGTGGAAGATTTTTAATTAAATAAAATATTTAATTAAATTTGAAGAAATGATATCTATATGAAATTAATTAAATAAAATATTTAATTAATTAGAAGAAAGTTTTAAATAGAAGAAAAGAAATATTTAAATTTAATTAAAAATATATATTTAATTAAATTCAAAAGATGATAATTACTTTAAATAAATAAAATGTATTTATTTAATTAATCAAGTAGACATGTGAAATAATTAAATAAAATAAATTTATTTAATTATGGTGGGAGAATAAAATGAATGAACAATATAATTTAATTAATTAAATTTAATTACATGTAGAAGACTTTAGATAAATTAATTAAATAATAAATATTTAATTAAATGCCAAGATTAATTAGACATGACCAATTTTATGCACATACAATCATATTGTAAATTGTGTTCTCATTGGAAATATTTGAAGGTTTTCCCCCTCAAAGTGGCTTTTTATTCTCAATCAATAACAAGTATTTGTAGCATAATTCTTATCATATTCTTCTAATGTGCAATTTACTTCATTACAAGTGGTATCAAAGCATGCTCTTGGCATCATAGAGGCAAGGTGCTTTATTAATATTAGAGGTCATTTTGGGAAAAACATCTCTTACATTTTGTTAATTTTTTCTCTAATTTTTAAAGTATTTTTAAAGAACATATTCAAGAATCTCTAGTCTCGATTTCAAAGGAATTGGAACAAAATTGAGTGACTTATTGTAGAATTAGGGTTTTTTCCCAATTTATTTGGAAAGTGTATATCTCTCAAATAAAAAAAATTTGTTCCTTATTTTTAATGGGTTCTTGAATAAGTAATAGAGGAGACTACAATCCAAATTTTAGATAATTTGAAGTAAAAAGAAATGATTTATTAAAAAAATAGGGTTTCCAAAAAAATCGCTCTCAAGGTTGCATAACACCAATTTTTGGGAGACTTTTCAGAAAAAAAATACAACCTATGCCCTAATAAGTTATAGTAAAACTTTCAAATTATTTTGAATTTATTTATGTGATTCATTTAAAAAATATTTTCTGCCATCATGACGGGTCCTGCAACAAGAGGCAAAAAGAATGCTACCACATTAAGGAAATCTTTAGATAAGGATGAGGTAGAAATTGAGGATATTAACCATAATTATGAGATAAGAAAGGTCAATGGTGAAATTTAATCAATTAGGAATGACATAAATAAACTTCTAAGAAGTTGGACATAATTATTCAAGGTATGAATTATAAGGGAAAAGATTCACCTAGTAAGGTGGAAGATGATTCTTTTTGTTAACATGAATTCTTTGGTATTGACTCAGATTTTAAGAAGGATCTTTCCTTTTTAATAATCCTATGCCTAGGAATTTCATACCCAAGTTAGATATGAGAAAGTTTGATGGCAAGGATCCAACCAATTGGCTCTGACGAAGGGAGTAGTTATTTGATATTCATCATATTCCTAGTAAATAAAGCATGGCTATGGCATCATTCTACCTGTAGAAAGATCAATTTATTTGGTATCATTGGTTACATGATGCAAAGAGAAAGAAGAGTTGTGTGGTCACATGGTCAAATTTTCAAGAGGAACTTGCTACCCATTATGGAGATAACTTTGTGAATAACTATCTCTACCAACTCACTAAATTAAAGCTAACATGTATGGTCAATGATTATATTCAATGATTTCAAACCCTTTGTCTAAGAGTGGAGAATGTGAAAGAAGAAAATTTGAAAGAACTATTTCTAGGTGGTTTAAAGGATTGCATAAAATATGAGGTACGGTTGGTCCAACCACAATCCCTATCGCAAGAAGTATTAATGGAAAGACAAGTTGAGAATTTTTTGGCTAGTAGGTGACAAGGGATTATAAATGTAAGAAAAATGAGATCTCCTACACAGTCATTACCTCAACCTACTAGCTTGACTCCACAATAAATTGATGAGAAGAGAGAAAAAGGGTTATATTATAATTGTGACATTAAATATAATTGAGGACATAAATACAATGAAGAGAAATTATTATATATTGAAGTTATGAGTGAGGAAGAAGAGGAGGAACCAATATTAGAGGGTGATAGGGAGTCAGGTTAAGAATCACATGATCCCCAACCTATCATTTTTTGTCATGCACTCTCTAGTTTTAGTGCTCCATAAACTCTCAAGATAGTGGGTATATTAAAGAAGTATAAAGTAATAGTGTTGATCAACTCAGGTAGTACTCATAATTCCATCACCAAAAAGTTGGCTACTCATCTAAATTGTTTTATATATCCAGCTCCAAAGTTTTAGGTCTTTATTGTAGATGGTGGTATTGTTAGTTGTTCAAGAAAGTGTCATTGCATTAAACTATCCATGGGAGATAATAACCTTGATAGCCCAATGTATGTTATCTCCATGGGTGCAATAGATATTTTTTGGGGAGTACAATGGATTAACTTTGGGAATAATTGAGATGAACTTCTAAGAACTATTCATGATATTTCAATCAAAAGGAAAGAAAATAGAGCTAAGAGTGTTGAAGGAAAAAGTCCCCACAAATGGTAAGCTCTCATCAAATGCATAATATTTTTAAGAAAGTATTTTATGGATTTGTGGCCCAATTATGTTCATTAGAAGTCACAATCTAATGTTCCTACCCATCCAAATTTACAAGCGATAATTGATTGTCACTCAAAGGATTTTTAGAGATATGCCTAAAGTACTTCCTCCTAAGATAGATCATGATCATGCCATACAAAAATTTCTAGGGAGCTAGCCACCCAATATTAGGCATTACAAGTACTCACATATACACAAAAGTGAGATAAAAAAGATTGTCAATGTGATGCTAGAGGTAGGAATTATTAGGCATAGCCAAAGTGCTTACTCCTTGCCTGTGGTGATGGTGCATAAGAAGGATGAAACTTGGCACATGCACCTAGACTATAGAGTTCTCAACATGTACACCATCAAAGATAAGTTTCTTGTTCTAGTCATTGATGATTTGTTAGATGAATTTAATGGAGCTATTTATTTTATAAAGTTAGATCATAGATCAGGCTATCACCAAATTTGAATTAAGGAAGAAAATATTTGTAAGACAACATTTAGGACTCATAAGGTTCATTATGAGTGTTTGGTTATGCCATTTTTTCTTACCAATGGGTATGTGTGGGATCATGATGGGCCAAAAAGTGGCAATATGATGGGTATGTGGCTAATGACTTTTTTTTACCAAAAATTGATGAAATGAAGAGGGTTTTTAAAGGAAATTCTCATATTTCCACCAATATAAACTATGTTTTACTTTAAATTTAATAAGTAATTATTATTCATTTTCTATTCAAATTACGACTAAAGTCCTAATTGATAGGATGATTCAAAAACATCTATAGCTTTCACACGGTATCACATTTTTTTAATCCAAAACATATGTCACATTCTATGCTTTGCATACTATAGGATTAAAAAAATAAAATTGAATTTCATGAAGTTTTGACCAAGTTAAGGTGGTCAAACATATGAGTTTTTTATATTTTTAAAAAAGTCGTAATAAAAAAATCATAATTAATTATTTACTTAGAAAAAATTACACAAAAATATGCATCATATCGGGCATGAGTACTCTACTTATATCTAAAATCTTATAAAAATATTATAATTTTATTGTGGTTAGGGTGGTCGACAAACACCTACTTTGTTTTTTCCAAATTTAAGTACCACTGCATTGAAATTTCAAATTTTTGCCAAATATTTTTTTCTTTTTTTTAAACAAACCTAGTAGTTTAGAAACTACATTCAATTTTCTATAGATTTTATTCCTACATATTTTTGAAATAATATAAATAACTTATTTGAATTTTTACATCAAGTTTCCTAACTCTGATTTTTCTGAATTTTTTGCCACTTAGGGGTCTATTTTTTCCATGATGATCCTACACACACCCCAATGCACCATCTATATTTCAAAATTTGATGAATTCCATCTTTAGGAAATTTTTGAGGAAGTTTGTATTAGTGTTCTTTGATGATATATTTATTGATTTATAGAAAGACATGGGAAGAACAATTATAGTATGTAGATCAAGCATTAAAAGTTATTGAAGATCATCAACAAGAAGTACTTTTAGGACTTAAAGAGAATTTAGCCATGGCACAAAATCGAATGAAGCAGCACGAAGATTAACACCGTAGTGAAAGAATTCTTGAAGTTGGGGATTGGGTTTTCTTGAGATTTCAACCTTACAAAAAAAATTCACTGAAGCAATAGTCAAAGAATATAAAATTGTCTCCAAAATATTTGGCTCATATCAAATCATGCACATGATAGGTAGTGTTGTCTACAGGATTGAATTATCGTCAAAAACAAAGATACATCTAGTTTTTCATGTTTCTTGTTTGAATAAGGTAATTGGGAATAATATCCCTACTGAAATAATATTACTCGAGCTTGGTGAAGAAGGAAGAATCATATTAGAACTAGAGTTTATTCTTCAAAAACACACAAGGAATCTAAGGACTAGAACACTCACTTAGTATCTCATCCAATGGAAGAATTACCAATTGAATATGCCACATGGGAGGATGAGGAGTTCATTTAGAAGCATCCAAACTTGCTTATCATTAAGGAAAATGCTTATCTAAAGAGGGGGCATGTTACACACTTAATATTAAAGTACATCAAGTTATGAATAGTCAGTTTGTGGCTACCTTAACTCTTAATTAAGTCATATTACTATTATCATATTGTTATTTAGTTAATTAGAATAGCCTAGGGTTTACATAGGGAACTTATCTAAGTTGGCCTTAGTGATATCCTAAGCATAAATAAGGTATATATAGGAGGTAGTGAGTCTTCTTTCATATTCATATTACAAATTGTGTTCTCATTGGATATATTTGGAGGTTTTCCCCCTCGAAGTGTCTTATTATTCTTAGTTATTATCAAGTATTTGTAGCATATTTCCTGTCATATTATTTTATTGTGCAAGTTATTTCATTAAAATAGAATTTGTAGAAAATTGAATGAAGTTTGTAGGATACTAGGATTTTTTTGGTAAAAAGTAAATCTATTTGGATAACATTTAAAATTTCAATGCAATAGTACTTTAATTTTAGAAAAAAATAAAAAAAGCATGTATTCATCTGGCCAACCTAAGTATGAGAAAAAAATAAATCTTTTAATATAAGTAGACGACACATGCCCTTGAATGTGACACATATTTTTTTGTAACTTTTTTGCAAGTAGGATTTTTTTTTAAAACTAAAAATTATTTGTCTGACCATCCTAACTTGGTCAAAAAGTTATATTTTTTTTTCAACCTATAATTTATGAAGCATAGAGTTTGATATCTTTTGGATTTGAAAAATGTGTAACCATTTAAAAGTTATAGATGTTTTTCAATCAAACTATCAATCAGAACTTTATGTAATGTCTAGGCTAACATAAAATTTTAACATAAAGACTAATATGCAAATTGAAATCAATGAAAAAATATATATGAACACATAGATTACTTGGATATATTGATAGACTTCTGAATTTTATCCATATATATGATATATCAATTACAATTTACTAAGACTGGTTCAGAATGATGTACAATGCTACCATAGATACCCAATTTAATATTACTAACTTCTTGATAGATTTCCTTGAAGCCCAAATCCAATCCTTGCATGAGAATTCCCCCAAGGACCAAAGTGATCGTTAGTTTTTCATCCAATGACCACAAACTCCTATGGGTTTTCATCCACAAAAGGGTTTAGAACACAAGTGTCCCAAAATATAGAAAAATGATATAATAATTTGATGCCTATTACAAGAATTGGCTCCCTATATTTATGTGCTAACAATTTCTCTTGAGGAATAGGTCAGCCTTGAGCCAAAATGGTGCCAAGCCCAGAATTTGAATTTTTACACGCTACACTAGGTCACCCTCAAAGCCAAGGTAGACTCTTTTGGAATTCATATGTCACCATGTGGACTTATCCATACATTTTCCAATCTCCTTTCATCTTACTGGAATTTTGCAATTGATGTTGCATGATTTGGAGGTGTCTTATTTTTTATGCTTAATGAAGTAGGTGCCAGTTGCCCAACATAGTCATCTTCTAATAGAAAAATTTCCAGTACTAGATCCCTTTCCCTTGAGATTTGGATATGAGGTGTAGTTGTCATCACAGATTTTATGCTTCAAACTTTGAGTTAGAATTCCCTCCTACCAAGGAATGTAGAAGAATTCACGAAAGTGATTATGCTCCACTACAATGATCTTGGACTGGCAATCTTCTAATGGTGATATTTTTCTGGTATATGATCCTTTTTCCATGGGCTATGGATATTATGTGTAGGTTTTATTAAATAGATGTTATATTCCAAACCAAAAGCTAGGAGGATATTTTGTGAGGAATTGTAGTAGGATTCACAGATTCTACCCTTCAGTTGATTTCTAAGAAAAAGGGACATGACAAATCCTCCCCTCTCAAGATTGCTTGTCCTCAATAAATGAAAATTGGGATGTTGAATCACTTCAAGTCCTTCCCAAGTGGCATCTTTGATTAGCAGATTCTTCTAGCAATCAAGATATTTTGTTATGCTACTATTTCTTAGATCCTTCACTTGAGTGTCGATCACAACTTTCAGAATGAGAGTGAGTTTTCCTTTATCATCTAGTGGTGATAACTAAGTCGTAAGAGATACAGTCAATCCAAAAACCTTCTTCAGACATGAAACATAGAAAACCTTGTGGATTTTGTTGTTTGTCAAGAGCTCCACCTCATAAGAAACTTCTCCAACCTTTCAGATTATCTTGTATGGCCGATAGAACATAGGATTGGGTTTCTCTACTCCACTTTTTTGATGGAATTTTGTCTATATTGTTGCAACCTTATAAATACCATATCATGTACTTCAAATGGCCTTTCTATGTGCCTCCTATCTACATACACCTTTCGTTGATTATAAGAATTTTTCAAGTGATCCTTAAGTGATTTCAAAATCTCTTGATTTTGTTTGACCAGATTGCTCACTATCGAAGCCCTATTGTCTCTGAGAACCAATTCCACAAAGTTCAAAGCATCATATCTATAGATTTATTTGAAAGGGGACATTCCAATTGACCTATGGTGAGTGGTGTTGTAGCAATACTCTCCCAAATAAATCCACTTGATCCATGTTGATTGTTGGCTAGTGATGTAGTTCCATAGATAACCTTCCACCCATTTTTTCATAATTTTAGCCTATCCATCAATCCGTGGACGGCAATTGGTGCTAGGGGTGAGCTTAGTTTTGGTTAAAAAAATAATTCTCTCCAAAAATTATTGAGGAATCGGATATGTCGATCACTCACAATGTTCTTCGATAGCCCATGCAACCAAAAAACTTCCTTGAAAAATAGTTCTACAAATTGTGGAGCTTTGTAGTCACTAGAGATGGCAAAGAAATGAGCATACTTAGTCAATTTATCCACTATAATATAAATGCAGTCTATTCCTTATGCCTTGGGTAATTCGGTGATGAAATCTTTTTTGATACTTTCCCATTTGTGTTGTAGAATGGGAAGACGCTACAGTAATCTAGCTGAAATTTATTGTTTCCCCTTATTACTCTAACATGTGACACATTCCCTAATGTGTGAAAGAACATCCTCCTTAAGGTCCTTCTAGGAAAATCTTTCTCTAACCTACCAATATTTTTTTTGGAATCCAAGGTGACCTACTATTTGCGCATTAATGTAAGCCTCCAATATCTTCTCTTTTACCTTGGATCTCAAAACTGAGAATATTTTTTTCTTGACTAGTATTAGGCCTTCCGCTACCTCATATTGGTCATGCCTCTCTGCACCTTCTAAGACCTTGGTGGCAAAGGGACCCTTTTCATATTCATTCATGTGGAATCCTTCCAATCAGTTGATGTGCTAGACACATGGCATAATGTAGGTCTCCTAAAGAGTGCATTTTCCACAACATTCTTCTTTCCCTTGATATATTCAATATCAAAATCATATACTTGTAGCTTACTCACCCATTTTTGTTGCATGTCATTCAATTTTTTTTGGTTCATGAAGAATTTTAGAGTGTTTTGATCTATCTTGACCACAAATCTTTTGTACACCAGGTATTGCTGACATGCATTATAACTAGCATTTCTTTATCATATATGGGATATCCCTTTTCATTTTCCCTCAATTCCTACTTTCAAATTATATGGGATGTCCCTTTTGAGAGAGAACAACGCTGATCCCTTCATTGAAAGCATCACATTCTACAACAAATGGAAAGGAGAAATGAGGAATTACAAGAACTGGACAAGAACTCATTACCTCTTTCAGTTTCTCAAAAGTTCTTTGTCCTTCCTCTATCCATTCAAAGGCTCCTGCTTTAGTCAGACTGGTGACCACTACTACAAACAAAGAAAATCCTCTAACAAACTTTTAGTAATAGCTACACAATCTACAGAAACCCCTTAGCTAAGACAAGTTTGTAGGAGGCGGCCAGTCTAGAATGGCTTGGATCTTCTATTGATCAACCTGAACTTGTTTACACTTATAATATGTCCCAAATACAATATATCTATTGACCCAAACTCACATTTGGACATCTTTGCAAAGAGAGACTATTGTTCTAGAATTCCCAAGACTATATCCAAATGATTTAAATGTTATTCCCATGTTTTTCTATAGATCAAAATATCATCAAAGAAAACCAACACAAACTTCCTCAAGTGTTTACCAAAAACATGATTCATGCATGATTGGAATTTTTTTGGAGCATTAGTGAGACCAAAGGACATAACCAAGAATTCAAAATGCCTGACATAGAAACTTGCAATCTTTTGTACATCTTATTCCCTCATGCAGATATAGTGGTATTTGGATCTCAAATCAATATTTGAGAAGTATATCGCACCATGTAGCTCTTCAATCATCTCAGATCTATCTACATATGGTATGCGGTACCGATTCTTAATGGTTTTCTTATTCAATTCCTAGTAGTCTATGCACATTCGTAAAGTGCCATCCTACTTCTTTACTTGCACCACAAAATATGCGAAAGTGATAGAGATTGGTCTGATTTAGCCCATATCCAATAGCTTATTTCTTTATTTCTCAATCTCCTCCTTATACATCCAGGGATGGTAGTATGGAGTGGTCATAACCAACTTTGATCCTAGTTCAAGTTCTATGATATGATGGAAACCTCTATCCAATAGCAATCTGGGAGGCATGTCACTGAAATCCAAACTATGCTTATCCAAAATATTTTGTATATCAATATGAACTTGACCATTCTTATCTTCAGAAGAGTCTTTTGAAATCACCAAACAACTAGAAATCCAAGCAACATGGTTCTTTCAAAAGATCCTCTCCATTCTCCTAGTTGATACTACTTGCAAACCTCCATTAACCATTCCCTTTAGAGCCACATCCTTCCCATTGGATTTGAACTTGAGTTCCATCATTTGGTAGTTTTTAGTATACTCTCCCAATGAATGTAGCCACTACACACCCAAAATTACATCAATTTCACCCAAAGCAATAACATAGAAGTTATCACAAACCTTATGATCTCCAAATGTTATGTCCAACTTTCATACTTTCTCCTTGCAGGGTAAGTTATACCCATCCACCATAGTGACAGTGAAGCCTTCAAAATTCTCCAAATCTAGCCTTACTCTCCTCACAAGTCCCTTATCAATAAAGTTGTGGGTAGCTCTAGACCATCAATCAAAAAAGTCAATATTTATCTAACAAGGACTCCTTAGAATTTGAAAGAGTGGTACCTATGTGCACCAAATAGTGATGCCAAAATACCACCATTGTCTTTCTCCTTATCTTCTTTCTCTAGAAGGGGTCTTCCAGATTATGAAATTCATTACTCTTTTTATTCTAACATGTCATAAATGACTTCTATATAGTGAACTTGCCCCTTTCCAAGACATCTGTGTCTTGGAACCCATGGCTCTCTATAGGAGAAATAAATTTTCTTCCTTTTGATCTCATTCTTGGTTTCATCATCAATCTTCTTAGGTGTGGCATGAGGAGTAAGTTTCTGAGCTGTCCAAGGTTTCTTTTGGAAATTTCTTTTTTGCTTATTCCATATTGCGGGTTTTGATTTTTGTTGGGGAACAAAATTCTCCAAATCAAAAGCTTTTTAGATAGTTTCCTAAAGTGTTGGGGGTGGAAATCCTTCACCAAGCCCCTGAGTTGTTTCACCAAGCCTTCAATGAATACGACTGAGTCTCTTCTCTACGATGTCAGTTACCATGGTTGATAGCCTATGGAACTTTGCAACATATTTGTAAGATATACTTGAAAACCCATTTGTTATTTTTTAATTAAGTACATTATTTTGAAAAAATTAAATGATTTAATATTGTTTAGAAAATAAATTATGTATGTGCTTTCTTATTTATATGTTTTTCTTTAAATTCTAATTTGGGCCAAAAAGGGACCTTATTTGCATATGAAAAGTCATGTTTAGTTTTGAAACGGTTAAGAATTAGAAGAAGTGGGGGAGGTGAAAATAGGGAAGGAAAAGAAGGGCACCCAAGGAAGGAGGAGGAGGAAGGTGTAAGGACAAAGGGAGAGCTACATAGTGGGAGGAAAAAAAAATGGCGACTCCAATCTTCAACCATATGCTACTACATGATCTAAAGATACATGTTCGGATCGGGTAGCTTAAAGATCATTTTGGTTCGCACGATTAGCAAAAATGGTTTTCTTTTCGCTTTGAAGGGAAGGAGGCGATGGCGGCATGAGGAAAACATAGCAGAGAACAACAATGTGAAGTATGTAATACATTCTTCCCATTTCTTTACCTATATAGATTGTCCTTCAGAGAATCAATATTGTTGCTCCTAGATTTCATTATTTTCTCTAAATTGCTCCTTGACCACATCTCTATCTCACTGTGCATCTACATATAGTCCATCGTGTGTATAGATTTGTAACATTGTATTTGATACTCCATTGATTTAAAATTTTATATAATATCCTTTGATAAAACCCTCCATAACTATGCATACTATCTTGTTTTTGGTGTAGCTATGGCTTAGGAAATAAATGCTCAATAGTTGATAATGTAAAGTTCCTTCCTTGCATAATTAACACATGACTTGCATTATTTTTTTTCCATAAGATGCTATAGCTAAGGCTTTCTGAATCGTGTGTATTCACCCTGGAATATGTCAGATCTTTACAAGATGCAAACCATAACTCTTCTATTCAATGTCTCTCCTGTCCCAAGCAATGTAATTTGATGTATGTAATTTGATGTTAATTACAAGACCTAATGTTGAACAGTGATGGTTACCTCATACCAAAGAAGTAGATTAGTATAGGAAAAACCCATAATCTTCCGCTATGAATAAAACTTTTCTCTGGTGCTATGAAGAAGGGGCTGAAGTTTCACGCTAGTTATATATATATTCTCTCTAATTAGAGAGAATATAGATATATGCATTAGGGATAACATTTCATCAGTTTGATATACACATTAATGTGTATATCAACCCGATGATATGTTATCCCTATATGATGTGTATATCAACCCGATGAAATGTTATCGCTAATGCATATATCTATCCTTGTCTAACATAATTTTTTGGTGAGGTTGCTAGTTGGTGCTTGGAAATAGTCAATATTCCTAAACCAATGTTACTTGCTTTGGATTTCGATATGGTGAACTATATTTTATACTATCACTATAGGATCCAGTATGTGAAAATTGCATTTTGATCAAGACTGATGCTCATTTTTAGCTTTTTCTCTTGATAAGGAATTTGGATATAGTTGATATAATTAACGCTCAGATTGACTTCATGATGTAAGATCAAAGAATAGAAAAAGAACATCTTTTTATTTTTCTCAGATTAGAGTCATTCAAGAACAACTATATATATATGTGATATATTTTATTTCCAAACAAAACAAATTTAGAGATCATTGCATCCTTTATATCTCTGTTACATCGTGCTTTAATTTCACAATGTAATATCTAGAACTATCACAAAAAATTGTTGATGCTCCCTAGTTATAAGAGAAGAAGTTGAGAGAATCTCGAGGATTAAGGTACTCAGTTGTTTTCTTCTACAAGGTACAACTTTTCTTAATTAAGACCTTAAGATAGTATATTTCAAACTTGATTAAATATGTTTTTATTAAAGTTATGAAGGTTGGAATGTTGTAGTTTGGGAAGTATATGCGTGTTTGTTTACTCTTTCAATCTCTCTGATAATTTGGATTGATGAAACTCCTGACTGTGGAATGTGCTTTATCCTTCCTACAGAATTTAATATATATTCAGTTTAGTATTTGTTATATTGTTAGTACTGAGTTGAGTTTCTATGGTTTAGCATATTGGAGATTCTAGGACAGAGAAGGAACTTTATCAAGGGATTGTGTTTGTAAACCATGTAATACTGATTGAAGCAACTAATTAGATTTTATTATTGATTTAATTGTGTTCATTGCTTAAGAAATGAGCTATTAAGTCCTCCTTGCATAGTAGTCTAAGTGAAGGATAGGTTGTTGATTTAGATCTTTTATTCCCTTTATATAATGAATGAATAAGTATTGAATGTTACAATTTATGTTTGAAAGAACTCTTATTGATGTAAATGTTTCTAATGAATGGGGTTTGATAAGTTTTATATGAAATAACTTAGCCCCACTTTAGATTTACAATTTATCAAGATGTTATAACATAACCTAGATGTTTTCTTTATGGTTATAGATGTTAGAATGCTAGAAGTTATAAGTTAGGTTTTCAATATTTGATTAGGGTTGACTCTGAATGGGTTTATTTATGATTCTCAATAGTGTACATAAGGAACTAGCATCCTAGATGGAGTTTATGTGTATTTATTTACATGCTTTGTTGAACTTCAAAATTTGTAATGATTGGGAACCTTGTTTATTTTGTTGATATCAAGGTAAATATTTAATATTTAAGTTATACTTATGTCTTGGTTAGATATGGAGATTGATATGATATTTGAGTTTAGGATATAGTGGAAAGTGAATGATTTAGTTAACTAGAGTGAAATTGTGAATCTCTACATTTGTGAATGTTATATCTTAAGATTGATTTGTGAGATAATCTATGAATATAATCAAAGAAGATATATAATTATTATATTGATTGTTCAGATTTGTATTCTGAAAAGATGTACTATCTATAGTAGTTTGTGATGATTCTAGTATTAGTATATTATGGGTTATGAGAAAAGTATTGTTGAGTGTTGTATATGGTGTTTCCTCATGAGCTCTTGAGGTTGTAAGTTCAAGTCTCGAACTACGAAGTCTCTGCGCTACGCGTACATAGGCAAGGCCATCATGGATGAGCCCCTGAGACATTAGGTCAGCCCCTAAGGGCCTTAGGCTGGTATATTTCTTTGAGTTATGTTTATTGATGAACTATGTGGAAACTAATGTTTGCATTTTAGTTGTGCAATTACAGGTTATCTATCTATGCAAGAAAATGAAGCTAAGAGAGCATCTATTCATTTGGTGAATGGAGGAAATTAGTGTCTAATGTGTATAATGTAAAGGAATTGTTGCATCTGATGATAAAATTTATGAATTACACATATAATGCCATAATTGTGTTTTATTAATTTAAGTTTATCAAACTTTTACTTGGGAATTTTCTCATATATTCTTTTTATCTTTTCTAACTAATTCATTAAATTATTGTTCCGCCAAACCTTCAATGAATAGGACTGAGTCTCTTCTCTAAGATGTTGGTTACCATGGTTGATAGCCTATGGAATTTTGCAACATATTCTTCCACACTCCCCCTTTTTTTGATGCAATCAAATTCTCTAAAATGCTCTTCTAGACCTCTCCTATCAAATCTCTCCACTAACCTGCTACAAAATTCATAATAAGATTTGATCGATTTATGGCCTTGAGTGATTAGACCATGGTACCACTAATAATGATCAATTCCTTTTGGAATCTTCTCCAAACATAGGTTTTAGTGCCAAGTATGTATCAATTTTATTCAACCATTCCCTAGTAGCGCTCTTCTCAAATCCATCAAAGGATGAAATAGATAGCTTCCCCAATGAGAGCTCTAGATATTTTTTCTTTGGTGGTGAATGGTAAGTTCCTTTATTATTCTTCTTTATTTCCATTAAATCTCTCAAAGATAAGATCTCCTTGATCTTAGGGTCCAAAGCCCTATACTCTTCATAAGCTCTTGAGATGTTATCTTGGAGGGTAGTTTCTTCCCCTAGAACTTCTATTCTCTGAATGAATTTAGGCTTGAGAGGCCTATTACTGGAGTCAATTCTAGAGCTTTGTGTAGCATCCATATTCTCCTTCCCCTTTCCACCACTAGTTTCACTGGTAGCACCCAACGCTCCATTAATACTATCATCCTCCTTCCTAGCATTATTCTACATCCACTGAAACATCTAGCCAAACATGTCGGCAAGGCAATTTTTCCCTTGTATCATTTTCTCAAATCTTGCTTTGACTTCTTTCACTTTATCATCCATGGTTTCTTCTTGACCTAGTTTTTTCAATTCTCTCCTCCAGAGCCTAATCTCCCATTCACTTGGCAACATTAATCATTAGAAAACCCTATAGGATGGAAAAATCATGCTCTGATACAAATGTAATTTCCCTAACATAAAATTTTAACATAAAACTAATTTGTAGATCGAATTCAATGAACAACATATAAACACATAGATTACTTTGATATATTGATAGACTTCTAAATTTCATCCACATATATGATATATATCAATTACAATTCACTAAGACTGATCTGGAATGATGTACAATGCTACCATAGATCAACAATAATATTAATAACTTCCTTATAGATTTCCTTGAAGCCCAAATGCAATCCCTGAGTGAGAATGCCCCCAAGAACCAAAGGGGTTTCATCCTCTTATCCTAGTGACCGTTGGTTTTTTTTTCCACAAAAGGGTTTCGAACACAAGTGTCCCAAAATGTCAAAATATAACATAATAATTTGATGCCTATTACAAGAATTGAATCCCTATATTTATATGCTAACAATTTCTCTCAAGGAACAGGTCGACCTTGAGCCAAAATGGTGCCAAGCCCAGAATTTGAATTTTTACACACTACAATAGGTCAACCTTAAAGCCAAGGTAGATTCTTTTGGAATTAGAGTGCCATCATCCAAACCTATCCATACTTTTTCCAAGTTGCCCCTTCCATCTTCCTGAAACTTGATAATTGATTCCACATGATCCAGAGTTGTCTTATCCATTATGTCTATTGAAGTAGGTGCCAATTTTTAAGCACAATCATCTTCTGATAGCAATATCTTTCTAGTACCAAAACCCTTTACCTTAAGATTTGGATATGAGGTGTCATCAAAGATGCTATGTTTGAAACAACAAGTTGGAATGTGCTCCTATAAAGGAATGCAAAGGAATTCCCAGAAGCGATTTTTCTCCGGTACAATGAGCCTAGACTTACACTAGTCTTCTGATGGCAATATCTTCTTGGTATATGATCCTTTTTCCATGGTCTATGGATATGATATGCAGGTGTTAATTTTTGATGTTATATTCCAAACCATAATCTAAGAGAATGTTCTATGAGGAAATGCAATAGGATTCTCAGATTCTTCCCTTCAATCAATTTCCCAAAACAAGGGACATGACACTTTACACATAGTGCATGTAGAAAATCAATAATTATCTATTAAATTCAAAATAAAGTGTATTTTATATTGGTAGAATGATATCAATTTATTCAATAAACCCTTTTCATTCCATCAAATTTTGATTAAAAAATGTTGCCAACACAAAGGGTGAAGTCTTGAAAAGAGGATGATACCTCTAAACATATTGGGATAGTTAACCTTTTAGGCTTGACACTCCCAACCCTAATTCCAAATCTCTCTAAAGGAAAATATGGAGGAAAACAAATATTTCAAAAAACTGGATATTTGTTTTTAAGAAATGGATATTTGTTACCTAAATGCCCTTTTATCAATTCATTTCTTCAAAATGGATTATCCATTTTGACCAAAAAAATGGATATCCGTTTTGACCAAAAAAATGGATATCCGTTTTGACCCAAAAAAATGGATATCCGTTTTGACCAAAAAAATGGATATCTGTTTTGACCAAAAAAATGGATATCCGTTTTGACCAAAAAAATGGATATCCGTTTTGACCAAAAAAATGGATATCTTATTTTGACCAAAAAAATGGATATCCGTTTTGACCAAAAAAATGGATATCCGTTTTGACCAAAAAAATGGATATTCGTTTTGACCAAAAAATGGATATCCGTTTTGACCAAAAAAATGGATATCCGTTTTGACCAAAAAAATGGATATCCGTTTTGACCAAAAAAATGGATATCCGTTTTGACCAAAAAAATGGATATCCGTTTTGACCAAAAAAATGGATATCTGTTTTGACCAAAAAAATGGATATCCGTTTTGACCAAAAAAATGGATATCCATTTTGACCAAAAAAATGTATATCCGTTTTGACCAAAAAAATGGATATCCGTTTTGACCAAAAAAATGGATATCCGTTTTCACCAAAAAAATGGATATCTGTTTTAACCAAAAAAATGGATATCCGTTTTGATAAGAAATTTATGGATATCGATTTTTACAAATAAAACTGATATTCATTTTGAAAAAATAAATATTCGTTATTTCAAAATGGATATCTATTACTTAAAATCCAAAAAAGCCTTCTTCAGTAAAATATGCATAACTTTTACATTTCTAATAGATCTTTTGATTTTTTATAGGTGTTGGAAAGGTGATTTAGAGCTCTATGCAATGGACTAGGTAGTGTTTCTATATTATACATAAAATATTAATTATAATTATTTTAACTTCATAGATTTCATTTTTTAAACATCAAATGCTCACAACTTTCACATACAAAGTCCCTTTTTTACGATTTTTTTAACAATCATCTCAAAGTACTTGAAACATTAGAGGAGTACTAAATAATAAAATATTTTGATTTTATCTAGTAAGGAGAGGAAAAAATTTTCATAAATTATTATATCTCTTTGTCCCTTTCTCTACCAAGTTGTCTATTTCACTCTCTCTCTCCCTCCCTCTCTTTTTCCCTCTTTAGACCTCTCTCTCACTCACTCTCCTTGATCTCTAGACCTGTATCTCTACATCTCCCTCCTTCCCTCCTTCCCTCTCTCTTTGTCCCTCTTTAGAACTATCGCTTTCACTCTAGACCTATCTTTGTGCCTCTCCCTTCCTCCCTCCTTCCCTCTCTACTCTCAATCTCAACTCTCTCCCTATCCCTCTAGCTATCTATTTGTATCTATCCATCCTCTCTTTATACCTACCTCTCCCTCACTCCCTCCTTATCTCTCTCTATCTCTCTCTCCATGGCTATAGACTTGTATCTTTACCTCTCCCTCCAATTCCTCTCTTTTTCCCTCTTTAGACCTCTTTATAATTTAGTAAACACAATCAATGATCAATATACAACCTAGTCTTCTTCTATGGGTTCTTATTCATATTATGGTTTCTTAGATATATAATTTTATGATATTTAAATCTCAAATTTATATTTTGAAACTCTTTGCATGACCAATTCTTCATTGATTTTACATTGTTATATCTTTCTCTACTATCTTGATTGTGAAATAAATTTCACTTACCCTACTCATCCTTGGCATCCACATTAGGGTTTTATTTTTACATTTGAAACATCATTGATATTTCCACTTTTTCAATATAAAAGTGTACCTTTTGGATTTATTTTTCCTCTCTCCTTCTCCCTCTACCTCTCCCTCTCTCTAACTATCTATCTCCCTTTATATTCCCTAGATTATCTTTCACAAGTCATATCTATCTCTATATATCTCTCCCTATTTCTATCCCTCTCTCCCTATCACTCCTATAGAGAGAAGTAGAGAGGGGAGGTGAGAGAGGAATATAGAGGGAAGATTAGAGAGAGGTAAAAATGGAGAGAGAGAGAGAGAGAAGAGAGATATAGAGATATATCTTAAGGGAGAGAAATGAGGAATGGGGGAGTGATGGAGTGAGAGGTAGGTAGGGAGAGATAGAGAGGATAGATAGAGATATGTAGAGAGGGAGGAAGGGAGAGGTAGGGTGAGAGGTATATAGGGAGACGTAGGTATATAGATAGGAAGATGGAGATGGGAGATAAGGAGAAGTAGAGACAAAGAGAGAGGTGAGGTGGGAGGGATAGAGGGAGAAGTAGGTAGAGGGAGGGAGGGTGAGGGGATATAGAGAGAAGTAGAGAGGGAAGGGGAGAGAGAGGTAAGGTGCAAGGGATAGAGAGATGGTGAGGGGAGATAGAGAGAAATAGAGAAGGGGAGGGATAGAGGTATAGAGAGAGGGAGAAGGAGAGCGAGCAACAAGGAGAGAGGGAAGGATGGAAAGAGAGAGGGATAGATAGGTAATGAGAGAGAGAGGAAGGGTTGGAGGGATAGAGGGAGAGGTAGAGAGAGAGGGTGAGTGAATATTGAGAGAAGTGGAGAGGGAAGGGGAGAGAGAGGAGAGAGAAACGAGAGATATCGATAGATGAGTTTGGTCAAAATTATCCAACTATTCTACATCAACATTGATGAATTTTCATCTCCTACTATAATTTTTGAACATATAAATGTATTTATGTTTATCTTGTATTATAAATTTGAGTGTCAAGATAAGATTACCTGGTTCTATTAACAAATGAAATCCTTGTGAATGGTTTAAGGAAACATCCAATAATATTGGTGCGATATTTTAATTATTATTTTTTATCAAAATTATTTTTAAATGTGTTTTATTTCTAGATGGTTAATAAGAATATGTGTCATTTTTTATTGAAGGTAATTAGGTGTTATCTCTACCTCACTAGTCCTTAGTTGGAGTCAAATATTTGCACCTTTATCTCTACTTATTAACT
The DNA here is from genome assembly GCA_007258455.2 of Sequoia sempervirens. NCBI lineage: Eukaryota > Viridiplantae > Streptophyta > Pinopsida > Cupressales > Cupressaceae > Sequoia > Sequoia sempervirens. The sequence goes on from VDFB02179234.1 coordinate 12,421,522, forward strand.
CTTCTCTTTATTAAAATTAACTCATTCATTGAAAAGAATGTAAACAAATATATTTTCTTTTGATTAGAAAATGAGAAGTAAAAAGAATCTCAATTTCTATTTATTTGGGTTTTCTATTTAACCATAAAAATTTATGTAACTTAAAAATTCTACAAATAATTAATTTAATAATAATAAATCTTGAATGGATATTTTTAAGTTATTTATAAAATCCTACATATAATCAAGGAATTATAGTGTCTATCTTATGTAAATATAATCTCTAAATTAAAGTCAAAATTATTAATATGATTTACACATGAATTTTCTTGATTTTTGACATCGAAAATTTTTCCTTATCATAAGATGATGGAGGTAGCAACACATTTCAAATTTATTTTCTCTACTAGGGCAGGAGATTCATTGGAAGTCAAAATTAAGAGATGGATAAGGGGAAGTACTTTTGATTTCTACTTAGGATTGTTATTATGATTTCTACATCCATTAGCCCTTAGCACTCCTAATAAACGCATCTCATAGCTAACATTGGTTATTATGATATTAATAGATAATAGTGATAGTTTTATTGATTATTTAGGCTCAATACTTGTCAACTAGATGTAAAATCATATTTCATAGTTGTACACATTTATCTTCTCTATTGTGATGCTTCATTTAGAGGACCTTTCATAAAACTATATATACTTGTAAGTTTAATTCTTATGGTTTTAGATGGTTTAATTGCTTTGGTGTTCATTTATTTTTCATGTCTTATTAGTACTTTTATATTGTAATTGAATGTAGTCTCTCCATTGACTTTCTTTTGTAATGTTAAACATTATTTTTTATTCTCTCACTTAAAATTGATTGAATATATCTCAACTAGGATACTTTTGGTAAAATAAAAATAAATTAAAAATTTATTTTAAAATAAGGTTGCAATATACAAAATTTCCTAGAAAAATTTATCAATTCAATTTTTTGCATGTTGTCGAGGTAGTTTTATTGGTCTATCATGGGTGTAAGAATTTAAAGGAACTGAAATAAGCATATTTACATAGGTTTTCAATAGAATCTACATTGTTTGTAGTTTGTAATACTTGTGAGAAGTTGCTAGAGTAATGATGCTTCTTCATATCATTTGCAACATTGTTAATTTTTTGTTCCCTATGTTTTATTATTGTCTAGGCCTATTGTATAATCAATAAAATTTGGAATTGGGATTTGTGAAATATTTTTTATAATAGTAATGAATCACGTAAAAATTCAGCTCCAACATAATAGTTTGTTGAAGTGTTAGAAATAACTCCACTAATGATAATTTTTCATTTAGTTTTATAGATCTTAAAATTAACACTTAAGCCATATGAGTTGCAATAAATTTATCCACATTAGTTTTAGAAGGTTGATATTTTTTATGCAAAGAAATTGTTGATTTAATTTCTGAAGTGTAAACCATGAGCCAAGTCACTACTATTGTGAATGAGTGTTCTAATGAGAAATTTTTTTAACATAGCATCTATAGTCTAGTAGAGCATATCTTTATTTCCTACTTCTAAAATGTAGTAAATGATCTAATTCATCTTTCCATTTTTTCTAGCTAACACATGTTGTGCCCATAGCACACACGCCCCATTCGGGACAGGGACCCACTTTCTTTGTTTTTTCTCGCCGGGTTGTTTTTGCTCTCGCATCATTTTGTGTTCCCCTATTTCTGAGTTTAAATCGATCACATGCATTAAAGTCATCAAATTCCACCTACCCAAAATTTGCTAAGTCTTTTTCCTTTGCAGGATTTCAGTTGTGGGTTTCCTTTGGCCTTTTGCCGCCACGTCCATCTGACATCGCGGACCCACAACTATGGGTTGCCTCATGTGGGTCGTCGTTTGTGTTTCTCCATCCAATTCTTATCCCATGTCCAACTAGGCATGAGTTTTGGCACCTCACCAGCAAGTTACCTAACGTACCTGCAATATATGTGCTCATTAATAGCATGATTTCCTATAAATAGAGGGCACCCCAGTTGTCATTTTCACCTTGTGCTTTTTAATTTTGTAGGAGAAAGCAAAGCTTCCGCTCGTGCCAGGATCTATAGAAAACTTAAGCCAGATTCACATCAGTTTTAACACATGATTTAAAGGTATGGATTCTTGTTACCTTTTCTTTGCTTACCATGCAAATTGTTGAAACAACTCCGCAACTAGGGTTTTAGTTTTTTAAAGTCTAAATTTACCCAAACCCTAGTTTTTAAGATTCAACTTTGAATGACATCTGAAATGAAGGTTCATGTCCACCTCATTCCCACATTGGCATTTTGTTGAAATGAAGACTGTTCTTAGGGTTTTTGTGTGTTGTACTTATGCGTGGGATTCCATCTTGCCAAGGTTGTTTCTCAATGGCGAAAATCCAACGTCCACCCACTATCTTAATCTTGCACTAGTGATGAACTTATGACTTGAGTGGCCTTAAGAAAATTTGTTAAGACTTTGATCTCCTGCAGGCCCACCCATGCGGGACTTCATCCTAGGAAGGCTGTTAGGAAAATTCCATTCTTTAGTGGCTAAACCTCACCATCCTTCCATAGTACAGAATCTACATCTAAGGTCGCCATCTCAATTATAGAACGATCAAGTACCAAGTGCCAAGTTAAAATCCTTAGTGGGCACGACTAGATGAGCCACTGCATGACGGAGGCTATTGCACCTCAATTTCCTTGCAGGTACCGCAAGCTGAACCTCCCTTTGAATTAAAACTAAAAAATTACTAAGGAAAATCTAACTGTGGGGAGTCCCTGTAGGTCCACTCATGCGGGTGTCCATATACGGGACGTTGTCACCTGAGCGTTGTTCTTTAATAGCTGAAAGATTGCACCTTTCCACTATGCGGGCTCCATAGGAGGGACTTCCCTTCAACCAAAACTTCAAGGTAGGCTAACAAAAAACCATGGAACAATTGACCTTTTGCGAGTCTTCCTATGCAGACTTCCATCCATGGGTGGTCGTCATTGCACCTCCATTCTTTAGCAGCAAAAGCTTAACAGTCATCTGCTACATTGCCTCCGCACTTCCTCACTTTGTGAGTCTTAACTTTGAAAATTCCAAAAACCTGAGAGGGAAGATGATCATATGGGTTCCGCCATGTGGAGCTCCGCATGCGAAACAATGTCTATCTAACAATGCTACTTAGCAGCTTAACTTTGAGAGCTTTCCACCCTATGGTGCCTACATCCTTCAAACCCACAATTACACTAATGCCTAATGTAGCAGCTTCAAGTTCCTCATTGCTAATTTTCACACGTTCCTAACCACTTCCCAAGGAATTAGCCCATCAAGCGCACCACGCAGGAAGTCCAATACAAGTGGCCACCTGCAATATTTTGCTTTCCCACCGCCATTTTTTATGAATTTCATTCTAACACTTACTGCATCTTTTGGGTGCAAGATATATGGAACCGGCTAGGGGACCATCAGAGAAGCCCGCAAGAAAAGTTGAGAAAGGGAAGAATCCTACACGAACCCCAAGGGGAAAATAAGAAAAGGAGCAAATAAAGTATTAGTTTCATGGGGTGGAGTGCACCTCCAAGCTTGCCTCTAATTAGGATACAGTATCAGATACAGACCTAGGGCATGTGAATATAGATGAGTTCAAACAAAGGGTGATGGTCAATCCCACTATAGAAGATGCTCAAAAGATAAAAGGAAGTGGCCTTGCGAAGGAGGTTGGATTTCCCCCTACGTTGGTTGCTCCGGAGCTAGTCATGGCATGTCGGGAGTGTTACCAATCTAATAGGAAAATCATTGATAAGGATGGAATGGTGTTGGTGGACTTGTCTACCAACTCTATTGGCAGAATGTTTGGCATCCCAACATTTGACAAGATGGAGGAGGTAGAAAAGAAGTTTTCTCAAAAGGTTTGGCAACAAGACCCTCTAGGATGTAAAATAATGATCAACCAACATTGGTTGAAGGACAAGAGGGCAACACCAACAAAGTGCCTCAGAAGTTATTTAGAAGTGATTTCTTTGAGGAATACCATGATCTAGTCACTCTCCTGAGCAGAGTAATGGGCCTCTCAACTGCTTCATTCTTTGAAGAATGGATGTTCTAATTTGTAGAAGAAATCATCTGAGGCACAACACAATTCCACTATGCTAAGATGATAAGCGACAACTTGCATAACCAACTCATGGCAGTAAATAAGACCTCTCAATTTTATATGACTTCATATTTGGTCTATCTCCTTCTAGTGAAATTCCCGTACAAAGGACTCTTATGTGTTGGGACATTTTGGACCAAGAGGGGAGAACTCAAAGTTTCTAACTACTATCCCTAGTTGCAATACAAGAAATTTAAAAGGGAATACAAAAGAGTAAATGATGCCTTCATTGGGCATATAATCAAACTCTTGGGAGGAGATTTTGAGAGAAGGTTAACACAACGCAAAGGCCTTTATAAAGGGATTTGGATATCTGTTCATTCAATTCCAAAAGTTCACTTACATCAGAGTAGAAGGGTTCTTGGGAAGACCCTACAGATTACCATGCTACCCTAATGACCAAATCATTCTATTAGAGGTTACTCTGAAGTTGCATACTTCCCATACTCTGTTGAGCAATAAACATGGAGTTGTGATTATGTATCCCCTTACATTTGGGTAGGGAATGTACTCATGCCTCGCTGCCTAGTGTGCTGAATACTTAGAAAAGGAATTGGAAGAATATCACTTAGACCTACACATAGATAGAGGATAGGTGGATCCTAATGGAAAATTGAAGAAACAAGTTGGACGACAACATGCCCCCAACCTAATGTTGAAGACTTCTGGGAAAATTTTGGAGATGACAAAGAAGTCTGTATGTGGCATTAAATGAGGATGACCACCGAATTTGTGAATTCTAATCTATTTTCAGTGCTTGATCAAATCGTAGAAGATGAAAATTTTCTACATGAAAGGTACCTTGCCTTGGCAGAGATTCCATTTCCATTTATTGATTGGAACAAGGAAGAGGTCACTGACCTCGACATTCTCACCTATCCTATTGAGCATAGAACAAGACAATGGGTGGGTGGACAAATAGCCAAACTAAAGGAGCATGGCGTTGAGTTGACATACAAGGAGCTTGAAGATGAGCTTGAAAGTGAAACTGATAGTGGTGTAGCTGCCAGTTCATCAGGAAAAGCTCCCAAATCCCCACCCATTACTCGATCGAAGACGAGGAAGGACACACCTGAGAATAGGCCCAAACAAAAGTTGTACTCCAAAAAGGTGACCAAGCTCAGTCATGCAAGAAGAAAAAGAGAATGGGGCATTTGTGCTTGAAATACCAACTATTCAGGAGGAAGAGCCTCCACATGAAGAGGAAGGAGAAACTGGGCATCCCCACTCATCACCTACCACTTCCATTCCCACTACCACTGCTACTATCGCCACTCCTCCACCTTCCACTTCATAGGCTTTTCCTATCTCATCTTCGTTCATTTTGGACATCTTAGTCCACCTCACCTCTGCCCCACCTACTGCTCCATTATTGGCATTAGTCTCCTCCGCTTCAACTACTTCCCTACTATCATCTTCCTCGCTCCCACCTCCACTACCTACTTTTTCCACTTTGCCACCATCTGTGCCCTCCACCTCTATGGCACCACCCATTTTTTCTGCAAGCTTTCATAGTGTATATGCAGAATGTGCCTATTGAGCTCTCCACGATAATCCTTGAACCTAAAGTCCAGGAGCTAATGGCTCAAGTTGCTACTACTTTTCCTCTTCCCCAACCACCTATTGAGCCATCGAAAATGGAGGCCACAATGAAAATCTTGAAGGAAATGGAAAGACTTAGCACAGAGCAACACAGAGAGGCCATGCAAGACATAGCTAATGAGCCTGAGGATTCTGATAAAGATGATTAATTTGACAATCCAGAAGGAAGATTAAGTATAAAATTGGACAAGGTGGCTTCCGATGAAGAAGAACCACAAACTTCCAAGGATGAAAAGCTCGATGAGCACTATGTGGTGGAAACATCAAATCAGGAGCCAAAAGAATAAGCACACCCAAAGGATCATCACTCTAAGAAAAGGAAAGTGGACATGGATTTGGATATTGAAATAATTGAGGAAATTTAGCGAACTGACCAAGATGAGGGTCTGATGCAACAAGAAGTGCCTCCAGAAAGGGAGGAAGAGAAGGATAAAGAAAAAGATGTACAAGAAAAGGGCTATGAGCCCAAGTAGAACGTTGGAATCGAACAAGAAGAAAATAAAGGGAAAGCACCACAAGAGGAAAATATTATTGAAGAAAACATTACTTCTAATGAGCCTAGGGCAGAAATGATCACACAAGAAAAGGAGTCAAATGAAGAAGAAAAGAATGATGAAAAGGCTCCTAGTGATGAAGAGGATGAGCCCCAAAAGGAAAAGGAAAAGGATAGTGATCATGAATCACCCAAGGGTCAAACAAAGCTTCTCACATGGCTGGAACAACAATTTAAGAAGAAAGCTCTGGTGCTTGTTGATCCAAAGGCGAGATTAGAAGTAATTCTAGCTAGAGCCCAAACAAGGACCCGTAAGGAGAAGAAACCAAATCTTTGATCACACATCATGGTCGATGCTTCTCAGTCCAAGACATTGCACATGGCCACTCTAGCAGTGGATAAAGATGCCAGAACCATTTAGGGATAGGATTACAAAATATCCACAATCAACCTAGGCCCAGCAACCCGCGATCAGAAGATGGATGATCTTCAAGGGTCTGTCTCCACCATAATAAAAAAATGAATAAGGATCATTCCACTAAAGAAGAATTGAAAGCACAAGTGGCAGACCTCACTGCCTACATCCAATAGTGGACATCAATAGAGGAGGAGACCTAGGTAAAATCATCGACACCTGCCACACTCTCAAAGAAGGAGATTAGTAAAATGGAGAAAATGAAGAATTGGACAAAGTCCACTATGGACTAGTTCAATAGAGTGTTATACAATGGTGAAATGGGCATCTGCCATGCAACTTGAATGTACAAAAAATTCCAGAGTCTACAGAAGCATGTGGAGGATATGATCAAAACCTTCCAAGAGCTCCCAGAGTTATACCTAATTACCCATCTAAAGTTGGAAAGCATCCTCAAGCTTTCCTGGGGAACCTAGGAGAAGGAGTTAGCACTACGAAAAGAATACCACTAGCTAGTGGAGACTTGGCAGATCAATCTTGAGTACAGAAAGGAGGTCTTGGAGAAGGTCTTCCAGGACCTCAAGGTTGACCATGAATGGATAGTGGAGCATCGGATGGATAGCAAAAAACTATTTGAAGATCATGACAGAATATGAAATGTCTCCCCTTGAGATAGATCTAGAGAAGATTAAGCCATTATTTCATAAGAAAATGGAACTGGGAGCGGGTGACACACTATCACCAGATTTCATGGATTTTTCTATAACGGCCTTCACCGATTCAAAGCAAGTTATCAAAGCTATGCCTAAATGGGCCAAAGAATGGGATGAAGTCATAGAAAGATTCAATAGGATAGCCTTCCAGATCCTTAAGTCTGAGCTCTCCGAGGAGAAGAAACTCACTGCCATGATCAGCAAGTTTGTAGAATATGCAATGGCGCAAGGGAGGCTGGAAAACCCATCATTGATGATGAATATTTGATAGTATAATTGAAATGGATGGGTGATCCCACAATACTGGTTTACAATTTTTGGCCAAACTGAACATTGAACTGATTTCTTTTAACTAAATCTTCACTTTCGAGCACCTATAGCAGCTAAACCGTGAGGAATTTGAAGATGATGCAAACTAGTGATTTGTGAAATTTTGTTTGTAGATTCTAAATATTTTTTTCAAAAATTTTGGAATTAGATTGCACTTCTTTTTCCATCTCCTTTGAAAACTAGTTTTTAACAGTAAACACTATTTTTAAAGAGTGACGTTACTGGCTAACACAAACATTTTTTCTATGAAGGATAAAATTCTTTTTTAATTTAGATTTGTAACTATGATATCTAGTGCATGGAATTGGTTTCATAGCATTTCATTGAAAAAATTTCTTAATTAAGTTTCAAAGTCAAACCAAATATAATTTAGACATGATTTACTCGCTAAAACATCACTTTTTGTATGTATTGAAATTCAATTTTATTTTTGTTGGATCAAGGACATCAATATCTAGTGCATACATTTTTAGAATTTTTTTCATAATCTACTATTTTTCCACATGTGAAGAATAGAGAACTTGATTTTGGTGAAAAATCTACATTCACAAGAAATAAAAAATAAATATAATAATCAAATTAAATTTATTTAAAATTATACTTTTTGGGAAGCTTATAATAAGTACTACATACTTACAAAAATAAATTTTAATGAATTCATTTGATCCCCAAAAGGTAAATCAAAAGTGGTTTTTTATCATTATTTTGATAGGTGTAAAGGAGACTTTGTTACGTGTATGGTTTAAAACTAGCTGGTTCTATCCAAGGGGGTTTTATCTAAGGTGGTTTGATCAAACCCCTTCAATTGGAATAATTTAAATGGAACTTTTCAAGGCTTAAATCATTATATTTTCTAAAACTATGTGACTTCAGAAAAAGTCAGGATCTCCCAGAAAGTGTAAACCAGTATTGTGGGATCCCCCTGCTAGAAGTCACTAAAAGACAAAATAGACTACAAGAGAAAATAGGGAAAAGATAAAGAAGTCTATTTTATATTGTAGTATATTGGGGGTAGGTGAAACCCTCTTCAATTGGAATAATTTAAATGGAACTTTTCAAGGCTTAAATCATTATATTTTCTAAAACTATGTGACTTCAGAAAAAGTCAGGATCTCCCAGAAAGTGTAAACCAGTATTGTGGGATCCCCCTGCTAGAAGTCACTAAAAGACAAAATAGACTACAAGAGAAAATAGGGAAAAGATAAAGAAGTCTATTTTATATTGTAGTATATTGGGGGTAGGTGAAACCCTCAGTGATAATGAATCTGAACCACACATTGTAAATTGATCTTACATTCATTCATTTCACTTTTGGAAAACTATAAATAGGGGCATCCTCTCATTTTCAAAGAGAGAGATGAGTTGTTGTAAAGACATGTTGCTGCAAAATATATGAGAAAAGCATTTTTTTGATGGTTTCTTGTGTATTGATCTCATGTGTGCATGATTCTATCTCCAAATAGTAGATTTTAGCTTTGTTGTTTTAAGTTTTAATTTGTTTTTAGTTATTGCTAGTTGGTAGTTTATGTTGAACTTTAATGGTGGGTGTATGATGTTGTGATTGATGTCTTTCTAGCTCATACTTTTAGCTATTTTTTTATGATGAATGTCTGTGTAAAGTTATTCTGAGCATTATTTATACTACTGCACTTAAGTTCAATTGTTATTTATGCTTCAATGGTGAATGAACAATCTGAAAATCTCTAATGAACCTTTGAAGATTGCACTAGTTTCATGAGACTGTCGACTATCCCTAGTTAAGTGGAACTTAGTTTTAGGTAGTCTTTCCACTGCAGCATCCTCCATTGTCACTATGCATCATTAGTTGCAGGTCTAGGAAACTTCTAGCCGCTTTTCCCTTTTCAAATTTTCTTTAAAATATGAAGTTAAAACAAAGTTCTAGCATCATTGTAAAGAAAAATCTGTTGAGAAAGAAAGAGTTTTAGCTTGTTGTTTTGAACTTGCAACAACTATTCATCCATTTCTAGAATTTTTAAAACTCCATTTGCAAACCTAAATTCCTCCAAGCTTAGTGAATCATACATTCCCTTTGTTATTACCAGCAAATTACATCAATCAACTGAGTTGTTCTTGCATTGTCATGACCTAACAGCCAAGAGACCTTGGGGTGATTTTCTAAAACTTAGTTGCAGAAAATTACCTTTCAAGAGAGGCATCACACTTGTGTGTTTTCTGTGTTGAGAGGTGCAAAAACACCCATCAATAGAACTAGTGCTAGAAGGAGGGCAAGGTAGTTGGATTGAATTGGGTCCTTCTCCCCTCAAATATTTCATAGAGTACTTAGGTCCACACCAGATAAGGGAGAATTTCAAGAGCTACCACCCCCTACTAAGGCTAGGAGAGCCCAGAAAGGGGAAGCATCAACTTCAGCCCTACCCATTTGACCTCCATCTCCTCCAACTCCTTTCATCCCTTCATCTCCATCTTCCCCTTCACTCCAAATAGCATTTTCCCCTTTCACTTCCCACATCCAAGGTGTTTTCCTCACCCCCACATCCCTTTCACAAGGCATCGTCCCAGCTATTGTCCCGTCTCAACCCCAAGTTACTATAGCATAGTCATTGCAGCCTCCACACCCCACAATGGCTTGGTTGGTCAATAACCCATCGCCCTTGTCCTTCAATGTTTAGCACAACATGCCAAAGAATCTAAAAGGGTTCTACACCAAGTTTCATCCATGTGATCCATAGCGAACAACAAAAGAACACATCAAGATCTTCCAAATACATTGAAGGACATGCAGATCAAACATGAAGATGTGGCATGTAGGCTCTTCCCTTACTCATTGGGGGTGAGGCCTTCTATTGGTACATCCATTTACCTACAGGCTCCATCACTTCTTGGGATCAATTGAAGAATTCATTCTTGTAGAAATTCAAGGTCCCTATCAGCCCCACAGAGCTGTACCAGTAGTTCATGTCTGTGAGGAGAGAAATCAATGAGCCCATTAGCTCCTTTAATGACAGGTTTCATAGAGCTTACATGAAGTTGTAGCTACCTTATGTGGTTGATGATCCCTCAGCTAGGTTGGTATACTATGCTATCTTGCACAATCTCACATCTGCTCTAGATAAAAGGATGCACCAACCACCTGCAATATTGGTGGATGCATACACAGAGGCAGTAAAAGCAAGCACAGATCTGTGGACACCGAAAAAGTAACCCTTCTACATTTTCTTCTTGTTTAGGCCCTCCTTGTGATTTTGGCTTGAATTTTCCTTGATTTAATGTGATTAAGACATTCACATTAGGTCTTCGACCCTTGTGAGTCAATAAGAATTCTATGATGTCTTGTAAAAGTGTTGTGAAGTGTTGTAACACACTTTCACACTTTTCTAGGATCTTATTATTATAATTCACCTAAATAACCTCTTTTTAACATTTACCAAGCCTTATTTCAAAGTGTTGTAAAGTTTTGTAACAAACCTTCATGTTTTTCTAGGCTTGTCATCAATAGTTATACCTTTCTTATGCTTTAATTGGCCCCATTGTACGTCTACAGGCCTTACTTAAGTGTATTTTTTAGAATAAACCTGATAAACATCATTTAAATTACTTAATTTCTAACACCCACTTAAATTCCTTGAGTGGGACCCATTTTCCATTAGGGGCGAATGAGTCCCCTTTGGCACAAAAATAAAATAAATTCAAAATTCTAATGGGTTTTTATTCTCTAAGTCCTAAGGTCGGCCTGTGATGTAGTATTTTTGGGAATTAGGGCATAATTGTGTATAAATATAAGGTTTTTCTCTTCATTTCACCCTAACTCCAATCATTCATTCATCATTCATTATTCTTCTCAAGCAAGCTAGGGTTTAACATTTTAAAGTCACCAAGATAGCTTTCTAAGGCATTCAATGGAAAATTCTTCATCCATTGTTGCAACAATTCAAGATCTATCATCATGGCAAGTTTCTAATTGCATTGTTTCATATTTCATGCTTCACTATATTATTTCTTCATTTTGGTTTAATTACCTAAACGAGGTTTGACCAAGGCAAACCCACATGCCCTAACATTCAACATTTTTCTCTCTTTCTTTGTATGATTGTAGATCTAGGTACATCCAATGGTTTGAAGATGATTGAAGAATAGGTTGCAAAACTTGTTGAAGTCATCTCCTTGTTGGAAAGATCAAAAAATCCACAAAAAGTCACTTACAATGCTAGAAATCAGGGTTTTAGATCCAGACACCTAGAGAAACAGAAAGTACAGACCAAGAGCTTCATATTCCACTTTCGGCTTTTCAAAAAAGTCAAAGTAGACTAATTCACCATTAGTGGTGAATTAGTCCCACTGTACCTATTTTTCAGATATTTCTATAGATTCAGATACCCATTTGGTTGAAACAGACTCCAGTGCAGTTTTCCAAATCTTTGACTAATTTGCCTAGAATGGAAAATGAGTCCCACCAGGCTTAAAAATCAACATTTTCAAATTTTCAGAATCATTTCCAGTCTTCAACACATTTCAAAGTGCACTCTGTAGTTTTACAGTTTTTTGTTCTATTTCACTTGCATTTCTATTCATCTTTCGAGGTCTTATTGCATTTCATAATGTGTTTTCAAACATTTTATGTTTTATAAGTTTTCACTTGGTGGTGAACCCCTCATTCAGCCTTTTCTAAATCTCAAACTGCATATGAGGATACCTTATAGTCAGATCTATCACATCCTTCATTGGGTTGAGATCTCTAAGGTATCCTTGAATGTGAATAGTGTGAAATTGGATCCCTTTCATTAACAAGGAAGGTAACCATCCATTTCCATTGTCCATATTTTGGTGAACCCAACTTTTGAATACCTTATTTTCTGATTTGAAGTCCATCATCATCCTATATTTATATTTGCATTGCATTTTGCATTAGTTAATTTGCATTCTAGGGTTTCAAATTTTTGCATTAGTAAAAGTGCATATAGTTTACATTTTTGCATCTCAAATCACTGAAAATTATATAAAATCTGCATTTGCATTTAGTCTTCAGGTCATACAACATCAAAACCATCAAAACCAATTGAAAATTTTTGGAAATTTTGAAAAAAAACCCTTACTGGGACTCATTCGCCATTCTGGGCGAATTAGTCCCAGTCCAGATTTTTAACTATCTATTACAGCATTAGAAACCTCATTTATGTGCTTCCTCGGCCTCCTAGTACCATATACTATAAACCTGGAAAGTTTTGGGAGCATTTGTTTTATGCATCTAGGTCAAAAACATCAATTTAGGGTAGTCATTTTTTAAATCATTTCCATAACAAGCATCATTAGATTTGAAAATGCTCACATTTCTAAAATTTTGCATAACATGGATAAAAGTACTTTTCACTTTTGCATACACAATGTTTCTATTCATAAAACTTTGCATAAGTTTGATAAAAGTGCTCTTCATTCTTGCGTATACATTGTTTGCATTCTTAAAGCTTTGCATACATTGGATAAAAATGTTTTACATCTTTGGCTATACATTATTGCTAAAACATAGCATGAAATGGTTACAAGTGCTTTTTATTTTGTTCAAACAATGTTAGTATCTCACATAACTAGACATACTAAGAAAAAGTTCATATTCCCTCCCTATGAGAGTGTTTTAGTGAAAGAGAATACAACCTTGGACATTCCTAACAATCATATTTGTTCTTCTCCTAATATCTCTCCTATTGGTGAAGAAGATATTTTGATGTTAGAAGAAACAATTAATGAGATTTTTGAGAATCCTCATCGTTTCTCTCCTCTTACCTCTTTTAGTGGACAAGACATTAATGAACAAGATAATACAACCATAGGTAATCATGACAATAACATTTGTCCTTCTCCTAGTATCTCTCATAGTTGCGAATATGATACTTTGATATTAGAAAATACAATCAATGAAGGTCATGAGGATCTTAGTTGTCCCCCTTCACCTAGAGAAACCCTTGCTAAGCAAGACAATTCAACCATTGATCATCCTCCTACTTGTGATGAAGTCATTTTAGAAGAACCAACCTTTGATTGTCAAGAACATATGGTTTGTAGTTCTCCTAAAAACCTTCCTCCTAGGGAGGATATCATGATGCAAGATAAGGATAACATTGACCATAATAATTATGTATCATTGGAAGCAGATGATGAGGAAACATTAGACTCTCACTCGCTAAGGGACGTTAATATCATTCAACCTCAACTCATCCTTTACCCCCTTCACACAAACCATTAACTCAAAACAAACCTGAATTCATCCTCTACCCACCTAAGAATAAAATGTTTCATTAGCCAAATCATAATACCGTTGCTCATACATATAACACTAGAAACAATCCACAACCGTAACAACCAACCTCGACAACCTTACCTTTACCTAATCCTATCCTACCTAATTCTATCTTACCAGGTCCTCCACAAAGTGGAAAGGAGTACAACCTTGTTGAAAAACTAAAGAATACTCCTGCTAAGATATCATTATGGGACCTTATTCAAGCATCCCCTCATTATCACAACATTATTCAAAGTTATTTACAATTTCCTATCCCTTCCAATGTGAAACCAAATAGCATAGCGACCCTCATTCAAGGAATAAACGCTAACATTGTTTTTCACCAAAGTGAGCTCCCTCCTTTGGAAGTACAAAAACAAAATTAAGCTTTCATAATTATATCTCAATATTAAAGAATAGGGATAAAGCAAACCCTTTTTAATAATGGCTCAACTCTTAACGTGTGTAGCATAAACCTCCTAGACAGGCTTAGAGTGGATAAATCAAACATTCAACCTGATAATGGCTCAACTGCTTGGTGTGATTACTTTGCCTATTACCATTGGAAAGGCCACATTAGAAACATTGATCCATGTTATGCCTCATGATCTCGCATTTAATCTTCTCTTAGGTAGATTGTGGATTCATGCAATGAATTGTGTGCCTTCTACTCTCCATCACAAAATGAAATTCATTTATGATAACAAAGTGTACACACTTGAAGCTGACCCTGACCCCAACAGTTGTTTGAACATTGAGAAAAACAAGAAAAATCCCTTGAAAACATTAACACAAACTACACAAGTGGAACCCATGCAACAAAAAGACAAAGGAAAACATCTTGAACAAGTTACCAAGACACTAGAAGATGATTGGGGTTCCTTATATTTTGAACATACATTCATGGGCGAGTACAAGACCATAAACAAAGACTCAAATAAAGGACATGAAAAAATAGTTATGTCAACACAAAATTTGGAAGACCCTTCAATAGCATCCACCTCAACCACTTTAGAACAAAATACAATAGATTACACAACAAACTTTGACGAACTTAATCATGAATAGCCACCAGATCCAAAAGCAATGAAAAAGCTTTATGGAAAAGGTTATGAACTTATGAAACAACTTGGATATAGTGGAAAAGGATGTGGTGCTAGAGAACAAGGTATCTGTGTCCCCATCAAACCTAACACACCAGAAAAAAACTCATGGTCTTGGTTATTTTCCTTTGATAGAAATAGACAAACCTTCAATCAATATCAACACCATCACAAACAATTCCTCTAAGTCAACCTTAACAGTAGTGCACCCTGAGCTGATAGACACCACTTGTCTTGATTGTTCTCCTTTGCAAGCAATGAAACAATCAAAGACATCTTCACTTAATTTCAATGTCATCTCGCAAAACACTAATGATTTGAGTTTGTTAGATCTTACACCCTCCTATAAAGGAGAGAACAAAATCTCGCAATCTAAGGAATCTTGCGTAGGTATGACATCTGGTACTAAGTAAGAAGTATCTTTGTCGCAAACTATAGGAACACCTTCTACCCTTGATCAAGAGGGTATCTTGTCGAGACTCCTTCAAGATCACTTGATATCCATTCCTTCAAGAACTCGAAAGAAATGTTACTAGAAAAAATTATTTTGTGCATATCATAGAGTTCATGGTCATTCTACTAATGAATGTAAGGACTAGAGTAGTAAAATTCAACATCTTAAGGAGTTTGGTGCTCTCCCTTATGTGGAGGCACCTAAGTCCTCTAATTGATATTAATTTTCACTCTACCATGCATTTCATCAATCATCTTGGCTCACCCTTTTCCTGCACTAAGTGGGGGAAAGGGGTTAGATAGCCTTGTCCATGTATGTCACTTGTTGCTTCTTTCAGCTAGTTGATCACCTTTCATGAACGTATAAGAGCAAGCTTAGGATGTGGATGACATGCCTTAAGTTGGCTCACATGTGACATACTACCTTATTCATGACATAGCTTATCAAAAACATATGAGTTGGAATAGGGCTTTCTAAATAAGCTCTCATATATTCTTCTACTTTAGAGAAATTGCTAAAAGTAATGGTGTTAGCAACCGCTTTAAAGTGGGGGCATACATCAACACTCATATTTCATTGTGCAATTTTCTTTGTTCTTGTGATTTCCTCTCTTGGAAGCATTGGGTACAATGTTGCTCAGGATGAGACCTTGCACTTTTCCTCTCTTGGAAACAAGATGAGACCTTTTGCATTTGTCCTCTCTTGGAGACATTAAGCACAATTTTCCCTAAGATGAGACCTTGCATGAGCTAAGTCAAATCCCTTTGAACAAACCTTACACTATTTTGCATTTACAATATCTCATTTTTGTGTGGCGCCTTATTAAATTTATCAAGAGGTATAACTTTGGTATGGTTCGAGTGGGAAGCCCAATCTGAGGCCTCACTTTCCCCATAGCCACTTGTGTGTGTGTGAGTGCATACCATTCATGAGTGTATGTTTCTCACCTTGTAGGACTTCTCACCCAATGGACAGTCAAGAATTTTGTCACCTCAGAGTGAGTATGCATTTTTGGACAAACATCCTAGATCCGATCCACATCATGTTGGACAAACGGTTGAAGCTTGATCCACCTTTTTATTTCTGCTCATTTGTACTTCTCCTTCTTTTAGTTCTTGTCATTACATGATCATGTATCTTGTTTTGTTACATATCATTCACCTTGTGTGTGTCCTTTTGCGCTTAAGTTGATTTGACTTAGGATCTTGGATCCTAGGAGCTTGTGCAACCTCCTGAGATATTTTTCATCTCTTTTCATCCACATTGGTACAATTGGACCCCTCTTGAATGTCTACTTTAGTGTGAGTTTGAAGCAGGTTCATCCTCTCACTAAAGTGGGGGCTAAATGTGGACAAGAAAAATTAACCCTTCTACATTTTCTTCTTGTTTAGGCCCTCCTTGTGATTTTTGCTTAACTTTGCCTTGATTTAATGTGATTAAGACATTCACATTAGGTCTTGGACCCTTGTGAATCAATAAGAATGCTACGATGCCTTGTAAAAGTGTTGTGAAGTGTTGTAACAC
Source organism: Sequoia sempervirens (assembly GCA_007258455.2). Classification (NCBI taxonomy): domain Eukaryota; kingdom Viridiplantae; phylum Streptophyta; class Pinopsida; order Cupressales; family Cupressaceae; genus Sequoia; species Sequoia sempervirens. The sequence goes on from VDFB02179234.1 coordinate 12,438,543, forward strand.
ACTTTCACACTTTTCTAGGATCTTATTATTATAATTCACCTAAATAACCTCTTTTTATCATTTACCAAGCCTTATTTCAAAGTGTTGTAAAGTGTTGTAACAAACCTTCTCGCTTTTCTAGGCTTGTCATCAATAGTTATACCTTTCTTATGCTTTAATTGGCCCCATTGTACGTCTACAAGCCATCCTTAAGTGTATTTTTGAGAATAAACCCAATAAATATCATTTAAATTACTTAGTTTCTGACAACCACTTAAATTCCTTGAGTTGGACCCATTTTCCATTAGGGGCGAATGAGTCCCCTTTGGCACAAAAATCAAAATAAATTCAAAATTCTAATGGGTTTTTATTCTCTAAGTCCTAAGGTCGGCCTATGATGTAGTATTTTTGGGAATTAGGGCATAATTGTGTATAAATATAAGGTTTTTCTCTTTCTTTCACCCTAACTCCAATCATTCATTCATCATTCATTATTCTTCTCAAGCAAGCTAGGGTTTAACATTTCAAAGTCATCAAGATAGCTTTCTCAGGCTTTCAAGGGAAAATTATTCATCCATTGTTGCAGCAATTCAGGATCTATCATCATCGCAAGTTTCTAATTGCATTGTTGCATATTTCATGCTTCATTATCTTATTTCTTCATTTTGGTTTAATTACCTAATCAGGGTTTTCCCAAGGCAAACCCACATGCCCTAACATTCAACATTTTTCTCTCTTTCTTTGTGTGATTGTAGATCTAGGTACATCCAAGGGTTTGAAGATGATTGAAGAATAGGTTGCAAAACTTGTTGAAGTCATCTCCTTGTTGGAAAGATCAAAATATCCACAAAAAGTCACTTATAGTGCTAGAAATCAGGGTTTCAGATTCGGACATCTGGAGAAACAGAAAGTGCAAACCGAGAGCTTCAGATTCCACTTTCGGATTTTTAGAAAAGTCAAAGTAGACTAATTCACCATTAGTGGTGAATTAGTCCCATTATACCTATTTTTTAGAGATTTATGTAGATTCAGATACCCATTTGGTTGAAACAGACTCCAGTGCAGTTTTCCAAATCTGGGACTAATTCACCCAGAATGGCGAATGAGTCCCACCATGCTTAAAAATCAACATTTTCAAAATTTCAGAATCATTTCCAGTATTCAACACATTTCCAAGTGCACTCTGTAGTTTTACAAAAAAAAATTCTATTTCACTTGCATTTCTATTCATCTTTCTAGGTCTTGTTGCATTTCATAATGTGTTTTCAAACATTTTATGTTTTCCAAGTTTGCACTTGGTGGTGAACCCCTCATTCAACCTTTTCTAAATCTCAAACCCCATCCAAGGATACCTTATAGTCAGATCTCTCACATCCTTCATTGGGTTGAGATCTCTAAGGTATCCTTGAATGTGAGCAGTGTGAAATCATATCCCTTTCGTTAACAAGGAAGGTAACCATCCATTTCCATTGTCTACAAGATCTAGGACAACACATTGCTAGTCCATTGCCTTCATTGGAGCCAGTTTCCAACCCAACCCATATCCGAGGACTCACTCATGCTCTGGCTCATCAGACACCACTGATGAACCTAGTACCATAGTTGTCGATCGTGCCACATCCAGGGCAGCCATTGAATCAAGCTCCGTCGGTACTGAGCTACTTGCAGCCTCCATAACAACAAACCTATGTTCAACCATCCCAAGTTCTTTTATACTTGTAGGGCTCCGAGTTCCTAGCTACCCAACAAAACCAACCTATGTCACAACCCGTTTTCATCCAAAATTCAATGTCTCGATAGAATAATGCAAAAAAGGATCAGATTGATGAATTAACCAAACTAGTAAAGAAGTTGTCCACTGAGATGACCCATCTAAAAAACGAAAACAACCAATTGCAAGCATCTTAGAGGAGAATTCAAGCCAACCTACAACGAGATAATCATGATTCTGGTATGTCTTCTAGACAAAATTATGAAAGGGGTCAGAATTCAAGGAAAAACTTTGAAAGAAGCCCTTCACAAAGGAAGAATAGAACATGGAATACCAGGCCAAATAACGAAGGCATTCCCACTCCTCTCGACCAACCAAGTGGTATAGATAAATAAACAAGTGGAGTTTACTTAGTTGAGGCTGCCCTCTTCGGGTGGTGTTGGATTCATAAGACCAATAGGCATTCTAAGTTGGATTGCCCGAAGTTCCAAACTACTGCAGAGATCTTCCAAGTGGAAGTCCAGAATGATGTAGATGGTGCGGGCTACAAAGACATTGTTCCTTTAGAGCCGTACAACTCATCCGTGTTGGTGGTCAACCAAGCTCCTTTTCCTCAAAGTGACAACAATGTACTAGAGAAGGAGGTCACGGCCAAAGAAGGAGATGTGAAAGAGGTAAGTATCGAGAGCTCTCTATCTCAGCTCTTTGATTCAGTAGATAATGGTATCATAGATGAATAAGAGCATCGTGAAGATGAGGTACAGATGTTCCACCAAAGGGTGACCCCTTATAATTTGAGAAACTGACAGGCTGGTGGTCCTTTCATGACCTCTACCCCTCCTAACAATTTCAATACCCCACCTAATCCTAATGCTAGCAACAACCTGACCTATCCAAAATTTCCCACCTAGTACTTTAATAGAAATAGGCAACCAAATCAGACTCAAGATCAGCTTGCTCGCTCCTCCCAAGTTGCTTTCTCTGAGGTAGAAGTTGATCAAATGGGGGAATACATGGCAGGCGAACTAAAGAAAGTCAAAGTGAGCCTATCATCCTTTGAATTGCAAAGGGTACTTGTTGTTAGAAATTCCTTTTTCAAGTCATTGAATGGAACTGCTCCATTAAAATCAGCTCAAGAGGTGCCTGCAAAGAGAGTTTCATTTGATACATCCAACAATGAGCCTATGATTAGGGAAATCATAGGAAAGAAATAAGATCCACCCCTGAACCAATAATCTAGCAAAAATCAACAGGTGGATAAGCTGCCAACCAAAGAGCAAAGTCAAATGCAAGCAAAGGATAAAAGTAATGACAGGGACAAGGCTCAAGTGGCCCAAGTAATGTTTTTTTAGGATTGTTTCAAGAGATGTTGGAGACCCCCCCTTTTCTATTAACTATTCGCATATTTGGCAAGAGTTTACACAACTGCTTGTTAGATTTGGGGGTTTATGCCAATGTCATGCCCTTCGCAGTATGCCAGGCATTGGGAATTACCCCAACCCCGTCAAGATGCAAGGTAACTCAACTAGACAAAACTGAGGTGAATATCGTTGGGGAGATGAATAGGCTCCCTATGCAGATTGCAGATAATCCAAGAGTGCAACAAGTGATCGATATCCAATTTGTTGACATCCCCAATACCTACGACATCATACTGGGAAGAGACTTCACCCGAGCTTTGAACGGCTATGTGGCAACTGACTATTCACATCTATGGTTGCCATGGAAGGGGCTACCTAATCAGATTCATATTGAGTGTGAACCCCGTATGAATTTCATGATCACAGCGTGCAATAACATGAATGAAGTTTTGTTTGTAGAAACAAAATTGGGAAACTATTGTCCTGTGGCCTATCAACATGATAAAGAATTCCAAGAAGGGGCTGAAGAGGTCCTTGTGCTATGTAGTACCCCTACTAATCTAACCCATCTTCCTAATAGCACTAAGGCACTGACTAAGTCTGAAGATGAATAATTTCACGAGGATGGTAATCTTGGACTGCTTGACGGCTTCCAATAATTTATGCAAAAGAGTGTGCAAGATCAACTCAGTCTAGGAGCAAGAATGGACTTCAAATAATTGTTGTTGCCCAGCTAGTGCAGAGTGCACAATGTAGCTCATTCAGAATTTGAATGTTGTCTATGCAAAACAGCAGTGGAACATATCATAGGGAAGTTCACTCCTAAGGAGGGAATGGATAGACAGTAGGACTGAAGCCAGCCAAAGTACAAGCAGCTACCTAGAGGTACAAAAACCGAATTCCAACCAAGAGAAAATGTCAGCTCCATCAGCCCCAAAGGCAAGAGTCCCTCCAAGTTATGGACATTGTGATTTGAAGGATCCAAGTCCAAGCAAGGAGCAGGAGCGGGCTTTGAGCTCATTATTCCTACGGGTGGGATGTATCATGTTTCCCACATACTACAATTCTATTGCACTAATAATGTAGAAAAATATGAGGCATTAGTTCATGGGTTACTTATGGCATTATGAAAGAAGGTCAAAATGTTGCAAGTCTTTGGTGATTCAGAACTAGTGGTCAAGCAAGTTAGGAAATTATACTCCTGCCATGATAGAAGGCTAGCAAACTACAGACACAGGGTATGGGATCTCCTAGAAGGGCTAGATGCATTCAATATTCAGTTGATCCCTCGCAACAGGAATCAAACCATTCATGCCTTGGCTCAAGCTACCAGCACTCTCTAGCCCTTATCCTTAACTGACCTAAAGAAGTTCACTATAGAGCTCACCTCCAATCCGTCAGTGCCCGATAATGCCACTAATTTTCAAGTGTTCAATGAAGATAAGCACATACTTTACTTCATCACCAGCTCTAACGTGTTTTCCTCACAAATTATCGATGAAGCCAAGCTAGAGGAGGTTGAGCTTGATATCGAAGGAGTGATCAATCTGAAGACCAACACGATACCAAGAGGCATGATTTAGCTAGAAAGGATATTCGATTTAGATCACATTAGAGATCAAGATTAGCAGACTAAGAAGGAGTATATAGACAATCAGTGTGATGCTCACAACATGGGTACTATAGAAGAGGTTAAAAATGTTTTTATTGGTAAAGTGTGTACCCCAGAGGAATGGAAGGGAATTATTGGTGCATTAAACCTCTATCATGATATAATAGCTTAGGGGTATGGGGATCTTAAAACCTATGATACATCAATTATTACTCATACAATTCCCATTAAGCCAAATGTGAGGCCATTCTGGCAACGTCAATGCCCAATCAATGCATTATTGGAACCCATCATCTTCAGGGAAGTGCATAAGCTACTTTTAGCCAAGATTATCTTTCTTGTTTAGCACTCCATGTGGGTGGTTAATTCAGTCTTGATTAGGAAAAAAAATGGAGAGATTAGATTATGCGTGGATTTATGGAACCTAAACAGAGCTTCTAAGAAGGACAACTATCTAGTGCCCTCACTGGATGAGGTATTACAAATTTTAAATGGGTCTCAAATGATGTCATTTATGGGTGGCTATTCTAGATATAACTAGTTCATGGTGCAATACGAGGATAGGCACAAAATGGAATTCACCATGAAGTGGGGAATGTTTGCTTATAGAAGGATTTCGTTTGGGTTAATCAATGTGGGTACGACATTCCAACACACCATGGACATCACTTTCAAGGATCTCATCGGCAAGTGCATCATCATATATATGGACGACCTTACCGTGTTCTCCAAGAAAAGGGGAGACAATGTCACTGATTTGTGTAGAGTGTTTCAGAAATGCAGAGAGTTTGGCATCTCACTGAATCTAAAGAAATGCATCTTTGGAGTGACTGAAGGAAAACTACTAGGACACGTAATTTCAAAAAAGGGAATCTCCATAGATTTGGAGCACATACAAGCTATATTGAAAATTCAGCCCCCGGGCAACAAAAAGGAAATGAAATCTTTTTTTGGAAAGATCAATTTCGTCAGAAAGTTCATCACAGGCTTCATAAAAATAGTCAAGCCATTAAATTCCATGCTCAAACAAGATGCCAAAGTGGAGTGGACTCTAGAAGCCAAGCAGGCCTTTGCTGAAATCAAAAGAGTTATTGCAGATGCGCCCGTGTTGGTCAACCCAGACTACCTAAAGCCATTCTATATCTATTCCTTTGCTTTGGATCACCTGTGCGTCGGTATGCTAAAGTAGAAGGATGATGAAGGAAACGAGCACCCCATTGCTTTTATGACCACTCCACTAAAGTGTTAGGAAATACTGCATTTAACCCATGATCTTAATCCATTTCCTACATAACCCATGAGAGATAAACATGCATACAAGTTTTCCAAATGCATAGATCAAATAGACAAGCCACAAGATAACACAAGATATACCCTGGGAAAACCCTCAAGAGGGAAAAACCCAGCCTCCAAAAGCATCTATACTCCATCATATTTTTCAACAATAAAGCAATACAAGAGTTGCAATGAATACCTCTAAAGCATCAAGCCCTCCAATGCATTCCCATGTGTCCAAGCATGAATCTGCACATCACATGACATGCTTCACAAATGCACTCCACAAGAAGACTCAATAATGATATCCAACCCACTCAGTCAACCTTAACCACTACACATGTGTTTACTTTTACAGACACAAGCTCACACATAATACAACTAGTGGTAAGGTGAAACCATGTACCACAAAACCATGTGAATAAAAAACCACTAACCCCTTATTTAATATTGGGTACTAAGACATCACATTATTTAATATTTCCCCAATATTAAAAATTATTATCACATGTATCCCACACATTAAATAATAATACAATGTTACAATACAACATCAAGTGGACTCCAAATAATTACCTAGTGTGATTATCCACACCACCAAGGTGCATCACAACTAAATAATTATTTAATTACAATAATATAATAAATCATTTTATACAATGGTGTACAACACCATATCCCAACATAAAGGATGTGGAATTGTAGTATCATAATGTTGAAAAAAAAGCATATGCTTTGGTAAGAGGAGTTAAGAAATTCAAACATTACATTCTGCACAATAAGGTGTTCACCATTGTTCTAGATCCTGCTGTAAAGACCCTGTTAATGCAGAATGAACTAGGAGAATGAAGAGTGAAATGGGTCACAATATTGCAGGAATATGATATGGAGATCCACCCTATGAATTTGGTCTAAGGGCAAGCTCTCACTCGAACGATGGCGGAAATAGAGCCAGAGCTCATAGTGCAGCAATATCACTTGGAGGATGTTTCCCCAGATGAATGGTATGATGACATCGTCTACTACCTGCTAAACAACAAGTGTTAATCATGGATGCAAGGAGTACAAAAGTGTGCTTTAAGATTGAAAAGCAATAGCTACATATTGCAAGGAGCCATATTGTACAAAAAGAATCATGAGGTATTTTATCTCAGGTGTCTAGTAAAGGCAGAGGCAACCAATGTGCTAAAAAAATTTCACGATAAATTTGGAACTGGCCATGGATCTGGCCCTTCCACAACCCATCAAATCTTGTGGGCTAGGTACTATTGGCTAACCCTGTTCAAGGATGCTCACCACCACGTCAAGTCTTGTCATGTATGCCAGACTGTCACTACTAAGGAGAGGAATGATGTTGTCCCATTGCAACCAATTTTTGAGGTAAGGCATTTTGCTCAGTGGGGTCTAGACTTCATCAGTCCAATAAACCCACCATCTTCTGCAAGCCACAGGTATATTCTGACCACTTCTGATTATTGCACTAGGTGGACTAAAGAAATTCCTTGTAGGCAATGTAAATCTAAAGTAGTTATTAATTTCCTTGAAATTTTTATTGTAAATCGTTTTGGTTTTCCCTTTTCCCTGGTTTGCGATAATGGTCCCACATTCACCTCCCTCAAGTTTTCCAGCTGGGCATTTGACTATGGGATTTTTCTTAAATTATCATCCAATTATTATCCCCAAGGGAACAGCCTAGTCAAGTCCACAAACAAAAACTTGTTGACTATCCTACGAAAATTGCTTGATAAGAACCCAAAGGACTGGCATACCCAGTTGTGTTTCACTCTATGGGCAGATCACACCCAACACAAGGCCACCTTAGGAAATTCACCATTTTGTCTTGTTTATGGTCTAGAGCTTGTATTTCCCGTTCACCTCAAGATCCCCATGCTACAATTTTTTAACACCTATTATGAAGAAGGGGAATTCCAAGAGAGTCGCCTCGCTAAACTACTTCATTTAGAAGAAGTCTGTAACCAAGCAATAGAAAATTTCGCCAAGCATCAGGGCATCGTAAAGAGATGGTTTGATTGTAGAGCCACAGTTAAGGCCTTTAGGATCACCGACTTAGTCCTATACTGACTTAGTCCTATATTGGGATAAGGCCCATGAGAAGAAAGGGGGACATACCAAATTCAACAAGCTCTTGCTTGGCCCCTTTCAAATTTTTGAAATTTTGGGAGGGGTGATCCCACAATAGTGGTTTACAATTTTTGGCCAAACTAGACACTGAAATTATTTTTTAAAACTAAATCTTCACATTCAAGCACCTATAGCGGCTAAACCGTGAAGAATTTGAAGATGATGCAAACTAGAGTCTCGTCACATTTTGTCTGCATATTCTAAAAATATTTTTTTCAAAATTTTTAGAATCTGATTCCACTTCTTTTTGCATCTCCCACGAAAACTGGTTTTTTTCAAAAAATAGCATTTTTAAAAAGTGACGCACACCATATAACACAACTTTTTTTCCATGAAGGATAAGATTCTAATTCTTTCGAATTTAGATTCGTAACTCTGATATCTAGTGTTTCCACTTGGTTAGATAGTTTTTTATTGAATATTTTTTCTTTAATAAAGTTTCAAAGTCAAACCAATTACAATTCAGACATAGCGCGACCGTATAACGCATAACTTTTTTTGTATATATCGAAATTCATTTTTTTTTTCCTATTGGATCAAGGACTTCAATAACTGGTACACTCATATATATATATATATATTTTTGATAATCTGCTATTTTTCCACATGTGCAGAACAAAGACCTTCATTTTTGATGAAAAACCTATGTTTAATAAAACTAAAATATCAAATACATAATAAAACCAAAACATATTAAAATTATATTTGTTGGATAGCTCGTTTTGAGGACTACCTTATTCCAGTTGGGTTTGTGAATATTCCTCCATTTTCATCCTCAAACCGAGCTCCGAAGTGCCAAAATTCAAGTTTTTTTTCTGTCTCAAGGGGGATGAGGAATAAAGGGGGTTCGAACGAACCCCTAGGGGTTTGAGCGAACCACTAGTGGTTTGCTCTAACCAGGGTTCATTCGAACCCCCCTTCTATAAGGGGTTTTGATGGATTTTTTGGCAGGAAAGTATTAAGAGGGTTCGGTCGAACCTAGGTTCGTACGAACCCCTAATTGGTTCGGTCAAACCAATAGGTTTGTACGAACCCCTAAAATCAAGTTTTTTTCCATGCATTCATTTTTTGTGAGTTGTCCTTCCTCACTTCAATTGTAAACCACTATTGTGGCTTCACCCGGAGATAATGCCTTTCATCTTAAAACACTCACTGGAGAGGATGTCCTATTGACTTTCAACAGGAAATACCTCAAGCATTATTTCCTCACTTGAGTTGTCAAGCTCGCACCATTGTATATCGTTGTATATAGTTAGAACTTAGGTCTTTCTTTCTTTTTTTCTTTTTGCTTTGCTTTCGCTTGCTTTCTTGGCTATCGTTTTGTTGGGGTTTCCCAATCTTGATGTGGTGATTGTGCTTGGTCTTGTCAAAGGGCTTACTTTGCTATACACTCCTTACATTCCTTGGATAAGTCTTCATGATTTTCCATTATTTTCTATCCACTTCTGTGAAGCGGGTTTCCGCACTTGAACTCTAGCTTGACCCGGGGTGGAACCTTTATTTGAATCCTATCACGTTTATCTTAGAGTACACATGATATACACTTTAAATGCTCTTGATAAGCTATATCATAGTCATCATGACACCACGACAAGTGAAAATATTAAGTCTGCTCCAGTGTCCACTGTGATCTCCAAACCCATTATAAGCTTCATTGCTTATACAGTTGAGCAAAAGAGTATCGAAAGAAAATATATAAAGAAAAAAGAAAGGAAAGAAAAAATATTGAAAAATAAGCAATTGTGTGGGTGTGCGAGCAACTCTATTGGGGCTATGGATGCCCGGCTGGAAATAGAGCAATGTTCATGGGGATCACAATGATAACTCTGTTGGGGCTATGGATGCCTGACTGGCAGGGAAGCAATGTCCAGGTTACTTTTGGGGTCAGATAACCTACATAGCTTTCCTTGGTTGATTGACTGTTGTCTGCTATGGTCTCTAAGGGAGGGAAATAAACTAATTGCACACGCTTCTGAGATATTTTGCAATTTGACTCAACCAAAGGTTCTGTCCTCTTCTAGGCTCTTAGTTCATTTGAGGAAACTTGCTTCTAGTATGCAAAACCAGAGACTTTGGGTTCTGGATGAATCCTTATCCTTGGAACACTCTAGAGCGTTCTCCCAGCAGAGTTTCCATTTGTTGTGCCCGTAGCACACACACCCCGTTTGGGATGAGGACCCCCTTTCTTTGTTTTTTTCTTGTTGGGTCATTTTTGTTCTCACCTTGTTTTGTGTGCCCCTATTTCTGAGCTTAAATCAGTCACATGCATTAAATTCATCAAATTCCACATGGCCAAAATCACCTACCCAAAATTTGCTAAGTCTTTTTCCTTTGCAGGATTTTAGTTGCGGATTTCCTTTGGCCTTTTGCCGCCGCGTCCATTCGACATCATAGACCCGCAACTACAGGTCACCTTATGCAGGTTGCCATTTATGTTTCACCGCTAAGTTGCAGCTGACTCTTAACTTTCACTCGCATTGTGGGCCCCGCATCTCGTTTCTCCATCCAAGTCTTAACCATGTCCAACTAGGCACGAGTTTCCCCACTTCACCAACCAGTTGCATGTCCTAACTGCGATAAATGCATGCATTAATGACATGATTTCCTCTAAATAGAGAGTGCCCCAGCTGTCATTTTCACCCTGTATTTTTAAATTTTGAAGGAGAAAGTAGAGCTTCCGCCCATGCAAGGATTTATAGCAAAGTTAAGCCGGATTCACATTATTTTTAACGCACGATTTAAAGGTATGGATTCTTGTTTCCTTTTCTTTGCTTAGCATGCAAATTGTTGAAACAACTTCGCAACTAGGGTTTTAGTTATTTAAAGTTTGAATTTACCCAAACCCTAGTTTTTAAGATCAATTTTGAATGACATCTGAAATGGAGGTTGACATCCACCTCATTCCCATGTTCACATTTTGTTGAAATTAAGAATGTTCTTAGGGTTTCTGTGTGTTATGCGTGGGATTCCATCTTTACAAGGCAGTTTCTCAATGGTGAAAATCCAATGCCCACCCTCTATATTAATCCTACACTAGCGATGAACTTACGACTTAAGTGGCCTTAAAAAAATCTGCTAAGACTTTGATTTTCTGTGAGCCCGCCCATGCGAGACTCTGTCTTGGGAAGTCTGCTAGGAAAATGCCATTCTTTAGTAGCTAAATCTCACCATCCTTCTGTAGTACAGACTATGCATCTAAGTTCGCCATCTCAATTATCGAATGATCAAGTAACAAGTAACAAGTCAAAATCCTTAGTGGGCATGACCAGACGAGCTGCCGCATGACGGAGGCTATTGTGCCTCAATTGCCTTGTGGGTTTCGTAGGCTGAACCACCCTTTGAATTAAAACTAAAAAATTGCTAAGGAAAATCTAAGTGCGGGAAGTCCCTACAGGTCCGCTCATGCGGGTGTCCGTATGTGGGACGACATCACCCGAGTGACGTTCTTTAACGACTGAAAGCTTGCTCCTTTCCACTACGCGAGCTTCGCAGGCAGGACTTCCCTTCAACCAAAAATTCAAAGTAGGCTGACAAAAAACCATGGAACAATTGACCTTATGTGGGTCTGCCTATGTAGACTTCCGTCTGCGGGTGGTCGTCATTGCACCTCTTTTCTTTAGCGGAAAAATCTTAACAATCATCTGCTACACGACCTCTGCACTGCCTCACTCCGCAAGTCTTAACTTTGAAAATCCCAAGAACCTGAGAGGGAAGATGATCATGTGGGTTCTGCCATGCGGAGCTCTTCATGCAGGACATTTTCTATCTAACGACGCTATTTAGCAGCTTAACTTTGAGAGCTTTCCACCCTACAGTGCCCGCATCCTTCAAACCTTCAATTACACTAAATCCTAACCTAGCAGCTTCGAGCATCTCATTGCCAGTTTTTGCACGTGCCTAACCACTTCCCAAGGAATTATCCCATCAAGCGCACCATGTGGGAATTCCAATACAGGTGGCCGCCTATGGGATTCTACTCACCCACCACTGTTCTTTAATGGCTTTCATTCTAATTGCTTCCTCCTAAGGGAAACCCACACCTCTAAACCCACATTTGCACAAATGACCTAAACGACCCCCAAATGGTGAACGAAGATGAATATTATGATCTTTTAAGGATATATGAATGGATTCAACATTGAATTTGTAGATTTTGACTAACATTTTCTACCTTTGTATGTGAAAGCACTAACTGTATCTTTTGGGTGTAGGCTATATGGAACCTATTGGGGGACCATGAAAGAAGCCCATAGGAAGAGCTGACAAAGGGAAGAAGCTCATATGAACCCCAAGGGGAAAAGAAGAAAAGGAGAAAATGAAGTATCAGTTTCATGAGGTGGAGTGCACCTCCAAGCTTGCCTCCAACTAGGATATAGTCTCAGATACAGACCTAGGGCATGTGAATATAGATGAGTTCAAAAAAAGGATGATGGTCAATCCCACTACAGAAGATGCCTGAAAGATAAAAGGAAGTGGCCTTGCGAAGGTGGCTAGCTTTCCCCCGTGTTGGTTGCTCCAGAGCTAGTCATGGTCTACCAGGAGTGTTACCACTCCAATAGGAAAATCATTAATAAGGATGGAAGGGTGTTGGCGGACTTGTCTTCCAAGTCTATTGGTAGAATGTTCAAAATCCCAACATTTGACAAGATGGAGGTAGAAAAGGAGTTTACTCAGAAGGTTTGGCAACAAGACCCTCTAGGATGCAAAAGAAATATCAACCAACATTGGTTGAAGGACAAGAGGGGCAGCGCCAAAAAAGTGCCTCAAAAGTTATTTAGAAGTGATTTCTTTGAGGAATACCATGATCTAGTCACTCTCCTGAGTAGAGTAATGGGCCTACCGACTGCTTCATTCTTCGAGGAATGGATGTTCTACTTTGTAAAAGAAATCCTTCGAGGCACAGCACAATTCCACTAGGCTAAGATGATAAGCGACAACCTGGATAGCCAACTCATGGTAGTAAAGAAGACCTCTCAATTTTATATGACTTCATATTTGGTCTATCTCCTTGCAGTGAAATTCTCATACAAAGGACTTTTGTGCTGAGACATTAGGGACCAAGAGGGAATAACTCAAAGTCTATGATTGTTATCCCCAGTTTCAATACAGGAACTTTAAAAGGGAATACGAAAGAGTAAATGATGCCTTCATTGGGCATATAATCAAACTCTTGGGAGGAGATTTTGAGGGAAGGGTAACACAGCGCAAAGGCCTTTATATAGGGATTTGGATATATGTTCATTCAATCCCCAAAGTTCACTTACATCAGAGCAGAAGGGTTCTTGGGAAGACCCTATAGATTGCCACACTACCCTAATAACCGAATCATTCTGTTAGAGGTTACTCGATAGTTCCATACTGCCCATCCCTATTGAGCGACAAACACCAAGCTACGATTATGTATCCCCTTACATTTGGGCAGGGAATGTACTCATGCCCCACTACCAAGTGTGTTGAATACTCAAAAAAGGAATTGGCAGAATATCATTTAGACCTACACACAGACAGAGGACTGGTGGATCCTAATGGAAAATTGAAGAAACAGGTTGGATGACAACATTCCCACTTACCTCACATTGAAGACTTCTAGGCAATTTTTGGAGATGAAAAAGAAGTTCAAATGCGGCATTACATGATGATGACCGCCGAATTTGTTAAGTCCATCAATCTATTTCAAGTTCCTGATCAAATCGTCGAAGACGAAAATTTTCTAGATCAAAGGTACCTTTCCTTGGTAGATATTCCTTTGCCAGTCATTGATTGGAACAAGGAAGAGGTCACCGACCTCGACATTCTCACCCGTCCTATTGAGCACAGAACAAGAAAATGGGTGGATGGACAAAGAGCCAAACTAAAGGAGTAGGGTGCAGAGCTAGCATACGGGGAGCTCAAAGATGAGCTTCAAAGTGAAACTGACAGTGGTGCCACTGTTGGTTCATCAGGCGAAGCTCCCAAATCCCCACCTGTTACTCGATTGAAGAAGAGGAAGGATGCACCTTAGCACATGCCCAAACAAAAGGTGTACTCCAAAAAGGCGACCAAGGCTCAATCATCCAAGAGGACAAAGAGAACGGGGGACTTTGTTCTTGAAATGCCAACTATTCAGGTGGAAGAGCCTCTGCACGAAGAGGAAGAAGAAACTAGGCAGCCCCACTCACCACCTACCACTTTCATTCCCACTACCGCTGCTACTATCACCACTCCTACACCTTCCACTTCTAAGGCTTTGCCCGTCTCATCTTTTCCCGCTGTGCACATCTCAGTCAGCCTCACTTCCATCTTTCCTACTACTCCAGTACTGGTATTAAACTCCTCTTCTACTATTTCCCCACTATCATCTTCCTCACTCCTGCCTCCACTACCTACTTTTTCCACTTTTCCACCATCCATGCCCTCCACCTCTATGGCACCACCTATTTTGCTGCAAGCTTTCATGGTGTATATGCAGAATGTGCCTATTGAGCTCCTCAGGGTAACATTTGACCCTAAATTCCAAGATCTAATGGCTCAACTTGTTGTTGCTTTGCCTCTTCCTACGCCACCTATTGAGCCACTGAAAATGGAGGCCACAATGCAAATCTCAGAGAAAATGGAAAGACTTAGCATAGAGAAACATAGAGAGGCCACGCAAGAAATAGCTAAGGAGCCCCAAGATTCTGATAAATATGATTACTTTGAGCATCCAAAAGGCGAATTAAGTATAAAGTTGGACAAGGTGGCTTTCGATGAAGAAGAACCACAAACTTCTAAGGATGAAGAGGTCGATGAGCACTATGTGGTGGAAACATCAGATCAAGAGCTAGAAGAAGAAGCACACCCAGAGGATCATCACTCCAAGAAAAGGAAAGTGGACATGGATTTGGATGTTGAAATAATTGAGGAACTTTCACGAACTGGCCAAGATGAGGGCCTGATGCAAGAAGAAGTGCCTCCAGAAAGGGAGGAAGAGAAGGATAAAGAAAAAGAAGAATATGTACAAGAAAAGGGCTTTGAGCCTGAGCAAAACGTTGGAATCAAACAAGAAGAAAATAAAGGGAAAGCACCGTAAGAGGAAAATATTATTGAAGAAAATTTTGCTTCCACTGACCCTGGGGCAGAAAGTATCACGCAAGAAAAGGAGTCAAATGAGGAAGAAAAGAATGATGAAAAGGCTCCTAGTGATGAAGAGGACGAGCCCCAAAAGGAAAAGGAAAAGAAAAAGGAAAGTGATCGTGAATCACCCAAGGGTCAAACAAAATTTTTTGCATGGCTGGAACAACAATTGAAGAAGAAATCTCTGGTAGTTGTTGATCCAAAGGAGAGATTAGAAGCAATTCTAGCTAGAGCCCAAACAAGGACTCATAAGGATAAGAAGTCAAAGATTTGATCACACATCACGGTCGACGCTTCTGGGTCTAGGACATTGCACATACCCACTCCAGTAGTGGATAAGGATTCCATAACCATTCAGGGAAATGATTACCAAATATCCACAATCAACCTGGGCCCGGCAACCTGCGAGCAGAAGATGGATGATCTTCAAGGGTCCGTCTCCACCATAATACAAAAACTAAATAAGGATCAGTCCACTAAAGAATAACTGAAAGCACAAGTGGTAGACCTCACTGCCTACATCCAACAGTGGACTTCAATAGAGGAGGAGACCCCAACATAATCATCGGTGCTTGCCATACTCTTAAAGGAGGAGATTAGTAAAATGGAGAAAATGAAGAATTGGAAAAA
This sequence comes from Sequoia sempervirens, assembly GCA_007258455.2. NCBI lineage: Eukaryota > Viridiplantae > Streptophyta > Pinopsida > Cupressales > Cupressaceae > Sequoia > Sequoia sempervirens. The sequence continues at coordinate 12,454,345 of VDFB02179234.1, forward strand.
GTCCACTATGAATTGGTTCAATAGAGTGCTATACAATGGTGAAATGGGCATCCGCCATGCAACTCGAATGTACAAAAAATTTCAGAGTCTACAGAAGGATGTGGAGGATATGATCAAAACCTACCAAGAGTTCCTAGAGTTATACCTTATTACCCATCTGAAGTTGGAAAGCATCCTCAAGCTTTCCTAGGGAACCTAGGAGAAGGAGTTAGCACTACCAAAAGAAGACCACTGGCTAGTGGAGACCTGGTAGATGAATCTTGAGTACAGAAAGGAGGTCTTCGAGAAGGTCTTGAAGGACCTTGAGGTTGACCATGAATGGATAGTGGAGCACCAGATGGACAGCGAAAACTATTTGAAGATTATGACAAACTATGAAATGCCTCGGGCCTTGAGATAGATCCAAAGAAGATTAAGCCATTATTTCATAAGAAAATGGAATTGGGAGTGGATGGCACACTATCACCAAATTTCATGGATTTTGTTGTGAGGGCCTTCACCGAGTCAGAGAAGGTTATCAAAGTTACATCTAAATGCACCAAAGAATGGGATAAAGTCATGGAAAGATTCAAGAGGATAGCCTTAAATATCCTTAAGAATGAGCTCTCCAAGGAGAAGCAACTCATTGCCATGATCGGCAAGTTTGTAGAATATGCAACGGTGCAGAGGGAGGCTGGAAAACCCATAATTGATGATGAATATTTGATAGTATAATTGAAAGGGCTAGGTGATCCCACAATACTGGTTTACAATTTTTGGCCAAATTGAATATTGAATTGATTTTTTTTAACTAGATCTTCACTTTCGAGCACCTATAGCAGCTAAAAAGTGAGGAATTTGAAGATGATGAAAACTAGTGATTTGTGACATTTTGTTTGTAGATTCTAAATATTTTTTTTAAAAAAATTGGAATCAAATTGCACTTCTTTTTCCATCTCCTTTGAAAACTAGTTTTTAACAGTAAACACCATTTTTAAAGAGTGACGTTACTGGCTAACACATAACATTTTTTATATGAAGGATAAAATGCTATTTTTTTTGAATTTAGATTCGTAACTATGATATCTAGTGCATGGAATTGGTTTCATAGCATTTCATTAAATATTTTTTTCTTAATTAAGTTTCAAAGTCAAACCAGTTATAATTTAGACATAATTTACTAGCTAAAACATCACTATTTTTGTATGTATCGAAATTCAATTTTATTTTTTTGTTGGATCAAGCACATCAATATCTAGTGCATAGATATTTTTTAGAATTTTTTTTTATAATCTACTATTTTTCCACATGTGAAAAATAGAGAACTTGATTTTTGGTGAAAAACCTACATTCAAAAGAAATAAAAAATAAATAAAATAATCAAATTAAATTTATTCAAAATTATACTTTTTGGGAAGCTTATAATAAGGACTACATACTTACAAAAACTAATTTTTAAATGAATTCATTTGATCCCCCAAAAGGTGAATCAAAAGTGGTTCTTTATTAGCATTTTGATAGGTGTAAAGGAGACTCCATTATAGGTATGGTTTAAAACTAGCGGGGTTCTATCCAAGGGAGTTTGATCTAAGGTGGTTTGATCAAACCCTCTTCAATTGAAATACTTTAAATAAAAAATTTCAAGGCTTAATTCATTATATTTTCTAAAACTATGTGATTTCAACAAAAATTAGGATCTCTCAAAAAGTGTATACCAGTATTGTGGGATCACCCGACTAGAAGTCACTAAAAGACAAAATAGACTACAAGACAAAATAGGGAAAAGATAAAGAAGTCTATTTTATATTGTAGTATATTAGGGGTAGGTGAAACCCTAAGTGATAATGAATCTGAACCATACATTGTAAGTGGATCTTGTCCATTCATTTCACTTTTGGAAAACTATAAATAGGGGCATCCTCTCATTTTCAAAGCGAGAGATGAGTTGTTGTAAAGACATGCTACCGCAGAATATATGAGAAAAGCATTGTTTTGATGGTTTCTTGTGTTTTTCTCTCACGTGTGCATGATTCTATCTCCAAATAGTAGATTTTAGTTTTGTTGTTTTAAGTTTCAAGTTTTCAATTATTGCTAGTTGGCAGTTTATGTTGAACTTTAATGGTGGATGTATGTTGTTGTGTTTGATGCCTTTCTAGCTCATATTTTAGTTGTTTGTTGATGATGAATGGCTGTGTAAAGTTAGTTTGAGCATTATTTATACTGTTGCACTTAAGTTCAATTGTTATTTATGCTTTAATGGTGAATGAACAATCTAAAAATATGCAATGAACCTTTGAAGATTGCACTAGTTTCATGAGACTGTGGACTGTCCCTGGTTAAGTGGAACTTAGTTTTAGGAAGTCTTTCCACTACAACATTCTCCATTGTCATTGTTCATCATTAGTTGCAAGTCTAGGAAACTTCTAACCCCTTTGCCCTTTTTGACTTTTCTTTAAAATCTGAAGTTAAAACAAAGTTCTTGCATCATTGTAAAGCAAAATTTGATGAGAAAGAAGGGGTTTTAGCTTGTTGTTTTGAACTTGCAGCAACTGTTTATCGATTTCCAGAATTTGTAAAACTCTATTTGTAGACCTAAATTCCTCCAAGCTTAGTGAATCATACAGGCCCTTTGTGATTACCAGCAAATCACATCAATCAACTGAGTTGTTCTTGCATTGCCATGACCTGACACCTGAGAGACCTTGGGGTGATTTTCTAAAACTTAGTTGTAGAAAATTACCTTTCAAGAGAGGCATCACACTTGTGTGTTGTCTGTGTTGAGAGGTGCAAAACACCCATCAACATTACATTGGATAATTTTTTTATTTAGCAAAAATATTATGTACACAAATGGTCAAGTGAGATGGAACTACAAAAGATGCACTACAATTGAGGGATAAAATGAGAAAATAAATAAATAGATTTCTAAAAATATAGTATAATACTACCTACCATTGTGCTAGAATATCTAAGGAAACTCTAATTGACAACATAATTTCAAAAAATAAGATTATAAAACTTATTTAAAAAAAAATCTTAGTGCAGATTTCAAGCAGTAGTATGGTTGAAAAAGTTGTCTTGATTCTAGACCCCTAACTAAATGTGCATAATTCTAGAGATTCATGTATAAAATTATCCATGAATATAATTTTGATAATATACAACAATATATTTACATTAATTGTATTTTCCTATTTGCAATATTGTTATATGTTGCAAAAAAATTATGTTCCAATACATTCAATGATCTATTACCATTCATTGTATTTTCATGCTCAAGGTATTTATATATTGCAAATAAGCATCTACAAGTATAAGAGATTGAACATGTTGGCAAGTAGATGAACTATTGTAGCATCAATAGATATGTGTAGTAGAATTCCACTGTATGCTTGGAAGACTGTATAATTTGCACCTTAGATTTGTTTCCTACACAATCATGGAAGAAGGTTCAACTATGAGATATTTGTCTAGCTACATAAGCATTGAGAAGAAACATTTGATTAATTTTAAGAAAAAGGTTTTTGCATCCCCCAAATACACCCATTCTCTCCTATCTTGGATCAATCCACTAATTGATCTATGGATGGTGAAGTGAAAGCATGCAACGATACATGGACTCTATGGTTCTATAAAAAGAGGGATTTCCAATACTATACCAATCCTACCTTTGTATACTTAAATTTTGAGTTGATATTTGGGGTTGACTAACTATAACTACCACACTAGTACATGTGTCTATTAGTTACAAACATGTTTGGTCATTAAAGCTAGGAACCCCTAATGTATCGGCGCCTATTCTTGAGAAGTTATCAAAAGGTAATGGAATAAGGAGTTAAACTCAAATCGTAATCACACAAGGGTACAATTTAAGTAGCTTTGGATGACATATCGATAGTTTTAAAATGTGAAATCAATTGTGTAAACTTGAATTTGACACTTAATGCTAACCTTCAATTATGAAAAAGTAATTAACCACATATTTCTTGACCTTGGCCATGAAAGAGTTACTACAATTACCTATTTTATTTAAACTAGAAACTATAGGAAAAGTGATGTAAAGGAAAGAAAAATAAATAGATAATAAATAAACTCACAAACCTATCTTTTTGGTAAGAATTTGAGAAGAGGGGGGCATATTAAATGTGAGAGAATGGGTGCCATGGGAATTGAGTTGCCTACTATGCCTTTATGAAGGTATTCCCAAAACCAAGAAACTAGCCCAATAACATCTCCTAAACTCCTAATAAATGTCATCATAAATCAAACTCAAATGAAAAAGAGATAAACATGTCAATTAATCCTCAAATGAATCCTCTAGAACTAAAAGGAATAAAACAAGATCCATATCCATGAGAAAATAATTGAAATAAAGTGGGAAATACATGCCAATTATTATTTACCGAGTAGACCAAGAGTGGGAAATGAGATTGCTCCAACAGGATACACCAAGAAACAATGACTCTCCCAAAACAATCTCCTCTCAAGCCCATCATGAACTCACCTCCATATTCAACTGAAAGCTTCTCAATATTCCTATAGATTATATGCATTCCTTCTTGATTGTATATCTATATTTTCCCATATATGGCACATATATATACATATAATTAGTTGTGTGTGCACGCACGTATATATTCCTCCTCTTCACTCATATGCATTTACAAACTTTTTCTATTTTTACTCATATTTTTATATTCATATGCTTACATTTATCTGCATTTATATTTTCTCATTTTTGTATATTTCATTACATCTATTAACATTATTTTATATAAACTTTTTCTCATATATATATAATCCCATATATAAATATTGACATACACATATACTTGCACATATTCTTTCATATGTTTATATATATATATATATATATTTTTTTAGACTGCAGGAATCGGGTAGCACGACCCCCTATAAACTGCAGTGCGCCTGGTAAACTTTTTAACGTGACCGGCGGCGCTGGCGCGACACGCCCTCCGGTACCACGGGACGGGGGGAGACTAGAACTCGTGACCAGCAGAGCCGCAACGGAATTACTTAGCCAACCGAGCTAGGGCCCCCGCCCTTCATATGTTTATATATTATTAATATATATTTATTTTATTTTATTTTGTATGTTGTATACTTATTTTTCCTCTCCATTTTTATACCTCCCCCGCACCCCCCTCCTCTTGTCCTATTCCTCATTTTGTGTTTCTCTTGTCTCTTCTCACTGTCCCCCCTCCCCTCCCCACTTCTTTTCAAGGCTGGCTGCAATTTAATCCTTCACTTTCCTTTTCATGATGATGGATCATAAAGTATAATTTGAAGTATCGAATGAAAAATATGCATAGCTAAATCCAAAAACTATCTTATTACAACATTCTAATGATTCTCAAAGTTTTATCTTATAAATGTCATTTTAAAAATCATGAACAATACACATAATTGGTTGCTACACCACCTTCTTATAGACTTAAGCCTAACATGACTCAAACCAAGATAACTAGATAAACCATGGAAGATTTATCCCCTAAAAATTACATATAACAACTAAAGAGAAATCATACTTACTAGGAATATGGTGATAAAATACTACTTATTCTAGAATTTCTTGCAGCATTAAGAAATTATGACAAACTTTTACATAAAACACAACAACGAACTAACCAATGAAACAGGCTATTATTGACATCATGGAGAAGATCAGATCAGGCATGGATTAAGAAGGCCACCAAATATTGTTGAGCTCATAAGCACGCAATGGTATCAAAAATGACTCTTCAAATATTGTCAGCAATCTACCATCAATGTTGCGCATCATTCTTCCCTTCGCATCAAACAAAACCAACTTATTTCGAGGCAGATATACTAAAATCCACCCACAACTGTTAACCACTACCTGTGGATAATTGTACCTCTTAACTACTCTACTAGAGCCATTAAAATCATTATTAATGTTCTGACCATGCAATGCTTCTTCACATAGGCTCCTTGGAATTGGCTGCAATTCTAACCATCTGCATTTTATTTTCCCCCCATCTTCATCTTCAATCAACTTCCATAATGAGAGGTCCTTCTTGTACACCAAAACAACATTTCCATCACACCCACTTAATTCCCAATCAAAAAAAGAGTCAATCTCTGGTCCCTCTTGTCTCTCTGGTTGTCTAATGACATCCCAACTTCTCTCTACAACATTAAATGCTACAACATCAAACCTAGTCCTCCACGTGCTCCCATCCACACTGTTCTTATACCACACACTATTCTTATTAATCCAATAAAACTTTCCTCTAGAGTACACCCCTTCACCAAAGGGAAAAATTGATATGGGTGGATTACTTATCTCCAATTTGACCCATCCATTAGTCTCGGAATCATAGATCTCCATCACCATATTATTGTCACCATTGTTCATTCCTATGACCAAGGTGCAGACCCTTGTGGAGGTATTAAAAGCCAATCCAATGAAATCCAATCTCTTAGGTTGGGTAGCAGGGGGCAGGATTATCCATGTTCTGGTAACAGGGTTGCAAATGAAAAATGAAGCAGATCTTCTGTCCTTAGAACAACAAAGGAGGCTCTTGCAGGCAGCCACTATATTGACCCTCCCCTGTTCCAAAAACTCTAATGAAAATTTGTACATAGGGCAAGTGGGTTCTGATTGAAGTAGATACAAATCTTCATGTAGAGGTTTGGTTAAGGATGAGCGACTGAAGCAGCCAAAGAGGAAAGCAGGAGAGGAGCAAGTAGGGACAATTGCTGAAATTGATTGGATTAAGGTCTTTCCTGGTGAAAGAAGATGCTTCCATTGTTTACAAACAGCCCTGAATCTTCCACCATTCAGAGTGCACAGATTAGCTAGAATTAGCATTAATAATTCTTCTGGGAGGCTACACCATATCTCACTATTCATTTCAATATTTTCTGCTCTTGCGATTCCCATTTTCAATCCTGCAGCTAACTCTAATTTTGTTTCTTCTGACATACATTCTAAATCTGAAAGAGCTCCAGATTGAGGAGTTTCAGCTCGCATCCAATGTATGCCGCCAGACTGACAGCGCCTCCTTATGGGACACATCTTGACACAGAAAGAGAGCTTGCAAAGGATTCAATACTCAACACCAGAGCTTCTCTGTGATATGATCTTAAACCAGTGGGTACAAGAGAAACATAGAGATATTCAATTGTAGATCGCAGAGTATAGGATACTCCCAAAAGTGCCGAATTGTGTTCCCATCAACATACGCAAGCCATGACCTATCCTAGAAAAAATCACAGATTATTTTTCATAAACTATGAAAAGTGGGAACGTTTTTAATCTTGTTATTGTAAATTATTGATTCTTCCTAGGTGCTCGTTTTCAACAGTGGGGCTTACCAATCTAACTTGTATTCGTGGAAGTTTTTTTTTTCTCCGGAGATCATATTAGTCCCTCTCGGAGGGAGGAATATTACTGTATCCTTTGGTTTTATTGTAACTTCTATTAGTTTGTAACAAACCAATTAATGAGATAACATAATTAAAATATTTTGATTATATATATTAGAATATAAAAAATATTTTATTTGTCATTTAATTAGATAATAGATATGAACGGTCTTATTGTTTATTGTTTTTATATATTGACGTAAATTATTAGACTATTAATGTAATAGAGTAAAAAGTCTTACATTGATGCCTTTTAACAACAATTAAACTTTTTCTCCATTTGTTCTTCAATGCTCCTATTCAAACTTAATAGGATGTATTTTTCGTATTCCTTAATATAAGAGGTATATCCCTTTTGATTACTCCTTTAACTCCATAACATTGTAGTGAGAGCTTCCTAATAATTTGTGCATTATTTTTTTCTCATGATCTCTATCTTAATATGAAAAGATATTAAAAGATAATTGATGATGCAATTGGATGTATATGTAGACTTCATATCTTATATTGAATCTCAATCAATATGGAAAATCTAGGAGATAAGATTTTCCTCAAATTTTTACATACACTTGCCATTCTTTTGGTAGTCGATAAGAAACACTTTCTAGATGCACATTTTGCAAGGGTAATGTCATCATCATCAAAAGGTTTTTTTTATTAAAGGGGTCATATTTTGGTTGATTGATAAGGCTAGGATCATTTTCACCATCAAAGAAGGGGATTTCATTGTTATAAGGGTCATACTCTAGTTGATAAAAAGGATAGCATCATAATCATCATCAAAGAAGGGATTTTAAGTTTGAAAAGAAGACTCATTAAATAAAAAGAGAAACATGATCTTACAAATTTAGATTGGGGTGGACAATGGGATGATTTGGATTTTGAATGTAGGATTTGATTGACATATTTTTTAGAGTTTGTGATTTAGATGCAAATAATGGTTGCTCCTAATGGCTGAAAAGAGGAGTTGTTGGGGTTGGTTTATTTGGTGTATTATGGTTAGTTTTCAAACCATAGCAACATGGGATAATAAATAAAATCTTTGTTGTTGTAGACTAAGTTATGACTCAGACAAAAAAACAAAAAATGAAAGATCATAAGGCTCAAAAGGATAAGTTCCCCTTTTTGGCTTAAAGTGAGGAGGGGTGATCTAATATCAACAAACATGCAATGCAAACAAAAAACCTAAAATTAATTAGGTTGGTGTGTTTTAATTCTTGTAGGCCCATGTGTTGCATTTACAATCTTAATTTACTTAATAAAATGATATTGTATCTATATTATTATTTTTAAATCTTTCTTTCATAAATATATATAGTTTTTAAAAAGCTATTAAATATAGTTCTAAAATAAAGTCATATCAAATCCTAATAGAAATGTAAAATCTGTTAGATATTTGTAGTATTTACACATAATATGAATTTAGAAAAATAATATGAGTAAACTCCATGTGTCACAATATCAATGTTATGACAATAAAAATAACAATTTTGTGTTGAAGAATGTGAAGTGATAACTAAATGAAAAAAATAACATCAATATTCTAGAGTGCCAATAGAAGAATGAATTTAATCAGCATTCACTTCATATAATATATCATAGGTACAATGAACACCCATATTATTTACTATTATAAATTTTATACTCATTTGACAAAGATAATCTAAAGACATAAAAAAATTAAGAGATAATAGATAAAAATATAAATTGGAAAATCAATCTTAATGTCACAACGTTGATAATGCACTGAGATTCACATGATTGTTTAGAACTAACACATTTAAATAATTTTAGGGGACTCTATCTTTGATGCATTAGAGATCCTATTTCATAATTTTTACACATCAATTCAATTACACAATTGGACTATTAATTACTTCTTGAATTTCCTTAGTCAAGGAAATGCAAAAGAAATTACTTCTTATAACCATGATTTGCATAGAATACATGATGTTGAAACATAGGTATATAGAATGTGAATTTTTACAATGTCAACTACAAATAGAAAAGATTTTGGATTATGACCTAATACATATTTTTTTATCATTTGTCTATCCAAATGTATTGAAATAAAACTATATGTTTGGTCATTAAAAAGAGGGAAAATATATTTACATTATAGTCAATTATCCCATTGGCAATAATGCTTTATCCCTAGATTCTATAATTTATATATTCTTCAGGGATATTTTGAACCAATTTTACCTTATCAAATATAAATAATTAATAGCTAGTCAAAATATATGATTTCACAAAATCACACAATTGATTAAAAATAGTAAAGAATGTCACATAATTTCTTCCATCCAAAGTGAAAAGATTGGAGATAATAAGCCCAAATCACTTCAAAATGTTAAGAAAAAATATGCATAAAACATATAATGATATTGACAATTGTAGAAGAGAGGGACCAACCACACTAAGGCTCCAAGTCACGAAGAGTTGAGGGTGGAGGGTTGCCCTAATCTACCTCAAGTTGGATAAGAGCTTTTAGGTCAAGGATAGAGAATGAAGAGCACTCTCAAGTGCTTTTGCCACTCTCCTAACCCATGAGATTAGATCAAGCTAAATGAGTAGGTTTTTGGAACCTGAATTGTACCTCAGACAACTCTCTTCCTAAGGACAGTAGCGCAGGTCAAGGACAATAGCACGACACACTAGCGTCTCTCTAGGGCACTAGCGTCCGTAGGGCCAAAAAATGTAAAGTAATGTGAAAGTAAAAAAAACCTACTAACTACTTAGCGTTTGAAGTTCAAAATACTAATTGGAATGATAATAAATAGAACAAATAAAGTAACTAGAAAATTCATATAGAAGGTGACAAAAATGAAGGTGATGAAGATTAACTCACGAGGATTCCAGTTTTCCAGGAAGCTCCACACACAAAGATACCTACAGAAAGCCAAGAGAGGAAAAATGTTGGGGTTGTATAGGGGTTTGTTGCAGTCAAACCCTCACTTTGGTGTTTCCACCTCCACAAACAACCAAAAAAGTCACGAGATAGAAAATATGATAAAGAGAACAATAGAAAGGGTACTAAACAATAAGAATAGCACTATGCTACACAAATCAAGTGACAATATCACCTTCTCAATCGAGGTACCCTCAAGCACGTAGAGGAGGATGCAAGCTTGGTAAGGTCAACACTGTCACAACAACAAAGAAGCAGTCCCTTGGGACACCAAATCACAATTCCAATCCAGTGGAAAAAGTGCAACAAGACATAGAGAAGATGTGTAGGAGCTCAAGAATTGTGAACCCAAAATCAAGCTCCAACATGTGAGATTGTCTAGAAGTGTGCAGAGGATGGAATGAAGGAGAAAGATATGCATTTGGAGATGAAAAAGGAGGGAAAGAGCCATTCTCGGGTTGATAGGAAGGTGCAGAGGCATTACACTTCATCGCTAATGGAGAATTTAACATCTCTATAGATTCCATAGGTAGGAATCTATTAGGGATGACAGCGTGTTGCGCACGCATTCCTGACATAAATTCCCCCACTGACTCAAAGGACAAGCACCAAGTGGATCCATTGCAGGTAGGTGATGTGGAATTTCTTAGTCAGGTTTGATTTTCTAAGGTGGAGGGATGTAAAAGGGGAATTTGCAAGAGGGCTGAAAATTCACTCCTATACATTTTTCCCCCACTTTAGCGAGCATGAGTGTTAATGAATGTTCGATAAAGTAGATTGAAGAGTTTAGAAATGTATACCTAAACTGTCAAGGAAGCATATTACAATTTGGTGAGCTTGAAAGCGTAGACCAAGAAAATAACTCTACAGGTACTCTCCCGAGGAGAATTGAACAAAGGACTTCGTAGATCCTCAAAACTATGGAGTTGATGAAAGTGCACTGAAGGCCCGCAAACCAATGATGGAAAAATCCCGCAGGATGCAAGCACTTCATAGACCCTCAAACCTACAAAGAAGTGCCCCCTAGGTACTATCTTCTAAAGGAAACCCGATGTAGGGGACTCTGTAGAGCTGGATTGAAAAGCAACTTCATAGGCACATGTGCAAAGCAACATGTTAATCCATAGATAAAACATGTTAGAAAACAAAAATCCACACAAGCAAGCAAGCAGACAGTCAAAAAAAATTGAAGGGGGAGCTTTCAAAGGGGTTCCTCAGGAACCCTTTCAAAGAAAAGGGTCCACTAAAGGGATGCTCAGTTTGAAAGGGCAAGAGATTTTTTTTGCAAATCAATTCAACATCAAGGAATCCTTTTGAAAGATGTTCACTTCATCAAGGAATTCAAAATGAAGAATGTCCCCTTGCAAGGGGAAGTTCAATTTCACCCGTAGGAGAAGGTGCTTCCTCCTCAAAGGAATTTTTTTTCAAATTCTTTCTTTGTGAACCCATGATGAAGGAAAAATATTCCACGAGGGGTCCTTGTTGAGGAATGGGGTTTTAAAAAAAATATTTTAAAAGGATTTTCAAGGAAAGATTCATTGGCCACTGAATGCATTTTCTAAATATCAACATCACAAACTGAATGAAAAAGTGATGTTGTGGCCCGTGGAGCATAGCAAGATGTAACCATGGTAATGTTGTTGGACACATGAGGGAAAACACATGAGCACCACAACATCACAAACAAAGCATGAAAGATAAGAGAGAAAAATGTAAAAGGAGACTGTAACATCACGAATAAAGGACACAAGGGGTGATCTGATATTTTGGGGTCAGAGTTGCTCATAAATATAGATAAGTATATAATAATAGTATATAAATGAACTGTCATCAACCCCCTACTATATCAAACCATATGAAGAATGTACGAGAAGAAAAATAAAAATAAAAAATTGGTTCAACATGGAAGGGAAGCCTAAATTCCCCCAACACTTTACATCATCCCTAATTGTCAAAAATTAATACACATAACAGAGGAAGAATGATGTAACAAATAGACCTGAAGTTTTATGACACATAAGCACTCATGTATACACATAACAGAGGAAGAATGATGTTGCTCTTTGAGTTTGACATCAAATTCATAACTAAGAAAACAATCAAAGGACAAGTGGTTGTCGATCAATTGGTGGAAGCTCCCTCATCTCACTCCTTCCCTAATCTAGATTTATTTCTAGATGAAAATTTATTCGTATTAGACCATGAATTTGTATGGGAGATGTACTTTTATGGATTGAGATGTCAAACTAGCTTTGGGACAGGTGTAGTCTTCATCTCACCCAAAGGGAAGTCAATTCCTCTATCCTTTTGATTAGAATTTTATTGTACTAATAATGTCGCTGAGTAAAAAGCCCTTATTGTTGGCTTGTGTACCGTAATGACATTAAACATTAAAAATATTCACATTCATGGTGATTCTAAACTTATTTTAAATCAAATCATGAGAATGTATCAAGCTAAGCATAATAATCTATCTCACTATCAGGATTTGGCTTTGTCCTTGCTTGATCGATTATTTTCCTTCATGATAGATAGTGTCACTAGGAGAGAAAATCACCACATGGATGTAATGGTGAGTGCAACCTCCCTTGTATCATCAAATGATGGTGTATAAGAGTACCACTTTGTGGTTCACATTCTCTTCTCTCCTATTGTCTTGGATCAACCCGAACCTGATGGTCTCGTGTGTGCTCATGTAGACTTGGGGGAATGGTATTCTCACATTTATAATTACCTAAAGACTAGAAATTTTCTCGACAATGTGACTAAAAATACTTGCACTCAAATACGAGTTTTTTTTTGCTTGATATATCATCCCATCTGACATTCTAAATTACCAAAAATATTATAATGGGACCTTCTTCTTCGATGTCTCACTAATGTTGAAATACCCCTTGCCCTTCAAGAAGCTCATTCGGGCTCTAGGGGTGGAAATTTCAATGGTAAATCCTTAGTGTTTAAACTTATTCACATGGGATATTATTGGAAAACAATGGAGCAAGGCTCCTTTTCCTTTGTCAATAAATTCCCTCAATGTCAAGAACACAACAATCTCATCTAAGCTCATACAAAGAGCTTCAAAATCATACCTCTCCTTGGCCATTTATGAAATGGGGGTGTGATATTATCAGAAAAATATCACCTCCTTCTTCTAAAGGACATACCTTCGTCATTACAACTATTTATTACTTTACGAAATGGGTTTAAGCTATTCTACTTTGATCCACTAACATTGAATATATCTATAGATTTCTTCTAAACAATATCATTTCTCATTTTGGATTGCCCTCTACCCTTGTATTTTATAATGGTACTCATTTAAGAACAAAGAAGGGAAGAAATTCTTGGAAAATTTTCATATTCAACATCAATTTTCTACACCACACTATCCTCAATCTAATGGCCAAGCTAAAGTTTCTAATAAAACTCTTTAGCCAATTCTTTGAAAAATAGTAAACAAACACAATAAATATTGGCATACTCAATTGATGTATTCCTTGTGGGAATTTTGCACAAGCATAGATTGGGAATTCATAGGCCCCATAATTTTTGATAAATCTTCCATCAAAGAATTGTATTTTTTCTCTTAGGTTTCTTAAGAGACGTTGTTAGAATCCTATAGCCTAAATGGATCAAGAAAATTGGGGAATGGAATGGAGTCTTTCATATTAGTCAACCACCCATTTTAACATATTGGTACACATTTTTTTCTACCCCATGATGTGAAGAACACAAAATATGACTCCTTGCAATGTATTATGATGAACGTAATGACACATTTTGGAAGAATACATTCACTATTGGCACAACCAAATGATTTGGAATTTTAAAAATTTGAGGATTATGGAGGGATCCCAAATATAGTTTTAGGTATATATAGAAAAAATTTAGGCCCCACAAAGTCTGAGATTTTCTTTGTCAAAGATTAACATTTTTTATCTTAGGTCTCTTGAGAGATTTTGCTAGAACACTATATCCAAGCTAGATTATGAAACCTATGAATTAAATGGGGTCTCCCATAGCATTAACCCATAGACCCTAATGTGTTGGCATATTTATTTTGGCCACATTGTGTTAAGATTCTAGTAAATATTGTGGAATCTAAATTAACAACAACAATTACCTATGACATTTCTATGCTCCTCCTATCAAATCCATTTTATGCATATCTAGCAACCATTAGATTGCAAAGCATCACATCTTTTTGAATCATTATTTAAAATTAAAATTATAGGTTGTTTCTATAGGTTTTCAATTCATAAGGTGTTTTATCTAATAGTTCCATACTATTGCTTCCATATTTTGCATACAATTGTCTTAAGAAAGCAACTCAATTGTGAATTCGAAGAAAGATTTTAAAAAAGGAATATTTTGGTAGGAGACAATAATTTCATCAATTACCCTAACTAAACCTACCAATGTGCTGTCTTCCAATTTATGTGCAAGTGCCTTTCTTGGTTATATTTGGCTATAAAAATTACTATCAATTCACACCTTTCTGATAATTAAACTATGATGAGTATATTGGTGGTAGCAATAGAAATTGAATAAGTTAGAAAGATAGTTTTTTTGGTTTAACATTACTATAATACCAAATTATATGATTTCACTAGCGGTTCATTCATTTCCTATTTGACTTCATTCTATTGTAAGAAATTATAGTTATGCTCTCTAACCAAATTCCTTATCTATATTTAGTTTCCAATGCATTATGTATCTAATGACAGAAATAGGGTTCCCAACCTTTTAGGAGATGGAGCACAAGGAGATAAGGTTTCTATTTTACTCATGTTACATTCAAGGAAACCTTAGAGATCCCAATCTGAAGGTAGCAAAGGGGGAAAGAGATCTTGCAATAAGGTATCCTAGGGTGTGATTAAGGACTAAAGGAGGGTTCACCACCAAGATAGGGCTTGGAAAGACATGCAATATTCAAGACCTAATAATCAAACCTAATGATATGCAATACTTGAATAAATGACCTAGAAATGAATGCAAAACAAAATAGTAAACTGGAAAAGTACAGAGGTGCACTTGGAAACCTATAGAAGCCTAAATGAAGACCTAAAATGTTGAAAATGATAAATTTAATAAACATTGGGACTAATATGCTAGGCTGGGTGATTTAGTCCCATATTAGGGTTTCTAGGCAGGAACATTAATCTAGCAATGACAAGTATAGAACTCCTAAAATATGGAAATTTGACTGTACTGGGACTCATACGCTAGAAGTGGTATATTAGTCCTACTTGGATTTTTTGGAGTATCAAGATTTGAATCTACTCTTCAATCTCTACTCTATCTTCTCAACTTGATTCTCGAATCTGAAATTTTGAATTATGCTATGTAGATGCCTTTTAGTGATCTTCTAAACAAGGTGATAGCTTGGAAAACTTTGCAACCTTGAAAACTTCTTGCTAATCTTTCTCTTCAATGTATCTTCAACCTAAATTACAAATCACACACTAAAGAGAGGAATTTTTTTTTATTTGTTAGTAGAAAGGGGTTTTCCTTGGTCAAACCCCATTTTGATAATCAAACCTTGTAATGAAATCATATGTAAAGGAAGAATTATGAAGGAACAAAATGTGATTTTGAAACTCACCAAACCCTAGGAATAAAGTGCTGCAAACATGTATAACATGGCTAGCATGAATGTGGATCTTGAATCTTGCTTGAATGATATGGATCTTGACTTGAATACTTGCTTGAATCATGAAACCCTACATCACAAATGTTAGCTAAAAAAAAACATGATGCATGATGACTTTGACATGATGCTTGATACTCGAATAATGCTCTAAAACACTTGATAATCAGCCCTTGAATGCTCTTGTAAACTCCAATTTTCTATTAGGAATGCTCTCATGAAATTCTTAGGTCACTTAATTTCTTGCTAGGTGAACAAAGAGTAAAATAACCTCGTATTTACACTTGTTTATGCCAAATTTCCCAAAATTACAACACTACAAGTTGACATTAGATCTAGGAGAATAAAATATTGCCAAGAATTTGAATTTAATTTAGGTTTAAGCCACACAAGACTCATACACTAGAAGTGGTGTATGAGTCCCATTAGGCTAAGCTTTAGGACACTTTTTCAAGAAATTCTTAGATTAATGTCAAATCCAAATCGGGGCCCTGAAACTTAGGTGGGACCCATACACCCAAGGTGGCGTATGAGTACTAGATCACTAAATTTGGGCCATATAATCAAAAAAATAATAATTTATGATTGGTCATTACATATGTGTTAGGATTATCTTGAGAAATATGCATTAATTAAGGCTTCTCGATGCAAAATAGGACCAAATAAGGCATAAAGAATCCCAATTTATTAATGAAAATCCTAGATTAGTGTGAAAATGTAAAGGTACACTTTACAACACCCTAAATAAGGCATTTAATTAAGTTCATTTAATTTAGAAGGGCCCAAGACCTAATGTGAATGTGTTAAACACATTACAACAATAAGTGAAGGCGACATTATGCTCAATTTAATAGGGAGGGCCTAAACAAGTGTGAAAATGTAAGGGTATACATTTAGCCCCCACGTTAGTGAGAGGAGGAAATTGCTTCAAACTCTCACTAATGTAGACAAAATTGCATCAAGAGGGGTCCAAGTGTAGAGATGCAGGTGACATAGGATGACAAAGATCAAAGGAGATGGCCAAGCCCCTGGGATCAAGATCCTATAGCAGACTGACATAGGCGCAAGAGGAAACACATGAAAATGATACAAGGAGCAACATCAAGGCACAAGCATACAATTCCAAAGAAATAACGAAAGAAAAGACAAATAAAAATAGAAAGGGGATGGATCAAGCTTTGACCATTTGTCCCGCACGTTGTGGATCAGATCTAGGATGTTTGTCCAAAAAACTTTACAAGTGGAACGTTATGTCCACTATGCAAACCAATGCATGCTCACAAGGGCTAGTGGAATATGGTATCCACTAGGTGATCCCCCAACGAGATGCATACACATGCGGTGGTATGCACTCACACATATACATTTAATTACTATGGGAAAGTCATGCCTAAGTTCAGCTCCCATACGGTAATCATACCAAAGTTATACCACGTGATAACTTTGATAATGTTCCACACAACAATCAACTTTGAGGTTCATGAGGCAAGCAAAGCTTTGTATGCTTGACAACCATAAACAAATATGATGGCTCCATAGGAAAGTAAAGTGTGTTATGCAAGGTGGCCAGATAACTAAAATTATAAATCCAAAGTTGTGTAAGGTACATTCATAGGATTTTTGCTTAGTTCATGTAAGGTCTTACCTTCGGGAACATTGTGCCTAATGTATCCAAGAGAGGACCAATTGAAGAATAGAAGATTCACAACTTAGGGGATGCAGCGTGCCACATAAAGCCACTAAGGGGAATATAATATGCTAAGATAGATCATCCTCTTGAGGGAAATCACACCCAATGTCACCAAAAAGTGAAAGATTCATTGCATGAAGTAAGAAGACTACATAATGAAGCATGAGTTGCAAAAGAATAATGCCAACAAAAAAGGGAGCTTCCCTAAAAATAACACAAGGGATCCATGGATTCGTGGTCAATATGTCTTTTCTACAATGTTTTTAGAGATCTTGGAACTGTCATCATTCCCCAAATACTCATAGAACAAGAAGAATTACACAAAGAGAACAAAAGAAAATAAAAACCTTCTAGGTGAACATGGAAGAGACATGAATGTCTCAACACCTTGCACCATCCCCAAAAGGAAAACACAAGACAAATAAAAAGATAAAATATTTATGACATACAAAAGAATGTAGGTATAGATAGAGGAATGTCACAAAGAGAGAGAGAGAGAGAGAGACATCGAATGAATCATCACAGGGGATCACATTACACACATGCAATCACACAAAATAACATGATAAAGAAAATAAAAGCAAGGGTAGTAAGTCACATGAAAATCAACCTATTAGCAAGTTGTCTACATCCCAATCACGCTCATCGTATATGAAAGGAAAAAAACAAGCCAACAGGACAATAGCAAGTGCCAAACTAGGGTTATCACCAAGTTCAACACTCTTCCTAGGAGAATTATTGTTTAAGCTCATAGAAGAGGAAAATAATGTATTCAATTCATTATACACTTCTTCATCAATTTTAGCAACCTCATCATCGTCATCCAAGCGAATAACAATGGGAAGTCGAATGATAATGTCCAAAGAAGGGTTTAGCTCTTGTTATGGTTGTAGTATAAGATCCTTTTGTTGTGGCTCGAGGGGGACTCATCATGCATTGCTTCAATCAAATTTGGATGTTGATTTTCTTTTCTTTTTTCTTCATCTAACCTTCAAGCAAGAGCACAATGTCTATGCCTATGCTCTCTATCATTTCGGTTTCTTTTAGTTCAGTTTTCAAGTTGCATTTGTGTAGGGAAATTTCTATTAACCAAAGGTTTCTTTTCTTCCCGAAGGGGAGGAATGGAAGGAAGCATGGATGGTTGTTTGAACGCTTTCTCTTTAGCTTTGTAAACTTTCTTTATCTTAGGAGGTTTGGAAGGATGGTTTTCATTATGTCTTGGTCATTTGTAAGAAGTCATATAGGAGGAGTTGTTATAGGTTGTTGGATATGCAATGTGTCTTTAGGTTTGATCATAGTTTCATCAAGGATTTAAGAGGTTTAGTCGTGGCTTGAGGCATGTTGCTAAGGGATAGTTTTGGTATTCATTTCACCTTAAATTTTTTGTAGGATTTTAAAAATAATTCCTAACGAGGTTTGATAGGCTCCATAGGCTCAGGCCAAAATAAATCTAAGGAAAATTTCCCATGGGAGGATACAGGATTAAAGCCACTATGATGTATAGTAAATATTTCATTGTCAAAGGGAAACTTTAAGCATTTATGCACAATTGATGGGACAACTTCCATGGAGCATAGCCATGAATAACCAAGCTTCACACAAAATTGGTCTGACATTTCTCGATGATGGAGAATGAGACATCTAATTATTTCAGTCTGACAGTTAAAGGAAGGGTGATCGATCCCATCGTAGGGTAGGTGAAACCATTATGCTTCTTTATCCATGATTTCGGTTTATCATATGTTTCTTGATAGAGTTCATGCACAAGTAAGAATTCCTCAGTGATCACATTCTCTCCATATACAAGATCAATTAATATCCCATTAGTGGTATTATCATAGATTCAACCAGCTATGTAAACAGGGCCATCAAGTGCATGTTTAAGTATATCTTTTGAGGAGAAAGCAATATCAAGAGGCTTTTTAGTTTGGCCCTTACGAGGCTGAATTTTGATCAATCCAACCATATCATCCAAAGGGAATTGTTCAGTAGTATCCATAGGATCTTGTTCAATGATATCCTTGTCATCATCTGTGTCAACATTCATCACATCATTGTTTTTAGTTTCTTTGACAAATGAAACATCATGTTTAGAATAGGGCTGGTAAAGATTTGTAAGTTTTGGTTAGCAGGGGAAAAAAACTTATTTCCTTGATCATTGACACCTCCAATTAAAATTAGATAAGAATCAATGAGGTCTTGCACAAGATTTTTAAGATGCTTACAATGTTCCATGTTGTTTCCATTTTTCAGTGATAATGGAAATAATCATTTGATCTGAAGTTTGGTGGTAAAGGTTTATTAGGATCACGTGCTTTGACAGGAGGTAAGGTAATTATTTTCTATTCTAAAAGTTATGACATTGTGTTATGAAGGGTATCGATAAGGGAGTAAATTGCCTAGCCAAATCCCCAAATGCAAAAGGATTGGTCTTCCTTATAGCAGCCACTTGGACATCAGTATGCTAAGTTGTTTGAGGAGGATTTAGTTGGAGGAAACCTTTATTCTATTTTCTAAAGGATTGGTAATTGTTTTGATTTGTGGATTCAAACTTTTTGAGATGGATAGAGGTGGATTTTGTCTCACGATCACTAACCGAGTTTTAATAGTCACGGAGGTCAGTACACAAGTGAACAAAGGAAGGAAATTTCCTCATGCTAAGCTTATCTTGCATCTTAGTTTTCAAATTCTCAATGAACATTCTTTGAAGGTGAGAATCAGGAATTTACACATTGATTTGGGAATAAAGCAATTAGTAGTGTGAAATGAAGTCAATAACCTTTTCATCATCTTTTTTCTTACATCTCATCAAATCAGGAAAGGTCATCTTAGGGGTCATGTGCACTTGGAAATGGTTAATAAATTCCTTGGAAAGTTCATTGAAATAACGAATTGAGTTATTCGGTAATGAGGAAAACCATTCTAAGGCAGTGTCTTTCAAGGTTCTAGGGAATAGTTTAGCTAGAATTTTTTCCTCAAAGATGAAATCACTATATAGAGTGATAAAAGTGGAAACATGGTTAACAATATCTCCTTTCCCATCATTTTTCTCAAATCGAGGAACTTCTACACCTTGGGGCATTTTTTCTCTCAATATCTCCAAGGATAAGGAATTGGTTCTAATGTATTGTGAAGGTTGACCATTGTTGTTTTGATTTAGGGTTACCACTTGTTGTTGAAGGGATGTCATGCCTTACAAATGTGTGTTAATGATAGAATTATTATTGTTGTAAGGTGGAGGGGTATAAGGTAGTGTAGGGTATGTATGCAGAGGACAAGTGAATTGTAAACTTGGGATGGAGGAGGTTTGAGGAGATATTGTAGTTGAAGGCACAAAGCTAGAGGAATTCCTTGTGGAAATACCTAAGGAAGTGTTCACACTGTTAGTTAGGTTGAATTTTTATGGTAGGTCAAGTACTAGTGTTTGTAGGGATGGAAATAGGTATTGTAGAGGTGGGGATGGAAGTTCCACCTTGGCTTTGAGTGCATCCCAAAGCTTGAGTGGAGCTAGGGATAGTAGGGATAGTGTTGTTAACAAGAAACATAGTAGTTGAAGGCATGGTAGTCATGGGAAGTGAAGTATGCATACTAGGATCCATATAGGGTTGATTATCAACACTATCAGGAAGAGAGCTAAAGAACCCAAGATCCACGATGAATGGTGTATCATGGGATGACATGAGTCTCAAAATATGTCTCAGAATAGTATTTCTAATAGGACACCAAGTTGTAAAGCTCATACAAGATTTCACAAACTTAGTGTACACACTCAAAATGGAAAGAGGGTATAGCGAAATGCAAGGATCTAAAATGAAGTGCGAATGCAAGTTTCAAATTTTAAACAAGGTAATTTACTAATTACACTATGCAACAATCTGAAATGGAATGTTCTAGATGCAATTTTGAATTTAAACACTAAAAAAAATGATCTAATTTAAGCTAGATGTAATGAATTGAATGAAATAGAAACTTTGCAAACTAGAATAGAAAGCTAACAATAGTAAGCAGAAGTACAAAAACAAAGTTTTTAATGCAATAAAATATAGTTCAAAATTTGAAATGGGACTAAATCGCCCAGAATGGGCATATAAGTCCCAATCAAGATTTTTCAGGGATTTAAATGCTAAATAACAATCACCATAGAATACCCAAAAATTAGGAAAAAGTACTTGTACTGGGACTAAATCACCTAGAGGGGCGTATGAGTCCCAAATTAGGGATTTTGCACAAATTTCATAAAATTCTAAGTGAAAGTTATGCTTTTTGGTTTGGATGATGTCTAGGCTATGTGAAAATGCATATTTTGGATGAAATTTAGTGATGCAAGATGCAAAAATGAAACCTATATTCACTTTCACTAATGCAAGATTTAGAAACCCTAGATGAAAATCAACTAATGTAAAACCCTAGTGCAAAGTTAATGTAAGCTAAATCTAGGACAATGATGCACTCCAAAAAACAATGAGTTGTTCATGTTGTGTTCACCAAAATGTATTGATAGAAATAGGGTGCCCCACCTTTTAGGAGATGGAGCACAAGGAGATAGGGTTCCTATTTCACTCATGTTACACTCAAGGAAACCTTAGAGATCTCAATCCGAAGGGAGAAAAGGGGGGAAGATATCTTTCAATAATGTATCCTAGGGTGTGATTAAGGACTAAAGGAGGGTTCACCACCAAGCTAGGGCTTGGAAAGACATATAATATGCAAGACTTAATAATCAAACTTAATCTTATGCAAGAATTGAATAGATGACCTAGAAATGAATGCAAAACAGAACAATAAACTAGAAAATTATAGAGGTGTACATGGAAACCTATAGAATCCTAAATGAAGGCCTGAAATGTTGAAAATGATGAATTTAATGCACACTAGGACTCATATGCCAGGCTAGGCGATTTAGTCCCAAATTAGGGTTTCTAGATAGGTACATAAATCTAGCAATGACAAGTCTGGAACTCCTAAAATCTATAAATTTGACTGTATTAGGACTCATACACCAAAATTGGTGTATCAATCCTTCTTAGCTTCTTTAGAGTATCAAGATCTAAATCTTCTCTTCAATCTTTGCTTTGTCTTCTCAACTTGATTCTTAGATCTGAAATGCTTAATTTTTATTTGTAGATGTCTTTTAGTGATCTTCTAAACAAGGTGATAGCTTGGACAGCATTGCAACCTTGAAAACTTATTTTCAATCTTTCTCTTCAATGTATATTCAACCTAAACCTGTAAATCACACACTAAAGAGAGGGAAAAATATTGATTTGTTAGTAGAAAGGAGTTTTCCTTGGTCAAACCCCATTTTGGTAATCAAGCCTTGTAATGAAATCAAATGTAAAGGAGGAATTATGAATGAACAAAATGTGATATTTCAACTCACCAAACCCTAGGAATAAAGTGTTGCAAACATGTATGAGATGGCTAGCATGAATGTGGATCTTGACTCTTTCTTGAATGATATGGATCTTGAATTGAATTCTTGCTTGAATCATGAAACCCCACATCACAAATGTTAGCTCAAAAACAAACATGATGCATGATGACTTTGACATGATGCTTGATACTTGAATAATGCTCTAAAACACTTCATAATGAGCCCTTGAATGCTCTTGTAAACTCTTAAATGCTCTTGTAAACTCCAATTTTCTATTAGGAATTCTCTCATGAAAATATTAGGTCACTTGATTGCTTGCTAGGTGAAAAATGAGTGAAATAACCTTGTATTTATACTTGTTTATGCCAAATTTCTTGAAATTACAACACTACAAGCTAAAATTAGATCTAAGAGAATAAAATCCCACCGATAATTTGAATTTAATTTAGGTTTAGGCCACACGGGACTCACATGCTAGAAGTGGTATATGAGTCCCATTGGGCTAAGATTTGGGACACATTTTTCAAAAAATGCTTAGATTAATATGAAATCTAGATTGGGGACTTGAAACTTAGGTGGGACCCATACGCCCAAGGTGGTGTATGAGTCCCAAATCACTAAATCTAGGCCATACAATCCAAAAACAATAATTTATGATTGGTCATTACATATGTGTCGATATTATCCTTAGAAAGATGCATTAAGGCTTGTGGATGCAAAATAGGACCAAATAAGGCATAAAGAAGCCCAATTTATTAATGAAAATCCTAGATTAGTGTGAAAGTGTAAATGTACACTTTACAACACCCTAAATAAGGCATAATTAAGTTCATTTAATTTACAATGGTCAAAGACTTAATGTGAATGTGTTAAACACATTACACCACTAAATCAAGGAAACACTAGATACATTTTTCATCATTACAATGTAGAACAAGCTAGTTTTTGTTGGTAATCAACACTAGATACCCCACTATTCCCAAAGGATGGACTTAAAGACATAGACCTAGGGAATTTTTCAAGTCTATAATGATAATATTAAACTATAGGGAAATAGATGTTAATTGATAATAGGGGTGGTTTATTTGTTCCTTTTCTTATCTTAGCAAGGTGGAGGAAACTGTGAAAAGATAACTAATGTGATACTATAATATATTTTGCATTCAACTAGTCATAAAATATGTTTAAAAAGGGGGGGCTAATGATTTATCACTAAGTAATCATTATCTTAGTTCACTATTTGAAATATCAATTAACCTCTTTTAAGTACCCTAATGTTGAAAAATGTCATTGTTTTCATTTTCACACTTAATTTTGGAATGATTAACATTAAAATGGACCTAATGTTGCCTTGATCTACTATTGGAATGTGTTTTCCACATTCACATTGGATTTAGGGATCTTTTAAGCTAAATTGACCTAATTTTTCCTTAATTGAAAATTGTAGTGTATTTATTTACACTTTCACATTGTGTTTTGGGCCCTCTTGCATTTATGAGCTTCATATCATTGTTAATAGGCCCCTAAGACCCTATATTATGCATCCTAAGGCTTATTTCAACTGAAATCTTGACATAGACATCAAATACACTTAATTTATTAACTCCCCAAGATTTTATCTGTCTAAAAACACCTGGTGGGACCCATACACCACCTTGGGAATATGAGTCCCATCCAGATGGGACCTATAGAGCCCCATTTGGCCCGTTTTTAGGGTTTTGAGAGAGAAATCAGGGTTTTAAGTTCAAATTTCATGAATGCCAACTTCTAGGATCTAATAAATGGTAAATTGGATGGATTTCCTATATAAACAAGGTCTCACATCATTATTTCACTAAGCCTTCATGATATCAACCTAAGCTATCAAGAGTTAAGCACTCCAATACTTCACAAGAGAACCAAGAGAGTTTACAAGAAAATTTCTAAGGCATTCAAGGGTAGAACTCTTCATCATTTTTTGTAGCAATTCAAGATCCATCATCATGTCAAGGTCATTAAGCATCAAGTATGTTGTTGAGCTAGTGTTGTGATGCAACATTGAAGATCCATTTACAAGCATTGTTTCATATCAAAGTTCAACATCAAGGTATACATTCTACATGTTATATTGCAGAGACATCATTCAAGGTATCATTATTCATGTTTTATATTTCATGTTTCATGTTAATTTTTCATTGTTTCATCATAAGGTTTAATTACCTAAATAGGGTTTGACCAAGGAAAACCCCTATTTCCCAAAAATCAACAAGTTTTTCTCTCTCTACATGTGTGATTGCAGATCTAGGTGTCTTGGAGCTTGAAGATCCTTTGAAGACTAGGTTGCAAGGTTGAAGAAAGTCATCAAGTTGTCACAAGGTTGTCATCTTCGTGGAAAGTCACCTACAGGTTGCAAATCAAGGTTTCAAATTTGGAAACAAAGTGTAGAAGGAAGACCAGAGATAGGAGAGCAGACTTAGGTCTTGTTTCTTCAAAAAAGAAGAGTGGTAATGATATGCCAAAAGTGGCGTATGAGTCCCAATATAGCACATTTTCTAGTTTTCAGTTGTTTAAGATCAACCACTATGAGATTCTAGTTTTGGCACATAAACCCGTCTAAGACTAAATCGCCTAGACTGGTGTATGAATCTTAATGGGAATTTTAAAAAAAATTAGGGTTTTGAAGCTTATTTTTTACCTCATCATTCTTTTAGGTACACCTATATACTTTCTTAGTCTTTTATTTTGCATTTTAGTTTCATTTCCCAGGTCATTTAGTTAGGTTTTGCATGGCACTTTGCATGTTACATTCATTTATTGTCTTTCCAAGACCTAGATTGGTGGTGAACCCATTTTTAGTCTCTAATCAAACCCTAGGATACCCTATTGCAAGATGTCTTTTAGACTCCTTTCTATATTCAAATTGAGATCTCAAAGGTTTCCTTGAATGAAAAGTGAAAAAAACTTGTCATTCTATGTCCTAAACCAAAAAATGACAATTTTCCACCTTTCATTTTGGTGAACTTGAATTTAGAACACCTTAACTCTAATTTTTAGTGCATCATATTCCTAGATCTATCTTGCATTAAGTTTGCATTAGGTGTTGCATTAGTTAATTGGCATCTAGGGTTTCTAAATCTTGCATTAGTGAAAGTGCATATAGGTTGCATTTTTGCATCTTGCATCGCTAAATCTCATCTAAAAAATGTAATTGCACTTAGCATAGACATCATACAAACTAAAAAACATAAAATTCATATAGAATTTTCTGAAAATAGTGCAAAAACCCTAATCTAGGACTCATACACCCCTCTAGGTGATTTAGTCCTACTATAGGTTGTTTTGTCTACTTTCTAGGAATTTTGTGTTGTGCATTTTCTAGCATTTGACCCCTCCAAAAAGCCTTACCAGGAATCATATGCTCCTATGGAAAAATTAGTCCCATATCAGCCTTGAAACTTCTATTTACAACATTGAAAACCTTCTTTCTACACTTTTGTTTGTTGTCATTACTTATCTGTTTTAGTTGGTTGAGTTTCTATTACATGCATTTCATTAGATCTAGCTTAATTTGGTCCCGGTATGGCATTGCTTAATTTCAAATTTACATTTACAACATTTCATTTTTTAGATTATTTCATAGTGTAAACAACAAATAACCTTGTTTCGGATCTGAAAATTGCACTTACACATTTCACTTTAGGTCATTGCATTGCACTTTACTTGAAACATTGTATACTTTAGATAGTTTACTTTTTTAGGATAACATGTTTCCTTTTAAGAGATGTGGCTTTGATATGGTAAAAAATGGATTGCATAAGTACAACATCCCCTCTTATGAGTTCAATTTAGAGTACAACAATGAGTTCATTAAAAAAAATGCTAGTCATCCTTCTACTATCTTTTATAGTTATGAGAACATCTTAGAGCAAGTCAATCAAACCATTTACACAATCCTTAATATTACATTGCCTATCTCAAACCCTATTATCTCTCCCATTGGTGACGATGATATAATACAATAAGATACAAGCATAGAAAATCATGAAAACCATAATTGTTCTTCTCCCGATACCTCTCCTACTAGTGATGAAGGTATCTTGGTGAAAGAAGATATAATCATTGAGAATCACAAAATTCTTGATTGTCTCTCTCCTCCTCCCTCTTGGGAATATATTATGACACAAGAAGATGAGATCATAGAAACATTTCTAAACATAACCTTACCTATTCTCCATTCATCCCTTACTTGTGAGAATGTTTTAGTGAAAGAGGATGAAATTATAGATAGCCATGAAAATAAAAATTTTCCTTCTCCTAATATCCCTCATCGATGCAAAAAATATAATTTGGTGTTAGAAGATACACTTATTGAGAGTCATAAGAATCATGTTCCTCCCTTCCCTAATGCTCCTACCATCTGGAAATAGCTATTTGGTAAGAATGAAAATCATAGTTCTCCTTCTCTCAATGCCTCCCCTATTTGTGATGAAGCTACTTTACAAAATATAACCATGGAATGTGATGAAAATATTAAAATCTCCCCTGCTTGGGTAGATAGTATGGCACAAGAGAATGAGACCTTAGAGAAAAAGGATAAAGTCATGAACAATCATAACAATCAATAGAGTCTTCTCCTAATATCCCCACTATTGATAAATGAGAAAATCTAACCATTGATAACTCCCTCACTAGTGATGGAGTCATTTTAGAAGAACCAACCTTTGAATTCCATGAACATCCAACTTTTAGTTATCCTAAAAACTCTCCTCCTAGGGAGGATATCATGGTATAAGAAAATGAGAACATTGACACATGTCTTTCAAAATTAGGCCTCCTTATATTATGATGATGAAGTAACATTAGACTCTCCTTCACTAAGGGACGTTAATATATTCAACCTCAAATCATCCTTTACCACCTTCACACAAACCTCCAACTCAAAACAAACCTGAATTTATCCTTTACCCACCTAAGAATAATATTTTGTAGTAGTCAAGTTTTAATACCAATTCTCATACACATAACACTAGAAACAATATGAAACCAAGGAAAAAACCTTCAACATCCCTCCCATTTCCTAATCCTATCTTTCCCGGTCCTCCTCATTTTCCTTGACAAAGTGGAAAGGGGTATGATCTTATTGAACAACTTAAGAACACTCCTACAAAGATATCATTATGGGATATTATTTAAGCCTCCCATCATTACCATAACATGATTCAAAGTGCTTTACAACAAGTTCCTATCCCTTATAATGTGAAATTAAATGACATTGCAACCATGATTCAAGGAATAAATGTTGACATTGTTTTCCACCAAAGTGAGCTCCCTCCTTTGGAAGTGCAAAAACAACATAATACTTTCATGATAATAGCTAGATACAATAGAATAGGCATAAATAGAATCCTTTTCGATAATGGCTCCGCTCTTAATGTGTGTAGTGTGACCCTTATGGATAGACTTGGCATGGATAAATAAAAAATTCAACCTAACTATTTATCTATTAAGGGATTTGACAATGTAGGAAAACAACTGCTTGGTGTGATCACTTTTCCTATTATAGCTAGAAATGCCATGTTAGAAACACTGATCCATGTTATGCCTCTTGATATTTTATATAACCTTATTTTAGGAAGGCCATGGATTCATGCAATGAATGGTGTGCCTTCTACTCTTCATCATCTAATGAAGTATGTCTACAACAACAAAGTGTACATACTCGAAGTTGATACTGAACCAAATAATTGTTTAAACATTGAGATAAATAAGGAAAATCTTTTGAAAACATTAACACTAACTATACAAGTAGAACCCATGCAACAAAAAGATAAAGAAAAACATATTGAGGAAGTCATGAAGCTATTAGAAGATGATTGGGGTTCCTTAGATTTCACATCATTCATGGGAAAATACAAGATCATAGATAAAGACTCTAAAAAGGAAAAAGAAAAAGTGGTAATGTCAACACAAAATTTAGAAGAACCTTTGAAAGGATCCACATCAACCACTTTAAAAGAAGAAACAAATTACACAACAAAATTTGATGAAACTAACTATGAACAACCATTGAATCCAAAAGAAATGAAAAAGGTTTTTGGAAAAGGTTATGAACTCATGAAACAACTTGGATATAGTGGAAAAGGATGTGGTGCTAGAGAAAAAGGTATCTTGGTTATTGTCCCTCAAAAGAAACAAACAAGCCTTCACTCAATTTCAACATTCTTACAAAAGATCCTTCTAAGCCGAATTTAACATTAGTGCATCCTGAACTAATAGACACTAGTGGTATTGATTGTTATCCTTTGAAAGAACTGAAACAAATAGAGAAATATTCACTTAATATCAATTTCATCACATAAAACACTAATTATTTGAATTTGATAGATTTTACACCCTCTCATAAAGGAGAGTACAAAATCTCTCAATCTAAAGAGTCTTGTGTAGCTATGACGTCTTGTACTAAGAAAGAGATATCTTTGTCGCAAAATAAAGGAACACCTTCTACTATTGATCAAGAGTATCTTTTCTAGACTCCTCCAAGATCATTTGATATCTCTCCCTCCAAGAAACGAAATAAATTTTACTACAAGAGTACATTTTGTGCATGCCATAGAGTTCATAGTCATTATGATAATGAATGTAAGGTTTTGAGTAAAAAAATTCAATATCTTAAGGACTTTGGTGCTCTTCCTTGTGTTGAATCACCTTGTTCCTCTAATTGATCCTAATTTTCACTCTACCATGTTTCTCATCAATCATTTCAGCTCATCCTTGTCCTGCACTATGTGGGGCAAGGGGTTCGACAGCCTCATCCTCGTATGGCACTTGTCATTTTCTCTTTTTGCTAGTTGACCACATTTCATGTACATATAAGAGAAAGCTTGGGATGTGGATGACATGCCTTAAGTTGACTCGCATGTGATGTACTAATTTATACATTTTGGGGGAAACCCCTTCCCTTTTTCATGACATAGCTTATTGGAAACATATGACTTGGCATAAGACTTTCTGAGTATGCTATGATATATTCTTCTACTTTAAAGAAATTTCTCACAACAATGGTGTTAGCAACCACTTTAAATTTGGGGCATACATTGACACTCATGTTTCACTGTGTGATTTTCTTTTTTCTTTTGATGCATCCTTTCTTTTTAATAAAAGAGGGTAAATAATTTATTGATCAACAAAAACAAGCATTACAACCAAGCTTGGGAAAAAACCCGAAGGAACTAAAAAGAACAAACAAAACAAAAGACAAAATAAACCACCACTCACACCATCCTCAGCAAGAGCCCTCTCCAAGTCCAGATGAAGCTCTTGGCGGATCTGAGCCCAGTCATCAATCTGCCAACCCTCCAAATGCTTAGAAGCACATTTGGCCAAACAATCAGTTGTCCTATTCCATTCCCTTAGAATGTTGACAAAAGACACCATCTCCATCAAACTACCAATCTATAGAATTTGTTTCACCATCACCGCCAACTGCTAGCTAACATCCAACATCTTCTTCTAATTAAACAAGTTAACCAGAACCTGAGAGTCTGATTCACAAATAACTTGATGCCATCCCAACTCATAGGTTCACTCCAAAGAAAGAAGAATCTCCAATCCTTCCATAAGGTTTATAGTCTGCAAACCATTATGGATAGAAAAGAAAAAAATCACTACTCCAAAAGAGTCCCTGCTAACCCCACCAACTCTAGCCGGTCCCGGATTTCCCTTGGAGGAACCATCTGTAGATAGGGTAAAAATCAGCAGATTTGTGTTTAAGGAAAACAATAATCTGATTAATTCTATCAAGCACAATAGAGTACGAACTAATACAAAAATCACACTAAATAGCACAAATGCAAACCGATCTCCATGCTAATTTGATTTATCTCCATTACTCTTCTCCACCTGCATGATAATGCGAGATTTTGAAGGGTTGACAATGGAGGAATGTTGAGTACTCATTCTTACAGCATAACGACTTGACGATGATAATGACAAATAGAAAGAATGATAGATAAAGACAGAAGACTAATTTTGACAGAGTCTGGGTGCTAGACGAATCAACCCCCTAAATGGATTGTGAGAGGCCGTATTTATAGAGCCGTGACGTTGATGAAGATAAGATTTGACAAGATTCGACAATGATTTGATTTTTGACAAAAGAGGAAATACAACGAAATGAGATAAGATTTCAAAAAAAGATAGAAAGATTTCATTTCCTTTTTTAAGGAAATAAATCTCGAAAAAGACGAGAAGGATAATCGACGAATTATCTAATTAAATAAATTAATTAGATACACATGAGTTCAGTTTTGGAAAGAAAGCAAGAAGATATTTTTAGGACTTTATTAATTAAATAAATTTTGGATTTATTTAATTAACATCGAATTTATGATTTCATTAATTAAATAATATAAATTATTTAATTAATATTAGCGAAATTGATGGATTATGAATATGAATTTAATTAAATAAATAAAATTTATTTAATTAAATAAATGATGCTTAATTAAATAAATGATGACATGGGTATCTAGGGCAAAGCGTGCTACAAGATGCCTAAATGACGTAATGTCAAGATAGGTGTTGCAAGAGGACAATTTTGGGTGTCTACACCATCAGTATTTACATTCAACGTTCCCACCTAGGGGGGCTTCCAGTTCCCAACTCTCTGAACACGTTTCCTTAACCGCCTACCCCTCTTACAACAAGGAGCAGTTGGGGATAACCCATGGATACCCAACCTAGCCACCATCTCCGCATCCATTCTCTCCAGCGACAACACCACATCTCCCTTTGCATCAATCATCTCCTGAATCATACTAAGGATCTGAAACCATACCTGTTGTATCTGCAAGTGCTCCCCTCTGAAGATCCTCCTATTCCTTTCAAGCCAGACTTGCCATAATAAGAAAATAGGCCCAGCATGCCATGTGTCCTGCAAAAAGGGAGCCAATGAGGACGGTCTTCCCAAACTATTCCAAAACTTTTCTAGGGAGGAGGCATGAACATAGGGACTATTCCAAACACCCAACCACAAGTTCCAAAGTTACAAAGTGAACGGACACCAACAAAATAGATGAGGAGTATCTTAATCACCTTTCCCACAAAGAACACATAGAGAGGGGTCATGGAAACCGTGTTTCTAAATATTATCCCATGTCAGACACCTGTTCCAATCCAAAGTCCAAACAAAGCTATTGCACTTTGGCCAAGAAAACTTATTCCACACCCTTTTCCACCAAGACACCTCCACCCCCTCCGCCCTTTGAGAGAGCAACCTTTGGTAACCCGAAGCAACTGTATAGTGACCTTTTTGATTAGGGGACCATGCAAGAACATCCTTCTCCATAAGGGAGCTAAACTACCTACCATAAAGAATATAATGCAACACCACACACTCCTCCATTTCGACCACCCGCCACTCCTCTGGATTCTTCAACCTAGCACTTACAAGATGTCCTTGAGAAGTAAACAACTTAAAGTCACTCACCCTCAACTATCCCACATCACCAAACCTCTGCATTAGGGTTTTCAATTGAGGAAATTGAGTGATAATGGGGGGGTAACCATCCCAAGAGTCTATCCAAAAGTGGACCTCCATTCCATGTTTATAGATCCAAAATGATCCATCTTTGACTAGCACAACACCTTTCTTGAGAGTAGCCCAAATTGTCAACCCCTTCCCAACCACATGGTATCTAGGGATGTCTTCCCAAGGAATATCCTTTAAATACTTATGACAAAGGATCCTGACCCATATCCGATCTTGCTTAGTGCACCATCACCAATAAAGTTTAGCAGCCAATATTGTACTAGTCAAAGCAAAATTCCTCAACCCCAGACCCCCATACTGCTTGGGACAACAGATAATATCCCAATTAACAAGGCTCCACTTTGAAGATGACAGACTTCCAGCCCATAAAAACTGCCTAGATAATGAGTCCAACTCATTAACAAAGCCCTTAGGGGCCACATAAAGCATACCATGATAAATAGGGAGAGCTTGGACAACCGGCTTAAGCAACTAAACTTAGCCCTCAAAGGAGAGCCAACAGTTGGTCCAATGGGCCACTTTTTCCAGAAATTTATCCAGGATAAGCAACCATGACTCCCTAGCTAACCTGCCCATAGCCAAAGGAATACCAAGATAGGACAATGGAAGGGCCCCAATCTGAAACCTAAGAATCTGAGCAATTCTCCTCTAAATAGAGTCCAGAGTATTGAAGAAGAAGATGGAAGACTTGTCCTCATTAATTAGCTAACCTGAAGCCCCAAGATAAATATCCAAAACCTTGTGAAGATTCTTGGCTTCCTAAATAGTGGCCACCCCGATCAAGGTTGTATCATCGAAAAACTGCAAATGAGATTGAGGGGGTAGGTCACCTCCCCAGTTCTAGCCCTGGACGAGGCCCTGCACCACCCGTCTTCTCAGAAGGCGACCCAAACCATCAAATATCAAGATGAACAAGTAAGGGGATACAGGGTCACCTTGCCTCAATCCACGAGAGGCACCAAAAAGCTATGAGTTCTCCCCATTAATCAAAATAGAGAATGAAACCAATGTGACACAACTCATGACCCACTGAATCCACTCCTCACCAAAGCCAAAAGCACCAAGAACCTTTTGAAGAAAGGACCAACAGACTGTGTCATACGCCTTAGCCATGTCCAGCTTGATAAACATTTCCTTTTCTTTGGACTTGGCCATCGAATGAATGGATTCTGCAGCTATAACAATACCATCTAGAATCTGTCTACCTTCCACAAAGCCACTTTGCTCCTTAGAAATGAGCACCGACAACAACTTTTTCAGCCTATTAGCAATTATCTTGGAGATAATCTTATACACCACATTGCAAAATGAAATAGCACAAAACTGACTCAATCTATCTGCCCCCTCCCCCTTGGGAATAAGTGCCAAAAAAGTGGAATTCAAGGCTTTTAACATCTGCTTGTTCCTCTGAGATTCATGAACCACCACTAACAAGTCCATCTTGATAATCTCCCATAATTCCTGAAAGAATTCAATTGGGAAACCATCTGGGCCAGGAGCCTTCCCCTTCTTCACTGAAACAAAGTCTCCTCCATCTCCTCCATAGTGATATCTCTCATGAGTTGATCCATCATATCCCGAGACACCAGAGACGAGATACAAGAAAGAACCTGTGCTTCCTTCACCAGGTTACCCTACAAATCCTCTCCAAATAGGGAAGTGAAGTACTGAACCGCTTTTGATGACATATCCTAAAAAGAAGATAAAGCCTCACCCCTATCATTAACCAGAATAGGAATAGAATTACCATGATGCCTAGCCTTAACAGAGTTGAAGAAGAAAGCAGAATTTTTGTCTCCCTCCTGGAGCCACTCAACCCGAGCCTTCTGTTTCCAAAATATCTCCTCTCGTAACTCCCATTCTTCCAAAGCTTTCAGGGCCCTTGCTTCTTCCTGCAACAGATTCTCAGTTGCCCCATTTTCCCTAATTACCTTGGTTATACCATCCAACTCCTTCTGAGCAGCCGACTTGGCACTAAAAATATTACCAAAACATTGTCAATTCCAATGCTTAAGCTGATATTTAACAAATTGAAGAAGCTTAGCAAAGACATACATATCCGTTCCAAAGGAAGGTCTGCCCATCTGCCACCACTGAACCATGTAACCATGGAGATCAGGGCCACGTAACCACATCAGCTAGAATTTGAAGGACGAAGTCTAGGGCACCTATGTAGAAAGGATATAGAGTTTTATAGGCTAGTGGTTCAATCCCCTCTAGTCCAAAATCTTAGAGCTAGAAGACCACCTACCACCAACCCAAAAGAAGGAAACCATGAACTGATCAACACATTATGCAATGTAGTTACCACCAGTCCTTCCATTGTTCTAGGTAAATAGCCCATTTCCTAGCTTGATATCCATAAGATTCAGAGTAGAGATGTTGTCCTGGAGCAGCAACGCAGAAGCCTCTAGCCTTGCAATGCCACCGCGCTTGTCTACAAGCTCAGTAATGGCATTAAAATCACCACCAATAATCTAGGGATGATAAGGTTCCATGCTACGGACTAACTGAATTTTGGACCACAAGATCTGCTTTCCTTGCAACTCCATAGGTACATACACATTGGAAAAAAGAACAAGTTCCCCCGACATAAAACAAGAAGCCACCATGGAGAGGGAGGACTTGAAAGAAACCCACCACTGGGAACAAATCTTCTAAGGGTTCCATAAATAGGCCACCCCCCATGAAGACCCCTGAGCCCCAAAGCAATGGCATTCACCATTCCTCCATAGCTTAGGCACTACGTCCATCATATACTCAACCAAAAGCTTAGTCTCCTATAGAAAAATGACATCATGAGAGTGACGACTAATTAGATCATGAAAAAAAATTTGTCTAGGGCCACTGTTCAAGCCCCTTACATTCTATGAAAGGACTATCATTGCAAGGGCCTTGCAAAATGTGTATCTAGAGTCTTGACTAATCTTGAATCCACCAAAGTCTCCCCTATCAATTTAATCTTTTCCCCATCTTTCTTTCTCCCAAGCTTACCAACTTTCTCTGATCCCCCTTTCTTCAGATCTTTTTGCAAAATTCCCAACTGCGGAGCCAGCTTATTATTCTTGCTCCCCACCGTGCCTGTTTTCTGTGAGGGGTGAACCTTAGCCTCACTATCCTTTCCTGCTTCCGCAACACACCCTGACTCTTCCTAAGCCTCCATTAGTTGATCAGTTACCAAATGCATAGTTTCATCTACCTGTGAAGCCAGAATCACCTCTGAGCTAGACCCTACCTACCCAGGACCTTTTCCTTCTTGCTCAGAACTTGGTAAGCCCAAACACCCCACTTGCTGGGGAGTCTGCACTTCCACAATAGGAGGGCCTTGTTGTTCAACTTCCAAAATCCCTTAATTCAAATCTAGCAGTCCCGAGTTCACCTCCTGCTGGCTAAGATCTTCCAGTACCTCAAATCTGTTAAAAATATCCTCATCCTACCTTTCCTTTAGAGTCCTTTTCTGTCCCTTATTTCTATTACGTGCTCTAATAGGAGTAAAACTATCATCCTTGACACCATCACCCTGAATAGGACCCTTACCCTTATCCATCCTAGGTGGATTATGAGGAGGTTGAGAAGATGGAGCCTCCAAAGGCTTAACCTTTGGACATCTCCGCTAGAGGTGGCCATACTCATGGAAAAAATTACATTGAAAAGGTAAAGTATCATAATCAAGCTACTGCACCCATGAACACTCTCTTGTAGACACTTTTATAGAATCTGGCAAAGGTTTACTTAAGTCTATTTCCACACAAAAGCTAGCATAAGTCATTACCTTCTTGAATTGCGTCTGTTATGATGAACCAACCAGTTTCCCCAGCCTCGAGGCCAATAAGTACAACACATCATCACGCCAGCACTCGACCAATAGCCTCAAAATATGAACCCACACTAGAACCTGACTCAGAAGCTCCTCCATTGGGTTGAAGCCCACCTGCCAAGGCTTAAGAAACAAGCCCACCTGGTTGTAAAAGTAAGGGCCCCCCTCAAAAATCTTATTCCAATATGCCATATAGTCAAATGTAACCATAAAATAGTTGTTTTCCAAGAGCTTGATCTCCATCTCCCCTTCTGGCAACCAAGTCCTCTGGGCCCAGGCCTCCAAAAATTGCAGCGATATTTTCAATCCTAGAAACTTATAGTACAAGAAATGTCTTGAGAAATAATCGATATCCTCTACCAACATCTCCATTGGAATCACTACATTCAGCCTCTCTTTGCACCTTTCTAGAAATCCATTAATCTTTGGGATCCATGGCCCCCTAGACGGACCCATCCCAGTCTTCTCTAGATCTGAGGAAAAGAGGTTGTTATCATAAATTTTCTCAACCTACAACACGGGTTTTGAGCCAACTGCCGCTCAAAAATCCAACTTAGGGTTGGCCCCATATGAGTCCCTGAACTCCATCAAAGCCAAAGAGAGCCCTCAACGGGCATGCACACCCCAAACCAAAGCCTTAAAAAAGTCCCAACCCACTATAGGGCCAAACTCAACTCTTGAGAACTGGCCCAAAATCCCCCCAGCCAAGCCAAACCTCTTACGAGGGAAGGACTAAAGCAATGCAACTCTGAGCATATGCAACACCAAAGCCCAGCCTGCAGCCCCCACAACCGAAGGGAATGTCGACCGATCAACTCCACTCCACCACCAGACAACGCAGGTATGAAAGGAGAGGTAAAAGCAGCTTCATCGAGCCCCTTTCCCAATCACTACCATAGACCAAGATTGCACAAAGACCATAAACACCTTGAACGTCGATCAAAGCCTCCCAACCACTCACACCAATAGAAAAAGAAGGAAACCAATGAAAGGAAAAAACACAACCCAAAACAAGCCTCAAAAGAACCCCCCCAGACAGAAAAAAAAGCAGATATCACTGATCCAAAGGAAAAATAGACATGCATACAGTATCCGCCTCATGTAGCTTGGGTCAGGATGGTCGCAAGTGCTTGCACCTAGAGCTACGCGAATGTCATTCTCTCTAAACTAGGATCTAGTTATTCCATGTACACTAGAATATCTTGATGCATCCTATCATTAGGCTTGATTTCCTCTAAGAGCATGATATTTAATTGACTTTTCCTCTCTTGGGTACATTAGGCATGATGTTCCATAAGAAGATACCTTACATGAACCAAGAAAAATCCCTCTGAACATACCTTACACTATTTTTCATTTACAATTTTGGTTATATGGCCACCTTGCACAACACACTTTGCATGCTTGTGGAGCCATCTTGTTTGTTCATGAGTACTAAGTATACGAATCTTTGCTTGTGACATGAAGCTCAAAGTTCATCATTATGTGGTGCCTTGTCAAACTTATCAGGAGGTATAGATTTGGTATGGTTAACATATGACGAGAATCCTAAACATGGGCATGACTTTCTCATTATAGGGTGAGAAGCCAATACAGAGGAATGACTTTCTCACTAAACCACTTTTTTTTGGATACTCACCCAATGGAGAGCCTAAAGTTCTATTTCCTTAGAGTGAGTGTGCATTTGTGAACAAATAGCCTTAGATATGATCCACATTGTACAAGACAAATTGTTGAAGCTTGATCCACCTATTTCTATTTTTTCTTGTTTTTATTTTTCCTTCTTTTAGTTATTGACATTGCATATTTGTGTATCTTGTCTTATTGTTGCATATTATACACCTTGTGTGTGTCATTTCATGCTTATGTTGGTTTGACATAGGATCTTGGATCCTAGGGGCTTGACCATGTTGATAGTGTTTTCTGCACATCAACTCAGATAGAATATAATATCCTATCTCTCTTGAAAGGTTAATCTCTATCAGGAAGCCTCAAGAGATAACCCCAAGGTATCTAATATCAAGTCTTGAAAATGTAAAAACAACACAGTGATGAATGTGAAAATGCTGGTAATCACAAGGGGCCTTAGAAAATAGATGCTAGAAACTTCAAAATCATCAAATCTTTCAATATGGTGATGCTTTTAACCCTAAAACTAATCCAAATTTTAAAAGAAACAACAAAAGATAAAGGGTTTAGAGAGATTTCTAAAAGCTAAACTAACTCCTAAGACCAATTGTGCAAATAATATAATACCCAAAGTGGACCAATCCTTCAAAACTTATTCCAGCATAACCTAGATTAAATATGCATTCTCACAGAAATAGTGCAATCTTGTAAGGAAACAAGGATTTTCAGATCATGAAGCATTTACACAAATCAACTTTATTTTATAATTGAAATGAATAAATACCCACAATTGAAATTAGCACACAATTTCAAGGCCCAGGATAACTTTACACAACAACTTACAATCAACAAGCTACTAAAATTATGGACCAAGGATTTCTCAAACACTTTAAATCTTAAACCATTAACACAATTGTATCACATTTTAATCCAAAATCTAACATGCAACCACAACTTCAAATCAATTTCTCAAATATTTGAATAAACAAGAACCATGCAAAGTGAATAACATAAGAAAGAGCACCAAAGAATAATGTCTTTACTTATATTGAATCACCCAAGTTTGTAACAATTCAAGTATCCACAATGTTTCAACACTTTCTCTTAGAAAATACTAACTCCTAGCTTAGTTCTAGCTATTACAACTATTTCTAACCCCTACAAATGAAGCTTGAGCCTCAATTTATAGAAAAATAACATTAGGTTGGCCTAGAATTAGGGTTTACATGATTAGGTTGGCCCAGCAGGTCAGACTAGGGAATTTTTTAAATAAAATAAAATTACATTGAATGTTTGCAAACTAACTCAAGGTTAGCCTAGATCCTTCTAGAAACATTCCTCCCGATGGCACAAAATTTGAGGTTGTCCTCTCTAGCAATGAAGTCACATGACTAACACAAGTTCCTAAGCAGCTACAAGCTAGCTATTTTCCCCTTCTTTATTGGCTTCTAATCTACTAGACAACTCATTGAACTTTTCCAATATTTCAACCATATCTACTAGATCTAGAACTGGAATAAACTTAACTCTTGTCTTATGAGTTTTTAATTCATCAACATATTTTGGCATTACCTTCTCCCATTCCACCTGTAGCTCATGATACTTGTCCAATTTTGAGATGTATATGGCTACATCCTCTAGATGATCTTTAGCAACTGGTGCACTATAAAAAGGAGCATATATCTCATGCCACCATGCCTGCAACCTGCCAATGTTCATGTTTTTCTGGCCAAACTTTCTCCTCCTAGTCATTATTTCCAAAAAAGTAATGCAAATTTCATATATCTCTTCCATTTTACCTTGCAACTTCATTATCTTCTTTGAAGCTTTGGACACGAGTTTGTTCCTATAATTCAACACTTCAATACCTTCCATTACCTTAGCAATATAATTAGAAGTGAAAATATTCATTTTTGCCAATTCTTCCTTAGGTACCTGGAGGATCTTCTTCAGCTCTTCCACAGTTGTCTCATCAACTTTGTTACAATCTACAACAAACTGGGAGGTGTCCTTAAGAAATTCAACTGCCTTAGCATGGATACCAAAAATATGTTCAATTGATTCATCCCCTCTCTTACTGACTTTATGAAGCCATTCATGTGTATTGTGTACTGAAGATTTTACCTTCTCTATCTCCAACACAACTTCTTTAGGCAACAATCCCTCTAGAATTATGAAACTACCATTAGTACAAGTTTGTAGAGGCTTCATTAGATGTTGGACATATCTATAAACATCATTTTGTTTCTTCTATAACTTCTCCTTCTCCTTTGTTTGCTTATCAAGCCTTCATAGAATGACTTATGAAGACTCTTGAAACTCTTATTTTTCTTTTTCCTTGGTAGTTGGACCTAGATTAATGGTTTGCACCTTGTAATAGGTGGGTATCACTTCATCTTTGAATTTATCTACTATAGGAATAGCTACATGAATGACTCTATTATTAAACTCATCTCTTGAAAATTTTGAAACAGTCCTAGCCCTCTTCCTCTGCTTGGGTTTCCCCCATTGTTCAAGCAACTTGTCCCAGCTGGGAGTTTCTTTCTGGACAATTATTGGCTTTTTGTTGAGCTTTTCTCTTAGCCAATCTAGGATAGTATGTTGTTCAATTTCTATCTCTCTATTAGGACTATCAAAATATTCTCAACATTTTTCTACATTTCTAGTTGATCTTCTTGATAATCTTTATCTTGGTGAGGACTATCAGCGACCTCTTCCATATTCTCCCCTACATTAGGATGATCCTCTAGTTTAACAATTACCACTTTCTTGGGAGACTTGGATGGTTTTTCTTGAACTACCTCAGATTCTATATTCTTTCTTTCTGCTCCAGAGGTTAATTGCTTCATCTCCTGTACAAAATTTCTCCATTCTCCACTTTCAGGAGTAGAAACTTCTTCATGTTCAGTTTCAAGATGCTTAGGATCATTTGATATATTTCCTTCCTCGTGGATTGCTTCCTTTGAGACTTGTACATTATGAAGAGGAGAAGGAATGGGAGAATTATTTCCTATAGCTTCTCTCTTCTCTCCATCATCAGTAGGTGCCTCTTCATTTTGCACTTATTTCTCCACAGTCTTCATTTCTTTCACTGGAGATATCTTATGCCTGGTAGAATTCCTTCTAACATATACTTGTGGCTTTTCCCTAGAACTTTCCACATCAACAAATTTCACTAAGGAAACGGCTTCAGTAGAAGTATTACCTTTTCTTTGCTTTTCTTCCTTTTGTCTCTCTGTAATTAGTCTCCTCTTCTTCACAGGTTGTGAGGTCTCACCTTCTTCAATTACAATATTAACCTTAGGAGACCTATTTATTTTAGGAGATGGTTTCTCACCTTGTTTAGCCTGTGTCTAGCTCCTAGTTTTCCTTTTTATTGACATAGGTCTATCTTTCTCTTAGACATCCTCCTCATGAGCTTAAGTAGTATCATCACCTTTATCAACTTCAGCCTCTTCCTCAGATTGAGACTCCAAGTCTCCCATCAAATCATTGGTTAATTTAGTACCATTGGCTTCTAGCTCCAACACCTTGTGTTTTAACCATAGCCTTGATTATTTCTTTACTGGCTCAATGACTTGATCCAATTCTGTTATTTCTTCCTCTAACCAATTGATTAGAGGAAAGGGCTTATTCTTGTAGGCCTCAAAATCATGGTTTCGGAGTAAGTCTGCATCATCATCTCACACTTGATCAAACACCTCTACAACTCTGTACAATCTAAATAAATTTAGGGGCAGCCTAGAGAATCTTCCTATTAAAACCTCAAATTCATCTTGGAAAATGGCCCAATAGTCCTCAATGTGATCCCTATGCTTAAATGTTTTGTTAGCTTGTTTTTGGGATTTACCATAAGGATCAAACTTATTTCTGTTAGTGTGAGAGTATAACTCAAACTGGGCCATCTCTTTTTCAAAATGTTGGGCACTCTAAATAGAAGGGCATGCCTCCAAAGTTACAATTCTCAATGGGAATTATGCTCCCAGTCCCTTCTTATGCAATTCTTGTTGTAAAATCTCCTCAAAGCCTATCATTTTCCTTGTTTGTTCCATTATTATGAGCTTTTGGTTGGATACCTTGGTAGTCTAAGTGGAACAATAGGAGATCCTTGTACCCAGATGTAAGTGAACCTTTGAAATTGAATAAACCATTGACCATATTATTTGATTAAGTACATGGCATCAGAAGAAACCCTAATATGGAGAGAATCCTACAACAATCTAGGAATGTACATGAAAAATGCATCCTTGGCTCTCCTTTAGTTAGTTGTTTTATGCTACAGCTATGGGTAAATGTCCCATATCCTGTCTTTTCCTATAGTTCCTTTGCAACTGAGAACTTTGTACTTATTCTTGCTTGCCAACATGTAGACAATATATGAAGTCATAGTGAATCTATTGGTCTCTTGTACACTTCTTAATTGGGAAACCAAGTTGTTGCTTATGATTCTAGCCTAATGATAATGCTTTCTAACCACATTTTTTGTGATGGGATAGAACATCCAATTCTAGAAAATATGAGCTTCTTCTACTCCCATTACCCTACCCAAAAGATTTATAATATCACGATATTCCATCTTAAAATCACTCTTGTATAGTTGTTTGGGAAGCTTGTAGTAGTGTAGTTTTGGCTTCAATATCTAGGAGTTATTCATGATCTCCAAAGCTCTATTGAGCAAAGCTCTATTGGGGTCTTCATCATAAATTTTTTTTGCTTCCCTAATATTAATTTCCTCAATAAGCTTATCATGTGAGGCAATATTGAGCACCTCTGCAATAGACTCCTTAGTAGTATTTTCCATGACTCTTCCTTGTGGCCCAATTATAATTCTTGTTCTAGATTCATAGTGTTTTGCACATTCTAAAGCCAACTCTAGATAAAGTTGTGTTGGAGGGAACCCTACTGCTTGAGCCAAACCAGTATAAGTAATGGTCTGGGCCATTGAGTTGGTACATTTCCATACATCCTCTACTGAAATTCATCATAGTCGACATGTCCCATGTTTGTATCTAGAATATTTGACCAAGCAGAGGCAATCTTGGTTGGACTCTGGTCATATGCCTTTGAAGTCATACTTCATCCTTTCTTCTTTTCTTCTGACCTCCTCTTGTACTAAACTAGCTTTTTACTTAGATGCCTTGTCCCAGCTTAATTCTACCAGTATCTATTAGAAAGGACCAAAATTACCAAAAAGAAAATAACAATAACACATTATACTAATTCCATGAAGCACCAATGTGTGTAGTAATAATGCCATTAAATCAAAATGATAATATAAACTCTAATGGAAATACAAGGTAATCAATTCATTCTAAAGGATCTCATTATCAGATTATGTAAAACATAAAATTTAAACTCAATAAATATTCCATGAAATGACCTTATGATTCCCTTATGGAAGGTTGCTTTTCATTAATATTGAAGTTTTGGAATAAAATGAGAAATGTCGGGTAATTCGAGCAAGCTTGGATTCCCTAAAGTTAAACTAATTGAGCTCATTTCATTTTGCCATCAAGGGACAATCTTGTGAAGTGAAATTACTTGTCATAATTAATCACATATAGGCATTAATCACTTCAAAATATTAGTTCCAATCACATTTATTGAAGCTTAATTCATCATGCAAATCAGATGTTCAAATTTTTAGCCCAAGATTCAGCTAATTACTTAAGACTTCTATCATTTTAGGACTTTGGAATTTTGAAAGGGAGCCAGATCCAGAAAATTTAAGGGGGCTCAGATTTTTCGAGCAGATCAAGGCTCAAAAAATCTGAGCTACCTCAAAATTTCTGAGCATTTTGCTCTGATGCACGATTTTACTAAATGTTCGATTTGCTTGATGTTGAAATCATTCATTCACTTGAATTTGAGTTGAAAAAAATTCTTGATGATTTAGGTGCAAAACCTTACACAATGATAACTCGATATCCCTTGACCCCTCCTTTGTCAAATGCAAGACTCAAAACTAGGGTTTTGGGAAACTTAGGGTTCTTAAGCCGACTTGTAGATGGGGTGATACGCAAAAATCCTGACATCAATCATGTAAACATAATACATAGGAGAGATATTAAAGATATTCAATCATGCCAAATCACCCCCATCTACCCTAGAGACATTCAATAACGAAACCCTATTGAGTGCACTTTGAAGAACATAAACACCCAAATGGCAGAGTAAGAAACAAGAAAATGTAAATCTCCAACTTGATAATCGAACACCCACTTGAAAGAAACTAACAATCGAGAACAATATTCATTGAAATCATTTAAAAGAGACTAAAAAGACCAACCTTGAATGCCGCACAAGAAGAAATGGACACACGATGGAGACCTGCAATAGAGACCTTCATTAATCCTGGAGGGATCGAATGGAGAGCACAACTCCACCTCTCAGCTTTAGCAAATGGAGGACAAAGAAAGATCTCAATGTTTCAACTCTCATCAAATAGAATGACCAAAATGAATAGCACATTACAAATATATCCCCATTTCACGTCATAAATGCTTGTCATTTAATGCATGAAAAGACACCTTAAAATCTCAGGTATGCAAAGGAGGCTCAGACTCAGAAAATCAAAGGGATCTTAGATTTTCCAACCATAATAAGGCTCAAGTAATTTGAGCTACCTCAGATTTCTTGAAATTTTCCCATACTTAGTTAAATATGCCTCCCAATCAAAATTTCAAGCAAAGGTTAATTCTCCAAGAGTTAGAGTGACATCATCGTGTTGCAATAAGGCATCTCACGTGTTGATTGATCATTAATTACCTAGGTGAGACAAGACCAACACCAAGAGACCTATCCCTTAAGGGGAAAATGTCAAGACCCT
Source organism: Sequoia sempervirens (assembly GCA_007258455.2). Taxonomy (NCBI): domain Eukaryota; kingdom Viridiplantae; phylum Streptophyta; class Pinopsida; order Cupressales; family Cupressaceae; genus Sequoia; species Sequoia sempervirens. The sequence continues at coordinate 12,499,166 of VDFB02179234.1, forward strand.
AAGGAAAACAAGGAAACCAAATGAGTGAAAGAGGGTCCCTGCCTCTGATGGGGTGTGTGCAAAAATTGCACAACAAATGGTGAATCCTGCTGGGGAAATGCTCCAAAGCATTTTGATGAAAAACCAGAATCAAGAACCCAAAACTCTAGTTTCAATCCTCACATCAAGTCAATGATAAACAAAGTTTCTAATCCAATGGACAAGTAGTTCCTTCCTGTACTAGAGTCCAAGTGTGTGCAAATGTGTTCATTTCCTTCCCTCAGCTGCTGCAAGGTAACCAAGGTCAGTCTAATCAAGTTATGTAAAGATTCTAACTCCAAAAGCAACTTGGATAGATCCTCACTACAAGTTAGGCATCCATAGCCCCAATGAGGTTATCGTTGTGATCCTCCCAAACATAGCTCTACAGCTAGCCGGACGTCCATAGCCCTAGTAGAGATATTCAGATACCTGATAAGATGAATATTCACTTTCAATTTTCAATATTCTCTTTTCTTTTCTTTTTATATTCTTTTAAGATCATTTAAACTTTCCTTTTCACCCTGTAAGAAATGAAGCTCACACTCAGGGCTAAGAACCATAGTGGTGCTAAAGCAAAAATAGGATTTTTCACTTGACCAGACTTCGCAAGGAGCCTTCAACAACCTTGGAATTCTTAAGATGTGTATATAAGTGCAAGACTCAAGCACATTCTAGATCTAACCTAATCCAATGACTCATCCACTTCAAGCACTTAGCACATGTGATACCAAGTAAAGGACTTCCACCAACTTACTTTCGAAGGATGATTAGAGTTTTTAAAAGAAATACCTGAAATAGTCCCAGTTAATATAATGATAGTTGTGTAAGTACAACACTCCTAGAAGAGAACAAGGGAACCCAAGACCAAAAAAGTAGAACAAAAGCAAACCATAACCTAATCTAAAGCAAACCTACACTAACCAAAAGAGGAAAGCAAAAGCAACCAAAAAAGAAAACAAAAAAAGAAAAGAGAAAACCAAAAGAAAACAACCCCTAAACTAACTATGTATAAGGAAGAGTTGTAAAAAACTTAGGCTAGGAAATAATGCTTCAAATACTACCCATTGACGGGCAATGGGACATCCTCCCCAGTGAGAGTTTTCAAACAAAAAGCATTATCTCCCAATATCTCTAAAATTTGGAAGGGGCCAAGCTAAAGCTTATCAAATTTTCCATGTTCTCCCCTCTTTTCATGTGCTTTATCCCAATATAGGACTAGGTCAAAGATTCTAAAGGCTTTCACCTTGGATTTTCTATCAAACTACGTCTTAACGACACCTTGGTGCTTAGCAAAGTTCTCTAACACTTCATCTCTTTTTTCTTCAAGTTGCAAAAGCTTAGCCAAATGAGCCTCACATTTATCCCCTTCATCATAATAATTATTAATGAATTCAAGGTAGGGATTTTCAACTGGATTGGGAATAATGGCTCAAGACCATACACAAGGTGATAAGGAGAGATTCCTAGAGAGGCTTTGTGTGTAGTACAATCTACCCAAAGAGAAAATCTGAGTTGGGTATGCCAATCCTTGGGATTCCTCTAAAAATTTGTGGATGACTGTCAAATGGTTCTTGTTTATGGACTCATTCAAACTATTTCCTTATGGGTAATAGTTATAAGAAAACTTGATGATGATACCATGATCAAAATCCCATCCAAGAAACTTTAACGAAGCAAATGCAAGACCATTATCATAAACTAAAGTATTAGGACAACCAAACTGATTAATAATACCTTATTCCAAAAAAATAATCACTACCTTATAAGTACACTAAGAATGTACCTATGGAATGTAGAGGAAGGTGGGTTAATTGGACCAATAAAGTCCAATCCCCACTACGTGAATGGTTTTACCTCAATTATTGGCTGGAGTGGAAGAGTTGAATGCTTCTCCTTACTAGCTATATTCTGACATACATGATAGGTTCTCAAGTAGTTGTGTGCATCCTTGAACAAAGTGGGCCAATAATAACCTACCCTCGAGATCTCATTTGCAATAGTTGGTCCAAAACCATGGCCTGTGTCGTACTTGTCATGAAATTCAGTCATCACTCTTGTAGCTTCTTCTTTTCCAAGACAGCGAAGATAAATGCCTTCATGATTCTTCTTATATAAAATAGCTCCTTTCAACATATAGTTGTCACTCTTCAAACGCAACACTCTCGGCTGGACAGTGTTGAGATGGTTAGGATGCTTTTGATTTAACAAATAATAGACAATGTCATCATACCATTCATCTAGCGAGACATCTTGAAGGTGGTATTGTTGGGCTGTGAGATTAGGACCAATTTCAGCCATAGTCTTAGTCAATCCTTTCCCTCTCATGAGTTTCATGGGATGGATCTCAATATCATACTCTTGTAAAATGGTAACCAATCTTTCCCTTCATTCCCCCAATTCACTTTGCATCAGGAGGAGCTTGACTGTAGGATTTGGCACTATTGCAAAAACCTTATTCCTCAAGATATAGTGTCTGAATTTCTTTACACCTCTAACCAAAGCATAGGTCTCTTTCTCCACACTGGGGTACTTCAATTTAGCATCTTTCAATGGAGCACTCATGAAGGCTATAGGGTGCTCACTTCCTTGGTCAGATTTATGAGTTAACTTACCTGCACAAGAATGATCAGATGCAAATGAATATATGTAGAAAGGCTTGGAATAATCTAGACTTAATAATACTAGTGCATCAACTATTTCCCTCTTGATTTCTACAAAGGAAAATTTTTATTCAACACTCCATTCAAATTTTGCATCCTACTTCAGCATAGCATTCAGAGGTTTAACTATTTCTACAAATCCAGTGATAAACTTTCTGACAAAGTTGATTTTCCCAAAGAAGGATTTCATCTCCTTTTTATTGGTTGGGGGTTGGATCTTCAATATAGCTTTTATTCATTCTAGATCAATGGATATGCATTTCTATGAGATAAAATGTCCTATCAGCTTTCCTTCAGTTACTCCAAAGATATACTTCTTAGGATTAAGTGAAATACCAAATTCTCTGCACCTTTGGAATACTTTGCACTAGTCTGCAATGTGATCACCTCATTTCTTAGAGAAAGCCATTAAATCATCCATGTAAATAATGATACAATTACCAATGATATCCTTGAAATCAATTTCCATGGCCCTCTGGAAGGTTTCCACTGCATTGATTAGCCCGAAAGGCATTCTCCTATAAGCAAAGGTCCCCCATTTCGTGGTGAAGGAAATTTGGTGTCTATCCTCATATTGCACCATAACCTGATTATACCCTAAGTATCCATCTAGAAAGGACATCATCTGGGATCCATTTACAATTTGTAACATTTCATCCAATTATGGGACAAGGTAGTTTTCCTTTTTTGAGGTACGATTAAGATTTCTGAAATCAACACAAATCCCGATTTCTCCATTTTTCATCCTGACTCAAACCAAGTTAGCAACCCAAGTTGAATGCCTAACTAGAAATATAATGTAAGAAGACAATAACTTATGTACTTATTTCTGGATAATAGGTTCCAACAAGGCATTAATTGGTCTTTTCCTTTGTCTAAATGGCTTGACGCCTGGCTTGAGAGGGATAGTGTGTGTAATAATTGAGGTATTGATAGGGTAGGGTTGGATGAGACAATCATAGTCCCATGCTCTGGGTCTCACTTTAGAAAAACCTTTGGTGTTACTCTCCACCTTCTTGCACCTATAGGTCCTAAGACTTTTTAGACACCCCTGGTTCTTCTGGCCAACCCTTCTATCAATTGCATGCACCTAACCAAGTCAAACTTGGTGCCTTCTCCTCCATTTTCCTCCTTGGCCCTTAATCTTCCTAAAAGCCAACTAACTCTCCAAACATCTCTAACTTGTTGTAGGGGCATGCGGTATCCTCCAAGGCTTCAAAAACATCCCATTGTGATTATTTTTCAATCACAATTCTTCATTCTTCCATCGCTACCACCAAAACCTAGTTTAGGGTTTAAGAAGGGCTAGTAGCCCTTGAGCCCCTATTGGGCCTCTTCGCCCGAGAAATTAGGCTATATTTCCAAACCTGCTAAGATTCATCACAAAATCCTTTTTGATACCTTGGTTCAATTTCCAACCTCTCAAGGAATTTTAGGGTTTTGGGCCTTCACAGGACTTACACTAGCTCAACCCTATTTTAGTGGGAATTAGGGCTTTTTAGGCCTTTTCTTGGACAGTCAGTGAACTGTTTGCTTCTTTTAGCCACCAAATGGATTGGTGATGATCCTTGCTTCTTTCCAGGCCTTCTTCAAGACTCCTACAATGACCACACACCTTGGGTTGCTAATGAGTTGATACCCCTGCAACGTTAGGGCTTGGTTTTTGACTGTCTTCCCTAACCAGGCATTGTCAGCTCGCCTAGGGAAGGTCTTTCACCATGCATTCTTGACACCTAATGACTTCTAAACCTAAAATATGTACAGGCATGGAGCTTAGCCTCATTTCCCTATAGTCTACACACTAGGTGTAGTGGAAAGGAGAGGTCTAAGACTCCATGATCAATAGCTAACTGGTCTGATCAGCAAAGAAAGAAACAAAACTAACAAAGAATAAAGATTGGAAATGATGGAATAACACCTCTAGAAACTACACAAATCTTGTACAATGATTACCACATGTTCTGCACCCTGTTCATTACCAGGAGCTCTTCATTAACATAGTAAAAGAACAAAAAAATAGAAAACTTGCAAGAACTGGTTTCTCTTATCCACAGTAAACTCTAGTTAATACAATGATTTTCCAACCCTAAATCCAGTTCGAGGCTCCTCTTTTAAAGGTTCCTAGGTGGTTACAACTTTCCTTGGTCAGACTTAACCACCATCAAAGGCCAAAATTGCATAAAAGCAACATTTTGGGCTTTGTTTCAAACTCCTAGTGGAACCTAGTGAAACAAACTGAGAAACTCATTCAATCTACCCAATGCTATTGATCATCTTTCATTCTATCATCTTTTTACTAACATTACCAACAAAAAATTAAATGGTCAACATGACCTTGAAATATTAAAACACAAAATTGCTTGCTAAGCTTCAAAAAATTTGCTTAGTGTTACTTGATGTTGCCTAGGTGCTCCTGCACCAGGTATCATACATTTTTAAATATTCATAAGTCCAAGCTATTACATATTGACATACATGAAGTGCATCTATTATTACTTTCTTTTCTTCTAGGGTACACACTTTCCCAATGAAAACGTTCTTGACATCATCTGAAGTTCCCATATTATAGGTATCACACTAGCTGCTAAGGGAATCCTTCTTGGTTTGTTGTTCATGATCCTTTATTCTGTCCAGATCAAATATTCTCTCCAGTTGTACCATCCCTCTTCGAATGGTGTTTTTTTTTAGAATCGTAACTCCTCCCAAGCCCATATATGCTTCCTACGACTCCACCTCATCAATTATCTGAGAATTGAACACATTAGAGCTTGTAATGAAATCAAGAATATGCTTGTCATCCTCAAACACTTGAAAATTGGTTATGTTATCGGGAACTAATGGTATTGGAGTGAGCTCCATAGTGAAATTTTTCAAACCTGAGAGTGACAAGGGTTGTAAATTACTTGCTTCCTGAGCTAGGGCATCTATAGTTTGCTTCTTGCTACGAGGTATCAATTGAATGTTAAAAGCATAAAACCCCTCAATGAGATCCCAAACTCTATGTCTGTAAAATTATTCATCCTTCTATCATGAAATGAATACTACTTTCTGACTTTCCTAACTACTAGCTCAAAATCTCCAAAAACTTGCAAAATTTTAACTTTCTTTCTTAATGCCATCAACAATCCATGAATCAAGGCTTCGTATTCAGCTATGTTATTAGTGCAATGGAATTGAAGTCTATGAGTAGAAAAAGAGGTTTTACCTCTAGGACTAATCAACTCAAACCAAGCTCCAACACCTTGCTTAGACTTGGATCCATCAAATTTGAGTGTCCAACAACTAACAATTCCTGATCCTTTTGATCTATCCTTAGTTTTACTATTATTGGGAGGTTCTTCCAGAGGCATTAGGATTTTACCTTTAGGATCATCTTGGATACTTTGTACAATTATCTTGACAATTGGAGATGGATTGATGCAGCTTTGTATTTGCTCCACTACTGTTTGGCATAGGTATCATTCCAACTCTGAGTGAGAAGCATTGTGGACCCTACACTAGTTTGGAAGAAGTAACTCTTTGAAATTCATCTCCCTACCTAGTTGGATTTGATCTTCTATGCACTTCTAAATAAACTCTTGAAAATTATCCAATAGTTTGAGTTGACCATCTTCTTGGTCATCACCCGCCTCTATCGGTTCCACCAATGCCCCAGTACTACTAGACTCTTGGGTGAGATCTTTGGGTACATCTTGCAACATAAATTTTTTATCCATGTCTGCTTCTTGGGTAGAGGCTGCCAACACATAATTCCCCAAACTGGACTCAAAAACCAATACTTCATTCAAAATATTTTGATATTCAATAATTACAAACTTCATCCTTGGTTCCCTTTCGATTCTAATTTTATTTGGCACTCCCTTCCATAGAAGCCAAATGTGAGAATGATTGATTGATACATATCCATTCAATTCCTTAGTGAAATCTCTACCCAATATTAATCCATATGCATCAAAAAATTTTGCTACTTGGATATTGATTATTTGTTGAATCCTAGGATTTGATGCAATTTGCATGGGAATCATATTCAATTCTCCTACCACATTCACGTTTGTTTTATCTAACTGAGTAACCTTTCATTGGGAGGCTACAAGAATAATACCCAAGGCTCTATAGACAATGAATGGCTGATATTTTTGGAAGCTCCTAAATCTAAGAGACAAGTATGCAAGTTTTTCCCAAAGATTCAGATGGAAATCAAAAAAGGTGAGGTTTTAGTTTTTCCTTGAAATAGACTTAACTAAGTGTCAACTTGTGCAACTTGATTCCTATCCTTTTCTTTCCCTTTCTCTCTAGATTGTCCCTGACCTTGATCTTTTGGTATTTGTGAGCTATAATTTTTCCCAACCACTTCACTAACTGTCTTATCTTGAGAGACTACATTAGCTTTGAAAGCTCCTAGGACTACATTTCTGATTGTAGGAACCCTTAATAACTCAAAAGTGGAAATACTTACCTTCAATTTCTTGAGTTCCTCAGCCACATACTCACCCAATTGCTCTGTGCTCCTTGGGATGGTCCACCAACTTCTTACATGCTTCAATGCTCTTCCCCTTTGAAATATTAGCTTGTCCTCCTTTAAACAGATATTGTGTTGACACATCTGGAAAGGGTGGATTATTACTGGCATGTGGATCAAGTGGTGTAGCAAAGTTATTTGGAGGAATTGAAGTAGTGAATGGACCTCTAGCTTGCCTACTTCTCAAGTCATAATTCCTTGTGCATTGTTGGAACATTTGAACTTCTTTAATACCCATTTCTTATTTATCCAAAGGGCCATTATCATTCTCAGTACCTTCCTGGAACAACTGTGAAATCTCATCTTCATTGCACACTTTCTTTGTTGTATCATCTTCCTCACTTGGCTCCTGTTCTGGCCTATTCTCTTCACTTCATGGGAAAGGAGTATGATTCAACACCATTACTGAGGAATCATAAGGGTCGGATGGTACCAATTCATGGTTGCTAGAATTATTTTCAGCTTGTTGAACTTCATACTGAAATATGGATGCAACAATTTGGAATTTAGGGCAATCCAACTCAGAGTGTTGATTTGTCTTGTGAAGTCTGCACCATTTGGATAGAGCTGCCTCAGCCAAGTACACACCACTTGAGGGTTTTTCCTAATTGGGGGGTTGATCCAATGGAGTAGGTACACCCCCATTATTTGGCTTGGTATTCCATGTTCTATTTTTCCTAGGTGGTTTTCTCCTTTCAAATCCTTGTCCAGATGGCCACCCTCTGTCAAATTTTTTTCCATGTCCTTGCATAGAATCTCGATTCTCCCTATTATAATTGGACTACATATTTCTTTGAGCAACTTGAAGTTGACTATTTTGGTTCCTCAAATAAGTTACTTCCATATTCAACTTCTTAACTTTTTTTTTAGCTCATCTAATCTTTCCTTATCAAGATTACTATAGGGTAAAAATAACACATTATTTTGAGGATATCTTGATGTTTCTCCTAATTCTATGGACTAGTTTAATACTTTAGAATTTTCCAAGTAAGTTGTGAAACCAGCCTGCTATTGCGGATTGAGGAGTTGATTAACATTTTGAGGATAACTAGGCATTGGTGGAGCCTAGATGTGGGACCAAGGGTAGTTGTGGAACCAGATTCATGATGGGTGTATGGTTAGTCAAAGCCTGATTGAGTGCTTGAATTTTTCCTGGGTGAGCAGGAGGTCCTAAAGATGGCAAGGTTCCTAAAAAATGTTTCCTCAAGTCTGTGCTAACCTTGATTGCCTCTGTATAAGCACCAAGTAAAGTATTAGGCAAGTTAGGTCTCCAGTTAAGGAAAGTAGCAGTAAGACTGTCAAGGGCTTCATAGTAAAATTCCAAGGTAGTAGCATCATCTACAACATAGGGAGCTTTCAGCCTAGTGTATGCATGATGAAACCTATTATTAAATGACCCTATAGGCTCATTGACTTCCCTCTTAACCTTAGTAAACTGCAGATAAAGCTCATTAGCACTGATGGGAATTTTGAACTTCTACAGGAAAGCATTTCAAGTTCAGTCCAATTGTGAATGGATCCAGTAGGCAGATGGTTATACTAGTAAAAAGCATCTTCTCTTAGGGAATATGGAAATATTTTGCATGCAACATCTTCATGATTGATTCCCCTATCCCTAAGGAAGGTCTAGAAAATCCTAATGTGATCCTCAGCTGTCCTATTTGGGTCATTCACATGAAACTTGGAGCATAAATGTTCAATATTTTCTGGCATGACATTATAGTTGTTAAAGGACAAGGGTGAAGGGTTTTTTTCCAATAAATCCATTGGTGGAGGTCGAGGTGGTAGTGGTTGATTGACAGTTGGTTGGGGTTGCTGAATGGGAATGACTTCAGAATCAGATGAATATGGATTGGAAGAGGGTGAAGATGATGGGGGAGATGGGAATGGTGGGGTAGATGATGATTCTCCCTAACCTAGTAGGGGCTTGTAACTCTTGAAAATCTTCTTCCCCTGGTGTGGATTTTGTTCTTCAAAATCTCTGAGGGGAAATTGCAGATAGAAAATGCTCCACTTGCTTATTCAGGCCCTCCTTCTAGTGCCAATCTGTTCATGGTGTTTTTTGCATGGCAACAACTCAAATAGAATATAATATCCTATCTCTCTTGAAAGGTAAATCTCCATTAGTAATCCTTAAGAGATAACCCCACGGTCTCTAATATCAGGTCTTGACAATGCAAAAACAACTCAATGATGAATGTGAAAATGTTGGTAATCACAAGGGTCCTTAGAAAACAAGTGTTGGAAACTTCAAAATCATCAAATCTTGCAATATGGCGATGCTTTAACCCTAAAACTAATCCAAATTTCAAAATAAACATCAAAAGATGAAGGGTTTAGAGAGATTTCTAAAATCTAAACTAACTCCTAAGACCAATTGTGCAAAAAATCTAATATCCAAAGTGGACCAATCCTTTAAAAATAATTCTTGCTTAACCCAGATTGAATCTGCAATCTCATAGAAATAGTGCAATCTTCTAAGGAAACAAGGATTTTCAGATCATAAAGCATTTACACAAATCAACTTTATTTTATAGTTGAAATGAATAAATACCCATAATTGAACTTAGCACACAATTTCAAGGCCCAAGCTAATTTTACACAACTTACAATCAACAAGCTGCTAAAAGTATGGACCAAGGATTGCTCAAACACTTTAAATCTTAAACCATTAACACAATTGTATTACATTTAAATCTAAAATCTAACATGCAACCACAAATTCAAATAAATTTCTCAAAGATATGAATAAACAAGAACCATGCAAAGTGAATAACATAAGAAAGAGCACCAAAGGACAATGTCTTTACTTATATTGAATCACCCAAGTTTGCAACAATTCAAGTATCCACAATGTTTCAACACTTGCTCTCAGAAAATACTAACTCCTAGCTCAGTTCTAGCTATTACAACTATGTCTGACCCCTACAAATGAAGCTTGAGCCTCAATTTATAGACAAATAATATTAGGTCGGCCCAAAATTACGGTTTACATGATTAGGTCGGCCCAGTAGGTTGACCTAGGGAGTTTTTTTAAATAATATAAAATTGCATTGAATGTTCGCAATCTAACTCCAAGTCAGCCTAGATCATTCTAGAAACATTCCTCCTGATGGCATAGAATTTAAGGTTGTCCTCTCTAGCAATGAAGTCACATGGCTGACACAAGTTCCTAGGTGGTTGCAAGCTAGGGGGTTGCAAGCTAGCTATTTCCCCCTTCTTTATTGGATTCTAATATGCTAGACAACTCATTGACCTTTTCCAATATTTCAACCATATTTGTTGGATCTGGAACTGGAATAAACTTAACTCTTGTCCTAGGAATTTTTAATTCATCAACATATTTTGGAAAATTACCTTATCCCATTCCACTTGTAGCTCATGATACTTGTCCAATTTTGAGATGTATATGGATGCATCCTCTAGATGATTTTTAGCAACTGGTTCACTATTAGAAGGAGCATATATCTCATGCCACCATGCATGCAACCTGCCAATTTTCATGTTTTTCTGGCCAAACTTTCTCCTCCCAATCATTATTTCCAAAAAATTAATGCAACTGTCATATATCTCTTTCATCTTACCTTGCAACTTCATTATCTTCTTTAAAGCTTTGGACAAGAGTTCTTTCCTATAATTCCACACTTTAATCCATTCCATTACCTTAGCAATATCATCAGAAGTGAAAATATTCAGTTTTTCCAATTCTTCCTTGGGTTCCTGGAGGATCTTCTTTAGCTCTTCCACAATTGTATCATTAGCTTTGTTACAATTTGTAGCAAACTGGGAGGTGTCCTCAAGAAATTTAGCTGCCTTAGCATGGATACCAAAAATCTATTCAATTGATTCATCCCCTCTCTTACTGACTTCCTGAATCCATTCATGTGTATTGTGTACTAAGTATTTTAGTTTCTCTATCTCTAATACAACTTCTTTAGGCAACAATCCCTCTAGAATTTTGGAACAACCATCAGTACAAGCTTGGAGAGGCTTCATTAGATGTTGGACATATGTATAAACATCATTTAGTTGCTTCTATAACTTTTACTTCACCTTTGTTTCCTTATCAAACCTTCTTTAAATGGCTTGTGAAGACTCTTGAAACTCTTCTTTTTCTTGTTCCTTGGTAGTTGGACCCAGATTAATGGTTTACACCTTGTAATTCATGGGTTTCACTTCATCTTTGGATTTATTTGTTGTAGGAACAACTACATGAATGACTCTATTATTAAACTCATCTCTTGAAAATTTTGAAACAATCCTAGCCCTCTTCCTTTGCTTGGGTTACCCCATTGTTCAAGAAACTTGTCCTAGTCAAGAGTTTCTTCCTAGACAATTATTGGATTTTTGTTGAGCTTTTATTTTAGCCAATCTAGGACAATATGTTGTTCAGTTTCTATCTCTTTATTAGGACTATCAACAAAATTCTCCTCAACATTTTTTCTCTATTTCTGGTTGATCTTCTTGATCATCTTTATCTTGGTGAGGATTGTCAGTGACCTCTTCCATATTCTCCCTTGCCTCAGGATGATCCTCTAGTTCATCAATTACCACTTTCTCTGGAGACTTGGATGGTTTTTCTTGAACTACCTTAGATTCCATATTCTTTCTTTCTACTCTAGAGGTTGATTGCTTCATCTCCTATACAAACTTTCTCCATTCTCCACTTTCAGGAGTAGAAACTTCTTCATCTTCAATTTTAGGATGTTCAAGATCATTTGATATATTTCCTCCCTCGTGGATTGCTTCCTTTGAGACTTGTACATTATGAAGAGGAGAAGGAATGGGATAATTATTTCCTATAGCTACTCTCTTCTCTCCATCATCAATAGGTGCCTCCTCATTCTACACTTCTTTCTCCGAAGTCTTCATTTCTTTCACTAGAGATGTCTTATGCCTTGGAGAATTCCTTCTAACATATACTTGTGGCTTTTTCCAAGAAATTTATACATCAAAAAATTTCACTAAGGAAGGGGAATCAGTAGAAGTATTACCTTTCCTTTCCTTTGCTTCCTTTTGTATGTCTATAACTAATCTCCTCTTCTTCATAGGTTGTGAGGTCTCACCTTCTTCAGCTACAATATTAACCTTAGGAGCCCTCTTTATTTTAGGAGATCGTTTCTCACCTTGTTTAGCCTGTGTCTGGCTCCTAGTTTTCCTTTTTATTGACATAGGTATTTCTTCCTCTTGGACATCCTCCTCATGAGGTTTAGCAGTATCATCACCTTTATCAACTTCATCCTCTTCCTCATATTGAGACTCCAAGTCTCCCATTAAATTATAGGTGAATTTAGTACCATCAACTTCCAACTCCAACACCGTATGTTTTATCATAGCCTTGAGTATTTCTTTACTGGCTCAGTGGCTTGATCCAAGTCTATTTTTTATTCCTTTGACTAGTTGATTAGAGGCAAGGGCTTGTTCCTATAGGGCTCAAAATCATGATGTTGGAGTAAATCTGTATCATCATCTTGCACTTGATCATGCACCTCTACAACTCTATACAATCTGATTAAATTTAGGGGTAACCTATTGAATCTTCTTAGTAAAACCTCAAATTCATCTTGGAAATTGGCCCAATATTCCTCAATGTGATCCCCATGCCTAAATGTTTTCTTAGCTTATTTTTGAGCTTTTCCATAAGGATCAAACCTATTTTTGTTAGTGTGAGAGTATAACTCAAACTGGGCCATCTCTTTTTCATAATGTTGGGCACTCTAAATAGAAGGGAATGCCTCCAAAGTTCCAATTCTCAATGGGAATTCTACTCCCAATCCTTTCTTATGCAATTCTTGTTGTAAAATCTCCTCAAAGCCTATCATTTTCCTTGTCAGTTCCAACATTAGGAGCTTATTAGTTGGATACCTTGGTAGTCTGAGTGGAACAACAGGAGATCCTTGTACCTGAATGTATGTGAACCTTTGAAATTGAATAAACCATTGACCATATTGTTTTATTAAGTCCATGGAATTAGAAGAAACCCTGATATGGAGAGCATCCTGCAACAACCTAGGAATGTACATGAAAAATGCATCATTGGCTCTCCTATAGTTAGTTGTTTTATACTACAATTGTGGGTAAATGTCTCATATCCTGTCTTTTCCTATAGTCCCTTTGCAACAAAGGCCATTGTACTTAGTCTTTCTTGCTAACATGTAGACAAGATATGAAGTCATAGTGAATCTATTGGTCTCTTGAAAAATTCTTAATTGGGAATCCAAGTTGTTGCTTATGATTCTAGCCCAATGATAATGCTTTCCAGCCAAAATTTGTGTGATGGAGTAGAACATCCAATTCTAGAAAACATGAGTTTCTTCTACTCCCATTACCCTACCCAAAAGAGTTATAATATCATGATATTCCATCTTAAAATCACTCTTGTGTAGTTTTTTGGGCAGCTTAAAGTAGTGTGGTTTGGGCTTCAATATGTTGGAGTTATTCATGATCTCCAAAGCTTTATTGGGGTCTTCATCATAAAATTTTATTGCTTCCCAAATGTTAATTTCCTCAATAAGCTTATGGTGTGAGGAAATATTGAACACCTCTACAATGGAATCCTCAGTAAGATTTTCCATGACTCTTCCTTGTGGCCCAATTATAATTCTTGTTCTAGATTCATAGTGTTTTGCACATTCTAAAACCAGCTTTGGACAAATTTGTGTTGGAGGGAACCCTATTGCTTGAGCCAAACCAATATGAGTAATGGTTTGGTCCAATTGAGTTGGTGCATATACATCCTCTACTGAAATTCATCATAGTCGACATGTCACATGTTTGTATCTACAATATTTCACCAAGCAGAGGCAATCTTGGACTCTAGCCATATGCCTTTGAAGTCGTACATCATCCTTTCCACTCTTCTTCTAACCTCCTCTTGTACTAAAGCAACTTTTGACTTAGATGCCTTATCTGTGCTTAATTCTTCCTGCATCTATTAGAAAGGGCCAAAATTACCAAAATAAAAGTAACAATAACACATTATAGTAATTCCATGAAGCACCAATGTATGCAGTAATAATGCCATTAAATCAAAATGATAATATAAACTCTAATGGAAATACAAGGCAATCAATTCATTCCAGAGGATCTCATTATCATATTATGTAAAACATAAAAGTTAAACTAAATCAAGGGTAAGTGCACGAAGTTGAGTCCACGAAACGTGGAAGTTTTTTGCCTTAGCCAAAAAATTGAAATCGGCATCGATAAAACGGGATCCCGATTTAATAAACGGGATCCTGAGCCTGAGACCAAACGGGATCCCGCTTTTTAAAAATCGGGATCCCGTTTCCCGTCGGACTCCGAACCAAAGCAGACGGAACGGGATCCCGATTTTAAATAAACAGGCTCCCGATTTGTAAAACACGGGATCCTGATTTATAAATAACGGGATCCCGAGTTATATAAATCGGGATCCAGTTTCCTACTGTTATTTTTTTTTTAAAAACAGCAGTTTTCACTTCTGTGAACGGGACCCCGAGTGGCTTGCGACAGCGACCTCAACACCAAGTACAGGTACCCCACTTCTTCGCCTTTTTTTGGTTTGAATTGAAATTTTAAAAGAAATACGTTAATTTAGCATTTTTTTTTTCAATTTATGTGACGTTTTAATTATTTTTTTAATCGTTATATTAGAATTCAATAGTTGTCAAATTAGATGAAAACTTGCAATGAAATTTAAACGTTTTTTAATAAAATTGAGAAAAAAACCTTGAATTGTGTTTTAGAAACAAATTTTAACTTTTAAATCTTAAATTGTTCGATTAAACCCCAAAAAATTGATTTTGAAAACCCTAATTGAAACAAAATAAAAAAATTTGCATTTCAAAACCCTAAAGATCGAAATGAAATAAAACATCGCATTTACAAATCCACATCGAGCTTTTTGAAACCCTAAATTCAAATCAAACGAAAAAAATTGAATTTGAAAACCCTAGTTTGAATTGAAACGAAAAAAATTCATTAAAAACCCTAATTGTTTAAAACTGAAACCCTAAATTGAATTGGAACAAAAAAAATTGTTAAAACCCTAAGTTTGCTAAACCCTAGACCCTAAACTATAAAATATAAACCCATAATACTAAAGCATTTGAAATTTATGAACCCTAGACCCTAATCTTTCATTGGACATACCTAAAATTATGTAGGTTCAATGTCAAGAATGGGTCTATTTGGTAGATTTATGAAAACTATTTTGAATATCTAGAATGCCATAAAAGTATAATTATAGCAATTCCAATTGGAAACACTTCCAGATACATATATATCCTAGATAATAATCCACCCATCCTCAATCATAATGGATTATTTGGCAATTAAGAGAGATTCAATTTAACCATAAAATTACCTATATTTTGATACTATATAGATTTATGTGGAAGGATAGAAATGCATCAATATGCTTTGTGCCATATTTTATGAATATTAATATTTAAGAAAAATCTAGATAAGATTGACCTAAGTAGATGATTTATGTAAGGGCTTTTTAGTGAACAAGTGACACACCATGGAGATAGGGATGGTATTTAAATTCTTATTTATAAATATAGTGTACCCCCTTTAAATTTGTATTTGGTTTTTATAATGAGTTGAAATTATCAATGTGTTACATAAAAGAAATTTGTGCTTAGATATATTTAAATTAGATAATAAAGATATAGTTATATAAAATAGGGAATCCAACATGAGGAATAAACCTTTAATGTGCCATTGTGTGCATCTAATTTATGCCAATGATTTAGTAAGAGTGATCGTCTAAGAGGATGAAATTTAAGCCTTGAAAAATTGTAAGATCTAACACTATTTTAATGTAGTTTTATATGTGTGTACATGTCCACTATGTTTTTTGAGTTTATGTTAATGTAAGATAAGGAGGATTGGTGGATATATTTGAAATCTAAAGAAAAAACAAAAATGATGTGAATATATAGATATATATTTTTAAAATGATTCTTTAACTTATCTATATTAAACATTGTATATTATCTCTATATTACTATCATGGCTTGATTTTCATTATGTCTACTAAATGTTGCTATATTTATTCATTGTTGTAATTAAATTATAGGGCTCAATGTGTAATCTATTTTACATCAAATTTTATAGTAGACTTATAATCCTAGAATGTTTGTAAATTTAATAGCTAACAAATAACTTGATAGGTGCAACTAAAAACCAAAAAATGTGGTTTGATTTATCTCCATTAGGCTGGAAAGCTAAAAAATCTACTAGGTTTATCCCTATTAGGTTGAAAACCCAAAAGTGTAGCTTAATAAACTTACAAGTGGTGAAAACTCACAAAAGCACTAGAAACTAATATTTGCAAAACTACCCTTGACATATCAAAAAAAGCCAAAGGTCACCATATGTCATACCTGTATAGGTTGTATAGTTATATTAGATACCTTATAGTATCTCCTATTGGTTAAATATGTTTGAAGATGACATTAGCGACACATCCCTACATTTATATGAGATATATTATTAACATGTCATGTTACACATATGCTAAGATACTCAAATATGGATAAGGAGAACTAGGGAATATATATTAGAAGAGAAATATATACTAAGCTATCCAATATTATATTTTTGTACTTAGTGTAGAAGAGAAATTCTAGACCAAGAATGCAAGTGCAAACTCAATACTCTACTTCTAATGAAAGGTAAATAAAATAATGAAAGATTAGAGAAGCATAATATGTTCCATAACATTCTTTTATGGCTCTAAATGTATGTGTTGAAGTTGCTCTTTGGTTCTCTAATGTGATAACATATACATACAAATTTTATCATATGGAAACATTTGGGGATGTCATTATTTTATAGAGTTGAGGGGAAAGGAATGGAGGACTAGGTTTTTTTGGAATCGAGGACTAGAATCATGAGAGAATTTTTGAATTTGAATTTGAGAGGGAAGAGAGAATTAAATGTAGGTGGTTGGGTTGATGGAGGGCTTGTGTTGACTTGATTAGGTAGATGGGAATAATTGAATGCTAATTTGAATTTGGATTGAAGGTCTAAGTTGGAAATGAATGGCTATGATTAGTCTAATTGATTTGATGGCTAGGATAGATTATTAATTTCATTTTAGATTTGATGAAGTGGAAGTAAGTTACATTAGTTTGAGTTTGGATTGGTGATTTGGAATTATTTTAATTTTAAGCTATGGATGTGACATGATTATCCCCTTAATGGTTGATTAAAAGTTAGGATTTGGGGATTTTAGCTAATTAAATAATAAACTCTAAAGTCTAAACCGTAAACCCTAAAGCCATCATTTTTTCTTAGGCTCTTAATGAAATTTGGTTGTCTTAGGCAACTCCACCAAATTTCAAATGTACCTTATGCCATGTAATTGTTTCCTAGGATCTTGCAGCATGTAGATCCCCTTAAGCTATCCTATTACCTTAAACCCTAAACTCTAAAGTCTAAACCCTAAACCCTAAAGCCATCATTTTTTCTTTAAAGGCTCTTAATGAAATTTGGTTGCCTACAACTTCACCAAATTTTATTCATTTGAGCCATGCCATTTTCTCCTAGGACCTCACTAGACGTAAATCCCCTTAAGCCATCCTGTCACCCTAAATCGTAATTCAATTTTCTTAAGGGGTTGACAATATGACATTTCTTAAGGGGATCAAAGAAGTTCTTAAAATTTGGTGATCAAAGTTGCCCAAGGCCCAACCAAATTTAACAATAATAAGATCCTGCAAGATTATACAATATCAAGTTGTATTTTCATTCAAATAACATGTGCCTTAGACATATAAATGAGGCTTACATATAATTTTATCATTTGTATTCAATTATTTAAGGCCATTTATATTGAATGGTTTAACTTGGTATTTCCTAAACATGTATCTTACATCTTGAAATTACAAATCTAATGCAGGTTCACTCATATCTTGAAGATCTCATGGATCCATTCAATAATATTCGCAATCCACCTCCACGCCATCCATCTCCAACACCTTCACCTCCACCTCCGCCCACTCCACCTCGTAACCCCCCACCTCCACCACCTGAAATCAATGAGCATGCTCATTTGCAAGCACAAATAAATGCTTCTGATAGAACCATCCAAGATCAAATCAACATTATTCAAAATGAAGAATGTGTCGCACCTCCTGTGAGGATGTTTGCATCTAGGATGCAAACCCTTGTTGATGCTGTCAGGGCTATGGATGGGATCGTAGATGAGCATAGACAATGGCTAGAGGAGAGAACTCCTAATTTTGAAAAGAAAAACACAAAAGAAATGAATATCTATGCAGTGAGAGCCATAATAGTTTATAAATTAAAACAATGATCTTAAATAGTTATGAATTTATAAATTTGGTGAATGATGGATATTTTGTGTGATGAATTTATAAATTTGGTTCCAAATGGATATTTTTAGTGACATGAATTTATTATTTTGGTTCTATATATGGATATTTTTAGTGACATGGATTTGTGAAGTTGGTGGAATTTATGAACTTATAATGAATAGTATATAATAGTATATATTTAATGACTATCTATTAGATCATGATTTCTCCTGCTGAAAAATTGTGTGTGTGTTAAAGACATAAAATGAGATTTTGTGAATGTTTCAAGTTTATTGTTTAGTATGTATGTGCATGTATTAAAAATTTGCATTAGTTCTTAAATTTTGAAATTTGTATATGTATGTATGTATAGTTTAGTTTAATGATTTGTACGCATGCAAATTATGCATCATATTTTTTATTTTAAATGTACATGTACATACATTTAATTTTTAATTTTGTATGGACATGCTCTTGAGTTGAACAATCAATGTATATATATGTGCATTTCAATTAAATATATGAGAGCTTAATATATATGTTGCTCATCCTATTTCAATTAAATATATGATCTTAATTTTTGTATGCACATTGGTCCTATTTTGTATGATTTTAAATGCAGGTGCACATTATATCAAGCATATATCATGGATGATTTTAACATTGATGATATCATCAATCCACCACCTGAGCCACAGCCAGATCCGCCTCCCTCCCCCCTCCACCTCCACCTCCACCTCTCCCCTCCCCCTCATATGCCACCTCCAGCACCTATGGCATCTAATGAGGCTCGCTTGAGAGCACGAATAAATGATCAAGTTGCATCCTTATAACACAAATCAATGCTATGCAGAGTCAAGCATTGATTGCTCCACATGTGAGACGTTTTGCACTGTAATGCAAAACGTTGTTGATTCCATTAGGATGATTGATTCTGATCTTGATAGGCATCGATGAGAGAGAGAACAAATGAGACAATTTTATTCTGATGGTCTCTCTTATAAACAAATATTAGACCTTAAAATAACAAAAGCCCATCTAGCCCCCTACTTTCTTGACCCCGTTACCCGACAACCCATTCCACCCAACAAATCTAGAATATCCATGAGGTGGTGCGTACATCCGTAGATGATTGCACATTTTTGGGATCGATGGTATATGGTTTTTGATAGTCCCCACATGCTAATTGGGAGTGCCCATTGTATTTTTTGAGAAAACTATATGTAGAGTTTGTTTTGGGGCAAAGCCCAATTATTTGATTTATAGATTATTTTCATCAGGTGTTGGTTTCAAAGGTGTTGGCTGAGCATGCCACAACATAGATTGAGAGGGCAAGGGGTTGTCCCCGGCGCCCGTGCATGCACAAGCACTTATTTGCGACTGCTCTGAATCCTCCATTCACACTGGCATCCTTCGAGCTCACGGTATCAACATTGGGGTTCCCGCCTGTGAGGCCCTAGATGTGACTTAGCTTCTCCTACGATAGCGAGTGAGAGACATAGAAACCCGATGATGATGATGGAAGAGGATTTTTTAAGAGGCTGATGCAGTAGCATTCGAGGAGTGAGAGACCCGTCCCATATATGTACTAGTTGTCATCAAGTGTGTTATATGGACACGTTAGGCTACACCAGTTGGTGGGCCAGAGGAGTCCCGAGTAGTTCATCGCCATCGATTCATTTGTAGAGTTCGTGAGTAGAGAACATCACCACCACGAGGACACTACATTGCAGTGCTGTCTCACATCTAGATGTGAACTCATTTTCATCTATTTTTATGGTTGTATATATCAAAAGAAAGTTTACAATACATTTTAACAATCAATTTTTGGGTGTGCGGATGACACTTTGATGCAGGAATGGAAATCATACGTACCATGATTGTATACTCGACTTACCCGGTCATACTTGGCAACCCTTATGGGGTATTTTGGATTTCATTTTTGAAGTGTAAATCCTTAAATTATTTAACAGTTTTAAATTTATAATTGAATCACATATATGTTTCAAATATTCATGTTGGTTTAGGTGAGTCAATCGGCATCCACGCCGATTCCTCCTGAGGGATTGTCAAGCACTCCTCCGCTATCGAGCGACATAGATCATGGGAAGGTACATTCATATTGTGAAATTTGTTTAAAGTTTACATTGGTATAGTTACAATTTTATGAGTTTTGAATTCACTAGATATATGAGAAAGTACATGTACACTTGTCAAATATTATAAGCATTAAATGTCATGTACATGTATGTCACAGTTGATACAATAGAAGGCCTGGGCATTGGGCAAACATATGATGTTGCGGCTACTACGTTGAATAGCGATTTCCAGTTGTTGTTTACAAAACTTTCTACAAAAATATTGCAAACTTGAATATATATGTACCATATTAACCTAATTGAATTGTACAGCGCTTTAATTTTGATCTTGTGGCAGGACTGTTGGTCTCAGCCCTAACCGGACATAGTTACACCACCGGAGGACATGTAGAGCAGGTCTCAGATCAAATGGTAATTTTATTTTTTTATTATATTTAAAGTGAATTATAAATTTTAAATTGAATATATACATATTAATATGATATTTTCACATATTCTTTTTCTTTTATAGCATGAGACACATCCTGTAGTTGAGCATGTACAGACAGGTCCTGGAGAAGAGCCTAGTGGACAACCTCAAAATATGGTATGTAATTAAAATATGATAAATTCTGAATTAAATTGAATAAAAAAATAATAATTGTAGAGTTGTACATCTAATTTCGAATTTCTTTGTCTTGTTTATGTAGACTGATTTAGAGAATTTAGAGGTTTCTTCAGCTGCACCAGAGCATCCAGATGTAGATATGGTGGTAATTTAATTTTATGATCGATTATAAATGAAATTGTCATTAAATCATTTTTATTGTCTTACATCTAATTTCATCTTCTCTTATGTACAGAGTGTTTCAGGTCATCCACATAGTCCGCATGGTGTGAAGAGGTCTCTTGATTATAGAGACAGTACATGACCTACAAACATGTGATTTTATGTGTTTTATATTTCTTGTAACTTATCATGTACTCTGTTGGACTTTATTTCATGTGTGCTTAATATATTGGTTTCATACACTTAATATGTTACATAAATTATGGACTTTATTATTGTTTGAAATTTTAATTTACGCATGTACATTTATGCATTTTATGTTCATAGTCAAGACATTAATATAGGACATTAATGTGAAATTTACTTGAGACTTCATAATTGTAGAATAATTTTAGGTTTAATCTTCTTTTCAATGAATAAGAAGATATTTTCCTTCTAATGTATTAATTTTAATTTTATGAGAGAAAATTTATGTGGATTTACCTACTTATTTAGTTCTATAAATTGAATTTTACCTCATTGTTGGTGCACTTGGAATTCCTATACCTTTGTGAATATCATGGATATCACCATTCTTTGTTATTTTATTCTTTAATTTTTCCTTAACTAAATTGACAAATAAAGTCATTGCTCTAAACTCTTAAGCAAATAAAATTCTTTATAGTGAAAAAATCTAACAAGGTATTGATATAATTAGCTAATGTACATATTTATAAAATGACACCATTAGTTTCTCACTAGTAATGGAAAAAGTGTTCCTACTAAAAATTAAGGAAAGAGGTAATCATTAAGAGAAAAATATAAATTAATTATGACAAGAGAATGTGTAATAAAACGTTGTAACCATTAGGTGATGAATCACATTAGTGTACACACATGATAAATTTTTAAAATATTGATGAATATGGAGCTCAATCGGAAGAAATTAATTTCATCATTGTTTTCCCCCATTTGGAATATCAGCAGTTGTGTGTAGGTGTATGAAAAATGACCAAAGTCACCCTCTATTATAGAAAAAAATAGAATATCACATAAAGTTATGATAACATACAGAATGTGTATGTGCAAAACAATTGCAATCATTAGGTGAATAAGTGTACACATGATGAAATTTTAAAATGATGAATATAGACTCAATCAAAGTGGTATCATTTATTTCCCCATTGAATATCCTTGATTGTGTGTAGTGTGAAAAAGTGAATAGAATCTTGTCTCCATGTGTCAATAACAGAAAAAAAATAGGAGATATCCACATAAATTATGTACATAAGAAATAGAAATATGACCCACAAAATTTTCTCTGTGAATTAAGGTTAGGGGTATAGGATAAAACTTTGGGTAAAGGTTAGGATTAGGACACAACTAGATACAACAAGGCTTAGGGATTAGGATTAATTTTAGGACAGGGTAAGGGTTCATCTAACACTAATTTATAAGTTGTCAAAACAAATAATGACATCTTAAGGGGGTGTCTAAAGGGGTCATAATAGAACATGTTAATTAAGGGGACGTCTAAGAAGTCATAATAGATATCTTAAGGGGATGAAAGGGTCATAATACAGAGCGTCTTAAGGGGGTGTCTAAAGGGGTCATAATAGAGCGTCTTAAGGGGATGTCTTAAGGGTTAGAATATGTCTTAAGGGGATGTCTAAAGGGGTCATAATAGAATGTGTTAATTAAAGGGATGTCTTAAGAGTCTGTGACATATTGTTAAGAGAGGTCTAAAGGGGTCATAATAGAATCTTAGGGGATGTCAGGGTCATGAAGCGTCTTAAGGGGATGTCTTAAGGGGTCATAATAGAACATCAAGGGGATGTCTTAGAGTTTAGAATATATGTCTTAAGGGAACATCTAGGGAGTCATAATACGTGTTAGTGGGGGTGTCTTAAGGGGTGTAAGGGGATGTCTTAGGGGTCATAATAGAACATGTTATTTAAGGGGCGTCTAAAGGGGTCATAATAGAATGTCTTAGGGGATGTCTAAGGGGTCATATGGAATGTGTTAATTAGGGGATGTCTTAGGGGATGTACAAAAGGGGTCATAATAGAATGTTAATTAAGGGATGTGAGGGATGTCTAAAGAGAGGTCATAGTATGTTATTTAAAGGGGATATCTTAAGGGAATATACAAAGGGTCATAATAGAGACATGTTAATTAAAGGGGATGTCTAAAGGGGTCATAATAGGAGCAATAATATGCATGATATTTGGTAATTATACAATTAGACATAAAGAAGAAGAGTTTCAAAGTAGGAAAACATGCACATTTAACAAAAAAATAGAATATATTAGCAAAGGTGTCAGTCTTTCTCTCTGTTCAAGTATGAGATATTCTGCAATGATGGCTTTGGGATACAAAAATGGCAATAAATCAATTTTAACTATTTATGTCCAAACAATATCCAATATGTAATCCAAAACATGTATTTAAATATGGTTTGGCACGATAGTACCTATTTTTGCCAGGTATTCCGTATTTTGTCTAGAGTTTGAATTTTGTGGACTGATCTTTTGTGAATTATGCCTTAAGGATATAAAACAATTTGAAATCAATTTCAGCTAGCTAACGCACTTGACCCGTGTAGAAACGTATTGTTTGTGTATTTAAAGGACAAATATGCGAGAAACTATATTTTACACAGCATTACTTAGTCCATTTGTACCATGCATACTCTTATTCATCCTATGATTTCCTCATGCTCTTCCATATAAAATTACCATAGCACTTTTTTTGAAGGTCTTCCACGATACCGCTCTAGCTTTATATTTTTTGCCACCACCAAATGTGAATAATGTATAATCTTTTATGTGTTTCATAGTCTTGAATCACGGTAGACCAGTGCTTTCTTCTCAAGTATTTTTGTAGCCAAGTGCCAACAGCCACCACGATCCTATTGGAAAACATGTTCCAAAAACCATAGTCAAATAACTTCTCAAAATTTACTTAAGGGGATCAAAGACTTGTTCTAAAAAAATGCTTAAGGGGATCTAAAACTTGTTATCAAAATTTGCTTAAGGAGGTGTCTTAAGGGGATCACCGTACCTGTTGGATAATGAAAGCCATCATCATATTCTTGAGGTGTTAACAACTTATGTTTATTTTCCACACAACAAGCCAACCAATATTCTGTTTGCTCTTCATTCCCCTCAGGTGCAATAACTGCATACACATGTCCTGCCAACAAAATTCGATTTAATAACTTGTGCATATCTATATAACTAATTTAGTATTAAAAAATAACTTAATAAAGCAAAATAAAATGAAATAAATTAAATTAAAATTACCTTCTTGTACAATTAAACGATCGCAATCTTGGATGCAAACAATTGAATGCATTTCTTCAATAGTTGTTTCTTATTGATTATGCCTTCTAGGTCTTGTGAAACCCCTTTTAACATACTTGTTCAACCATTTTATATTTTCTAGAAGCACAATTTCACAGATACAAAAATGGCAAAAACAATACCACGACTTCCTTGTTAAATAGTCCATGTGCTGGCTGCTCCTAAATGAATGTCATTTAGTAGATCCACTAATTGTTTCACAATCAACTCTAGATACAATGTTCTCTTCTTCCACCAACCAAAAGAATCGATGAATTGTAGAGTAATCACTCAAACCAGGTGTAGATAATCTTCTATTACACCAATCCACAATCTCATGTGCATCTTTAAATTTTACTGAATCCTTAAATTTTAATTGTTCTCTAGCAAGAATTCTTTTGACACACACACCAGCTCCATCGTGTTCTCCTTGCAATGCCCAATAAAAACTCTGCATATATGTTGGACAAGAAGTTCCTTGTGAACCCTACTTAATAATAGGCAATTCCTAGCATTTTTGAGCGCCAGGTACAATTGTCGACCATATGGTGTTCTTTCATATGGATTCCTCTTTCTTTTAAATTTCTATAAAATACTAAAACAATAATGGTCCTTCGATGGTCTTAGCAGATTTGTCCTCAAATAAAATGATACTCCCTCAAAACTTTCTATCATCCTGGGTGCTATGAAAATGCACATGTCTATAAACAATATGTGGACAAACATAGCTACTTGCCAAATTATATGCGTGAGATTGAATTTCCTCTTAGGAGGTATAATTCTCTACCAAAATCAACCGAAAGTGGTACCAATTGGAAATGTGTGGTTTCCGTAAGTGGCCATCAAGCCAGCCGAGCATGTTCGAGTGCATAACTTTTATATTTTGATTTTAATTTGTGTCAAATTTAACTCACTTGCCCAGAATGCATGCACACTAACTTTTTAAACTTCATCACAACACTTTCTATTTTTCCATCTTTTAAAGAATCTTGAACATTCTAAATCTTTTTGGCGTCTACTAATTGTTGTCCAAAATCATGATCAACACTTTCATACAAACATTTCTCTTCCAAAAATGAAAAGATTCCTTGGAGTTAGTGAAATGCATTGTCCAGGAAATACAAGAACTTAAATAAAATAATCTATCATTAGATTTTTCACAAAACAAACCTGAAATAAACTCTCTTATTAGGATTAGATTGGCATATCAATACCACAATCTGTATATAATCATGTGTTAAGATACAAGGTACAAAAACATATATATCTGAAAAACATCATAAAAATAATAGAAATTGAACATGTATTTTAACAACAAGACTGTTGTTGCTTATTAATTTTTACATACCAAGGTTTACATTTTTCAAAAGACCTTTGACATATTTTAATATTACCAGGTAACACTGAATCGCTACAAAATTTTCTATAAAATTCGGTTTGTGTTGTATCTAATAGGTGTTTTGGGTGAGGATCGTGAACTTTGGACCCCACCCTTAATTTTAAAACATCTCTAGCATTAGATGAAACCCTAGTATTATCATGCCAAAATTTTTCAATCAAAGATTTAATTTCAACAGTCAATTTTATATCGGACCTCGGTAGTCGTCCACTAAAACTCCAACATTGATTGATAGGATCATTTTCTATACTTTCTCTTCTTTTTTCCACTCTTAGCAATGTTTTAGGATGTATTTTTTAAAATTCACTAATATTGCTACCATTCTTTTATTCAAAGTTTCTATATTAACTATAGTAGTTGTTATAGCTCTTCTTCTTTGCGTTTTATCCCCAGATGCGACTATTTTCAGTAGATTGAATGGCACCTGCTTGATTAGACATAACAATGTTTTTAATGATTGATCTTTTCTTTTTGGACGCTGTTGTTTCCTTCAGTAATTTAGTTAACCCATTGGAAATGCAATATTTCTCTGATCAAAAGAATTACGGTGTATATTCTATTATGTGTTCTTATTTGCCTCAAAGAAATTGTTAATCGGGGAAAGATTATCTAAAACACCACTTCCAATTTAAAAAAGTATTTTTCATTAAATTCAACATCAAATTCTAAATTTTCTCATTTTCATTTTCATCAACAAAACAATTCTCATTTTCATTTTCATTTCATCAACAAAGCGGTTTTCATTTTTCATTTCATCTTCATTTTCATTAACGGTTCTCATTTTCATTTTCATCAACAAAACGGTTTTCATTTTCATTTTCATTTTCATCAAAAATATAGGTTTTGTTTTCATTTTCAAGACAATGATCATTTTGATTTTCATTTGCAACAAAAGATTTTTCTTTTTTGTTTTCAACAAATTCTTTAAAAGTTTCATTTCTTTGAATATAGTCAATGTCAACATCATTATATCCAGCTTCTTGTAAATCTTCTACAAACAAATTTACCATGTCACTAACATGTGGATTTGAAGACGTACCTAGATTTGTGTATATTGAAACATTCTCCATAGCACTCAAAGAGGGATTTGAAGGCATAGTAGGACTTGTTTGTATAATCATATTCTTCTCGAAATTGACTCCTTGCAAATTAGCTTCATCTACAACTATGGTATCTTCAATGTTTTCATCTTCAATAGTTGTTGAATTGGTTGCTCCACCATCGTTCATTGATTTTATTCTCATTCTTCTTTCTCTTTGTCTTTGTCTCTCTTTTTCTTTATTTGCTTCAACTTCTTGAGGAGTCAAATTCTTTCTTCTCTTATTATGAAATTTATCTCCCATAATTATAAAATTCTCAAGCACAAATGAATGTTAATAGTGAAATACTTCAAAATATTGAATCCAAATTGGAAGTTGAATACCTATTACGCCAAAATTCTTCCTCTTGTGTTCCTCAAAACAAATAGAAAACTACCACAATTCCACTTTAAAAATTGTTTTCTTTATGCTTCCTTTGAAAAATTCAATCCATATTGCAAATTTCACTTCAAAAATGGTGTAGATGATGCTCCCTTTGATAAAATCAACAAAAATCAAATTGACCACTGTAAATACAATAACTTATGAAAATAATTGATTTTTAGTACTCTCGTAGGTACATATCAAGTTGCAAAGTTGCGAGAGTTGGTGTGGTAATCAGTGTTTTTAAATAATATAAAAGCGATCCGGATTTCTAATAAACGGGATCGATTCAAAAGGGGATCCCGTTTACTAAAATAAGTTTGGGACCGTTGTAAAGGTAACGGATCCTGTCTTGTAAACGGGATCGTTACCTTTACAACGGTTGATCCCGAACGGGATCCCGTTATATAGTAAACGGGATCCCGTGTTATAATCGGGATCCCCTTTTTTGAAATTTGAATTTGGTTTTGCATCGTGGGCGGGTTTTGCCAAGGTTTTCGGTTCGGGAATAGCTTTGGAAGTCCGAACCTAAGCCTTCAACCTAGTTTGACCTACAAATTGAAAGCCCTAACAATGTCAAAGCAAAATATCGACTTTGGACATATGGCTGACGACCTTTTTTTGAAAATTTTTGACAAAATGAAAACCCATTTTAGATCAAACAATGCAGATTCTAAATATATAATTTTTGTTTTGCAATTGAATTATTTGTATTTTCAATTAATTTATAATAAAATTGGTGCATAAACTTTAAATATCAGAGTTTTTAATATTTGAATAACTTTTGATCAACATAACATTTTGACAAACGGATTGCACGAGAGCAAACTTCAGACAATTCTTTTCAATTTAAAAAATCAAAAATGATAAGTTTAGGTCATCTTATGCATGTCGTACATGTGATTTTTCAAAACAACAAATTTTCCTAATAAAAAATTAACAAAAAAAAAATATTCAATAAAAAATTACAAAAAAATATCAAGAGCAAGGGTTCAGTGAGTCATAAAACTTTTCCCAAAAGGATTTAGAAAAATACGATAATTTAAGTCAAAATATGGATGTCGTACATGTGCATGGTATGGTACAAAAAAATGACTTTTAAACAGTGGTTTTTTTAAATGCCTATTGAAACTCAATTTGTACAATCTGGGTATTGAAATAAATTATATATTTGGAAACTAGACTCTGAGCACTACATTTTATGATCAGTGACTTTTTTAAAGATTTCATCTCTAAGTGCTTCAAATTTTAAGGTCAAATGTATCAAATACTAAAAATCAGGGAAAACACTTCCACTTTTTGGCCAAAAAGTGGACTCAACTTCTTGCACACACCCTCAATATTCCATGAAATGACCTTATGATCCCCTTATGCGAAATTTCTTGTCATTAATATTGAATTTTTGGAGAAAAATGAGAAAATTCGGGTAATTTGAGCAAGCTCGGATTCCCCAAAGTTCAACTGATTGAGCTCATTTCATTTTTCCATCATGGGACAGTCTTGTGAAATGAAATAACTTGTCATAATTAAGCACATATAGGCATTAATCACTTCGAAATCTTAGTTACAATCACGTTTATAGAGGCTTAATTCATCATGCAAATCAAATGTTCAAAAATTCTAGACATTAGGGTATTTCTAGATGGCTTGAATTTACTGAATGCAAACATAGCCCAAGAGTTAGCTAAGTACTTAAGACTTCTATCATTTTGGGACTTCAAGATTTTGAAAGGGAGATGGATCCAAAAAATCCGAGGGGGCTCAGATTTTCAAAGTGGATCAAGGCTCGAAAAATCTAAGCTACCTCAAAAATTTTGAGCATTTTGCTCAGATGCATGATTTTACTAAGTGTTCAATTTGCTTGATGTTGAAATCATTCATTCACTTGAATTTGAATCAATGAAAATTCTTGATGATTTAGGTCCAAAACCTTACACAATGATAACTCGATATCCCTTAACCCCTCCTTCATTAAATTTAGGACCTAAAACTAGGGTTTGGGGAAACTTAGGGTTCTTAAGCCAACTTGCAGATAGGGTGACACTCAAAAATCCTGACATCAATCATGTAAACATAATCCATGGGAGAGATCTTAAAGATATTCAATCACACCAAATCACCCCCATCTACCCTAGATACATTCAATAATGAAACCCTATTGAATGCACTTTGAAGAACATAAACACCCAAATGGCAGAGCGAGAAACAAGAAAATTTAAATCTCCAATTTGATCATCGAACACCCACTTGCAAGAAACTAACAATTGAGAACAATCTTCATCGAAATCACTTAAAAGAAACTGAAATGACCAACCTTGAATGCCACATAGGAAGAAATGGACACACGATGAAGACTTGTGACAAAGACCTTCAATAATCCTAGAGTGATCAAATGGAGAGAACAAATCCACCTCTCAGCTTAAGCAAATGGAGGACAAAGCAAGCTCTCAATGTTTCAACTCTCATCAATTAGAATGACCAAAATGAATTATAGCTCACAATACTAATATATCCCCATTTCACATCATAAATGCACATCATTTAATGCATGAAAAGACACCTTAAAATCTTGGGTATGCGAAGGAGGCTCGGACTCAAAAAATATGAGAGAGCTCAAATTTTCAAGCCGGAATAAGTCTCAGGTAATCCAAGCAACCTCAAATCTCCAAGAGTAAGGGTCAATTCTCCAAGAGTAAGACTAAAATCATGGTGTTGCAATAAGGCATCTCACATGTTGATTGATCGTTAAGTACCTAGGTGAGACAAGACCAAGACCGAGAGACCTATCCCTTAAGGAGAAAAGGTCAAGACACTAAGGCAAACAAGGAAACCAAACGAGTGAAAGAGGGTCCCTACCTCCAGTGGGGCATGTGTGCAAAAAATGCAAAACAAATCACTTCCTTGATCTTTGTTATCTTGGACCATCCACATCAGTACACGAGGACCCCTCTTGAATGTCTACTTTAGTGTGAGTTTGAAGTAAGTTCATCCTCTCACTAAAGTGGGGACTAAATGTAGTGTCAAAAAATTTCATCGTTTACATTTTCACACTTAATTTGGGAATGATTAACATTAAAATGGACCTAATGTTGCCTTGATCTAGTGTTGTAATGTGTTTTCCACATTCACATTGGATTTAGGGCTCTTTTAATCTAAATTGACTAAATTTTTCCTTAATTTAATATTGTAAAGTGTATTTATTTACACTTTCACATTTATTTTTAGGCCCTCTTGCATTTATGACCTTCATATCATCATGAATAGGCCCCTAAGACCCTATATTATGCATCCCAGGGCTTATTTCAATCGAAACCCCAACATATACATAAAATACACTTAATTTCTTAACTCCTTGAGATTTTCTCTGTCTAAAAATGCCTGGTGGGACTCATACGCCACCTTGGGTCTATGAGTCCCATCCAGATGGGACCTATATGCCACAAGTGCCATATGAATCACATTTGGCCCCTTTTAGGGTTTTGAGAGGGAAATCAAGGTTTTAAGTTCAAAATTCATGAATGTCGGCTTCTGGGATCTAGTAAATGGTAAATTGGATGGATTTCTAATATAAACAAGGTCTCAAATCATTATTTCACTAATCTTTCATGATATCAACCTAAGTTATCAAGAGTTAAGCATTCCAAGAATTCACAAGAGCGTCAATAGAGTTTACAGGAGCATTTCTAAGGCATTCAGGGGCATAATTCTTAATCATTTATTGTAGCAATTCAAGATCCATCATCATGTCAAGGTCATTAAGCATCAATGATGTTGTTGGGCTAGTGTTGCGATGTAGCATTGAAGATCCATTTACAAGCATTCTTTCATATCAAAGTTCAAGATCAAGGTCTACATTTTCATGGCCACTTCATGTTATATTTTAGAGACATTATTCAAGGTATCATTATTCATATTCCATATTTCATGTTTCATGTTAATGTTTCATTGTTTCATCATAAGGTTTAATTACCTAAACGGGGTTTGACCAAGGCAAACCCCTAATTCCTAACAATCAACAAGTTTTTCTCTCTACATGGGTGATTTAGTATCTATGTGTCTTGTCCAGAGCTTGAAGATCCTTTGAAGACTAGATTTCAAGGTTGAAGAAAGTCATCAAGTTGTCACAAGGTTTCCATCTTCTCGAAAAGTCACCTACAGGTTGCAAATCAAGGTTTCAAATTTAGAAACAAAGTGTGGAAGGAAGAGTAGAGATAGGAGAGAATATTTAGGTCTTGACCCTTCAAAAAGGTAGAGTGGGACTGATACACCACAAGTATAAGCCATCGTTAATATTTGGTCAATCTAACCCATATATATGGCATAGCTATACTAATAAGCCACATGTCAAAGAGAGATTAATAAAGAATATGTATAAAAACTCATTTAAAATGGGGAAGAATAATTATTAAAATGAAAATATTGTGAAAGGTTGTGATAGTTTGAAAAACATCCCTTAAAAAGATATATAAGGAATTCATGTGAGACTTGGAAAGGTATGGAGAACATTCAAGGAAGAAGAAAGTGGTTTGGTGACCTATAGGCTTTGGAGAAGGGGGTACATAGATTGTATCTAACTCAAGGTACAATCTACACCCGAGATGGTCCTAGCCAAGGCTTGGTGTAGACTTGTGTTGAGCATTGTTTAGTTGAACCAACATTTGTGTAGAGCACAATAGTACATTGTGTTCTAAAAGGAATTAGTTCCTCCTAGATTGTTCTATAGCAAGAGTTGATACCATTGACATCTTCATAGGGTGATAATGGATTTTCCAAGTCTTTTGATCTAGATAAGTATTGAAAACCATTTATTCTTCAATATATTGGAAATATTATATATATGATTTTGATTTTAATCTGACTAAATTATATGGATGTGTTATTCAGTTTATTACACTAATTATTCACTTTAGAATCCTTGTCTAATTATTACATATTATATTTTACATTGGCTATTTTATATTCACATCATTTTGGCAACATTACAACTTGTAAAGTATCTTAACTCTAATATTTAATCTATTATATCCATTGCTAATACTTAAACAAATTTAGGAGAAAAAGTGACATTACATTATGGTGTATTTATAGGTTTGAGAGGTATAACTAAAATTCCTACATGAATTTTTGTTTGAAAAGAACTTGCAAACAAGCACCTTTGAAGTGAATCTTATGGATAAAACTATCAAAACTAAACCTGCCAACTTCATAATGTTTCAATGTTTAGTTCAGATAAAAAGTTTTAATGATGCCATCAAAAAAAGGATAGGATGATGTCATCATGAAATAAACCTAATATCATCATGGATTGGGGTGCTTTAGATGTGGCGACATTATGATGATGTCAGTAGGGTGTGATGACATCAACAAAGGATATGATGATGTTAGCAATGGATGGGATTCATGAAAAATGATGGAGTTGGTTTTGTGAAAGAATCTAATTGAATTGATTTAAAATGTGGCTTTAAAAATAGTTTAATTCAGATGTTTATTAGATATCTATAAAAATATGATGATGAAAATGTAAAAATTACATCATGATGGGCAACTTGCAAGGAAATAAACTAGACCATTTTAGAATTGTAGCTCTAAAAATATTTGGTTCAAATGGAAAAGGAATAATTACAAGAGTAAACAATAACTAAATAATGATGTTAGGATGGCATCACCAAGGTACAACATGTGAAACTTTCAAATGGAACCAAACTTATATAAGGAACTTAAGGATAGGGTCTAGATGGACCCTGGACCCCCGCAAAAAAATAAATATGGCTTTATTGAAGGCTAGATGTGGAAAATTCTAAGTGAGTTGAACTTGCACAAAAATAAAACCAAACTAGATATTTAATTTTATTAGGGAGGTTCAAATGGTTATCGAGGAACAACAAAAACTTAAGTATACAAAAAATGTCACCCTAACTAGACATGCAAAAAGG
The DNA here is from genome assembly GCA_007258455.2 of Sequoia sempervirens. Classification (NCBI taxonomy): domain Eukaryota; kingdom Viridiplantae; phylum Streptophyta; class Pinopsida; order Cupressales; family Cupressaceae; genus Sequoia; species Sequoia sempervirens. The sequence goes on from VDFB02179234.1 coordinate 12,532,664, forward strand.
GAAACTAGATTGAATTTGATAACTTTTTAAAGGGGAATTTTAGTTATATATCAGGTTCCTACAAAAGCCTAACTTTATCTTTAAATACATCATTTTTTCTCCCTTACTGGGATTTCTAGTTGGATAAGACCTTATAGGGAAAAGTAAGGGAACCAAACATGGTGCAGTTGGAAAGGTAAAACCTACAAGCCAATTTCTTCTTAGTTTTAACTTATTTTGAAAAAATTCCTAACTTTTCCTAACCCTTTTAACTTTCACTTCCACATGGGAACAAAAAATGAAAAATTTATCAGATTTTCTATCAATAATGGGCCAACAAAGGAAAAATGCATACCTTATTTTGGAGAAGGCCAAAAGTGAGACACAACAAAATGGGGTGTCAACTGACTTGAGATTATAAAAAATGATGAATGAATGATGGTGTTTATAGATTTTCAAGAAAAAATAAATGGAAGGATGAAGATAAGATTGGAGATCTAAGTTAATTGAACTGATTGTGGAGTCAAATTGAGATAAATTATAAATTTTTAATTTCAAACTCATGACAGGATAATAATGAAGTATTTTAATTTAATAAGAGGATAAGTAAGAAGAATAAGCTTACATTTGAATATTAAGTTGAATGATGAGTGAAGAAGTTTCTAAAAGAAGATGGGGTTAACTAATGAGGTGAAAATGAAAATTTTATTTTAAAATGGGTAATTAAATATCATTTAATTAAATAATTAAAAGCTATTTAAATAGATGGATAATTAGTGATAATGATGTGATAAATGATAAATGGTAAAAATTAATCAATAAATGATAATTTTGATGATAATTAATTAATGAATTGTAATAAATAAATAATGTTTAATAAATGATTAATTAATTCTATGGTAAAATATCTTGGTAAATTAATGTTGGGGTTTGATCTTGAAAATGAATGCTCCAACAAGGTTCCTATTTAGTTGAGACTCATTTCATTAAGCTAGAATATATGACGGATGGGGTTTTAGAGGGTATTGATAACTCTATTGGTCCTCTATTACCCATTGATCATGTGACCAGATTCAAGAAACACCTAGTATTCATTTGATTTTGTGTGAATGTCATTATGGATTCTATGCTTCCTTCTATAAATTTTTCATCCAAATTTAGTATTTGTGTGCAACAAATTTCTTATGATGGATCTTTGATTTGGTGCCAAGTTTGTCACAAGGTTGATCACTTTATTGTTTTTTGTCCATCTAGTAGGAAGAAGAATTATTAAATAAGGAAAACATAATTTTAAAACTCTAATCTCTCTTAGCCTTCTATAAGTTTGAGTGATTTGGATGTGGGCAGTCTCCTATAGATAGTCCTTGCACTAGTACCATTTTTTGTGAATGGGAAGGGCTTAGGTGCAGCTATTTGATGATCTATAAATGATTTTATGAAAGATGTCCCTCTCTCATTTATTTTCCTCTTAAAATGTGAAGGTAAAAGGAAGAAGCTGATGGAGGAAAACCTATTATATAGAACTATGACTCTTTTTATTCTAGGATGACAATAAAAGAGGGAATATATTTTTTGGTGTTATTTTCTATAATAACCACCAACTCTAAGTTTCTTGCAAATTCATGGACAAGTTGACAAAACTTTTGTAAACAAGGAAGAAACCTATCCTCAAATTTTAGGGGTTGATAACATGAATGAACAAGATGACTATGGATCTCTTATGCACTTCAAGCCCTACTAATCTCACAAGGGTGTTCCTAGAGATCCTTTCCAAATAGAACAAATAAAATACTTAAATGAATATAGACACAAAGATGAATTTGTAGTTATCTTCAATAACATGTATTTGAGGAGGATTACTATACATATAAACCATAGATATCTTATTTTATATAGGTGAGTTAAATAATCTAACATTATATGAAAATTGGTCACTAATCCCTATAGGTGTATTATTTGGTAGTTGTGTATAACATCATTAACCCTTAAATATAGCATTATACACTAGTCCTCTAATAATTTTATCAACCACGGATTCCCAATAATTATAACAGAAACTTATAATACTATACTACATGTAATGGCATGATATTAAACTACAAATAATCTATTAAAAGTAAAATATTTTTTCATTTTTGAAGTTTTGGATGCTTATCCTTCACCTATAAAGAACAATTCCTATTCTTGTAGCATAGAGTCAAAACATATAAAAGATCAGTGACACAACAAAACCTATCTTTTAGATGAGTCTAATATACTTGGCTCTATCTTGTAGAGGTTGGACCCTCAACTACTCTTTGTATTTAGAGATACACATCTAATTAGTAATCCACAACTAGCTCAAAAGCTTCATGCATTAGTCTTGAAAGGTTTTTACCTTGGCATACACTTGCACAAAATAAAATAGTTTTATTACACCCATTAGATGTGAACTAACAAAGAACTAATGCAAAGGACAAAAAATATGAACTAAAAGATTCATAGAATCCCCTAAAACTCTTAAATAGAAGTGGAGACATAATGCATACATTACATAAAAGTAATGTCTTATTTTTATTTTCTAAAATAGTTTACAAAATCATCATAGATTTTTTACAAATCCAAAATTGCAAACCCAAAACTAGTTACATTCATATACACTAGTACAAAGAAATTCTATGTCATAACTCAGATGATCTTTCTCAATATAAACAAAGACCAACTCTTCTATAGTAAATAAACAAAGACCAACTCTTCTATAGGATATAAGAAATAAAAGACTAAAATGAATCCACACACAAAGATGTCTTTGTAGTTATCTTTCATAGCACTTCGTTGAGGAGGATTACTATACATATAAATCACAAATCTCTTATCTTTTTGTAGGTGAGTTAAATGATCCAAAATAAGATAAAACATTGTCACTAATCCCATAGGTTTATTCCTTGGTAGATATATTAAACATATAACACTATACACTAGTCCTCTAATTATTTTATTAGTCATTCATTCGCAATAGTTATAAAAAAAATTATAATATTGGATCTTGTGCATAATGGTAGAACATTTAGATGAATCTAATGTACTTACCTATTTCTTTTAGAGCTTAGACCCTTAAATACCTTTTATTTTAGAGATACACTTCTACTTAATAATCCACAACTAGCTCAAAAGCTTCATTTATTAGTCTTACTTTTTTTTTTACCTTAGCATATATTGTACAAAATAAAAAATTGTTATTACACCCCTTAAATGCAAACTAACAAAGAACTAATACAAAGAAAAATAAATGTGAACTTAAAGATTCTTTGAATCCCCTAAAACTCTTAAATAAAAGTGGAGACAAAATATATTAATGATATATAAGTAATGCCTTGTATTGATATTCTAAAATAATTTACAAAGTCATCATAGATTTTATTCAAACCCAAAAATAATTACATTCATATACACCAATATAAAGAAAGCCTACAACATAACTCAGATAAGTTTTCTTTGTCTAAACAAAGACCAATCCTTTTTATAATTAAAAATTCAACTTATATGTCTCATAAGTCACCATATTTGTAACCAACCTTAGAAGAGAAATAAAATATGTATTAAACTTTGAAATTCTTAAAGTGGTACACTATAGAGGACACCCATACCTCATGTGCCTTTTTTCTCTTTGAGTCATACTCAAAATTATGCCCACGCATGGTCATGTATGCTTTAAGGCATGGCAGAGTTTTCTCCTAGAATCTTCCAATATCCTCTAGAATACTGGTGATTGGCTTGAAGTACCTCACTTGAGAAAGATGCCCTAAAAAATTATAGTAATAGCCCTAAATGGGTAAATACCATTAATGGTAGATACAGTATCCTGGAGTTGTAGGTCCCCTATACATGAAACGGTGGAGAACTAAGGTTTTTGCAATGAATACAATGAGTAAGGAATCTATACCATTTTGTCTATTTCATGGTATGTTGTTTCCTTCCTTTCTATAAGAGGCAAAGAGGGTAGTAGCTAAGGTACAATAATTGAGAGTTTTATAGATTTACTTATTTTGTGATCAATCGATCACCATTACCAATTCATTTGTCTTCCCCCATTTCCCATGGGAGCACTTACCTTTTCTATCAATCATCGATGGTTTCTATCCATTGATTTTGCCTCTTCAAGACTATATCTAGAGGCCCTCATCCTACATTTCCATCTAATGCCTAGAACCTCTTAAGCTTTCCAATCACTCATCCAGCTGTCATACCTACATGCTATCAAAACCTCTATTGAGTCAAGCTTATCATTATCACTATCAAATCATACCAAGGTTATGTTCTAGCATTGAGCAATCCACATATCAACATCAAAGAGAAAATCAAATGGAATAAGGGTGCACTCTATTTCTGCTCATCAAGGAGAGAAGAAAAGATCCTAAGTGAAGGTATTGTGCTTTGTATTGCTTTTATTTTTCATTGTTTGCTTCAGTTTTTTCCAACCCTCTTCAAAGATAATAAACTTAGATTGCCACAACAAACACACAAAAAAATAATTATTCTATTGGTTACATGGATTACATCATAATGCACTTCAATATAGAGGTCTTCTTCAGACTTACAAACTAATATGTAAAAGAATCTTTTATACCTAAAAATATAGTAAAAATAGACTTGATTTTTTATGGGTAAGTTTTAAAGCAACTAAAACATTAAAAAACATGAAAATTACTATCTATTAAAAGTTACCATAAATACTAAAAACTAATTTAAAATATCTGTCTTAAAAACTCCAAATGCATGTTTGCCATCTCTTATCTTCAATTCCATGCTTGGCATCATTATCCAAACAATACATAGGTGCTTATCATTAATCTGGTAGATAAAGAATCTTAGAATTGTAGGTCCCCGGTAGGTGAAAAACTGGAGAACTAAGGTTTTTGCAGTGCACACCATTAATTTGCTAGATAAAGAATACAATTGTAGGATTCCTGGTAGGTGAAAAAGTGGAGAAGGTTGGTTTTTTTTCAGTGAATACAATGAACAAGGAATTTATACCATTTTGTCTGTTTCTCGGTGTGTTGTTTCCTTCCTTTGTATAAGGAGGAGAGAGAGCAGTAGCTAAGGTACAACAATTGAGAGTTCTATAGATTTACTTATCTTGTGATCAACCGATCATCTACCCTTCTGCGAACTATGCAATTACTACGCCGCCATCTCCATATCCTCCTGCCAGCTTTTCTCAACGGCGGTCCAGACATGCTAAACACCATGTTTTGATTATGACGCCATTTTGTTCCTTAGAAAAAAATCAGAGTAACTCACCTTGTATTTTGATGATTGTTATTTGTAAATGGGCTTGTCTACCTGCTGCTTGTTTGTATAATAGAGAAATAATTATATTGTGTATTTTATGGCTATATATATTTTTAATTTATTATATTTTTTCTATAGTTGATAGGAAAGTAGCTACCTTTAGTCAGCTTTCTAGGTTGATAATGAACAACGTGGTTGAATGCTTTAATTTTTTTGGGGGTTAAACAATTGTAGTACATACAGTTCTGTTCTTAATTCTGAGAAATAATAGAATTCACAGTTTGGAAGGGTAAGATTAGTGGACAATCTACAATTTTATGTGTATTCTTATATTTCTTGTATAAATAATACTGTTATTGAGTTTTTTTATTTTAACTGATTTGCTACAATATTTTTTAATAGGGGCTTCTAGTTTCAAGGTCATCAATGAAAGAAACGGATTCAACACAAGAACATATCAGAATGTCAAAGCTGCAAGTAGATTACTTCTTGAAGATGCCTCCGAAGTATTCAACTTTATAGCTTTTGTTTTCCAATGTTCCAAAGAATACAATGTAATTTTGCATTAACAATGATTAGAAAATACAACTCTACTAACAATTAAGTATATTTGTACTTCCTTTTTGACAATTGTTATAATGAATACAATAAACTTTATAATTTATCAGGGATAACTTTGAAAATCAATATGTCTGCATTAGATTTGATAGCCATTCATCTCACTATTTGACAGGCTGTCCGAGAGAATAGAGAAGAAGATTCATTTACTTCGATGTACAGAGATGATGATATTGGGAGGATAAGAATGTTGTTCTCAGAAATTAAGAGAAGACATACATCTCTTTCTGCTTATGATACAGCTTGGGTAGCCATGGTCCCTTCTTTAGAAAACTTGCAATTACCACAGTTCCCACAGTGTCTGTCATGGATAATGGAAAATCAACTTTGGGATGGATCTTGGGGATTATTAGAATTGCCTTATATTAAAGACCGCCTCTCTCACACTCTGGCATGCCTTATAGCACTTAGAACATGGAATGTTGGCACTGAAAATGTGGAAATGGGTAAGTCAATTTTTACCTGTAAAAAATTTTCTTACAGATTTGCTGTACTATATCTCATGAATATTCTTCTTTAAAATTTAAATAATGTTTTGTGATTTGGCTTTCCAACTAGCTATAAGGCAGAAGGAAGCGAGAGACAAAATGTGTTAGAATGAAAACGTAATAAACAAAACCCACATTAGTTCTACGCACCCACACAGTTTATTTCAAGATATAATATTTTGTTCAATACTTCTTCATGGGTTAACTTTGCAACCTTCAAATATACTAGACAAAACAGAAAACTTGACCATATGTAGTAAGCAGCTGAACTGAAACATACTTTAAGCTTTGAGTTGATCTTAAGGAAAGAGAACTGAAAATTCCCCACCGACCTATAAAGTAGCAGCAATATTTTGTTTTTTAAATTATAAATTTTTTAAAAATACAATTATTTTCCATATAGTTTCTAATTTTTATAGTTTATCACTCTCACAGAAAATTTCTCAGTGTAAAACTTACACAATTAATATTTATAATTCTTATCCTCAAACATTTTAGCCAGTCCCCCTCATAGCCTTGAGCACATACACCTAATCCCACTTTTCATTTTGTGTACGATTTAGACATTTGGGCCAAGCCTTCAGTATGCAGGATATTACCTCATGTATAGACATAAATTTGATCCTATGGATACATGAGTCTTAACACCTAATGCTCTAAGATTTTGATGTCATTTCTTGATTCCTCCACAGGCTTGAGATTTATAAGAGAAAATATTACAAAGATAGCCAGCGAGGACAGTTATAATCCGTTAGGCTTCGATCTGATCTTCACTTCCATGTTAGAAGATGCAAGAGGCTTGTGTTTGGAACTCCCTTATGATTCACCGCCTATAAAAAGGATGTTCACTAAGAGAGAAAAAATCCTTAAAAGGTAATTTTGCAATTAGTTTGTATTTTTTCCAGCACTTTTCTGCCTTATTTTTGTTGCTTTCCTATAATTTTATAGAATTATTTTAATTTTTGCAGCATTGAAATGAACCATATGAATGAGTGTGACTCATCCCTCATTTTCATAGTTGAGGGAAGTCGGAGGATAGTTGATTGGAACAAAGTTTTAAGACATCAGAACAAGGATGGCTCGCTCTTCCGTTCTCCCTCTGCAACTGCTTGTGCTCTAATGCACACTAGAAATTCCAGCTGCCTTAAGTATTTGATTTCAATGCTAGAAAACTTGGAGAATGCAGGTTGGTTCTTAAATGTTCGTCTATATGGTTTGATGAGATTTGCAAATGTAACAGGCATTTTTTTTGTTGGCGCAGTGCCCAGTGCTTATCCTGTAAATTTGGTTGCTGGTATCTCAATGGTAAATAGTTTGGAAAGCTTAGGTATAGCAAGGCATTTCAAACATGAGATAAAACAGGCTCTAGATGATATCTATAGGTAACTGAGAGATCTTTTTCTTATGATTGGATGCTGTACTTTCTATGCTTGGTTTCCTTATTGCCTGAAATGAAAACTCTCCCTGGGCAGATGCTGGAGAGAGAATGAAATGGTTGAAGGAATATCATCAGCATCAGACATAATTAGTTACATATCTATCAGTTTCAGGATTTTACGGTGGAATGGATATGATGTGTCTCCAGGTCTTTTAAGCAAACAACCCCCTGTTTTCCTTAAGCTTTTCTTTTGAATCTCGCATATTTTTTCTCTGTTAAGCATGAATACCAGTTATAGCTTATGAAAGATATGTAATGTTGGGAATGGTAGTTTGTAACTACAAGAGTTATTTCATGTGATTCGTATCTTTCATTACATTTTCATTTCCTATTACTGATGTCAGAAACAACCATGTAGATGTCTTTCTCAGTTACCTCAAAGATAGTGACTTCCTACTATCTCTAGAAAACAGTGGCCAATCTGTTACAGCATTGCTGAATTTGTACAAAGCATCTCAGTTGATGTTCCCAGGCGAAAGAATTCTTGAAGAAGCAAAATACTTCTCCAAAAACTATCTTGAAAACATTACGATGGATGACCAAAATATAGTCCCCAGAGACCTTGACAAAGAGGTAATCAGTTTGTTCCTTACAGTGCAAATGACGAGTGTTTAAATTTATTTGTGTCATTGAGCTTTGTGGGTCAATGTGTTCCTTACAGGTTAAGTATGCACTGGATGTCCCTTGGATGGCTAGCTTGGAGAGAATAGAACATCTAAGATACATGAAAACATTTGGTTCTGATGATATTTGGATTGGAAAGACATCTTACATGTAGCTTTTGACCGGATCCCCATATCCATATAACCCTTTAATTTACTTTAGTTTAAAATTTATATTCTTCTAGATGACCTCCTTCAATAGTCCTAACTATTGGACCTTCGAATTGGATTGCAGTATCCCTTTTATAGGCAAGGACTGTCTTTTAACTCTAGCCAAAAAAGACTACAATATCTGCCAAGCAGTACAGCAGAAGGACTTGCAGGAGTTGGAAAAGTAAGTAGGTAGTTTTTGGAAATTACAACAGGAATAACACCAATGTTTACACAGAGTTTCTGTTGCTGTTTACAATAACAGATGGAGTGCAGACTGTAAACTTGGTGACCTGCACTTTGCTCGACAAAAGCTTGCAGCCTGCTATTTTTCTGCCGCCTCAACACTTTTTAGCCCTGAAATGTCTGCTGCCCGCATCGTGTGGACCAAGAATGCAGTTCTTACTGTAGTAATGGATGACTTTTATGATGTCGAGGGTTCCATTGAAGAGATTCAGTGCTTTGTTGAAGCTGTTAGAAGGTAATCTTATCATAAATATCCAAAATTATTGAATTAGATAGCTATCATTATGATTTCAATGGTACGGTCCATTTTAAACTTAATTCTCATTGCAAACGCCATTGCAGAGAAACATTAGGTATTGGACTGGTTAAAGTTCTGTTCTTATATAGGTCTTAGATTCCTTAATCTATATATATATATATATATATATATATATATATATATATATATATATACACAGAAGACTCGCTAAGTACCTGTTTCAAATGTCTTGCAGGTGGGATCCAACATGGATATGTAATTATTCAGACAACGTGAAAATTTTGTTCTCTGCAGTTTATAACACTGTCAGTGATATTGCTAATAATGCCTGGGCTTTCCAAGGCCGGGACATCAGCACTCATTTAAGAGAAATTGTGGGTATATCTCCCTTGAATATAATTTATTTGTACAGACGCTTTGAAAAACATCATCATTACAGTAACCCATGAAAACTTTTTTGTGCTTATTTTTATAGTGGTACAGACTAGCAATCTCAATGATGAAGGAGGCTGAATGGACCAAAACTGGATATATACCATCGATGCAGGAATACATCGAAAATGGAAAAATATCAATTGCCTTGGAACCAATTGTTTTTACATCACTCTATTTTGTAGGTCCTAAACTTTCAGAGCAAACCATCAGCCATCCTGAGTACAGCAGTCTTATGGAACTTCTCAATACTTGTGGGCGGCTTGTGAATGACAGTCAGAGCTATAAGGTGTTGAATAATCATCTCAACCAAGTCACACCTTTTTAATAGTTAGCAAATTTCAATGAAGAACTGAATTCTTCTTATGTTTTTCAGAGAGAGATCAAGGAAGGAAAGCTCAACTCCGTGTCGTTGTTCATGAAAGAAAATCCAGCGACATCTGTTGAGAATGCTAGTGAGTGGATTAGACTAACCGTAAATGAAAGCACACAAAAATTACTCAGAAAGTCGCTGCAACCAAGTGTTCTCCCTCGTGAATGCAAGCAGTTATATTGGAATATGCTCAAAATTACCCAGATATTCAACCTCAACAATGACGAATTCACATCTCCTACTGCGATGCTTGTACATATAAAGGCACTTCTTTTTGATCCTCTATTATAAATTCTAAAAGAGAGTAAGATAAAAAAAATTATATAAAATATGAGATATTTTGCTGGACCTGTTTTATTATACTTATAAGTGTCTATTTCAAATTTAATCATGGAAAAGAATGAAATATTTTAATATTCCTTTAAATTTTATTATCGTCGTATACTTAAATGTGTATTTTTAATCATGGGAAAGAATGAAATATTTTAATATTCTTTTTAATTTTATTATCATTGTTTAAAATAATGGATTTGTTGGACAGCAAGGTGTGTAAAACAATTGAGAGATATTTTCTTATTTATATAAAATATGTATAGAGATGTTCCAGTTTAATATGTTCTAAAAATAATTATGGTGGAAAGATTGGTATAGATGATGATAAATAATTTAAATATAAATAAAATTTTAATTCAATTTTGTATTTTTATGTGAAATTAATTATTATTTAGAAATATAAAATTAAAAACAATAAAATAAAATAAAAACTTAAAACATTAACAATGTTGATACTTGACTTAAAGAAGATTTTTTGTGTACACAAGTTCTTCACATCTCTTAGTATAATTGTATAATGCCCCTCGACAAAGCAAATCCTTGTGAATGTTTAAGGAAATGCCCAATAATATTGGTGTAATTTTTTTTTTATTTTTTTAAAAGGTTAACAATGATTGTGTCATTTTTTATTGAAGTTAATTAGGTGTTATCTCTCTCATAGTCTTTGGTTGAAGGCAATTAGTCGTCACCTTTTGTTGATTTCTTCTCTTTATTGAAATTAATCCATCCATCTAAAAGGATGTAAACAATTATATTTTCTTTTGATTAACAATAAGAATCTCAATTTTCTATTCATTTGGGTTTTCAATTTCAACTTAAAAGTTTTACAATCTAATTTTCAAAAATCTTGAGTATAGATTTTAAAGTTATTTCTATATTCTCGCACACAATCTAGGAATTGTAATCTCTATCTCATGAAGATATAATCTCTAAATTGAAGTCAAAATTGCTATATAATCTGCACATGATTCTTCTTCATTTTGACATTGATAATTTTTCCTTAGCATAACTCAAATCATACTCAAATCATGGTGATATAAACACATTTCAAGTTCTGCAATTTAGATTCATCAAAAGTGAAAATTAAGAGATGGCTTGGGGAAGTACTTTTATTTCTAATTAGGATTGTCTAGCCAACATCAATTAGCCTTGAGCATTCTCTTGTGAACACTTCTCATAGCTAGCATTGGTTATTATGATGATAATAGATAGTAGTGATAGTGGCATGGGTTCTTTAGGCTCATTACTCGTCAAATAGATGTGACATTATCTTGCACGTCCATACACATTTATCTTCTCTATTGTGATGTTGCATTCAAAGGTCATTTCATAAACCTATATCTATCTATACTTAGTTGTTATGGTTTAAGGTAAAACTATTTGTACTAGATCATTCTTCTTCTTTATTTATATTTCTTAATTATTTTAGAGTTTAATTATATTATAACTGAATGTAGTCTCTCAAATCCCATTGTCTTGCTTTTTTCAAGTTGAACATTTTTTTTTTGATAATTTCTCTCTTGAAATTGGTTGAATATATTTGAGCCACAATAATTTTGGTAAGACCAAAGCAAATTAAAAATTATTATAGAAAAGGATTGGAGTATAGGGAAGCTCTTGCCAAAAGTTGTTAGGTAAATTTTGTGCATATTTTTTAGGGAAACTTTATTGGTATATCATGGAAGCAAACATTAAAAGGAACTACAATAAGCATAGTTACATATGTTATCAATAGAATGTATATTGTTTATATTTATAAGATTTGTGAGGAGTTTCTAGAGTAATGGTGTTTCTTCATATCATTTACAACAATATTAATTTTTTTTCCATATATGATATTATTGTCTAGGCCTATTGTATAATTACAAAAATTTGGAATTGAGATTTATCAAATATTTTGTATAATAGTAATGAATCTTGTAGAAATTCAACTCCAATAAATTAGTTTGTCGAAGTATTGGAAATCAATCCTATAATGATACCTTTTCATTCAATTTTTTAAAGCTTAAATTAAACATGTGAGACCTATGAGCTACAATAAAGTTTTCTATGTTATTTTTAGAAGGTTAATTTATTTTTATGCAAAGATATTGTTGATTTAATTTCTAGAGTCTAAATAGTTAGCCAAGATACTATTGTTGTGAATGGATGAACTAAAGAGGAAATTTTGTAAGCATAATTGTAGCATCATAAATTGTCACCCTTGATAATTTCACGCTATGTTTAGCTCCCCCTAAGTGCTTGAGCCTAATTATACTTATTAATCATCTATTTTATTGCCATCTTCAAGAAATTCAATTAATTTTGGGAAATTAAATTAATTATTTATTTCATGAGCACCTAAAATTAAAATAGGTCCACAATAGGGTATCCTCACCCTTGACTACCCCAATTTGGCCAAAAATTTCATATTTTATTATCAGCCTCAATATTTTTGTAAATTCAAAATTGTTTGTTGGCTTATCAAAATAAATGTGGAATATACTGAAACACATATAAATATAAGTCTTTTTCTCTATTTGAACATCTAAGAAATTTGAATATCTTTTGAGCATCCTAAAAGAAAATCAAGGCAATCCAAGAGTAGAATAATCCAAACTTCTACAATACTTTATCAATCAAGATCATGTTTTCAATGCATTGAATCAAATCCATATTCATACATAGTAAGATACTTCATATTTTTATGTTTATCATTGTTAGGAGCATTAACCTTTTTGTAGGATCTTCAAGAAACTATCAAATTCTCCTTGTGTGAGATGACCTAATTGACCTTAGCCCAACAAGGAATGCAAATCTGAGTGGTAAGTTACAATATAGTGATTTATCATTCATTTTCATTCCTTCTCCTCTACCCAACCTAAGGTAAGAACTTTTTATCAAACATCATCATAACCATTTGTGGAGGTGGAAACACCAGAAGGGGATTTGACTTAGGAAAGCCCCAATATGGTACAATCCTTCCTCTATTTTCTTTCTTATAGATTACAGGTTTGAATTGGATTGGAGAAGATTGAAATCTTCAAGACATAAAACCCTAGATCAAGCATGCATGCACCATCTTTCATCAAATTAGGGAAAGCTTGATTTTTTTATATTTATGAACTTTAGAAGGCAATACCAATAGGGAAGAACCTACAGACTGCAATGATCTTGTGTATACTATGGACTCTTGAAAAGCACCATTTTTAGATAGGGGCTCCCTCACCTTTGTCTAGTCATTTTTCTTCCAAATTTTAATGGCAGGTTCCTTATCTCCTTCACTCTACACTCTTATTGTTTGTTTGTGAATTTTCATTTTGTATTTCTCTAAAATATATGACATATTTCCTCTCTTGCATAATTTCACCTAGTTGTATCATCAATCACACATATCACATCATTCAATCCATCATCTACAAACAAAAAGGCCCAGACTAAAAACTATTTTGGCTCTTCCTTGAGGACAATAGCTAGGTACTTTATTTTGTTCATTTTTATGTCCCTTGAATGTCAAAGGTGGAATGTGTGATTTAGGTTAGCTATTGAGGGTTAGTGAAGGATCATGCGGGTCCAAACTAGGCCCCTAAGTGGCAATGAAAATTGAAAAAAATAGACTTAAGAAACTTCACATAAGAATTTGAATAGGTTATTAACATAAATTTTGAAAATATGTAGGAATTTTGAATTTGTAGAAAATTGAATGTAGTTTGTTATCTACTAGGCCTTGTAAGGAAAAAATTAATTTGATTTGGTGAAAAGTTAGGATTTCAATGTAGTAGTATAGTAAAATTTGGAAAAAATAAAAGCAGGTGTTTTTTCAACCACCCTAATAGGGAGAAAAAATAAACATTTTTTATGAATCTTTCAATATAAGTAGATGACACATGGGTAGATGTGACACATTTCTTTTCATAATTTTTTTGCAAGTAAATAATTAGTTATGAATTTTCTAGTAGGAATTTTTAAAAATATTAAAAACCATTTGTCTGGCCACCCTAACTTGGTCAAAATTTTATGAAATTCAATTTTTTTAACTATAATTTGTGAAGCGTAGTGTGTGATGCATCTTTTAGATTCAAAAATGTATAACCATTTAAAAGTTATAGATGTTTTTCAGTCAGCCTATCAATTAGGGCTTTACAAAGTGCATGTAGAAAATCAATAATAATTACCTATTAATTTCAAAACAAAGCATATCATATATCGATAGAATATTGTCAATTTGTCGAATAAACCCTTTTAGTTTTATGAAAATAAGATGAAAACAAAGTTTCCAACATGAAGGGTGAAGTTCCAAAACTTCTTACAACCCATGTAAACACATTGGAGATGTTAACTTTTTAGGTTTGTCGCCCCCAAGCCAAATACCAAAGCAATAATGAAACAAAAACGATATCCTTTATTATTAAATATCTGATAGAAATGGATTTTTTTTTTGGAAAGGTAAAATTGGATATCCAAAATGAAATGGATATCTGTTACTTAATGCTTATAACAAATATATGTTATTTCAGGGTATGTGCAGGATCACGATGGGCCAAAAAGTGGCAATATGATGGGTATGTGTAGGGTATGTGGCTGATGACATTTTTTTTACCCAAAATTGATGAAACAAAAAGGGTTTTTAAAGGAGATTTTCATCTTTCCACCAATATAAATTATGCTTTACTTTGAATTTAATAAATAATTATTATTCATTTTCTATTTGAATTACGACTAAAGTCTCGATTGACAGGCTAATTGAAAAACATCTATAGTTTTCAAACACTATCACATTTTTTGAATCTAAAACATGTGTCACATTCTATGCTTCACATAATATAATATTTTCTTAAAAAAAATTGAATTTCGTGAAGTTTTGACCAAGTTAAGGTGGTCAGACATATGATTTTTTATATTTTTAAAAATTTGTAATAAAAAATTCATAATTAATTATTTACTTGGAAAAAAATTACAAAAAAAATTGCATCACATTGGGACACAAGTCATCTAATTATATATAAAATATTATAAAAAAATAATATCATTTTATTGTGGTTAGGGTGGTCAAATAGACACCTACTTCTTATTTTTTCCCTGAAATTTAAGTACTAATCCATTGAAATTTCAATTTTTCACCAAATAGATTTAAAATAAATATATAAACCTGGTAGTTTAGAAACTAAATTCAATTTTCTACATCTTCTATTCTTACATATTTTTGGAATAATATAGATAACTTGTTCAAATTTTTACATCAAGTTGCCTAACTCTAAAATTTCTGAATTTTTTGCCACTTAAGGGCCTGTTTTTTCCATGATGATCCTGCACATACCCTTCAACTTAAGAAATGAATATAACAAGAAATATTAATATATAAAATCATTATAGATTTAAATTTAGGGTGGGAGAGGATTTTCCAATTGTTGTGATCCGGATAATTATTGAAAACCATTGATTCTTCAATATATTGGGAATATTATATTTATGATTTTGATTTTAATCTAATTGAATTATATGGATGTGTTATTCAATTTATTACACTAATTATTTACTTTAGAATCCTTGTCTAATTATTAAATATCATAGAACTTTACATTGGTCATATTATATTCACATCATTTTAGTAACATTACATCTTGTAAAGTATCTTAACTCTATTATTTAATCTATTAAATCCACTTCTAATACTTAAAAAACTTTAGGAGAAAAATGGCATTACATTATGGTGCACTTATAGGTTCGAGAGGTATAACTAAAATTCCTATGATAATTTTTATTTGAATCAAAGTTGTAGACATGCACCTTTGAAGCGAATCTTATGGATAAAGCCATCACAACTAAACTTACCAACTTCATAATGTTTCAATGCCTAGTTCAAATAAAAAATTTCAATGATGTCATCAAAAAAAGGATAGGATGATGTCATCATGACATAATCATGGATTGGAATTCTTTAGATGGGGTGACATTATGATGATGTCAGTAGGGTGTGATGACATCAACAAAGGATATGGTGATGTTAGCAATACATGAGATTCATGAAAAAATGATGAAGTTGGTTTTGTGGGAGAATCCAATTGAATTGATTTAAAATGTGTCTTTAAAAGTAGTTTATTGCAGATGTTTATTAGATATCTACAAAAAGATGATGATGAAATGATAATGTAAAAATGATATCATGATGGGAAACTTGCAAGGAAAAGAAACTAGACCATTTTAGAAGTGTAGCTCTAAAAAGATCTAGTTCAAATAGAAAAGGAATAATCACAAAAGGAAATGATAACTAAATAATGATGTTAGGATGGCATCACCAAGGTACAATGTGTGAAACTTTCAAATGGAACCAAACTTATATAAGGTTAAGGATAGGGTCTAGATGGACACTAGACCCGCACAAAAATTTAAATATGGATTTATTAAAGGCTTGAAAATTCTGAGTTAATCTTGTGCAAAAGGAAAACCAAACTAGATATTTAATTTATATTGGGGAGGTCCAAATGGACATCAAGGAACAAAAAAAAATTAAGTGTACAAAAAATGTGACCCCAACTAGACATGGAAACTGGATCAAATTTGATAACTTTGAAAAGGGGAAGTTCAATTATATATCAAGTTCCTATAAAATCCTAACTTTATCTTTAAATACATCATTTTTGCTCCATTACAAGGATTTCTAGTTGGATGAGACCTTGTAGGGAAGATAAGGGAACCAAACATGGTGCAGTTGGAAAGGTAAAACCTATAAGCCAATTTCTTCTTGGTTTTAACTTATTTTGACAAAATTCCTAACTTTTCCTAACCCTCTTAATGTTCACTTCCACATGGGAACTGAAAATGAAAAATTTCTTAGATTGGCTATCAAAAATGGGCCAACAAAGGAAAAATGCATACCTAAACTTGGAATAGGCCAAAAGTGAGACACAACAAAATGGGTTATCAACATACTTGAGATTATAAAAAATGATGAATTAATGATGATGCTTATAATTTTTTTAGGAAAAAATAAATGGAAGGATGAAGATAAGATTGGAGATCTAAGATAATTGAATTGATTATGTATCAATAGGTATTTTTCAGATAGGATGATTAGCTGATTAAATCAATAATAAACATATCCCAAAGAACTATGAAGTACAATGAAAGGAAATAAAAAGAATGATTATATTAGCTGATCTGCGAATCTTCCATGATTCACCTCCATAGCACCTTCTAACTTGTTGTAGGTGTAATTGTTGCCCTCAAATTGAGTGTGTGAGCAATTTGATAACAATGTCAATGTCCTAAACAAGCTTTGAAGGATTTGAAGTGACTAAATGAATTGTAAATGCCTATGAAAAAATGACTATAATGCCTAAGATTGAAATCAAATATGCCAAAATAAATTACTAAGAAATGCAAGTATATGCATAGTAAGTTGTCTAAGCATAAGTCAAAAATAATGCAGAAAATTGTCATTTTATAGAAAATGCAATTTTGGATGGACGACCAAGATTAAAAGCTGACAGAAGCCAAAAATCAGAGGTCAATATCACATGTGACAATCCCTAATTAGGGTTAAAGAAAAATTATTAAATGAATGGCCAAGATACAATTTTAGAAAATCACATCGACGGTTGAGAATAAATGTGACAATTAGCCAAAAAGATAAAGATTTTTGAAAATCAAGAAGATAAAGATTGTTTGATTTGTAAGATTCAAAAAATCAAGAGGATAGAGGTTGAACTGAAACTTAAGAAGATTTGAAAAATTAAGAATTTGCTCAATTCCTTGATTTTTGGAAGAAGATTGTCATTTTTGAATTAAAATAATTCAAAAATATAGATTTGTGTGATAGTAAATAATCTTTTTCAGATTATTTACTAAAAGAAGTGGTAGTTAATAATGTGAAGTCATTTTAAACAATAAATTTATTTAAAATGAGGGACATGTCAAATAAGACAATTAAATAATTAAACATAATTATTTAATTTAGAGGATATGATCAATAATTAAATAAATTACTAAATCCATTTAATTATGAGAATTAGTGACATATTAAATAAATAAATAAAATTCATTTATTTAATAATCAAGAAGACATAAATGAATAAAGATAATTAAATAAATTAAGAAACTTATTTAATTATAGGAAGATTTAGACAATTAATGATGTATTGAATAAATAAATAAAATTTATTTATTTAATAATCATGGAGAATAAGAAGACATGAATTAATTAAATAATTATGAATTACTTAATTAATAGTCGAAGGTGGACCAAGGACATAATTAAAATGTCATAATTATGCTAGGATGAAAGTGGTAAAAATAGAGCTTGCAGGCCTAGATCATTTTTAAGTGTCTACATTTTTCCCCTCTTTGTCATAATGTAGCATGTCGCATTGTGACAAAGAAAATAAGTCAAAAACATGCTCCAATGAAGGTATAGAGTATTGATGCCCCCTCAGGAAATTTTTTGAATTTTGGCTAGGTGACAGAAAAATTTGGAAAGTGTCCCAATAAGTCAATTTTGTGATGGGAAAGACAATGACGCAAATGGTTTCAGATTCTAGTGTGTTTAAAGCAGCTAAAAGGGTGGTCAAAGTTGCTCAAAAGAGCCTCTAATAACAAAAAGGTTGACAAATCCCATTTTGACCCTATAAATAGGTTGAAAATGGGGTAAAAGTCAATTCATTTTCATTTTATCTTTGCAAATTTGGAGAGCTCAAAGAAAAGAGGACCTTAGAAGAGATGGTGATTCCAGTGATAGAGTGTCATAGGGAGATCATTAGGACCTTTAGATGGCCAGAGGGCACGGACCCAGCAACGAGTGCATCAAACCCACTTTGTCATTTTTTGTTTTGTGTGCAAATTTTAGGTTTTTAGGTCAGGTAACGAATGCGTTGCGCCGCATATGCATGTGCATAAGCTGCATTCACAATCACATTCAACACATTTGATGCATCGTGATGCAAATGCAAGGGGTCAATAGGTCAGGACAAAAAATTGTGACACATTTGCAAGAAAATGCGATGCAATTGTAAAATTGTGCTGCAAACGAGCTCCATAATGTCACATTCGACATGTTGCAATGCATTTGCCAGGTTAAATGATGCATTTGAGAGATGTGACACATACGCCAGAAATCATGATGCAAATGATTTGATGCAATGCGAATGCAGGCCAAAATGATGCAATCGATGGATCGAGATGCAATTGAAGTACAGAGTGATACAAACGCCTTTTCACAACACAAGGGGAGTCAACGTGACACATTTGATGTTGAATTTGACTGAGGCTGACTTTGTTTGACTTCAAAATTTGAATGTGTTTGAACTAATCAAATGATAATGATGACTTCTAAGAAGATGTTGATGCATGTTTGCGCCTTGTGCAGAGATAGGTAGAGCCCATCTATACACGTGAGAGTAGGTCGTTGACTTACAAATTTTAGGACCAGCTGACAGATCGAGAGGTCAGGTGACTGATGCGATTGGGTTTATACTATGTCACCTATATGCCTATTGTCTAGGCTAATAGGGGACTACTGACAAAATTGGTCGAGTGATGGCACTCAGAGAGTTGTTCATTCCACTTGTCGACAGGGGAGGTGACCATTACCCTGGAGGATGTATATCAGATTTTACACATTCCTATCAGAGGAGAGTGGGTTGTATATGATCCACAGTGGGGAGTAGAGGCCATGAGAGAGGAATACAAGGCCGATAACATCATAGGCCTTGGTGTGACTACTTATAAGATCTAGTGGGAGTATCTTGCAAAGCACTACCCACTATGGGACACCATGTTATGCACACTAATTTTTAGGGTTCTCATACCAGATCGTCGGGGACATGGATTCCCGATCGGATGGGGGGTGTACTCATTCGGATGTGGTAGGACAAAGTTGTTTTTTCTTGGGGGCCATGGCTATTAGGGACGTTGTATCACCAGTTACATGAGGTTGTTTATAGAGGGGCAAGGAACATCATTTGTGGTAAGACTCTATTGATGGTCTAGGCATGGGAGCATATTTTCGTCTTCCATCCACCAATCCAGAGGACACATTTGGCAGTAGATAAGCCATATGTTTATTTATATGCAGGAGCTCTTTAGCAGATGAGAGTGGGAGAGATAGGATACTAGAGGCATAGGATTGATCTAATGACATCACTTGTGTGGAGGCCTTATAGGGATTTTGCACCATGGGCCGATGAGGGAGACCACCTGCCCATCTACAGATAGTTTTGATATCTGATTGGTCAGACATTGTAGAGCCAACTTATCATAGAGATGTATCTACCACTGCGTGTACTTCGATAGTTTGGGGAGCAGTAGGGTGTGTCAATAGGGACAACAAAGTATGCATGATCATCTCATGAGCCTGGATGGGGTCTAGACATATCAATGCCCTTCACAGAGTAGTAGATTGATAGCTTGGTGGCACAACCGTAGGGTTGGAGGTGAGGTGTTGCAGATCCTGGGATGATTAAATACTTTGACCTATGGTGGCAGTCTCATAGACTGATTCCATTGACTAATCTTGATGCACCAGTACTTATAGATCAAAGATCCGTTATTCTAAGGATGTGGCAAGGAGGACAGAGAGGCAGAGATGGAGGATAGAGAGATGGTGGTAGAGGTGGTAGGAGAGGTGGTGAGGATGACGAAGGAGACAATGAAGGAGATGATAGAGATGATAGGAGAGGTGGTGGGAGGAGGAGGAGAGGTGGAGACTGAGGGAGATAGCCATGGAGAGTTAGACAGTGCATTGAGAGAGTGGCACTAGATGCCATCCTTGAGGCACCAAAGGATGAGGAGAGAGATGATGGGTTGAGATAGGAGGAGGAGGGACTCAGACAAGAGGAGGAGGGACAGAGACAGGAGGAGGAGGCCCTCGAAGTCGAAGGCGGAGAAGAGGGAGTGATTGGAGGTGAGGAGGACACTGGTGATGAGGAGGATGTGGATATTGGAGAGCAGATGGATGAGGCAGAGCAACAACTCTAAGAGTAGATAATCGACGGGGATCTAGACAT
The DNA here is from genome assembly GCA_007258455.2 of Sequoia sempervirens. NCBI lineage: Eukaryota > Viridiplantae > Streptophyta > Pinopsida > Cupressales > Cupressaceae > Sequoia > Sequoia sempervirens. Next base: position 12,553,892 of record VDFB02179234.1, read on the forward strand.
AGTTAGTGTGCCATTATTGCCATGGGATGCTACCATAGATTAGAGATTGGCAGAAATGCAGAGATTGGATGCAGCCATGGCAGAGGTCAGTGCCCTGTGATTAAAGCTCAAAGTGGTCAACATGAGTGGAGAGGGATCAAGTAGAGATCCAGCGGAGAGAGACTAAGAGCTGGTGCAACCAGTTTGCATAATTATGTGCAGGGCCAGTTGGAGACATTGTGCGAGAGCTAGCCAAAGTGAGTGAGAGCAGAGGACATTACAGGATGTTGCACGAGCGCATCATGCCCTTAAATCAAAGAGATCCTAGGTTGTTTAGGTCAGCTAGTCAGATAGGGATAGGGTCACAGAGTAGCCGCAGTCATAGCTAGAGTAGTGTGGGTGGCTCAACTTCCCTAGGACACACTTTAGGTCATAGGTCCCATTACAAGCACTTGTCCAGCCATAGGTCAGGGCACTCACATGGGTCATTAGGTTCAGGTCACAGATCAGTACATGGTCAACCTCCAGTGACATCCCCTTTGGTTACAGCAGTAGTTCAACATCATGTTACTACAAAGATAGTTTCATTAGTGGCTGCTACGTCAATGTCACAGGTACAGACCTTGGTGATAGATCCTTTGACATCACAACTGCAGGTGACAGTTGCCATGATGGATTTCATTCCTTTGACAGAGCATTGATCTTCTCCATGAGGGGACAAGGAGAGCATTACATAGGGACATGCTCATTTTTTTTTACTTCATGCTTCAAAAATTTTATGTTATGACACGTTATGTATTGACTATCGATCCTGCAAGCTCTATTTTTGGGATATCCTCTAACTTTATCCTGTGACACTATATTTTTTTGAGATGATGATATATATGATGGAGTTTCGATGCGATCTCTATGCTTTATATGATGTGATGTGATTTATGCATTATGATGTATGTTTATGTGATGCCTATGTGGATTATGCATTTATGATTCCTATGATAATGATGTTATTTATATGTCATGTCATGTATGCCTTATGATTGTTACTTACGATGAGATGCAATGATGATGTTTATGATATTTATGTATATATCATGATGATATTATGCCATAGATGATGATGATATGCATAATGTATTTATTTGAATGGATGTCATGTTTTATGATTATGTTAATGCATGACCATATATGAATGATGCAATATCTGATGCAATGTTTATGGTTTTTATGATGATGTCAATGATGATGTATGGACCTAATGCAATGCCTATATGATCATGGATGCACTTTATTTATTTTTATGTCATAGGATATCATCGAGAGATGGAAAAGACAAGAAGGGGATGCATGTTAGTTCCTAGACCAAATCCTTCAACATGTTGCCATAGGACTTTATTATTTATTGCTCTTAATCATAATTGGGTAGATTATTGTAATGGCCAACAAACACCATGATATAACATAGATCAAGGTGTGCAAGGTTGTACCATCACATGAGACAAATAGTCATAGCCAAGGTTGATCACAACTCATCTAAAAGCTCAATTACACCAGTCTTTTTGTCACAATCAACCACAAGTAGAAAAAGAAAAGAAAGACAAGTCATGAAACATTGTTGCTCCTCTAAATCCTGTTTCTAGGAGATCTTTGAAGAAGTAGCAACATGACTACCTAAAAAAGACAAGATAAACCCACCATCATGATACGTCATTGTTTCTCTAAATTTTGTTGTAAGGATGTCGTTGAGAGACTAGTAACATGATAGTTTGAAAAGATATGACAATCATCATGAAATGTCGTTGTTTCTCTAAATCATGTTGTTAGGATGTCACTAAGAGACTAGTAACAAGATGAAAGATAAAAGAACATAATTCCAAGATAATGTTTGCCAAATGTTTTCCAAATGTGTCTAAATTCCAAGTGTTTTGATGTCAAGATGTCAAGTTTGATGATGTCAAAATACCAAGGTGTCATGCTTTGATGATGCCAAGGTAATGAAAATCAAAAGATTTTTCAAATTCAAGAAGGACCCATCCTGAATGATGTCGATGTCAAGAGGATTGATCCTTAAATGTCAAGAGGACCCTCAAAATTCCATATGATAATGATGATGCCTAGGAAGGACACATCCTAGGGCATAAACGACAGAGATATTCTTCAAAAGGACGTATCTTAAAGATATTGATGTTGAGAGGAGTGATCCTTAAATTTCAAGAGGATCACTCTAAATGTCAAATGACAGTGGCGATTCCTAGGAAGAACACATCCTAAGGCATAAATGACAAAGGCTATTTTTAGGACACATCTGAAAGACAACCAAGAGTTGACCATTTGACTAGTTGCAATAATTTGACTTGTTTTGACTAAACTGGACTAAAGTTGACTAAATTGACTTTTTCTGACCACATGTCGATGTTGACACGCTGATGTGATTGTAATGTTTGAAGAAATAATTGTCAAATTTTTTTTTAGAATTTTTCTTATTTGGAAATGATTTGTCTGTCTTGAAGATATTTTGACGTGTGTGCTAGTGTGGTACCATGAACCCTAATGGACTGACCTAGTGTGGCCTTGAGTGCTCATCGACAGATGGCCTTTCCTACGTCATGCACTCAGAGACCTCATAGTTCAAAATGACCCATAACTTTGTCTTATTGACCAAAGATTGAATCATGATTTTATTTTGACAAACCTAAAAGGACTGACCTAATGTCTCGGGGACTCAAAGATGAGTCTTGCCTATGTAGCAAATGTGTAGAGACAACGTAGTTTAGAAAAATGATAAAGACTAACTATCATGACGAACTTGAAAAGGAATGACTCTATTTTTCCTTTTGTGTTTTTGAGAGATTTTGATTTTCTTGGATTTCTTCAGGAATTTTTTTCAATTTTTAGGTCTTTCTTTAGGACATTTTTTCAATTTTTAGGTCTTTCTTTAAGACATTTTTTTAAAAAATTTAGGTCTTTCTTCTAGACATTTTACAATTGTCAAAACCATGTGTGATATGCACTACAGTCACATGATAATTTTTTTCCCCTAGTCAGGTCCAAGACTTAGCCCATTTTAAAGGACATGAAAAGGATATGCATGGGATATTGGATGGACAATATGCAAGACTTGATGTCAACTATTTTTCAACCATGAGAGGAAGGGTGTTATGTCATGGCAAGTGTCGTGGTCATGATGGAAAATTTGTTTCATAATAGGCCAAGATAGATAAAGTAACAGTAGATGGAAAAGCAATGATTGACTACACATGGCATTTGTTTGCCAAGTTTTCACCATGGTACTTATCCAAAGTGCTTGTTTGTCAGGTTTTCATAGTTGGATGAATTATTTGTCTTTATTTTTTTTGTCATTTTTCAATTTTTTTGGTGTCACCAAAATGCCTATTTGCAAAGTTTTCATCCGGGTGATGATTTTTTTTATTTATTTTTATTTTCATTTTTTTTTGTATTTTTTAAGGTTTTTGACCTAACTTTCTGATGCTATGCATATAAATTCTGAAGGTGTGAACTGTTGATTGGCTCTATCATTTGTTCACCATCTAGAGTAGTTAGCTGATATGCTCCAGAGCCAAAAGAGGATATAATGATGTACGGACCCAACCAATTTGGTTTGAATTTGCTAGGCTTTTCTCTATCAGCCTGATTCTTAGGATTATGCATGAGGACTAAGTAACCAATGTCAAAATTCCTAACCATGAATATCTTGTTGTAACTATGACAGAGACAATTTTGATATGCCTATAGATGGTTTAGGGAATTTTTTCATCTTTCCTCTAACATCTCCAACTCATGTAGGCGCGATTATCTATACTCTTCATCATTAGTTAGACACTTTAGGGAGACTCGTAAGGAAGGAATTTCAACCTCAATGGGAAATATGGATTTAGTGCCAAAGACCAGGGTGAATGGAGTGGCTCCTATGGGCATGTGAATGCTAGTGTGGTAAGCCCATAGAGCATGGTTGAGTTGAATGTGCTAGTCATGACCCGTGTCATTGACAGTCTTTTTTAGAATTTTAATGATGGTTTTATTAGACGCCTTTGCTTGATAGTTTCCCTATGAGTAGTACAGGGTGGAAAAATGGTTTTGGATATGGAATCACTCACATAACTCATGAACGTCTTGGTTTTTGAATGGATGTCCATTGTTAGTGATGATGGATTGTAGAATACCATACCGAAAAATGTATTTGAGAATGAATTTGGAAATTTGTTGGTCAGTTATGTACATAAGGGGGATGGCTTTGATCCACTTCATAAAGTACTCATTGGCGGTGATAATGAATTTGTGGTCATTGGATGAGGTAGGATGGATCTTTCCCATGAGGTCGAGTCCCCATTATGTGAAGGGCCAAGGAGAATTAATCAACCAAAGTTCCTACACTGGAATGTGAATCAAATTACTATGAATTTGACATTAGCGACAAGTTTTGACATATTCTAGTGCATATTTCTCAATGGTTGGCTAGTAGTACCCAAGTCTCATTATTTTCTTTTCCAGAGTAGGACCACTCGAATGAGACCTGCATATACCCTCATGTACTGTGTCAGGTTGTGCATGCTTCATTGGTGTCAAGACATCTAAGGGTGTCGTCAAAACTATGGTGGTAAAGGGTGTCACTAACAATGGCATATCTGACAGCTTTTCAGATAAATAATTTTCTTTGGTTATTGGACAGGTTGGGTGGAAGGGTTTGGATCTTGAGATAGTCATGAATGTCTTGGTACTAGGGAGAATTAGGACCAACAAGTTCACAAACCATCTCTGATTCGGGAATATCATAAGTGGGGACCAAGAATCATTCTACCAAGAACTCCAGCTAAGGCATATTGCTTGGAATTTCAAGGAGAGAGCCAATCATACCCATGGAATTGACCACCTTGTTTTTTTGTTCTTAGAACTTTCTCAAAACTCACCATGTGAAAATATGTCTAAAATCTATCAATCATTCATTTTTAGGGCATTAGTTTCTCATCCTAAGTGTCATAGTCATCATTGACTTGGTTGATGACTAACTAAGAATCCCCATAGACATGAAGTGTTCTAATTTTCCATTTTATTTCCATTCTAAGCCCTGTGACAAGTGCCTCGTATTTTGCCACATTATTTGTACATGGGAAGGCTATGCGGAAAGACTTGGGAATGGAATCTCCTTGAGGGGTGATAAATAGTATTCCTACCCCCGAGCCATGACTAGTATGATATCCATCAAAGTATAGCCTCCAAGGTGTGTTAGGTTCTATATGGAATATTGAATCATCTGGGAAATTCACTACTAAGGGATGATCACTTTGTATAGGTGCATCTGCCTACTGGTCTGCTATCAGTTATCCCTTTATTGCCTTTCACTTTACATACTAGATGTCATATTCACTCAGAATCATGAACCATTTTTCCAAACATCCTATTAGTGCTACATGACTCAAAAGATACTTCAAGGGGTCAATCTTTGCTACCAAATGTGTCTTGTGACTCAACATATAGTGCCTTAGCTTTTGAGCAACAAAGACAACTTCTAGGAAAGCACGTTCAATTGATGTGTAATTCAACTCATATCCGACCAACGTTTGATTGATATAATATATGGCCCTTTCCTTTTCTTCTTGGTCATTTTTTGCTAGTAATTCCCCTAGTGCTAAAGTAGTGGCAAAGATGTATAGAATTAAAGGTTTTCCTTGAATGGGAGGCATAAGGACTAGCGATGATAGTAGGTAGTCTTTTATTTGTTGAAAGGCCTCTTGGAATTTATCTTTCCATTCAAAGAGGATGCCCTTGCGTAGAAGATATTGGAATGGTTGATACTTGTCAGCCAATTGTGCTATGAAGCTCTAGATAGATTGTACCCTACCTTGTAATGTCCTAAGTTCACTTATTCCTCTAGGAGGAGGCTTGTCTAAGATGGCTTTTACTTTGGCTAGATCGACCTCAATACCTCTTCTAGAAATAATGTATACCAAAAATTTTCCAAATGTCACACCAAAGACACATTTCTTAGGATTTAGTTGGACTTTGTACTCTTCTAGTCTCTTGAAAATTGTGGCTAACACATTTAAATGATCTTTTCTTTTCACTGACTTAACCAAAAGGTCATCCACGTAATCCTCCATTATTTTATGCATCATTTCATGGAATATGGTTGTCATAGCTCTCTAATATGTGGTGCCTACATTCTTAAGACCAAAAGGCATGACATTCCAGTAGTATGTACCCCAAGGACAAGTGAATGTTGTTTTATGTTGATCTTCGAGGGCAATATGGATCTAATTATAGCCTGAGAAACCATCCATGAGGGACAACATCTCATACCCTATCGTGAGACTATGATGTCTATGTTTAGTAAGGGAAAACCATCCTTTGGACATGCTTTATTTAGGTCCCAAAAATCTATGCAAATGTGAATCAGACCATTTGGATTTGTAACAGGTATCAGATTTGATATCCATTCGACATAGTCTATAGACCATATGAATCCCACCTCTAACAATTTTTTAAGCTCTGCCTTTACTAACAATGCAACTTGTGGGTGCATCTTTCATAGCTTCTGTTTTACTAGCTTGGCATTTGGAAATAGTGGCAAATGATGCAAGACAAGTTTTGGATCTAACCTAGGAATATCGCCGTATGACCATTGAAAGTTGATCTTATGCTCTGAGAAGAATTTATGGAAATCAAGTTTCTCTTCTTTTGTCAAAGAGGCTGCCAAGAGGATCATCTTGGGATCTTCTGCTGTTGATATATTAACTCCCATGGTGTCCTCTATGAGCATGGCTGAATTTTTGTGCGTTATAGGAAGAAAGTCCAATCCTCCATCTTTGGGCACCTCAGAGAGGTTTTCACTTGCAGATAAGTCCTTTGTTTTTACTTTTTTGTCATTAGAAGGTGGGTATGTGCAAGATCATGATGGGCCAAAAAGTGGTGATATGATGAGTATTTGTAGGGTATGTGGCTGACAACTTTTTTTTACCCAAAATTGATGAAATGAAAATGGTTTTTAAAGTATATTCTCAGCTTTCCACCAATATAAATTATGCTTTACTTTGAATTTAATAAATAATTTTTATTCATTTTCTATTTGAATTATGTCTAAAGTCCTGATTGATAGGCTAATTGAAAAACACTTATAGCTTTCAAACGGTACCACATTTTTGGAATCCAAAACATGCATCACATTCTATGCTTCACATACTATAGGATTAAAAAAAGAAAAAATGAATTTCATGAAGTTTTGACCAAGTTAAGGTGGTCAGACATATGAGTTTTTATATTTTTAAAAGTTGTAATAAAAGAATTATAATTAATTATTTACTTGGAAAAAAATTACAAAAAAATATGCATCACATCCGGACATGAGTCCTCTACTTATGTCTAAAAGCTTATAAAAAAATATTATCATTTTATTGTGGTTAGGGTGGTAAGACAAACACCTACTTATTTTTTCCCTGAAATTTAAGTACTACTGCATTGAAATTTCAAATTTTCAACAAATAGATTTTTCTTCTTTTTAAATAAACCTTGTAGTTTAGAAACTACATTCAATTTTCTACAGATTATATTCTTACATATTTTTGAAATAATATAGATAACTTATTCAAATTTTTACGTCAAGTTTCCTAACTCTAATTTTTCAAAATTTCTTTCCATGATGATCCTGCACATACCCAGGTGCATTTCAGTTTTCACCTAAAGATGTTTCATTTTTTGTCCTATTTTTACCTTTCATTTTGCGATTGGAGACGAAGCAGTCTCCCTAAAGTAAGCTACACAATCTAGGTCAATGGAAAATCCTACCTTGTGATCACCACTGGGTATGCCCTCACCTAGTCCCATAAATTACGCAATGGCCTCATCATTCTGAAAGCTGTCCAAAACAGGCAGGCCTTGTTGGTCCCAATCAATTAGTTGCAGGTAGATTAAGGAAATTCCATCGTCAGCATTGGTAAATTGTGGGGAGGATCCAAAAAGAATGTAGACAGATTCAGAGACATTGAAAATGAAATTGTTGTCATCTAATTCCACGTTGGACTCTATCCAATATTCCCCTTCACTTGTTTCATATTCTTTATCAAAGTAGGGGATGAAGGAATCAGAGTCATGAATTTCAATTTCATGTGGTAATTTAGATAGATTTGAATGATGGTTGTTGGGTTCAAATGGTTGGACTAGTATTTCATGATGAGGACTAATGGGGTTAGGGGAAAACTTTGGCTTGTCATTGGCCCTTAGGCCTTTGGGATTGTGATTATTCAATGCTTGATCAATTTTAAATGTTTTCAAAAACCTTTGTTTAGAGGTAAGTTCCCCAGTTTCAAGGAACAAGCCATCGAGATAATAGTCATTTAGGGATTGTTGGGAACCAAATTCCCACTCATGGGAGCCAGTTTCAGTAAAGGTTTCCTTAATGGTCTTGACACTTTCTAAAGCATGCACACTCACACTCAAAATTCCATTGATACATTGATCGTCATTGTTGGGCAATCCATACCCTACTCCAAGAAGTTTTGGTCTTTCAGACAACATCAAAGGTTCTTGTAGTCATGTTTTGTTCTTCTCAAGGCCACTAGTACCATCGTAGCCTTTTTCCTTCATCATGTAATAGCCTTTGCCGTATATATAGACTGGTAATGGGGATAAAGCTTCCATTTCTTTGTAGATCAATCCTACTATGTTGGTGATGTCTTCATTGTTCAGTCTCCCCATCTTATAAAAAAAAATTTGGTGGAACTTTAAAAATTACTTTAGGTTCCATTTTGAAACATGAACGACCATAGATTTGAGGAGACTTGGGTAAATTTTTAATGCAATATTCCATACTTAATTTGAATTCTCCACAGCCTAGGTCTTGGATCTTGACATTGGACTCCACTTTAGGAAGTGAGAAAGGTGATGGCATGGTGGAAGATGTGAAAGGAGTGGAAATGGATGATCATGCAAGTGTGGACAGGTCAATGTATTTGGAAGAAGAAGGGCTTGGCGCTTCTCAGTTGATGGACACTTGATGTTCAGAAACACCCCTTAGGGCATTTATGGAAATTCATATATGGTGATTTATGTGTTTTCAAATGGGAATTTTAAGCATTGGTGATATGTGGAGGGGACGACCTTTAGGGCATGAATCCAGGGGTGGCCAAGCAAGATGTTTTAAGGTAATTCTAGATCCAGGACCTAGCAAGTTGTGTCCATAATGATTGGTCCCACTCTGATAGGAAGAGAAAGAATGCCTCTAGAAGAGCGTTCTTTGTCGTCATATGCTTTTATAACTATGCTCTTTGTAGGGTCTACGCATGCATCAGAAAATCCTAGAGCCTTAACTAGTTTTAAGGAGTATATGTTCAATCATATTGCGCCATCTACTAAAACTCTTATGACCTTGTGCTTATGGATGAAAGTTTCGATGTGTAATGCATCGTTATGGTTGGTCTTAGGTGACGAGTAATCTTGATTAGAAAAGGTGACATGGTGAGGTGTAGTGAGGTATCCCACCATGTTCTCAAATTTGTTGACATGTATATCCTTAGGAATAGATGACTCATGCAGGGTTTTATCCAGTATAGCCTTATGCATGGGAGAAATGCGCAACAACTCAAGTATGGAAATCTGTGCAGGGGTCTTTCCTAACTGATCGATAAGGTTAAATTAACTCTTAGGTTGCCACTTCTTTTTGGATGAGCCAATTTGTGGTTATTTAGGAGATAGACCAGGTATGGTGATTTTAGGTTGCCTAGCAAGAGGTGGACCAGCTATGGTGACCTTTCCATTTTGAGTAGTGGTGTTGCATTGAGGTGCTCTTTTGACTGTGATGGTATTGGTGTATTCATTGTCAGTTTAGACATTGTTAATAATAGGTCCACTTGAATAGTCATACTTGGTGCTGGCATAACTAGCTTGATTATTGCTGGTCTTAGGACCTATCATGGAGGCGTTGTTAGAACCATGGTCCTGTAGTGGGTTCTTATGAATGGTATGGTCAACATTTTATGGAAATTGTGGCCCACCCAATTCGATTATTCAACTTTCAATAAGGTCTTGCACATTATTTTTGAGTTGTCAATAAGATGATGTCTTATGTCCTTTAGCCCAATGGTAATCATAAAAAGCATTTTCATCCCACCATGATGGTTTAAATTTCCCTAGGTCATACGGCTTAGGTTCTTCAAGTGTGATGAGACCATTTTGATGGAGCTTCTTAAGGAAATCCTCAATTGGTTCTCCCAAAGTAGAGTGTGTTCGTCTTTTTGAGAATTGTCTTGTCTGACGGTATTGTCCTTGACTTTGACTATTTTGACCATTTTGGTTGTTTGAGATGGTATTGGTGGGAGGTTTCAGTATTGTCATTGGTTTTTTTTGTGGTTGAACCCCTTTTAGAGCCAGTACAGGAGCCATCATGTTTATAGCTTTAGCATCGACCACAACATCATTGGTAACATGTTTTTTTTTACCCAGTACTTATTTTTGTCAGTGGGAGGGTTTGCATTTGTATTTTTAGGACCATATTTTAGCTCTCCTTTTAAAATAAGAGCTTTCTCAATTTGGACCTCCTTTTCATCTAGATCCATAAAAGTTGTGCAACAATGAACTTGCAATCCATATTTTAAGGGGCCTAAAAGTGTTTGGACAAACATGTCAACCTTTTATTTTTTGGGTATGTCGATGTGGCAATGACTTTCAAGACTTCTCTATTTCTAGAATAATGGGATAAATGTTTCACCAATGTCTTCTTGTGTAAGATTGCATAAGATAGTGATGGAGGTGTCCATGTCAATGTTGTACACATAATTTTTTATGAATTTTTGATTAAGTTCATCCCATGTTTTGATATCCTTTTGAGTGGAGAACCATTCAAGGTCAAGACCTGCAAGACTTTTAGAAAAGAGTCATCAATTATGTTTTTTCATAAGTGATGTCCATATAGTTGGTCACGAATTCTTGGACATGTTCGATAGGATTTTTTTCCCTTGTATTTGGTAAAATTTGGTGACACATATCCCGAAGGAAATGGTGGCATGTATAAGTTTGTGTCAAAGAAATATACAGATAAGTCATATGAAACTTGTGATTTCTTGTCAAATATCTACATGTTTTCTATGGTCTTTTCTAGACCCATTAGCTTAGCTTGCAAGGCATTGATTATAGGGTTATTTGTTGCACCATACATTGGATTGATTGGTACACCATGGCTCCCCATTTGTTGTGAGTAGATGTTGGTGTTTTGTTGTGAAATGTATGATGTGTTGTGGTTTGCATGTTGTTGGTACTGAAATTTTGGATTGGGGACATGTTGGTGAGTGTGAATATGGGATGAATATGTTGGGATGTGCCCCCCTATTATTTGAGTCAAAATTTGGGCAGTATGGTTACCATGAATATTTTGTTGTCCAAATGATGCCATAGGTTGTGTGTTTTGATTGCCTTGCTTGGATTGTTGAAATTTTCCAAGGGGAATATTCATGTTTTGTCCTTGGGAGGGATGGGTGTTAAATTGTGTTGACGTGTTAACATTTGGTTTTGGTCCTTGAATAAAGAAATGTCATCTATTTCCTCCCAAGGGATTAAACGAAGTACCAATGAGAGGGTTTGATGAGGATGTACTCATGGTACTAGATGTATTCGTAAGTGTGGGATTTGAATGGCTAGATGATGCCACCATGGCATTGACTGTAGTGGTGAATAAAGGATTGGAATAACTTTCCCACATTGCTGAGGACCCAAAGGTAATTCCAACAGATTGTGACAATATTGTGGACATCATTGGAAAGGATTGTGAGACGAGTGGCGTTCCTCAAACGGATGTTGCATTGATTGTATTGGAATTGTTTTGATTATTGGAAGTAGCACTAGTGTTGTTTGTGATAGTTTGTGAGGTGGCCTCAAAAAAGGTATTGTTTGTGTTGTTTTGAGGTTGACTATTATTAGTCATGTTGTTGGCATTGTTGACATTAGGGTCAAGTGATGTCGATATCAAAGTATTTATGTCAAAGCCACATGGTAATTTAGCTCCTTGACTTAAAAGTATGGCCAAATATCCGTCTCTATCATATAAGACCATTTGTTCTACAAAGTAGGCTGCCTCTAGATCTTGTGTTGTTACCTCTATGTTTTCCTCAAGTATTTGTTTATATTCATCCTTACGTAAGAATGGTTCAAAGGGGTTGTTCGATGAGGATGACATGCTCATGAGAGGTTGGGTGTTTGTGTTGTTAAAGGGGCCACCCAAAGTCCAATTTGGGTCATAAGTGTGATTTTTAATATTGGGATTGGAATCTTGTCCAAAGTTTTCCATTTGTCTTTTCCTTCTTTGGAGTCTAGTTTCCACCATAAAAGGAAGTTGCCCAAATTAGGATGATGAGAATGACAAGTAAATGCAAGGATGACACTAGCCTATGTTTTTATATTTTTGTGATAAAGGATGACAATGCAAAACTATTTTTTTGTATTTTTTTATAATAAGGGGAGACAATGCAACAAAGTTGTCTAAAGGAAATGACTAATGCAAAATGAAGACTAGGATGACAAGTTATGACACTATTTATTTTGTACTTTTTGAATAAATGATGACAATGCAAGGTGATGATGACATTTTCCTAAGGAAATGATTAATGCAAGATGACAAGGTTGTCAAGGTCAAAGCACCAAATGATGACTAGGATAAACACTATTAATGCAAAGTCTAGGTGCAAAATTTTGACTAAGGAGATGATTAGTGTAAATTCTAGGTTCAAAGTGACGTCTAGGATGGACAATATTAAAGTGAAGTTTAAGTGAAAAATGAGGACTAGGATGGACAATACTTGGAGAAAGGTTTGTCTAACCAACCTAAGCTTAACTTATGTTTCAACTTTGGTTATCAAGGGACTTGATAATGGGACTAAGTGACGAGGTCAAAATGACAAGTGAGCCTTCCTAACTAGACTGTTGAGTTGGAGGTTCTCACAAAAGGACAATGACTGAAAAGAGTAGTAATGAATAAATCCCAAGATAACTTGTTTTTGAAAAAAATGGTTTTACAAAGTGTGGTGAGTTAGCCTAATCCAAAGTCTGCTAAGACTCTAAGGAAAAATTTATGTTGGAAATGATGATTATGATGCCTAGGGAATGCAAATAAAATTTGGAAAAAATAAACCTATGGTCAACATGCAAGCTAGTGAATGCAAATGATGGATGTTTTGAGCAATTTTAGTTCTAGTTTCTGATAGAGATTTTTGAAAAGGATGTTTTGATAGTAGGCTAAGATGTCTAGACTTAAATTCTGGTTTGTGACAGGGATTAAATTTTCGTCAGGAAAATGTGTCGTTTTAGGTAGCAAATGTATTGCAATTATCAAATGTAGCTTTGCAGATTGTAATTGCAGCTTAGTTTATTAGATGTGACTTTATAGATTGCAAATGCAATGCAAGACAGAAAATGGTAGTTTTCAAAGCAGCAAATGTGTTTTAGAAGAGCAGGTGCATTGCAAAGATTGTCAAATGTTGTGTGACAAAGCGATTGTATTTTAACAAATGTGGTTCAAAATGCAAGAAGGTTAAATTTTCTGGTGTTTTGGTATGAGGTCTAAATTTTTTTGAAGTTTGACTATTTGTTTCTAGATGTTTGAATGTTGTTTGTTTCATTCCAGTATCTAGCAAACACTTGGAAAACATGATATTTTGAATGTAACCAAACACAAAAGAGAACAAGTACAATCCTATGGTTAAGCCAGGACAATATCCTCTAGATTCCACGTGGGTTTCCCCAACTACATGTCAGTAGCATGTGAGTTCGGAAGCTTGGCTACACAACCTCCCCCTTATAGTGCACTCTCTTCTCAGGCCAACCAAGCTTCCAACCCCCATGAAATTCTAATGGTAGATTGATCACCTCTACTAAAGATTGCAAAGATGTGGATGCCTTCACACCAACCAGTGTTGCACTAGCAAATAGAAGGCTTTTGGCTACTACACAATTGTGTTTAATTCGGGACCCTTGTTCAAGTGGCCATACATGGGGTGCAAGATTAATCTCTGATTAGGAGGCACTCCAGCCTAAAGAGGTTAAGCTCAGTAGGGTTTTTTGGAGTACTACTTGGTCTGTATGACACATCCGCACTCGAAATCTTAGGTTTTCCCTTAAGATTCACATTTATATACTAGTCAAGGGTAGCTTGGCCTTAGGTACGTTTCCAGTCTGAGTCACCTTGGGGTGAGTACTTTTTCCTACCAAGATAGGCCCAAGTTCTAGAGACAATGACCATTTCTCTTACACCCAGGATTGCATGACTATGCAAGGGGAGAGGACACTTTGATTATTGCATCAAGGTTAAACAGGGACAAGATGGGTATGGCTTTCTGATCACCTAGTTTGCACAAGGTAAGAGCATAGTCACCTACCACCTTCAAACACAATCAGACATAATGGAATACATGTTCATTTTAAATGAACCAAATGAAATATTTTCTATTCTAAAAAAATAACAAGCACAGTGTTTTCAAATGGGAACTTCTTGGACAAATGAATCTGCAAAACCATAAGTTAGTATTTTTATCAAATTGTCTTCTACCCATGAATTCTTGGTGCCACATGTTGTGAATGAAGGTTAGTAACACAAAATACCTATGCTAGTCAGAATGTAGAAAGAAAACTAGAATGCAAAAATGAAAAGAAAAGAAATTTGAAAAACCCAAATGTAGAAATGAAAAGAAATATTACCAGGAAAATGCATCATAGTAGAGCGAATGCGTCACTCTAAGTAGAAAATGCGGCTTGATCTTGCATTTTGGTTTTTGACAAGAAGATGCGGTCCAAAAAAAAAAAAGTGTCGTATGAAGAATTAGATGTGGCTCATTCTTTCGAATGCAACTTTCAAGACTACGTATGTGGCACACCAAAGAAATTGCATCATTTAAGCTTTTGAATGCATTCCAACATAGCAAATGCAACTCAACAATCATCAAATGTGGCATTTCGTACTTGTACCTACAAAATAGAAAAAAATAGAAAATGGACTTACGAAAATTTGCAATAAAGGAGTCGGGTTCACCAATGTATCAATGGGTATTTTTCAAATAGGATGATTAGCGAATTAAATCAATAATAAACATATCCCAAAGAATTATGAAGTACGGTGAAAGAAAATAAAAAGAATGATTATACCAGTTGATCTGTGAATTTTCCATGTTCACCTCCATAGCACCTTCTAACTTGTTGTAGATGTAATTTTTTCCCTTAGATCAAGTGTGTGAGAAATTTGATAACAATGTCAATGTCCTAAACAAGCTTTCAAGGATTTGAAGTGACTAAATGAAGTGTAAATGCCTATGACTAAATGACTATAATGCCTAAGATTGAAATCAAATATGCCAAAATAAATTAATAAGAAATGCAAGTATATGCATAGTAAGTTGTCTAAGTGTAAGTCCAAAATAATGAGCAAAATTGTCGTTTTATAGAAAATGTAATTTTGGATGGATGGCTAAGATTAAAAGCTGACAGAAACCTAAAATCAGAGGTCAAGATCGCGTGTGTCAATCCCTAATTAGGGTTAGGGAAAAATTATTAAATGAGTGGCCAAGACGCAATTTTAGAAAATTGTATCAACGGTTGAGAATAAATGTGACAATTAGCCAAAAAGATAAAGATTGCTTGATTTGTAAGATTCAAAAAAATCAAGAGGATAGAGGTTGAACTGAAAAGGAAATTTTGAAAACTCAAGAATTTGCTCAATTCCTTGATTTTTGGAAGAAGATTGTCATTTTTGAATTAAAATAATTCAAAAATATAGATTTGTGTAATAGTAAATAATCTTTTTCAAATTATTTACTAAAAGAAGTGGTAGTTAATAATGTGAAGTCGTTTTAAATAATAAATTTATTTAAAATGAGGGACATGTCAAATAAGGAAATTAAATAATTAAACATAATTATTTAATTTAGAGGATATGACCAATAATTAAATAAATTACTAAATCCATTTAATTATGAGAACTAGTGAAATATTAAATAAATAAATAAAATTCATTTATTTAATAATCAGGAAGACGTAAATGAATAAAGATAATTAAATAAATTAAGAAACTTATTTAATTATAGGAAGATTTAGACAATTAATGACGTATTGAATAAATAAATAAAATTTATTTATTTAATAATCATGGAGAATACTTAAGAAGACATGAATTAATTAAATAATTATGAATTACTTAATTAATAGTTGAAGGTGGACCAAGGACTTAATTAAAATGTCATAATTATGCTAGGAAAAAAGTGGCAAAAATAAAGCTTGTAGGCCTAGGTCATTTTTAAGTGTCTACAAGAAGGATGAAGATAAGATTGGAGATCTAAGTTAACTGAAATGATTATGGAGTCAATTTGAGATAAATTATAATTTTTTCATTTCAAACTCATGATAGGATAATAATGAAGTATTTAATTTAATAAGAGGATAAGTAAGAAGAACAAGTTTATATTTGAATATGAAGTTGAATGTTGAGTGAAGAAGTTTCTAAAATAAGATGGGGTCAACTGATGAGGTAAAATGAAAATTTTATTTTAAAATGGGTAATTAAATCTCATTTAATTAAATAATTAAATATTATTTAAATAGATGGATAAATAGTAATAATGATGTGATAAATGATAAATGGTAATAATTAATAAATAAATGATAATTGATGATAATTAATTAATTAATGGTACTAAATAATGTTTAATAAATGATTAATTAATGCTATGGTAAAATATCTTGGTAAATTAATGTTGGGGTTTGATCTTGAAAATGAATGCTCCAACAAGGTTCCTATTTGGTTGAGACTCATTTCATTAAGGTAGAATATATGGTGGAGGGGTTTTTAGAGGGTATTGATAACTCTATTGATTATCTATTACCCATTGATCATGTGACCAGATTCAAGAAAGACCTAGTATTCATTAGATTTTGTATGAATGTCATTATGGATTCTATGCTTCCTTATATGAATTTTTCATTCAAATTGGTATGTGGGTGCAACAAATTTATTATGATGGATATTTGATTTGCTGCCAAGTTTGTCACAAGGTTGATGTACTTTGATCCCTACCAATGTCACAAGGGTGTCCCTAGAAATCCTTTCCAAATAGAACTTGAATAAAATACTTAAATGAATCTAGACACAAAGATCACTTTCCAGTTATCCTCAATAACATGTATTTGAGGAGGATTACTATACATATAAATAATAGATCTCTTATTTTATATAGGTGAGTTAAATAATCTAACATTATATGAAAATTAGTCACTAATCCATATAGGTGTATTCTTTGGTAGTTGTGTATAACATCAATAACCCATAAATATAACATTATAGACTAGTTCTTTAATAATTGTATCAATCACGGGTTCCCAACAATTATAATAGAAACTTATAATACTATACTACACATAATGGAATGATATTAAAGTACAAATAGTTTATTAAAAGTGAAATATTTTATCATTTTTGAAGTTTTGGATGCTTACCCTTTGCCTATAAAAACAATTCCTATTCTTGTAGCATAGATTCAAAATATATAAAAGCTCAATGACACAACAAAACCTATCTTTTAGATGAGTCTAATGTACTTGGCTCTATCTTGTAGTGGTTGGACCCTCAGCTACTCTTTTATTTTAGAGATATACATCTAATTAGTAATCCAAAACTAGCTCAAAAGCTTCATGCATTAGTCTTGAAATGTTATTACCTTGGCATACACTTGCATAAAATAAAATAGTTTTATTACACCCATTAGATCTGAAGTAACAAAGAACTAATACAAAGGACAAAAAATATGAACTAAAAGATCCATTGAATCCCCTAAAACTCCTAATTAGAGACATAATGCATACAATACATAAAATTAATGTCTTATTTTTTTTTCTAAAATAGTTTACAAAGTTGTCATAGATTTTATATAAATCCAAAATTGCAAACCCAAAACTAGTTACATTCATATACACTAGTACAAATAAATTCTACATCATAACTCACATGATCTTTCTCAATATAAACACAGACCAACTCTTCTATAGTAAAAACAAACTTTTATATCTCTTTTCAGTGGCCCAATCTACAAACAACCTAGGAGGGACAAGAAAATATGCATTAAACTTAGAAATCCTTCAAGTGGTATTGTAACAAGCCCATTGTTCTACCCAAAAATAAATTACTTCATTTTTAACCTCAACTAAACAAATTATGATTCCAACACTTAGCAATAAAAAATTTCTTCATTTATAAGAATAATATGCACATTTGAAATAAATATCATTCCAAAATTTCTTATTGCATTACAAAAAAGTATTAGAACTTTCCAATATATTGAATTCATATTACATAATTTTATGATAGCATAGTTTCTCTCTTTTACAATCCTCCATAGAAATGGATACATAAATACTTAAAAATATTTCCATGAGCTTACTTGCATTAGATATAAGAATGGTCTAGGTGCCCTCCATCAAATCTTGGTCACCTACTAATGAGGAGAAGCATCACTCAAGCACTTTTTCATCAACCTTGGACTAACTGCGGTCCCCTACACATCTACCAAGCTGGTAAATGTCTCTACCCTTTGATGAAGAGATTGGATTGGAATCCTCATAATAAAATTGATCTTCCCTAAGCTTGGTGTTGTGTCCTACATATATCTAGATCTATCACACAGTAGCTACAAACTACACATATGGAAATCCCTTCCTAGTATTTAAACCTAGATCTCAGTGATCTGATAGTGTAAATAGTGGCAACTTACACTACTTTGGACAAAGTATTTATCACCTATTACTTTGAGTGGACATCATATAATTCACTCACCTTCCTAGTTTGATTTGTATTCACCAATAATAACCTAGCATAGGCTATCCCCTTATGCCATGGAGTGACCTTAACACTAGGAATAGCCTATTAAACTCTTATATTTATTATGACACTTCAACTTAAGTAATAAAAAGTAACTCTAACTTACCAATTAACCATATGGATAAAAATATCACATCATTAAATGACTCTATATCAGAAGGACATTCTCGACAATGAAAATTACCATTCAAGAGTGTAATCTCAACAATAAATGAGTACCATCAAAAGGTATAATCTCATCAATAAATGACCTTAATCAAATTAAATATAATATTCAACAATAAATGACTTCAAAAAAATATGTAATCAGCAATCAAATTGTCATTTAGATCATATAGGATAATCCCAACCTATTGCTTTCAACAACAACCAAGTATACAACCCAGCCAAATAGGTCATTCTCAACCTAGGGTTTCAATCAAAGTATATTAACATTCAAGCGAACATAAAACAAACATAAAACTTCTCCTTCAAATACCTCAAACATTCTCATGTTTACAATAATTTTATATCAACTGGAGGGCATAATCAACTTGCGAGGAGATGGTGCATCTACACCCATGGTCCTCTCACAATACGATTTTTGGTTACCAATACGTGACTCTTCTTTTAGATTTTCATGATTAGGATTATACTCTAAATTAAAGTAAGGAAATACATTTTATCAATCCTAGTGATGAATATAGATATAACTATCAAGTTGATACCCTAACACTAGGGATAAGATTCACTTTCTATCTCAAGGAGATAATATTAGTCAATCAAGTAAATATTATCAATCAAGGTTTGCACATCATAATGATGATATTTCCCATTAAGTATTCGATATAACTTTATAACTCAACTTCAAAAATTAAGCATCTACTATATAAGCTTATCTTAATTTAGTATATAATAATAATAATAAACCCTCGTTCCATAATTTGGAGTATAACAAAATTCCCTAGTCTAGATTCACCAAGAATCTTTCACACTTAACCAAAGAAGATAATAACCTATTCATAATAAAACAACTAAACATATTTTCCAAACAAGTAAAACAAAGAACAAAAAATATTTTCCAAAACATAATTAGCATAAAAGAGTATAATTGTATATGCAAAGCTCCCAATGATCAAATTGGATTCCTAGTTTAGCTTTCTCCAAAATTAGAATGCAATTCCCAACTATCTCTCTTCCACCCACCAAAAGATTACTCTCAAAAACCTCTCACAAACTCTAGAAAACCTCTCTCAAACTCTCAAACTCAGAAAATAAGCATCAAGTGTGCATAATGCATCCTAATTGAGGGAGAAAACACCTCTATTTATACACAAATGTGATCAATTGGAGGCTAGAAATAAGCTATCAAAGATGAACACTTGCACAACCAAATTTTATCATAGTGAATGAGTCGATTATTCAAATGGACAACAAGAATAATGATAAAAAATGCAAGGTATATGTCTTATATAGGTCGACTCAATTTGGCTAGCTTCTCATTTGACAATTTCCCATATTTCAATTTACTTCATAAACTAGAATTCATATTCTAGTTTAGACTTCTAATTGGTTCACACTATTCACAAGTTGGCACCACATTATACCTCACACACCTTATTCCTTTGGTTGTTGTTTGCTAATGACCAAGTCAAAGTTTCTTGTGGTTTTCATATCCATTTTTCCCTCAAGTTTGACTTAGTCTTTGGTAGGTAAGACCGACACGTTGGTTTTCTTTATTTCCAATGTACCATACATATGCACAACAAATAATTGTGATGTGGTTGCTTAACTCTCATTCACGTGTTTTACTTATACTCAAAATCATCTGCTAGTTCAAAGCGCTTTACCCTTAGTTTTCTCTCTCTCATAAGTGCATTTATGTGTTGGTCTTTTGGTTTGGCCTTACCATATTTAAATGGCTGCACTTCCACTTATGCACAAATTTAATACAAGGTACTTTTAAATATATCTCAAACATTTTGACATCATAATGTGCTAACCTCTACTCTATTACTTTTAGCATTAAGGTTATAATGTAATCACTAAGCAAATTTGTATATTAAATGCATTGTCTTTTGCTATTTATTTTGTTGGTTTACATATAAGTCATTCTCCAAATATGCACTACCCAAACCTAGTCATTATATAATATATATAATATATATAATATACATACATATATATGTATGTATAACTTATTGTTAATATATATATTCATTTATATAAGATTATCAAATATACCAGTTTTCTAATATATATATATATATAAATATATTTTGAAATATCAAACACGCACACACATATATACAATATATATAAGTATATTAATATGTATGCACATACATAATTATATTCATATATATATTAATATATATACATATTAAGTATATATATAACATTGAATTTGTCTTTCTATAAACACATTTAATACCTATTCATCGGTCAAAAAAATATATACTAAATGTATATGTATACATGATATATGTCTACTTGATGATTTGATGCATATGATGTATTTGTGCATGGATACACATAAGTATTCCTACTTCCATATAGGCATGCACATATAGATTCATTATACATGAGTTATCATTTTTAAATATACATATATATATTCTATATATTTATTCATCAATTCTCATAAATATATGAAGAAGAACCCAAACCCAATTTCAGAGATTCAAGCATGAAATTCACAAAAGAAACAATCACAGAATCAAAGAACAAAAACAAAACCATAATCAATCAAAGATGACCAAACAATCTTCCCAATTTATCCAAGACTTCAACTAAGGGTTTACTTACCAAATTTTATTGTCTTGACTTGACTAAACCAAACTAGAAGTGAGTGTGTGAAAGCTCAGTTTAGATTTATTAAGGGGTTACCAGACCAAGCTCCTCTCCTGAGTGATACTCCCCCTCGCATACTTGAGGGCTTGACTTCTTCCTGCATCCAGTTTAATACATTGTATAGTAGTTATGTGTTCATATTAAATATATTAGCATCATAAAAAAAATTCATTGACAAAGCATTGACATTGCAATACATTTTTTTTATCGCATTTCATCAATATAAAACATATTCATTCCTTTAAAAGCAATATCATCGCAATGCATATTTCAGTATTTCTTTCACCTAGTAAACATATTAAAGTCACAATTTTCATTTATCAACATTTTCACTCATGAAGGTAAAAGTAACTTAGTAACTATGAAACATGGTATAACAAGTATACTACAGAGGACACCCATGCCTCTTGGGAATTTTTCCTCTTGAATCATGCCTAAAATTGTGCCTATACATGACTAGGTAGAATTTTCTTTTGGGCCCTACAAATATGCTTTAGAATATAATGATGATTGGACCTAAAGTTCCTTACATAAGAAATATACCCATAAACCTTACAAAAATAGCCCTAAAAGGGTGTGCACCACTAATCTAGTAGATAAAGTATCCTAAACTTATAGGTGGGTAGGTGAAATAGTGTATTGTTAGGGTTCTTGCATTGAATATGCCTTTAAAGCAACTAAAACACTAAAAAAACATAAAAATTACTATCTATGCATAGCTTTTAAAGAAACTAAAACACTAAAAAAACATAGAAATTATTGTTGCAAGATGGTGTGTCCCTTGGTCTTCCTTGCAACACAGTGCATGGGTTTGTGACATGGTCTAACTGCCTCCTATGGATCTTAACTGACAATTGTATAGGGAATTGACAGGTTGACCTTTTGGTGCAATGACAAGGCCAACAATTGGTATCAGAGTTGGTCATAGGTTCAAACTCCTCACTTGTGCTGGGGGGGGATTGTTGCAAGATGGTGTGTCCCTTGGTATTCCTTGCAGCACAATGCTTGGGTTTGTGACATGGTCTAACCGCCTCCTGCGAATCTTAACTGACACTTGTATCGGGAATTGATAGGCCGACCTTTTGGTGCAACAACAAGGCCAACAATTACTATCTATTAAAAATTACCAAAATACTAAAAACTAATTTATAAGGAATAACTTTGAAAATCATTATGTTTGCCATTCATTTCACTATTTGACAAGTTGTCTAAGAGAACAAAGAACAAAATTCATTTGCTTTGATGTACATAGATGATGATATTGTGAGGATACGAATATTTTTCTTGGAAATTAAGAGAAGACACACACCTCTTTCTGCCTATGATAGCTTGTGCTTGCTGCCATTGTTGACTGTGATAACTTATCTCCTTGAAAAAAACTTTTTGAAAACCTTAGCTTTGAAAAGCCTTACTGTAATAAACCTGTTCCGATACCAGGTGAAGGGAAGAGGCAAAGGATAAAAGAAATCCAAAATAGAGTGCAAGAATACCTTCTATAAAATAATTTCATGAGTCCCAAATGAGTCATTTCAAATTCCTTCTTTATAGCTCCTTTTAAGAACAAATCAATTGATAAGTCACTCGTGAATATTAAATCATCAACATATAAACATACAATGAGAATTTCACCTTTTCCATTCATTTTTGTGTACAATGTTGGCTCACTATTGCACCTATTGAAGACATTTTGTAGGAGATATGAATCAATTTTGTTGTACCAAGCTCTTGGGGCTTGCTTGAGACCATATAGTGCTTTAAATTGAGATTATAAACCTTGTCTTCTTGGCCTAAAATCTCATACCCAGGTGGTTGTTCCACATAAATTTTTTCTTCAAAATTACCATTTAAAAATGTTAATTTTACATCCATTTGATAAACAAGCCACTTGTTTTGAGTTGTTATGGAAACTATCATTCTCACGGTGTCTAAACATGCTACGGGAGAAAATGTCTCATTGTGATCAACTCTAGGCTATTGTGAATAACCCTTAACAACTAGCCTTTCCTTATGTTTTTTCCCATCACCATTTGCACTCAACTTGGTTTTGTAAACCCACTTCACTCCTATGCCATCTTTTCCTTTTGGAAGTTTCACTAACTCCCATTTTTGATTCTTTTCAATTGCATCAATTTCTTCATCCATTGCATATACCCATTTTTCATGCTTAATTGCGTCTTCAAATTGAATTGGATCTTCTACTTGTGAATAAAATGCAAAAAGATAAATCTTACTAGTTTGATTCTCACCTTCGTTTTTCTCATAGATGTCTCTTATACTTCTGATTTTTTATCTCCTCAAGCTTACCAATGTAGGATTTGACATATCACTTGAACTAGAACTTGTGGAATGTGGACTTGATGGTCCCACACCTTGAATACCACTTGGAGTTGTTGCTTTTTGTCCATTTGAAGGAGTAGATGCTAGAATGCATGAGGCTTTCCTTACACTTGTTGATGTCATTTTTTGACCACCTTTTTGACCATGAATGAGTGTGGAAAGAGTCACATTTGATGGAGAATTTTCTAGTATAAAAACTTCATTATCTTCTTGTGGTAAGTTGGCTGCAATATTGATTGTTTTCTCCAAACTTTCATCCCATGCTTCATCTTATACAAACTGCACATCTATGCTGATTATAACTTTCTTTTTTATTAGATTATATAGTTTGTATGCCTTGGATTCATCACTATATCCAACAAATATACATTTTTCTTCTTTGTTACAGTCTAATTTTCTTCTTAATTCATCTGGCACATGTGTATATGCCACATCCAAATACTCTCATGTGAGCAACTTTTTTTTTTCTTGCAGTCCATGCTTCCTCTGGAATCATATTCTTGACACTTTTTGTTGGACATTTATTCATTATATAGGTTGGACATGATATAGCTTTAGCTCAATATTAATTTGTCAAATATTTTTCTTTCAACATACTTCTTTCCATTTCCATTATTGTTCTATTTTTTCTGTCAGCTACCCCATTTTGTTGAGGTGTGTATCCAGTTGTGAATTTCTCATGAATTCCATGGTGTTTGCAAAAAATTAGAAATTATTTTGAAATGTATTCAACACCTCTATCTATTCTCAATGCTTTGATGTAGTACCCACTTTGTTTTTCAACAAGAGCCTTAAATTGACAGAAGAAATCAAACACTTCATTCTTTTTCTTTAGAAAGTAGACCCATGTTTTCCTAGAATAATCATCAATAAAAGTCAAGAAGTAGAAACTTCCACCAATAGAGGGTATTTGCATAGGTCCACACAAATTTAAATGCACAATCTCCAAGGTTCTTTTTCTCTAATTGACTTGCCTATTGAAAATGTTTCTCTATGTTATTTTCCCAAGATGCATCCTTCACAAACTCTTTCATATTTCTCTATTAACAACAAACCCATTACCATAATCTTCCTATTTAGTTGGTTTAAACCTCCAAAGTTGAGATGCTCAAATCTTAGGCGTCATAACCAATTTTCATCTTTTATTTTTGCTTGAAAGACTGTTTGTGTGATTGCTGCAACCTCTTTATCCACTTGTGAATTCATTGTGGGTTGTGCTTGAGCATATTCCACATTCAATTCCAACATAATATTTAGGGGAAACATTCTATTACTTGTCATTTTGACTTTGGCAATGAGCTGATCGATTGGAAATTTGTTTAAAATTGTGCAGGCTCCATTTTTGAAAGATACTCTATACCCTTTTTGAACAAGTTTCCCAATGCTCATTAAATTGTGTTTTAAGCCGGGAACAAAATAAATATTAGATATATATTTTTTCTCCCCCTTCTTGGTTAAAATGTTGATGTTCCCTTTTCCTTTAACTTCTACCTTATTGTCATTTCCCAAAGTAACATTTGATTTTATATTTTCATCCAAACTTGAAAACATTTCTAAATTTCATGTCATATGGTTGTTGCAACCCAAGTCTAAAAACCATACATCCTTTTCATTTTCTTGTGCAACATTGCATGCCAAAAACATGGTGCTTTATTCTGATTTTTAGTTTTGATTTTCTTTTGTGAAATGTACATTTTATTTTTTAAAATCATATTACTTCTTTCTACATTCATTTTGAATAATTCCCAAAAAAATTACAATAGTGAAATTGGATTTGAGATTTTTCATACCTTTGGCCTTGAGGTTGATTTTGAGTTACATTGTGACTTGGGTATTGGCTACTACCTCTTCCACTTGAGCTTGATGGGCTACTTCTTACACCTCTATAAGAATTTCTTTCTCTACGTCTGAAATTTGATCTACCTCTACCTCTACCATGGTTGATTGAAAATTGTGACTTGAATACATGCTCCAATGATGTTTTTGCTAACCTACTCAGCCTATGTTCATGTGAAATAAGAGATGCATGGAGCTCATCAACTAAAAACCATGAGAGATGAACTTTGTTTCCTCTATGGCTACAACAATTGACTCAAATTTTGTGGGGAAACTCCTTAGAATCTTTTCAACAACTCTCCTATCTTCAAGATTCTCACCATGAGATCTAATTTGGTTAACTAAACCAATCACTTATGTCAAGAAAGTGTCTATTGAATCGGAATCCTTCATAAAGATTGCTTCAAAATCCCTTCTTAGAATTTGCAACTTAGTTGTTTTCACCTTTGTCATTCCTTGGTTTGGAGGATATCCCATGCCTTTTTGGACTTTGTTGCTACTGCAATCCTTGGGAAAACTCTCTCATGTACTGCTTCAAATATGTAGAAGAGGTATTTTGAGTCTTTCTTCTTATTATCCCTTAATATGTCCTTGTCTATTTGTGATAATGCATTATATGTTGTAGCATTAGCTAGTTCTGGAAATCCATTCTCAACAAGATCCCAAATATCTTGAGAGAAAAATAAAGCCTTCATGTTGATTTCCCAATAATCATAGTTCCTCCCATTAAACTATGGAATTTGTGGGTTTTTCAAGCTTGTGCTTACTACCATTGTTGACTATTATAACTTGTCTCCTTGAAAACACCCTTTTTGAAAACCTTAGCTTTGAAAAATCTTGTTGTAGGGGAGAAGGGCCCATAGTGGAGCACCCTAACTTTGAATTTCTCAAAATCCTATGTAGAAATTTCAAATCACTCCCAATTCCATACAATAGTTTATTTGGGAACTCATGTGCTTCTATATTTCGTTTTAGGGCCACATCAACATGCTTTTTGTTGAGGTATCCAAAAAGGCCCAAAAAAAAAGTGAGATAGTGGTGCACTAAGTCATGTTTTATTAGTGCGCTAATGTGGCATCACATTATTTGTCAGTTTCCATACTTTATAGATAAAAAGTGTTTTGCAATTGGATATTAAAGTGCTTCACTATGGGGCCCACTGAAGACTACTTCTATCCCCACTATTGAACCCTACTCCATTATGGGCCCCTCTCCCTTAATAAACCTACTCTGGTACTAGGTGAAGGGAAGAGGCAGAGGATAAAAAAAACCTAAAACAAAGTGCTAGAATAGATATATTCAAAAGATATAATTTTATAGATTTCATTCAAACCATATACTAAATTATACAAAAAAAAAAATATAGAGTTGCTGCTCTTTAAATACATCCAAAAAAAATAACAAACTCCCCTTATTTTTTTTGGTTTCTTCAAACTATGGCAGCAATCTATTCATTTTCTCTATCATTCAATACATACTAATACATACAGTCATAAGAGACTATTACAACAACAATACTTGCAGCTCCCTGTTTTTCAAAATATACAGCTCTAAAACTATAAACTGCTTGAAGACTGTACGTATATGCCAAGTCAAAAGAGAGCACACCAAAGAAAATTAACTACAATTAATGTTGCACCATAGGAAAATATTATAGATAAGATTATGTAATATCATTATATTTAAAACTATCCTGATGTAGAGAATAAGAAGACAAAATGGTGGCATGAGGGAGAAGTAGAAAAGATTTTGGTGCTACAGAATGGAGATGGAATACGATGGAGTGAATGTAATGCTGGTGGAGTTAATGCGAGAGGATAGGAAATTGGTATTAATTCCAACATGGTAGCCATTGTCCCTTCTTTAGAAAAATCTCAATTACCACAGTTCCCATAGTGTCTTTCATGGATAATGGAAAATCAACTTTTTTGATGGATCTTGGGGATTATTAGAATTACCTTATATTAAAGGCTGCCTCTCACACTCTGGCATGCCTTATAGCACTTAGAACATGGAATGCTGGCATTGAGAATGTGGAAATGGATAAGTCAATTTTGACCTATAACAAAATTTCTTATAGATTTATTATACTATATCTCATGAATAATCTTCTTTAAAATTTAAATAATATTTAGCTATTTGGTTTTTCAATTAAGAGAAAGGATTTTTTAGTTGAGCATGTTCCAATACTTGTTATAACAATTGTTGATTTAATGTCCAATATTTTTAATAATATTTTACCAAT
Organism: Sequoia sempervirens; assembly: GCA_007258455.2. Taxonomy (NCBI): domain Eukaryota; kingdom Viridiplantae; phylum Streptophyta; class Pinopsida; order Cupressales; family Cupressaceae; genus Sequoia; species Sequoia sempervirens. Next base: position 12,581,968 of record VDFB02179234.1, read on the forward strand.
AGTTGTGACTTTAAAGTTGTTAGTGTTGATTATGAGTACCCATAATTCAATGAAATGTATCCCTTAGATCTAAAAAGCAACAAATCATGTGATGTCACATCAACACACTAATAAAACATGACTTAATGCACAACTATTAGTCAAAAGGAAAATAGAATTTTTTAGGACACCTGAACAAAATGCATGATGATGTGGGATCATATTTGATGGCGTGGTCCTGAAGTCTTAGTTATAAGTAGAGGTTTTTCAAAGTAAGTTGTTGTAAAATATTGAGAGTGATATGAAATTTCTAAGTAGAACTTTGAGAAGCACGAATTTAGAGTGTTCAACTACTAGATCCTCTCTCCTAACTATAAGACAGCAGGAAGCAAGAGACAAGAAATGTTTGGACAAAAACGTAATGAACAAAATAGACATTAATTCTACACCCCCACACAATTCTACACCTATTCTACACCTAATGCTCTAAGATTTTGATGTCATTTCTTGATTCCTCCATAGGCTTCAGATTCATAAGAGAAAATATTACAAAGATAGCCAGTGAGGATAGATATAGTCCCCTAGGCTTCTATTTGATCTTCATTGCCATGTTAGAAGGTGTAAGAGGCTTGTGTTTGGAACTCCACTATGATTCACTGCCTATAAAAGTGATGTTCACTAATAGAGAAAATATCCTTAAAAGGTAATTTTGCAATTAGTTTGTATTTTTTCCAGCACTTTTCTGCCTTACTTTTGCTACTTTACTATAATTTATAATTATTTTAATATTTGCAACTCATTGAAATGAACCATATGAATGAGTATGAATTATCCCTCATTTTCATAGTTGAGGGTGTCAAGAGGATAGTTGATTGGAACACAGTTTTAAAACATCAGAACAAGCATGGCTCCCTCTTCCATTCTCCCTATGCAACTGCTTGTGCTCTAATGCACACTAGAAATTCCAGCTGCCTTAAGTATTTGAATTCAATGCTAGAAAATTTGGAGAATGGATGTCGGTCCTTAAATGCTCATTTATATGGTTTGATAATATTTTTTTCATGTTCATGCAAATGTAACAGGCATTTTTTTGTTGGTACAATGCCCAGTTCTTATCCTGTAAGTTTGGTTGCTGGTCTCTCAATGGTAAATAGTGTAGAAAGCTTAGGTATAGCAAGACATTTCAAACGTGAGATAAAACAGGCTCTAGATGATGTCTATAGGTAATTGAAAGATCTTTTTCTTATGATTGGATGTTGTACTTTCTATGCTTGGTTTCCATATTGTCTGAAATGAAAATTATCCCTAGGCAGATGCTGGAGAGAGAATGAAATGGTTGAAGGAATATCATTAGCATCAGACATAATTAACATATCTATCAATTTCAGGATTTTACGGTGGAATGGATATGATGTGTCTCCAAGTCTTTTGAGCAAACAACTCCATGTTTTCCTTAAGCTTTTCTTTTAAATCTCACATATTTTTTCTCTATTAAGAATGAATACAAGTTATAGCTTATGAAAGATATGTAATATTGGGAATGGTAGTTTCTAACTATAAGTTATTTCATGTGATTTATATCTTTCATTACATTTCCATTTCTATTAATGATATCAGAAACAACCATGTAGATGTCTTTCTCAGTTATCTGAAGGATAGTGACTTCCTAATATCTTTAGAAAATAGTGGCCAAGTTGTTACAACATTGTTGAATTTGTACAAAGCATCTCAGTTGATGTTCCCAGGTGAAAGAATTCTTGAAGAAGCAAAATCCTTTTCCAAAAACTATCTTGAAAACATTATGATGGATGACCAAAATCATCCCCAAAGACCTTGAAAAAGAGGTAATCATTTTGTTCCTTACAGTGCAAATGACTAGTGTTTGAATTTATTTGTGTCATTGAGCTTTGTGGGTCAATCTGTTCCTTACAAGTTAAGTTTGCGCTGGATGCCCCTTGGATGGCTAGCTTGGAGAGAATAAAACATCTAAGATACATCAAAATGTTTGGTTCTGATGATATTTGGATTGGAAAGACATCTTACATGTAGCTTTTGACTAGATCCCCATATATATAAAACCCTTTAATTTACTTTAGTTTAAATTCTATATTCTTCTATATGACCTCCTTCAATATATTAACTATTGGACCTTCAAATTGAATTGCAATATCTCCTTAGTAGGAAAGGATTATCTTTTAACTTTAGCCAAAAAAGACTACAATATTTTCCAAGCAGTACCTGTTGGGAATTTCAAATTTTGCAAATTTGAAGTGCCCATTTCAAAAATTTTGCCTTTGCACACTCAAAAGTGCATCTGAAATTTTTTTCCTAAATGACCTACTTTGGAGGGTCATATTTTTGAGTGAGTTGATTTTCAAGCTAAACCCCTTGGTGGACCCCCTCATGTGACATATTTGGATGTGCATGTCAGTTTTCAATTTCCCATGATGAGTTTTGACAGTGTTTTAAAAAGCGAAGCTGGAGGGTTTTGACACTTTTCTACTGTTTGAGAACTTTTAGTTTTGCAAAGTGACCTCCTATTCGAGTTAATATTTTGCAACTGGATGATCGTCATGTCAAATAGATTTTTTCTATCCATTCTCCTTACATAAATGTACTCCTTGGTCTGGTTTCAAAGCCTCGTGACAAGATTTGATATTTTTACCAGGCCAAAAGCAAATACAATTTGTTCAGTTTTGCACCTGCATTTTCTGAAACTTTTCAAGGTGGTCAACTTTGACCCCTAATATCTCATGAAGATTAATGATTGAAGCAAAGCCCTCTTGCACACATGACCAGTGTACCTAAATGATCTTATATTTCCAGTGGCAGCCTCTTAGAAGTTGGTTTGTTATTTTTCCAAAATGGTGATTTGGTGAGTTTTAATTGGTTTTAAATAGGAATAGTGGTAGTACAGTCTCAGTAGGAAACTTTGATGTTGAATATCTTTCACCTCATGGCCTTTTTTCTGAGTTGCTTGTTGCAATCCATTCTGGGTTCAAGTGTCTGCATGCCTATAAGTTTTTATGGCTCCAGGAGGTTGTTTGATTGATTTTCTAGGACATTTCTAGAGGCAACTTGACCAGTTTTGCTTACTGTTCAAATTTTCTAGAAAGTAGATTTTAATGATAAACCAGTTTAGCATTCCATGCTAGTAGCATTCATAAGCTATCTCATGTCAATTTGGGATGAAAATTGTTTGAAAATGAAAAAAAAATTAGTCGGGCCCACATGGAGATTCGACATGCCCTACCTAATTATGGAGTTGTAAGTGTTGCATTGCAACCTGCTCGAGCACACTTTGGTTATGAAAAGTATGAATTCCAAAATACTATTCCAGCAGTGGATTCTCACTTGTCATTTTTAGAAGTCTCTTCAATTGAATTAAAGAGAATAGTTCCATTCACCATGGATAAAGTCACAACATTCTTCAGTCTTGCTAGATTTCTAAACAACTATATGATGTCGAAACAAAAAATTTTGTACAAGATAATACTGTCCAAGTTTCCTGATTATTTTAGATACATAGCCTCATTTTGCAACCAAGGAAAAAGTTCTAAATGAAATCTAATTAAGCTTTAACCTTTCTGGAGGAACACCTAAGGTATATAATAATAGTAGCGAGGCACTTGTGTTTTTGGAGAATCATCCACGCTCTATTGGATATTTTGATTTAGGGATTGTGTTGTGGATTTCATAAGTTTATTTTTCCTCCTCAATCTTCTTTCAGAAGAAACCAGATCAAAATAGTATATATTGTGATGGTTTAAATAACCATCTATGTTGTGAATGAGGATTGTATGTGGGTAAAATAGCTATGTGAGTAGTGCCAAGTAAACTTTAATCCTTTGAATTCATTGTAGAAGTGGAAATTTGAGATAGATTTGTGGAAGCCATGAATTTGTGGAAACTAATATAAGCTCTTATTGTTGAATGAAAAGTCAAATATCTTCACTATGATTAGGTTTCCCTACCACATATTAGAATGAAAACAAATTAGAAGGGATACATAACACCAACAATATCAAAATTGTTTGAGAGCTTGTGAATTAGATGCGGAGCATTGAGATTTTGAGATTTTTAAAGTAGAGGGTGCAACAACACCTTTTGTGAAGATTATGAAACTGAATGATGATTAGCTGATATCATAGACATGGAAGGTGTATTGGTTTTTAAAAACAATTCTAATGCCTTGGGATTGAACCATAGATTTTAATGGTTAGGAATGTTGTCTCTTTTGCTAAATTAGGGTCTTTCACCTATAGAAAAGAGATAGATCCCACACCACAAATCTAGGTCATTCACTCAAATAAAGAAATGTATGATGGAATTATGACTAAATGATCTAAGTGCAGCTAAGTGATGAAATTGATTGATTATTAATGCAAAACTAATGAAAAATGCAATGCTTGAAAACATAGTGAGGTATGCAGAAATGAACTAAAACCATGAACTAATGCAAATAGAAATGAATGAAGTTAAACAGAGTGCACCTGGAAGATGAATGCTAATCCTAGAAGGTTCTGGAAACTAGCAAAAATCATTGTTGATCTCCAATGGGACTCATTCACCACTAATGGCGAATCAGTCCTCCTACTCAAAAAAACACTTGAAACTGCTTTCTGATTGTCGGGAAATGGAATCTAACAAAATCAAAAATTTCATCCCTCAAGTGGGACTCATTTTGTATTGATGGAAAATCATTCCTCCTCCAAAATTTTGCAAATTCAAAGGTCAATCTTGTAGTTCTAGATTTGCACTTGTCTTCTTGTTAGGTTGACGGAGTTAAATCCATAGAAAATGGATTGTAGGTTGTCTCCAAGCTTGAATTAGGGTTTATTTGAATTGAAACACTTTGATGACTTATTGACCACCTTTCAAACACCTATTTCTTGACAAATCTACATATAAATTCTACAAACACACATGCAAAAGGAAAAGAATGATTAAGGGTTAGGGTATAGGGATTTTCCTTGGTCAAATCCCACTTTGTTAATCAAACCCTTAATAAATAAATGAAATGAAATAAGGAAATGATGAATAACAACATGCAAATGTCCTAAACTTACCAAAACCTTGTTGAAGAAATCTGAAGATATGTCAATCGCTGCTCCAAGATGCTTGATATTTGCTTGATTGGATGATGCAAAGTGCTTGTATGCTTGAATGAATGAGTGAATTAATGAACTTGATGAATGGGTCCTTTTTTATAAAATGGATGGAAAAACACTTATTTATACACAGTTATGCCCGAATTACCCAATAATACCTCATCACAAGCTGACATAAGGTCTTTTTGAATAAAAACCCAAAAGAAATTTTGAATTATTTTGAATTTGGAGCCAAGAGGGACTCATTCACCACCCATGGAGAATGGGTCCTACCTTAGGCTTGTAAGTGGGTGTCAGTAATTAAGCTGCATTTAATGTTGTTTATCGAGTTTACATTTAAAATTACACCTAATTATGAATAGTAAGTGCGTAAAGGGGCCAAATAAAGCACAAGAAAGGTGTAAATAGTGATAACAAGCCTAGAAAAGCATGAAATCTTGTTACAAGACTTTACAACACTTTAGAATAGGACTTGATAAGCGATAAAAAGGTGATATTTAGATGAATTATAATGAGAGGAGTCTAGAAAAGTGTAGAAATGTATTACAAAACTTCACAACACCTTCACAAGACATCATAATTTGAATATTTAGGACCTAATGTGAATGTTTAAGCCACATTGCAAAATTAAATCAAAGCCAGATAAGTCAAAAATCATAGGAAAAAGACCTAAATGACCATGAAAATTCCAATGATCCATTTTTCTATGGTACATTTATCCCCCACTTTAAAGAGAGAATTGTTGGAAATATATGCCTCAATCTCACAGGCTGAAACCTCTAAGAGAGGCAAGTCAGTGTGACATGCTTTGGGTCTAGCCGACTAGCAACTTTGGATCTTGTGGTTTGTACAAGTCACCGAGACAATGTTTAAGTCATGCTGAAGGAGCTTATCACTGTGACTTGTGACAGTTGTTCTAACCCTATGCCGAGTGGAGATCTCTGGCAGACAGGCCATTCATATCATATATTGGGGAGACCCTAGGCCGAAAGGCTTACTTTGGTGTGAAGTCCTAGTGATAGCTAAAGTCTTGCCGACAGGGTGTTGCACATGTGATCATCGAAGTAACTTACGATGTTCGGTAAGAAGTCTTACCGATAGGAATGTCTCACCGACAGTATTCACTTGGGGTAACACAAAGGTGTCGGGAAGAACTCTCAATGACTAAGTGAATTCTTGCTGAAGGTGGAGGCTTCAATATGAAGTCCCAGTGACTGATGAAGGTCTCGCCGATGGGGATACACTTGGAGTCTTCGCGGTGACACAAAGAATTTGGTATGAAGTCTTAGCAATTGATGGAGAGTCTAGCTGATAGTAAATGGTCCTCGAGGTGACATGAAGTATTCGTTGTGATGTCTTGGTGATAGTAATATGTCTTACCAACTATCAGATGCTTTGGTGTAACATAAGAAGTCTCTGTGTAACCTCTTGGCGAGCGGTAAGTCTTGCCAATGGCAATGTTGAGGTCAGTGTGACTTGTGAACCGTGGTATGAGTCTTTCTAATGAGGAAACTCTTGCCAATAGGAATAAATGAATATTAGAGGATTCAATATGACTCATGTCATTCGCTATATCGTCTTGCCAACTATTGGAACCTACGCCGATATCAACAATGAAGCCTTTGAGCATTGGGGAGACACTTCTTGTGTCTCACCAACATGCCAACATAGGTGGATCGCTTTGACCAAGAGAAGACCATCCTACGTGGTGAGTCTATGACCAATCAGAGAAGGCAAATGGGAGCCGCTATCAGTTGAACTTTTGCAGCCGTTACTGAGAGGAAGCTCAACAAATAGAGGCGACATAGATATACTCAGTGATTGCAGATTGTGATGGGTTCGATGGATCGACAGATTGTTGTGTGGTTGTATGATTAGTGGATGAATTCTATTCTGTGAAGATTGTAACGTGAATGTTTTGTAACAAGGTTGTTCATGGTGAATGGTACTATAAACTGACATCAGAAAGATAAGCCAGAACTCTATTTGTAATCTTTATTACTATAATTTACAAAGTGACTTCTCTTGGTGTGGTGGGTTTTTCTCCCGTAAGGGTTTTCCCACGTATATCTAGTGTTCATTTGTGTTTGTCTATTTCTCTATTTCTGTTATCTCTTTCAAGTGCATCTTAATTGGATTGTAATTGTAAAATTTAAAAGGTATCTTTGCATTCTTCCCTGAGGTTTTGACGTTAGGAGAGTTGCTTTTGCATCTAGCTTTCCTTACAAGGATGAACCTACTTCAAACTCACACTAAAGTAGCCATGCATATTGAGAGGGATCCAAATGCACTTGTGCTAGCAAGATGGAATGACAACAATCAAGAGAGATGATCAATCCCCTAGGATGAAGATCCCATGGCAAACTAAACATAAGAACAAAGGAACACACATGTGAAAGAGAAGAAGAAAAGGGAGAATCAGATCAAGCTACAATCGTTTGTCTAGCTAGTTGTGGATCAGATCTAGGTTGTTTGTGAGAAAAAGAGAATGCATACTCACTATAGGGCAACGAAACTCATGACGGTCCACCAAGTGAGAAGGCCCAAAAGGTGACAAACACACACTAGTTGGTATGTACTCACAAACATATAGGTGGCTATGGGGAAAGTCATGCCTTAGAATGGGCTTCTCGCTCAACCATACCAAAGTTATACCTCTTGATAACTTTAATAAGGTGCCACAAAGGAAAATGATTTTTGAGCTCTATGAAGTAAGCAAAAAATTGTATGCTTAACACTCATAGACATTGTAAATTCAAGGTAGTGCAAGGACTATTCAAAGGAATTTTGCTTAATTCGGGCAAGGTCTCATCTTAGGGGACATCATGCTTAATGTTTCCAAGAGAGGATGTGTCAAAATAAGTATCACACCCTTCAAGGAAATCAATCCCAATGACTCCACCAAGAAAAGGATGCATTGCAAGAAGAAAGAAATCGCACAATGAAGTGTGAGTGGTGATGTATTCCCCTCACTATAAAGTGGTTGTGAACACCATTATTGTGAGAAATTGCTTTAAGTAGAAAAAGAGGACATGATAACTTACTCGGAAATCCCTTATGCAAATTCATATGTTTCTGATAAGCTACATCATGAAAAGGTAGTATGTCACATGTGAGCCAACTTAAGGCATATCATCTACATCCCAAGATTTCTCTTATATGTTCATGAAAAGTTAATGACTAGCCAAAATAGTCAATGACAAGTGACATACAAGGACAAGGCTACTAAACCCCTTGACCCCACTGAGTGTAAGAAAAAGGTGAGCTGAAACAATTGGTGAAATGTAGGCAAGAGTGAAAATTGGTATCAAGTAGAGTAATTAGGTGCCCCCCACAGAAGGGAGAATACCAAAATCCTAAAAATGTTGGATTTTACAACTCAAAACCTTACATTCATTATTGGAATGACCATGAAATTGATGATATGCACAAAATGAAGTTTTGTAATAAAATTTCTTTCAAGTTCAGGGAGGGAGGGTGATCAAGTGATCTTGGAGGAGTCTCCACAAGATGCCTTCTTGATCAATGGTAGAAGGTGGTCTTATGGTTTTCTTGAAAGAAACAACTTCCTTAGAATGGTTTGTCATATCTCCACAAGACTCTTTAGATTGCAAGATTTTGTTCTCTCCTTTATAAGAGGGTGTAAAATTTAAAAAATTCAAAGTATTAGTGTCTTGCGAGATGACATTGACATTAAGCGAAGATTTCGTTGTTTGTGTCATATTGCGTAAAGGATGATGTTCAAGATCACTACTGTCAAGGAGTTTAGGATGGATGACTATTAAGGATGATTTATGAGCATGTTGTGTGAGATTGTTGATGTTGAGTGAAGGCTTGGTGATCTCTATCAAAGGACAATAGCGAAGACCATGAGTGGTTTGTTGTGTTATAGTGTCTATAGGGTTGCAGATAGCTTGTTCATGAGCGTCACATCCTTTTCCACTATAGCCAAGTTGTTTCATAAGCTCATGTACCCTTTTCCATAAAGCTTTTTCATTACTTTTGGATTAGGTAATGGTTGGTGATAAGTGTCATCAAAGGTGGTCATGTAGTGTATTTCATTGTCTAAAGTGGTTGAGGTGGATACTTTCAAAGGGTAATTTTATTTTGCATTTCCCCTATTTGAATCTTTGTGTATGATCTTATACTCTCCCATGAATTCATGTTCAAAAACTAGGGAACCCCAATCATCTTCTAATAGCTATGTGACTTTTTCAATATGTTGTTCATTATTGTTCTACTGTATGGGTTCTACTGGTGTAGTTGATGTTGATGATTTTAAGGAATTTTCTTTGCTTTTCTCAAGTTTTAAGACACTATCAGGTTCAAGATTAGCATCAAGTGTGTGGATTGTGTTGTTGTAGATGTATTTCATTTTGCGATGAAGAGTGGAAGGCACACCTTTCATTGCAAGAATCCACTATCTTCCTAAGATAAGATTACATGAAATTTCATAAGGCATAACGTGGATTGGTGTATTCAAGGTGTCCACTCCAATGGTAAGAGGTAAAATGATCACCCCTATTAGTTTCTTTTCAACATTGTCAAAACCCTTAATAGATAGAAAATCAGGTCAAATGGTTGATTAATCAATGCCAAGCCTATCCAGAAGGGTCACACTACACACATTAAGGGAAGAACCAGTATCTACAAGAGTTCTCTTTATCCCTTTTTCATTTGTATTGTGCTATGATCATGAAAGCTTCATTTTATTTTTGCACATCCAAAGAGGGGAATTCACTTTGGTGGAAAACAACGTCAGAGTGTAGTCCTTGAATCATGGTTGTTATATTAGTTGGTGGCACATTATAAGGGACAAGAACTTGTTGTAAGGTTGTTTGGATCATGTTGTGATAGTGAGGGGAGGCTTGAATAAGGTCCCACAATGATATCTTAGTAGGATTATTCTTAAGTTGCTTGAAAAGATCATACTCCTTGCGACCTGGCAATAAAAGGTTAGGTGGGATAGGATTAGGCAATAGTAATAGTGTCAGGGTTGGTTGTGGTAGTTGTAGATTGTTTCGAGTGTTATACATATGAGCAATGATATTATGACTCAGTTGTTGCGAAACATTATTCTGAGGAGGTTAAAGGATAAGTTTAGGTTTATTTTGAGTTTGTGGTTTGTGTGAAGGTGGGTAGAGAATTAGAGGGTTGTAAGGATGTCCCACGAGGTATGTATGAGGTCCATTGATCGAAGGGGATCTGATGGAAACTTGCACATTCATAACCTCTGCGGTCTTGGTTTGATGTATCTCTAATAAAGGGAAATCTAGAATTACCTTTTTATTAAAGGAAGACACATTATTACTATTGTCATTTTCTAGCACCATGATATTCTCCCTAGAAGGAGAGTGTTTAGGAGAACAACAAGCCACATGTTCTTGACAAGTAAGGCTCGGTTCTCCCAAAATGACTTCATCGCCAATAGGGGAATGATCAATGATGGGATTATCAAGGGGGAAATTATTAGGAGAAGGTGTTAGTTGAGTGTTCATTATCTTTAAGGTCTCATTCTCTTGTGCCATGTTATCTACCTATTAGGAGAGCTTGTAATATGTTCATCCAAGTTTGAAGTTTGTAAAATAGTTGTTGGAAACACAAGGACAAACAACTAAGAAAGGGGGTGAATCAGTTGTCACAAAATTTTAAACTTATTTAAATCTATTAACCTTATTCATAGATTAGAACAATAACCATGAAAGAATAAATGAACAACACATCAGAAGCACACATAACACCAAGAATTTTATGTGGAAACCCTGTTAGGGGAAAAACCATAGTGGAGGTCAGTCCACAAGATTATACCCTCTTAAATGTATAAGGAAATATGAATCAGGAATGCACATGCATTCAAGTACACTACCTAGAGCTCACTACTCAATTACAAAAGGAAGACACACTATCTTACAAAAATATTATGATTATATCCATCAGATTTGAACTAAGAAAAAAAGCATCTGCTAACATGCCTGATTACAATTCCGGTTAAGCACATGAACACTTCTTCACTCTTCTTCACTCTCTACTCTTCCTTTGAATTATTTAGAACATTATTCATGCACACTTCTTCAAATGATATAAGCAATCTCTTATATATATCCGCAACAAGAAATTGCATCGCTATAAGTCGGCTTCAACAAAATAACAAAAAAGAATATAAACAGTTAACCCAAAACAATAAATATTTTTCATGCAAATCAACCAAGGTTGGCCACAACATATTGAAGACCAAAAATAACATCCTTAAACACAAACCACTTCAATTAATTACTCCTCGAAGATCCACAATGCGCTAGAAACACCTTTTCGGTCAAGAACATGAAAAAAATGGACACACAAGAGAAAATCTTGGATTACGAGTAGAATAATCAATGCGGGCATTCAACATAGATAGAGAATGATTTAGAAACATCCAAAAACATCATGAATGACCAGAGAAGCATCCACAACAACTAAACTTACTAAAATCACATGATCTTCATTCAGGAACACAAACTGAAGTAACAAAAAAACTGTTAGAATATAAATCTTCATAATTTGAACAAATCTTCATGCAGATCTTTGAAACTCGATGTGGATAAACTAGATATACTCAGAAGGAAAGCCTTTAGTCCACAACCTTTGAACAAAAACATATTGAGTTCACTGATAGACTAAACTCCACTTCTCCACTGACAACCTGTAGTTCTTTTTATTGCAATTTTCTCAATATCCTCGACATATACAACTTGCAATGCATTAATACTAATAGTGTTGACATCAATGACAACCAAATATCAGCAACACAACCACAACATCCAAAAATATCCCCATTTGGCATTGATGGAAACACATGATGTGAAAAACACCATCAATGCAACTACACTTACTCCCACTTAAGTTCTTCTAACCCAGAAAGTTTTTCACATTACTCGTCTGCCCCTTTGTCATCAATGACAAAGATCTCTTCTATACAAGCTCTGAACCACATATCTAAACACCTAAACATCTAACTACTCCCCCTAAGTAGCAGCCACCACAACATCAATCCAGATCAAAATATGATCATGAAATGAATGGATTGATGGAAATCAATGCATCTTAGTTATGATTAAGAGGGGTAATCACCCCTAACTTCCCTCTAAGATACTGAAAAGTATCCTTAGGCAACAACTTGGTAAATATGTGTACAATATTCTCCTTAGTGGGCACATACTCCAATTTGACTTCCTTTTCACTTACTTTCTCTCTCAAAATGTGAAACTTGATAGATATATGCTTGGTCTTGGAATGCAACATCAAATTCTTAGAAATGTCAATAGCACTTGAGTTATCACAGAATATAACAATAGGCTCATAATACACAACTCTGATGTCCTTCAACATCTGCTTCATCCACAGTACTTGAGTACAATTATTATTAGCAACAATGTATTTTTCCTCTACAATAGATAAAGAAATAGCATTATGCTTTTTTCTTAACCATGAAATCAACTTCTTTCCCTAGAAAAATGCTCCACCACTTGTACTTTTCTTGTCATTCACATCTCCTACCCAATCACCATCAGTAAGGGCACTCAAAGTAAGATCATCATCTTTAGGATACCACAACCCAAAATTAACTATCCCCTTCAAGTATCTAAAAATCCTCTTCACAGCTGTCACATGAGATTCTTTACGAACAACTTGAAATCTTGCAACAATACATACAAAATTCATGATATCAGGCCTAGTTTGATTCAAGTAGAGAAATCCACCAACATTGATCTATGTCTATTCTAATTTTCCTTCAGACAATCATCATCAGTTATCAACTTGCATCCGGTCACCATGGGTGTACCAAATGGCTTTGAATCTACCATACCATATTTCTTCAACAATTCTTTCACATACTTGGACTGAGATATAAATAGCACTTTATCTAATTGAGTAATTTGCAATCCCAAGAATAATTTCATCTCTCCAATCATTTACATCTCAGACTCATTCTACATCTCATTAGCAAACTTCATGCACAAGCTGTCATTTCCTCCAAATATGATATCATCAACAAAGACTTCCACAATCAAATATTTATTAAGATCAATCTTGAAATACAGATTACTATCAGCAGTACCTTTGTTAAATCCAAGCTTCAACAAGTACTTATCCAATCTGACATACCATGCTCTAGGGGCTTTCTTGAGACCATACAATGCTTTCTTCAACCAACAAACCATATCTCCCTAATTAGTCAACTAAAATCCATTTGGTTGTTCAACATACACCTCTTCTTCCAACTCACCATTTAGAAAAGCTGACTTGACATCCATCTAATAAACCTTGTAGTCTTTGTAAGAAGCATAAGCAAGAAACAATCTCACAACTTCAATTCTAGCAACAGGGGCAAAGGTTTCCTGAAAATCAATACCTTCCATATGTGAATATCCCTTACATACTAGTCTCGCTTTGTTTCTAACCACTTCACCTTGCTCATTCAATTTGTTTCTAAAGACCCATTTAGTTCCAATTACATTTTTATCCTTAGGTTTGGGAACAAGAATCCATGTATCATTCTTCTCAATTTGTTGTAGTTCCTCTTTCATTGCTTCAACTCAATGTTCATCTTTGCATACTTCATTCACATTGTTAGGCTCAATCTTTGAAATTAAATAGTATTATTCTACAATATTTCTCCTAGTATGAACACCTTTGTTCTTATCACCTATGATCTATTTTTCTGAATGATTAAACCTTACATACCTCGGAGTCTTAGGGAGTTCTTGAATTTCAGGTTCTTCTGATCTCTCTTCTATACTTTCACCAATTTCTCCTTCCTCTAGACCTTCTTCATTCACCAAAATGATTTGAACTTGACTTGAAGTATGAACTTGCTTTCCTTGGTTTGTATTGTCATTCTGATCACTAGAATCATATCCACAAGTTCTAGATGGTGCAACTATGTCTTCATCAACCTTGACATTTTCACTTTCAACCATTTTCTTCAATCTCTTATTGCAACACTGGTAGGCCTTTCTTTTAGAATAGACCAAAAATATTCCTTCATCACTCCTAGCATCAAACTTTCCTATATCTTCATCTCTTTTGATATAAAACTTTCTTCCAAAGATCTTGAAATTTCTAATAGTAGGCTTTTGACCAGTCCATAGCTCAAAAGGGGTCTTACTAGTATCACCTTTGATTTGTACCCAATTAAGTGTGTACACAACAATACTCACAACTTCTCTCCAGTAGATATGAGGTACATTTCCTTCAAACACCATAGTTCTAGTAGCATCTAGAACTGTTATGTTCTTCCATTCCACAACTCCATTTTGTTAAGGGGTTCGCAGTGCAAATAATTGTCTCTTTATTCCATGTTCTTCACAAAAATAATTAAATTCATCGGAAGTGAATTCACCACCTCTATCTGATCTCAGACATTTAATATTCATACATGTCTCTATCTCAAATAGCCTTAAAGATCTTGAACTTTTCTAGAGCTTCATATTTCTCCCTTAAGAAAGTTTCCCACATCATTCTTGAAGAGTCACCAATAAGCAGCATGGAGTACATGTATCCTTGTAAAATTTTGGCTCTAGTAGGACCACACAAATCAGTATGCACAAGATTCAACAATCCATTTGAATTTTTTTGTTTGCTTCAAAATGAAATTCTAGTTTGCTTTCCTAATTGACATTCCTTGCATATGGCATTAGTAGGTTTCATCAACTCGGGAAGATCTCTCACAGCCTTAGTAGAACTTATCTTGACAATATTATCAAAGTTAACATGAAAATTATCCTATGCCACAACCAACTTTCATCAATTTGAGCAATCAAGCAACTTTCACTAGCAACACTCAAGTGAAAGATATTACCTTTTGTTTTTGTACCTGATGTAATCACATTTCTAGAATTTCCCAATATTTTGCACTTATATTAACATCCATGAACTGAATATTGTATCCCTTATCAACCATCTATCCAACACTTAAAATATTATGCTTCAAACCTTCCACATATAGGACATCATCAGTATTATGCTTACCATCAATAGAAATACATCATTTGCCATGGATCACACTAGCTTTTTCATCACCAAATCTCGCAACACCACCATCATACTTTTCTAAACTCACAAACTTACTTTTATCTCTTGTCATATGATGAGAGTAACCACTGTCAATTACCCATTCATCTTTATCTTCAACTCGAGTAGCTAGGGATTTCTCCATGTTTGTACAATTAGTAGATTTAGTATACATAGGATTATTTTCCTTGATAGCATTAAGTACAAATTCATCTTCTCTTGCATTTCCTTTATCAGATTCATCATATTTCACACCTTCATCAGCAACATAGTAACACTTATTTTAAAATTTAGGCTTGTTATATCTTGGCTTGGAAACTCTTTCAGGACACCTTGATGCAAAATGACCTATCTTATTGCAAGAGAAACATTTAATAGGAAACTTCCCTTTATACTTACCTTGTCCTCTGGCTTCTCTTTTCACAATCAGTGCTTCTAGCTCTTCTATCTCTCTTTCTTCTTCTTCCATCTATTTCATTTCATCCTCATACTTTAATGTCTTTCTTGATGAACTTTCACCTGGATCATATCCCTTTTTATCTCTTCCAGAAGTAGTGGCCTTGAATGCAGATTCTTCCTTAGGAAGGGCATCCCCAAATTCACTCAACTCAAAAACAGTAATCTTACCAATCAACATATCTCTGGTAACATTTGTCACAATCCGAAGCTCTTCAATAGAACTAGATTTGACTTTGTAAGAATCAAGCAAGGATCTAAGAACTTTAGCAACAATCTTTGATTCCTCTATCTATCCACCAACACAACTGATACCACACACAAGTTCATTCACTCTTTGCATGAAGGTAGTAATGTTCTCATCACCACCCATTCTCAAATTTTCATATTTCCCTTTCAAACTTTGTAGCTCAACAATCTTCACATTAGCATCACCTTCATACAAGGTCTCCAACTTTTTCTAGATCTCATACGCAATTTTCATATCCATCACATTTGTCATCTCAGTATCAATCAAAGCGCTTAACAATGCCTCCTTAGCCCTGATATTATACTCAACATCCATAATTTCAGTAGTAGTAGTAGGACCATTATGTGGAATAACATACCTATGGCTTGTAATAAACTAGTAAGCTTCACCAATGCATCTCAAAAGGCACTCCATTCCAGTCTTCCACAAGGAATAATTTGTTCCATCAAATCTAGGACTATCCTTCTTATAAGTCACCATCCCAGACCACCTCAAGATGTTAAAAATCTTCCAAGGCACCTGCTCTGATACCAATTGTTGGAAACACAAGGACAAACAACTAAGAGGGGGGTGAATCAGTTGTTACAAAATTTTAAACTTATTCAACTCTATTAACCTTATTCATAGATTAGACCAATAACCATGAAAGCATAAATGAACAACACATCAAAAGCACACATAACACCAAGATTTTTATGTGGAAACCTTGTTAGGGGAAAAACCACGGTGGAGGTCAGTCCATAAGATTATACCCTATTAAAAGTATACGGAAATATGAATGGGGAATTCACATGCATTTAGGCACACTTCCTAGAGCTTACTACTCAATTACAAAAGGAAGACACACTATCTTATGAAAAGATTTTGATTATATCCATTAGATTTGAACTGAGAAAAATAGCATTTGCTAATGCAAGATTATAGTTCTAGTTAAGCACATGAACACTTCTTCACTCTTCACTCTTCTTCACTCTTATTCACTCTTCTTCACTCTTTTCTCTTCCTTCGAATAATTTAGAACATTATTCATGCACACCACTTCTTCAAATGATATAAGCAATCATTTATATATATCTGCAACAAGAAATTACATCGTTATAAGTCGACTTCAATAAAATAACAAAAAGAATATAAACATTTGGTCCAAAACAATAAATATTTTTCATGTGAATCAACCAAGGTCGGCCACAACATAGTGAAGACCGAAAATAACATCCTCAAACATGAACCACTTCATTTAATCACTCCTCAAATATCCACAATGCACTACAAACACCTTATCATCCAAGAACATGAAAAACATGAACACGCAAGAGAAAATCTCAGATCACGGGCACAATGATCAATGTGGACATACAACACCGATAGAGCACAATCTAGAAACATCCATAAAAATCATGAATCACTAGAGAAGCATCTGCAACAACTAAACTTACTAAAATCACATGATCTTCATTCAGGAACACAAATTGAAGTAATAGAAAAATTGTTAGAATACAAATCTTCATAACTTGATCAAATCTTCACGTAGATCTCTAAAACTCGACATGGATAAACTAGATATACTCAACAAGAAACTCTTTAGTCCACAACCTCTGAACAACAATGTACTAAGTTCATCGACAGACTAAACTTCACTTCACCACTGACAACCTATAGCTCTTTTTATTACAATTTTCTCAATATCCTCAACATATACAACTTCTAATGCATTAATGATAATAGTGTTGAGATCAATGGCAACCACATATCAGAAACACAACCACAAAATCCAACAATAGCTTCATCACAAGTGGGGGAGGCATCAAGAGAAGGACCACTATGATTTTCAAATAGATTATCCCAAATGGGAGGAGCATGAGGGAAGGGAGGCTCAAGGGTTTCATGATTCTTAATAAGGATGTCGTCTAATACCGACCTATCCTCTTTAGGAGATGGAAAAGTTTGATTGTCATGGTTATGGAGACTAGGTAAGGTGATATTTAGAAATGTGTCTATGATCTCATGTTCTTGTTGTCTAACATATTTTAAAGGGGAATGAGGAGATGGACAATCAAGACTCTCAAGGCTTGTAACTTCCTTCACCAAGATACCTTCATCACTAATAGGAGAGGTATCGGGAGAAGAACAAGTATGTGTATTATGATTGTCTACATCTCCATTCACACCAATGGCTAATGTAATGGTTTGGTCAAAGCTATGATTAACATGTTCCTCGTTGTTATAATCAAAACTAAACTCATAAGAGGGGATATCATGCTTATAAAATACATGTTTAATCAAATCAAATACAAATCTTGTGAAAAAGAAAATGCTATGAAAAAGTAAATAAATTACAATGCAATGATTTATATGTAATTTTTAGATGTAAAACAAAGTAAGTTGCTGATTACAGTATGCAATAATCAGAAAAATGAAATTTTGGAGATGTAAATGTGAAATGAAATAATGCATAAAATGAGCTAATTTAAGCTGGATTTAATGAAATGCATGTTACAGAAACTAAGCTAACTGATATAGGTAGGTAATGGTACCAAACAAAAGTTGAGAAAATAGGGTTTTTCAGTTCTGTAAAGGGCAGTTCCAGGGGTGAAAAGGGACTGATTCATCCAAGGTGATGAAAGAGTCACAGTATGGACTTTTTTCAAAAAATTTAGAAAATTTTGAGTGATTTTTTATGTTTTCTGAGTTCTATGATACAAACCTAAGTTAAAAATGCAAAATTTCAAAAAAATTAAATGAATTTAGAGGCTAAAAATGCAACCTAAATGCACTTTTTATGAATGAAAATTTTGAAACCTAGAATGCAAATGAATCCATGCAAATCCAAATGAAAGATCAATGTGAGGCTAGATTTATGATGAAGAACTCCAAATCAAAAAATTATTCAAAAATCAGGTTCACCAAAAATGAATTGTCAATTTTATGGGTGTGTTCTCTATGTACTTCTCTTGGACTCTTAGGGTTTTTTACCTAAAAGGAGAGAGATAGAATGCTAAAATTGAGGTGGTTCACTCAAATAAAGAAATGTATGATGGAATTATGAATAAATGAAATGATCTAAGTGCAGCTAAGTGATGATATTGATTGATTATTAATGCAAAACTAATGAAATATGCAATGATTGAAAACATAGTGAGGTATGCAGAAATGAACTAAAACCATGAACTAATGCAAATAGAAATGAATGAAGTTAAACAAAGTGAACCTAGAAGTTGAATGCTAATCTTGGAAGTTTTGGAAACTAGCAGAAATCACTGTTGATCTCCAATGGGACTCATTCACCACTAATGGTGAATCAGTCCTCCTACTCATAAAAACACTTGAAACTACTTTTTGATTGTCAGGAAATGGAATCTGAAAAACTAAAAAAATTCAGCCCTCAAGTGGGACTCATTTGCCACTGATGGCGAATCAATCCTCCTCCAAAATTTTGCAAATTCAAAGGTCAATCTTGTAGTTCCAGATTTGCACTTGTCTTCTTGTTAGGTTGATGGAGTTAAATCTACAGAAAACGGATTGTAGGTTGTCTCCAAGCTTGAATTACTTTGATGACCTATTGACCACCTTTCAACACCTATTTCTTGACAAATCTGAATATAAATTCTACAAACACAGATGCAAAAGGAAAAGAATGATTAAGGGTTAGGGTATAGGGATTTTCCTTGGTCAAATCCCACTTTGGTAATCAAACCCTTAATAAATAAATGAAATGAAATAAGTAACGAAATGATGAATACCAACATGCAAATGTCCTAAAATTACCAAAACCTTGTTGAATAAATCTAAAGATATGTCAATCGCTACTCCAAGATGCTTGATATTTGCTTTATTGGATGATGCAAAGCGTTTGTATGCTTGAATGAATGAGTGAATTAATGAACTTGATGAATGGGTCATTTTTTATAAAACGGATGGAAAAACACTTATTTATAGGTGGGACTCATTCACCACTGACGATGAATCAATCTTCCTCCAAAATTCTTCAAATTCTAAGGTCAATCTTGTAGGTCCAAATTTGCACTTGTCTTCTTGTCAGGTTGACAGAGCTAAATCTATAGAAAACAGGCTGTAGGTTGTCTCCAAGTTTGAATTAGGATTTATTTGACTTTAAACACTTTGATGACTTATTGACCACCTTGCCACACCTATTTTCTTGAAAAAAATTGAATAGAAAGTCTGCAAACACACATGCAAAAGGGGAAAAATGGTTAAGGGTTGGGGAATAGGGATTTTCCTTGGTCAAATCCCACTTTGGTAATCAAACCCTTAATAAATAAATGAAATGAAATAAGTAAGGAAATAATGAATAACATGTAAATGTCCTAAACTAACCAAAACCTTGTTGAAGAAATATGAAGATATGTCAATCGTTGCTCCAAGATGCTTGACATTTGCTTGATTAGATGATGCAAAGTGCTTGTATGCTTGAATGAATGAGTGAATTAATGAACTTGATGAATGGGTCCTTTTTTTTAAATGGATGGAAAAACACTTATTTATACACAATTATGCCCTAATTACCCAATAATACCTCATCATAGGCCAACATAAGGTCTTTTTGAATAAAAACTCAAAAGGAATTTTGAATTATTTTGAATTTGGAGCCAAGAGGGACTCATTCACAACCCATGGTGAATGGGTCCTACCTTAGGCTTGTAAGTGGGGTCGGGAATTAAGTTGCATTTAATGTTGTTTGTTGGGTTTACATTAAAAAATACACTTAATTATGACTTGTAATTGCATAAAAGGGCCAAATAATGCATAAGGAAGGTGTAAATAGTGATAACAAGCCTAGAAAAGTGTGATATCTTGTTACAAGACTTTACAACACTTTAGAATAGGAATTGATAAGTGATAAAAAGGTGATATTTAGACGAATTATAATGAGAGGAGTCTAGAAAAGTGTAGAAATGTGTTACAACACTTCACAACACCTTCACAATACATCATAATTTGAATATTTAGGACCTAATTTGAATGTTTAAGCCACATTGCAACATTAAATCAAAGTAAGATAAGTCAAACATCATAGGAAAAAGACCTAAATAACCATGAAAATGCCAATGATCCATTTTTCTATGGTATAGGGATGCCACAAGGATGGTATACACTGAATGGAACTATTGAAAAAACTTTAGATATCTTCAAGAAAATGCAACAAGGCAGTTTGTGCTTGCAGCACAATGTATCACAATTGTTTGAGGAAGATCCAACTATAAGATCAGCCACACAACAACTATAGGGGTGGTTTGATATTGCAAGAGGAAATCTTACACTAGCATCAGAAGTTGTTGCAGAAAAATTTCACTTCCATGTCGATATGTAGGAAAATTCAACACATTTAGACAAGGCACACAATCTATTTGCCATAATGTTTTAAAAGAGTAATGTTCCATGGAATGCCATACTTGTTGCATAATACATAAAATGGATTTGTTGAAAAGAATTCAGAGATGTTTAAGCAAATGATATCACATTGTGTGAGGAGAGAACCTACATTGGCATCCAAGATGTATCAAAATGGTTTCAGGAGATTTGAAGCTGGGTGTGCGAGAATGGATGTGTAGAAGATTGATTGAGGAGTCATGATGGATTTTGAGAAACCTTTGATGGTGGCTAATACAAGAGACATCTTTTTCTTGGTGTGGGTAGACCATCACACAATGTTTACTCTGCTGAAGGACAGTGTGTGCTAGATTAGAAGTGGGGCAACCATTTTACCTATTGAAGCTACTATTGGAGAAGAGGAGCAGAGGAGGTGAGCTAGGGAACCAAAGGCAGATCAACAGCCAAGATAAGGAGGTAGATGAGAGTGAAACTAGGCCGTCAATCATAGGCATCACACAAGGAAAGGTGGCATCTACACATGGGCTGCAAGGTGTGTGAAGGGCCTCTAGATGGAAAGTGATGTTGCCCAATGAAATATTAAATATTAAACCTTTGTGGATGTTGAAAAATAAACATGGGTGAGCAAGTTTATGAGTGGTGCGGCCCATGCAAAGAGAAAAGGAAAAGTTTCTCGATAAAATACTTTGATGTTTTATTTTAAAAAAGCATTGTTTTAATATAATATGAAGGTAAGAGGCCCAAGGTAAAACATTCAGAGGCTTTTATTGTGTAAGGGTAACATTTTCTAAAGATTTAAATGTTTCCCAATATTATAATGTTTAAAGCTTTATTATTTAAAAGCAATGCTTTTAAATATAAAGGAATTTTAAAGGTGGAAAAGGTATTGCTGGGCATGCCAAGTAAATAATTTTATTATATAAAATGTGAGTGAAAGCACAGGAAAATGTTTATGAAATTCCAATGATGAAAATTTTAAAATTTCCTTCAAGTGTTAAGGAGAATATTTTAAATGTAAGTTGAAGAGTGAAAATCACAGGGGAAATATTTTACTGCCCCATGAAAAGTTACATGGGTCAACATTTAAAGGAAAAGTGTTTTAATATGTGATGTAAGGTGAAAAAGAAAATAGGCATTGTGTGAAATATTTTGGTGACACAAATGAAATTTTATGTAGCATCATGGAAATCTAAAAAACTATTATTAAGGGCCCCGTTATTAAAGTTTGAGTTTTCTATTGGCTGGGAAATATAAAGTGCAGCAAAAGAGAAGCATAAAAGATTTTCTCGGGAGAACAAAGGCTACTTTTCAACTGCTGGGTAAATGGGAGTTTTCACGGGAAGTTTTTCTCTCAACTGCAGGGTGAAGTGTTTTCAAGGAGTGTAATTTTTATATTACACATATGTTTTCAAAGAGCAAGAGAAGAAGCAATGTTTTGTTACTTCTACTAAG
Source organism: Sequoia sempervirens (assembly GCA_007258455.2). Taxonomy (NCBI): domain Eukaryota; kingdom Viridiplantae; phylum Streptophyta; class Pinopsida; order Cupressales; family Cupressaceae; genus Sequoia; species Sequoia sempervirens. The sequence continues at coordinate 12,604,618 of VDFB02179234.1, forward strand.
AGAGAAGAGAGAGGTTTTTCCATATGGTTTCTTGTTGCTAATCAATGGGAAAGAAACTACCATGTGTCTTCAATGGATTAACTTTAGGGATTCTCATTTTCTTCTTTTTTCTGATTCTTCTCTCATTTGTAAAGGGTTCCATTTTTTGAAAGTTCTGCAAGGCAAGCAAAATCTCTAGGTAAATTGTAAAGCTAGGGTGAATTATGACTGTCAGACATTAATCTGAAGTGTTCATGTGTTTTAAATTATTCTTTCATGAATATATTTTATATGATGACTATCTCCATGGCTGAGATGTAAAACTCCTTTGAATTCAATAGTCAAAGATTACGTGGGTTTTTTCATGCACATTTGTTGCATTTGAGTTACATCTGTTATTGCCTTTTGTTCTATGAAGAATGTAATTACTTTAATGAGTGTCAGTTGCATTTGTTATTGCCTATTATTCAAAGAATGGAGTAATTACTTTAGTGAATGTAACAGTATTGTTATGTTTCCAGGTGGATTTCTAAGAATGGTCATATGATAAAGTTGTAGTGGTCTTGTTATCATAATGTGATAATATTTTCAAAGATCTTCAAAATATTTTCAACATTATAGGACGAAATGTTGGTTATATGACTCTGTAGCCCTTTCTTTTGGCACTGGTTAAGCCTTGTGCAAATGTCTTCTATTTTTAGTTTGGTCCCAAATTATTAAATCAAAAAAACCATTTCAATTTTGTATTCTGAGTTATGTGTACCATGTTATCCATGTTGGTTGATGAAATTCATTCAATGCCATAGCCAATGTTGAATGATATATTTTTTTTTTAGCATAATTTGGTGAGAGCATTATTTGTTAAGCAATACCATGTATAGTATGTTTCTAAACATTTAAGTGTTGCTCAAGGGTCACCCCTAGGTCCTATAGAGCCTAAAGTGTAGGAGAAATATGTTCCAATCCCATTTCTTGTCAATTGCCCAAATCTGTCTTTGAATCTAAACATAAGAAATTGGCTAGTCTTTAAGATTCATTTGATCTGTTGATTTGGAACACCAACAATACCATGAGAGGATTTTCAAGAGTTAGGAAGGTAAGTAGGTATTTTTTGGAAATTACAATAGGAATAACACCACTATTTACACTGAGAGTTTCTGTTGTTATTTATAATAATAGATGGAGTGTAGACTATAAACTTGGTGACCTGCACTTTGCTCGACAAAAGCTTGTAGCCTATTATTTTCATTGTTTAAATTAATAATCTTGAGCGCCAACCAAATGTATTTAATGTAGCATCAGAAGAGATCAGCTTTGGATCATTCCCCCCATTTTCTATGTCAAACATATGTTGTCCTAATTAATGTTTTTGGAAACTAATTAATTATGTTGGTTGAATTTGAAAATGAATGACATTTTTTAGAAAAGGAAAGAAAGACAAAAAGGAAGAATGCAATGTTTTAGACAAGAAGAACAAGGAGGGAATGCTCAAGAGAACATAACAGAAGAAGGAGAAGAAGAATCTGTAGTAGTAGAAGATATTGCACAGAGTGTAGACCTTTAGTGCTCCAGAATATTTGTAGCAACAACACAAAGCAACACACAAAAAGCTCTATTGCACCAAAATCTGGGAAATTTGTTGTATGGAGGAAATATAAAGCCATAGCTCTAATTTTTGTATGCACATTTTTTGAATGTAACCTTTTTTGGTGTATTTGAATGAAATAGAAAATTCATTATGCCTCCTTGTTGTCTTCTTAGCTCTATTTGTTTTCATCTTTTCCCACTTTATTTGGGATCTTTTCCCAACAATTTGGTATGATATTCGTGTCTATTAGAGCCCTAGTGTTTTATGGGCGTGTAGTGATAGAACCCTAGCTTCTGGGTATTAAGGAAAGCCCTAGCTTTTTTTGGGTATTTATGGTTTTCCCCCATTTATAAAAATGGATGGAGGAGATAATAGGAGTTGATAGTAGCCACCTATATTTGATGGTAAAAAATATGACATCTGGGCAAAGAAAATGAAAATATTTTAGTTGCAAATGATTTGTGCAAGTTAGTAGAAAATGGGTTCACAAATGTGACTGACCCAAATGCATCATTTATGAGAAGGATGGAATCAAGAAAATAGTTGCAACAGTACCAATGACAAAGAATATAATGTTTCCTTTGAGGTTAGATATGTGTTTCTCAGTGCAATCCCTAGCTACAACCCCCAGACATGGAAAATGTATAGAAATACAAGTAACCCTCAAGACAATCATTTAAGACCCCTCCAAGCTTTGGAATCTTAGGTATGGACACTTAGGCTATGTTGCTTTGAATATTTTGTCAAAGAAGGGTATGGTTAAAGGTTTTCCATCCACTGTAGAGTCTAATGGTAGATGTGAAGCCTATATTTTAGGCAAGCAACATAGGTAGCCTTTTCAATTAGGAAATTCTAGAAGGGAAAGAGCACCATTGGAGCTAGTGCACACTAATTTGTGTGGACCTATGCAAACAATTTCTAATGGTAAGAGCCAATATTTTATTGCCTTCATAGATAACTACAACCGTAAGACGTGTTTATTTCTTACAACATAAATCTGAATCATTTGAAAATTTTAAAGTGTTTAAGGCCCAAGATGAAAAGGAGAGTGGAAATTTCATCAAGGTCCTAAGGTCAAATAGAGGGGGAGAGTATACCTCCAATCAGTTTGTAAATTTTTGCAAGGAACAAGGCATTAAGTAGGAGCTAATAATAGCCTGTACTATGCAACAAAATGGAGGGGCTGAGAGGAAAAACAAAACCATTGTGGAGATGGAAAGAAGTATGCTTAAAGCCAAGAGACTTACAAATGAATATTGGGGTGAAGTTGCAGCAACAACAATATATTTGATAAATATAAGTCCTACAAAGGAAGTTTGTGACAAAATTCCACAAAAGGCATGGACAAAATGCAAGTGGACAGTTGAACACTTGAGATTGTTCAGGTGTGTGGCATATGCACTTGTACTAAAAGAGAAGACGAAAAACTTGGATGAAAAGGGTGAGAAGTGCATCTTCATAGGCTATAGTGAAGAGTCCAAAGCCTATAGGTTGTATAACCCAGTCACCAAGAAATTTGTTATCAACAAAGATGTAGAGTTCTTAGAGAATGAGCCATGGGATGAGACGGTGGACATAAACATGGGTATTTTTGTCATAATACCATTTGAGGATGAAGAAGCTTCAGAAGTTAGGAGCATCGAAACTCTACAACAAGGTAATGGTTCAGAAAATAGTAGCAACTCCAAAAATGTTCAACAGAGCAGTTGCTTCAAAAATTTACAATAGAGTGAAAATTCTAGTGCTCAGTTTTCTTCATCAGTCCAATAGTCAAGCAACTTTGAAAATTATGACCCTAGGCTTGCATCATTGATTCCACAAAAGACAAGAAGCATAAGGTAAATTTATGATAGCACAAGGTATGATGAAAAGTTTGATGAAAATATGAAATTTGTATTATTTTCTCATAACAATCTGATTTATTTTTAGGATGATGTGAAAGAAAAGAAATGGTGTGAATCTATGGATGAGGAAATAGATGAAATAGAGAGAAAAAAGACATGGGAGCTCACTGATTTACCCAAAGGGAAATCAATCATTGGAGTGAAATGGGTCTATAAGACCAAGAGAAATGTTGATGCAAGAATAGAGAGGCATAAGGAAAGATTAGTTGTCAAGGGGTAGAAATCGCAGTTTGGGAGAGATTATGATTAGACATATGCTCTAGTTGCAAGGATGAAAACAATGCGGGCAGTCCTAGCAATTGCAACCTAGCACAAATGGAAAGTATTTCAAATGGATGTAAAGTCAACCTTCTTAAATGGAGTTCTGAAAGAAGAGGTGTATGTGGAGCAACCACTTAGTTATGAAGTCCCTGGGCATAAAGACAAAGTGTATAGGCTCTAGAAATATCTTTATGGATTGAAGCAAGCACCACATGAATGATACAGTAGGATTGACTCATATTTGTTGAGAAATGGCTTCAACAAAAGTGATGGTGAGCCCACTCTTTACATCAAGGCAGCTGATGGTAATATTTTAATTGTTTCCTTGTATGTTGATGACTTAGTTTTCACTGGGGATGATTATTTATTAATTGTTTATTTTAAAGAGGTAATGAAAAGAGAATTTGAAATGATGGACTTAGGTCTCTTGAGATATTTTCTAGGCATAGAAGGAAAACAAATGCATGATGATATATTTATCTCTCAACCAAAGTATGTAGTAGAGATTTTGAAGAGGTTTAGGATGCAAGATAACAAGCCTACCCCTACACCAACAACCATGGGTTTGAAGTTGAGCAAGGAAGATTGTAGAAAAAAGGTGAATCTGACCATGTATAAGAGTTTGGTTGGAAGCTTGATGTATTTAACAACAACTAGGCATAATATAATACATAGTATAAGTTTAATTTCTAGATTTATGGAGACTCCAAAAGAGTCACATTGGCAAGTGGGTAAAAGAATCCTGAGGTACGTGAATGGAACCAAAGGATATGGAATTTTGGGTTGGTTGGTTACATAGATAGTGATTGGGCAGGGAGTGTAGATTATAGAAGGAGCACATTTGGATATGTGTTTCACTTGGGATCAAGAGTCATTTCATGGGATTGCAAGAAACAACCCATAGTTTCTCTATCTACAATTGAGGCTAAATATATAGCAACAAATGCAACATGTTAAGCTATTTGGATGAGGAGGATCTTAGAATATTTGAAGGAAGAATAAAAGGATGGAACAACTATATTTTGTGACAGTGTTTCATTAATTGGTTTGACAAAGAATCTCGCTTTCATGGAAGAAGCAAGATCATTGAAATTAGGTATCATTTCATAAGAGAATTAGTTGAGAGTGGTGAAATTAAAATGAAAATTTGTAGGTCTGAGCAGCAACTTGCAGACACTTTTACCAAACCATTGAACAAAGATTGCTTTGAACGCCTAAGGGATATGATTAGGATGACAGAATGCTCTAGAACTTCAGTTCTGGAAACCTAGAAAAGTGTCAAAAATCTGAACAGGTCTAGGAAAGACAACTCCAAAACACATAATACGTGCAAATAGGATAGCTTTAAAAATTTTGCTTCGAAAAGATATTTCTTCACAAATTTACCTCCAAAATTTTTGAATGGTGATGGAAAACATAAAGGATCAAGATTAAAGGGGAGTGTTGGGAATAATAATCTTGAGTACCAACCAAATGCATTTAATGCAATGTCAGAAGAGATTTGTTTTGGATCGTTTCCCCAATTTTTCACGTTAGACATGTGTTTTCCCAGTTAATGTTTCTAGCAACTAATTAATTCTAGTGGTTGAATTTGAAAATGAGTGGAAGTTTTTGGAAAAGGTGAGAAAGAAAAAAAGGAAGAATAGAATGTTTTAGACAAGAAAAACAAGGATGGAATGTTTAGGAGAACATAATAGAGGAGGGAGAAGAAGAATTTGTAGTAGAAGAAGATATTTCTCAAAGTGCAGACCTCTAGTGCTCTAGAATATTTATAGCAGCAACACAGAGCAGCACACAAAAAGCTTCATTGCACCAAAATCTAGGTAGTTTGTTGTATGGAGGAAATATAGAGCCATAGCTCTGATTTTTGTATGTATATTTTTTGAATGTAATATTTTTTTGTGTATTTGAATGAAATAGAAAATTTATTCTACCTCCTTGTTTTCTTCTTTGCTCTGTGTGTTTTCATCTATGCCCACTTTACTTGGGATCTTTTCCCAACATTTTTCTGCCTCAACACTTTTTAGCCCTGAAATGTCTGCTTCCTGCATCATGTGGACCAAGAATGCAGTTCTTATTACAATAATAGATGAATTTTATGATCTGGATGTTGGAATGTGTTGTGATGATGTTGATTTCTTGTTGTCATTAATGGTTGTCATCGATGTCAACATATCTTGGTTGTTTGACCGAAGTTCTGTTTTGGTGCCTTCATAATCCGGATTGACCTGGTTTCAGATGTCATGTTGTAAAGATCTATTTTGGGTTGTATTTGTTCTGGTCCCATTCCTCTTGTAGCACAATAAGATACATTTCTTTTGGGTTTACACCAATTTGGTAGTTGGTTAACATGCTCTAGCACATTATTTGCATTGTAACATGTATATCTTATTATTTGGTTCCAGATATCATATAGCATGTTTATTTGAGCAAAGAGGCTATGTTTGGTCCACATTGCATTCCTCTCCACTGCGGGAATGTTTTGTGGTGACCTATTTCAAATTATATTTGGCCGACAAGGAAGACTATGAATATTATAATTGGCCGACTCAAGAGTTTATGGAAGCATGGAATGGTATAAGTATAAGATGTTTTTGTTCAAGGAAAGCAAGTGTGATGAATGAGAATTTGAATATCCAGACATTGTGAAATGTGTGAAAGTGTATGGCCAGAGGCAACAAATAGTGATATTTTATCTAGTGTTGTAGGTGACAGTTCTTTCAGTGGTGGATTTCCTTTCATCATTATTCTATTGACAGTGAGCCATTTTCTATAGGAAGTGAGCCTCTCTCTTTTGGAAGTGAGACCTTTTTGTATCTTTGGCTATAATAGTTGGGTAGTGAGCCTAACCAGCAGTGAGCCGCCCTGTAATGAGCAATTTTGGTAGTGATCCTTTTGTAAAAATCACCTTAATTGATGTCACCTTAACCAAAATCGATGCTTTATTATTGAGAATTATTATTCTCCATGGTTTTCCCTTCTTGGGTTTCCATGTAAATTATGGTTTTCATTATTCATGGTGTTTGTTTTGTGCTTTCATGTTCATTAATATCTAATTGAGTTAAGTTTTGATTTGGATTAATTAAAGTCAAGAAAATTATTTTATAATAAATGATTCACCCCCCCTCTTAGTTATCCAAACTATTCAACAATTGGTATAAGAGATTTGTTTCCTCGAAGAAGAGTTTAACCACTTGGGATAGATCTAATGGCACACAAACTAACAAATCCTGTATTTGATGAATCTGACTATAGTTTCTAGAAAGTACAGATGAGAGGTTAGCTAATTTCTCTAGGCTACAAGACTTGGAACATTGTGGAAATCAAATACATTGAACCATCAAAAGGTATTTCTACTGCATATGAGATTTTTAGCCTATGAAGAGAATGAAAAGGAAAGGTATGCAATCTTTAGTGGTTTGTCTAAGACTGAGCTAACAAAAGTTATTTCATTGCACACTACTTATGAAGTTTTAGAAAATTTGAAATAAATATATGAAGGAAATGACAGAGCCAAATTATCAAAGAAGTTGACAACTAAGCGTAGATATGAGAAATTGAGGATGGAAGAAGGTGAGTACATAACAAGCTACTTTCAAAGGGTTGATAGTGTAGTAAATGAATTCAAAAATCAAGGAGGCACTCTAACAAATGAAGATGTAATGGAGAATATTTTGATGACCTTACGAGAGAGTTATAGTGATAAGATCTTAGCTATTAAGGAAGTTTATGATCCAAAAAAATTCACCAAAGAGAAACTATTTGTCACTTTAATTGCATTTGATATGAGAAAATTTTGAAAAAAAAAGGAGAAATCTGAAATTGCCTTCAAAGCCACAAAAATAGAAAAAGATCCACATGATGAAAGTTTAGAAGAGTTTGAAGAAAACTTCACAAGGAAACTGAAGAAAGGTACTAGAAATTACAAAGGTATGTTACCTCTTAAATGCTTTAGATGTGGAAAGATTGGTCATTTAGCAACTAAGTGTCTAGAAAGAGGATCAAGATAAAAGGTTAAGAAGATCAATAAGAAGGCCTACTATGTCAATGAGAATACAAGAATTTTAGATGATGAATCAGATCATGACGATTGTTTGTTTTGGTGGAAAAGGAAGAACCTAGATTTGATATCTCTAATATCTATCTGAAATCTAATGATAGAATTAAAGCTGCATTGTTTGTTAAAAGAAACAGAGATGAATAGATGATCGATAGTGGATGTTTGAATCATATGACCGGTGATAGAAGAAATTTTGTTAAACTTTAGAAATATGATGGAGGTTCTATTAGATTTGGAGATGATAAAACAACACAAATTGTTGGAATTGGTTCTATTACATTTGATAGAAAGCACAACACTAAAAATGTTTACTGTGTGAAGGGATTATATCATAATATTTTGAGTGTTGGATAGATGTGTGAAAATGGCTATAATGTGGTGTTTCAAGATGATGGTTGTGAGATCCAGAACTGTTATTATAGCTAGAAAAAGAAAAAGTGGGAATATACATCAGTTGGAAGGAGCTACAAAAATATGCCTAGTATCTCAGTCCAATGACAGTTGGCTTTGGTATTGGAGGATGTGTCACATCAATTTTGAAAATTTGGTAAGGATAAGTTCATCAAGAGAAGTTAGAGATTTTCCAAGACTAACCAAACCAAACAATTCTATTTGCAAAGGATGTCAAGAAGGAAAGTAGACCAGAGAAATGTTCTAGAGAAAAGAAGAATCATCTATTGCTTTGTTGGACCTTGCACACAATGACCTATGTGGTATGACCAAAACAAGAAGCTTACAAGGTGAGAGATATTTCATGCTTTTAATAGATGATAATTCCATATTTACTTGGGTTGCAATTTTGAGATAAAAATCAAAGGCATTGGAAAGATTCAAAATTTTGAAGGCAAGAGTTAAGAATGAAGTTGACAAAAAATTCAAGTGTTTAAGTTTTGATAGAGGAGGGGAAATTAATTTTGATGAATTCAACAAATTATATGAAAAACATGGCATTAAGAGACAACTATCTATCCCTAGAACACCTCAGTAAAATGGGGTAGTAGAAAGAATGAACCTGATTGTCTAGGAAGTAGCTAGAACAATGATCATAGAAGCAATTTTACCATAGATCTACTGGAGAGAAGTGATATACACAACAGTATACACTCTTAACAAAGTGATAAAATAGTCTATGGTATGGTGTTCCTTTTAATACATGGATACTAACAATGTGAGAGAAACTATTTGGAATTATACTTCATTCTTATATTTTGATAATTTACTACTAGGAAGGCTTGATAGATTTAACAATTTATATACATATGCATGATCATATTAGGACTATACTTCCTAAACCATAGACTTCCAATAGGAAGTCTATTCTAAGGGGAGGGGAATGTAAGGTCCAATCTTATGGGTAACATTTAAAATCACCTTTGATCTTTGGTAGCTTCCTTGAACATTGATTAGAGTAGTTAAACTAATGAAATAGGTAACCAAGCATAACATTTAAGAACTTGTGATATGCATTTAAGAAGTTTCATATTTAAAGTGTGTGGTGTGAGATATATGAATAGAATATAAATCATACATGTAGGCTCAAGTAATGATTGATGTATAAATTGTAGAACTAAGAATAAGCTACTACCTAGATGTCGCTTATTATAAATCTGTGTTGATAATGTTATATAGTTATATTAAATGGACATGAAAGTACTAAATGTTGCTAAAGTAATTTAGTATCCATAGAGAGATCTAATTTGAAATGGGAAGACAAGACTATGTTTGTAATGAAGAGTACCCTTATTATTATTGCATACAAGATAACTATTATCTAACTATTACAATAAATAAAAGTACAAATGATGAGATGTTACCATTTGAGTACTCTAATCTAAGGATGGATTGATACCGTGCATGTGATACATGCCAATCATACTCAAGGTATGCCAATTCAATTATTACTAATTTGATTATATAATTATGATTGTTCTTGATTTGACCACTATACTATGATTAACTGACAATCATAATGAGCATGCAAGTACAAGAGCCAATGGGGGAAAAATGAGAGAATCCCAAGGTCCTAGTCATCCTACTATTTATGGAAGTGATGTATCTTATTTTTGTTAGTTTGAGATAAACATTATTTCATTTTTTGTGGTGAGAAAATTGCCATCTTAGTTGAGTCTTTGAAATATGGGCATGACTATTCTGGAGGAAGTATAGAGAGACATCATATGAGCTATGGCATGGAAGAGCTCCCACACTAAAGTACTTCAAAAAATTTGGAAGCAAATGCTACATCTAGAGAGATGAGGAAAATCTTGGAAAGTTTGACAATAGAGATGATGAAGGAATATTTATGGGTTACTCTACAAGAAGCAAATCATACTAGTGTTACAACAAGAGACTGAACAAGATTGTTGAAAGTGTGAATGTGAAAGTAGATGAAGATGTTCAAAGAGATTGTGAAAGGCACATTGAATATGAATCAGATGACTTGGATGAAAAAGGAAAAAATTATAAGAAAGAAGAAGAAGAAGAAGAAGAAGAAGAAGAAGAAGAAGAAGAAGAAGAAACAAAAGAGGCTCCGACAACTACAACTAAAACCCCAAGGTATGTGTAACTATGGGAAAAATCTAGGTTAGTAGATTATAAGCTAAATAAACTAAAACCCAAAGTAATAATGAAGAACATGGGAGGAAAAACATGAAAACAAGAAAGATATCACCTTATGTCTTCAACCTCCATGGATGACCTCCATTACACCTTCTCTATTTGCTGCAATATGAAGTTTTCCCTCATATTTTGAGTGAGCAATCTACTGACTATGCCAAGACCAAAGCAAATGTTGAAGGATTTGATATGAAATGCACTACTTTGCAACTATGGAACTAGTAAGCAACTATGATCTATCACTAATGTATGCCAAAATTCCAAAATACTAAAATGTCAAGAGTGCCTAAGACAAGATTGCATGAAGATAGCATGAAGTCAAGTAAGCATGAAGTGACAAAACAAGAGCAAAATTGCCATTTTATAAAAAATATAATTTTGGATGAATGGCCAAGATTGAAGATTGACAAATTCCCTAGAATCAATGGACAAGATTCAATAAGACAACCCACAATTAGGGTTAGGGAAAAATTAGGTCAAATTAAAAATGAGTGGACAAGATTTAATTTGAGAAAATCAAATCAAGGGTTGGAAATGCATGTGACAAGGAGATAAGAGTGGCACAAAAAAGGAGGTGGTTGGAAAATCAAACAATAATAGAAATTATTTGATTTAGGAGGAAACACTATTATTTTGAATTAAAAATTAATTTAATTTAAAAATGTGGTGCCATGTGACAGTAAATAATTAATTTAAATTATTTACTTGGATAGAAATTAGGAAGTGGGACAATTTAAATAAATGATTTTATTTAAATTTAGAGGAAAAGAAAAATAAGACAATTAAATAATTAATGATAATTATTTAATTAGGGAAGGTGACCAATAATTAAATAAATTAAGAGATTTATTTAATTATGAGAAGACATTAGACATTAATGATATATTTAAATAAATAAATAAAATTGATTTATTTAAATAATCAAGAATAATTAATGGACCAGGAAATTAAATAAATTTAGGAATTTATTTAATTATGGAAAAAAATTGGAGAATTATTTAATTAATAGTTGCAAGTGGACCAAATGACATAATTAAATATTTTAATTATGCTAGGACGAAAGTGGTTAAAATAGAGCTTGCAGGCCTAGGTCATTTTTATGTGTCTACATTTTTCCCCTCTTTGTCATAATGCAACCTATTGCATTGTGACAAATAAAACTTAGTCAAAAGCATGCCCCAATGAAGGTACAAAATATCTATACCCCCTTAGGAAATTTTTCAAATTTTAGGCCAGTGATAGAAAAATTTGGAAAGTGTCCCGACAAGTTAATTTGATGACTAGAAAAGAAATGGCGCAAGCAGTTTTAGATTTCAACATGTTTAAAGTAGTCAATAAGCTAGTCAAAGGTGCTCAAAAGACTTCCAATAATAAAAAGGTTAAAAAAATCCCACTTTGACCCTATAAATAGGGTGAAAATGGGGAAAAGTCAATTCATTTTCACATTCATACTTGCAAATTTAGAGACCTCAAAGTGAAGAGAGCAGATGCGAGGATGGTGATCCCAATGACTGAGCACTACGGGTAGATTGTCAGGACATACAGAAGGCCAGGGGGCTCAGACCCGCCGGTGAGTAGCTCGAACCGACTATGTCGTTTTGTCATTTTTCATGCATTTCTAGGGTTTTAGGGTAGTTAAGCAAATGTGCTACGGCACAAATGTGTGTGCATAATCCACATTCACATTCACATTCGATGCATCTGATGCATCACGATGAAAACACAATGAGTCTGTAGGATGGGTTATTTAGGTGCAACACATTTTCGAAAAAGTGAGATGCATTTGTCAAGTCACGCCACAAATGATAGGCGTGATACCTCATTCGAAAGATTGTGACACATTCGGGCACTCAAGCAATGCATTTGAATTAAGTGACACAATTGATAAGAATCGTGACACAAGTGAAAATGATGCAAATGCCAGATTGAGATGCAATTGAAGTATGAAATGACGCAACTCCCTAAGTGCAATGCAAATGAAGTCAACACGATGCATTTGACTTTGAACAAGGTTGACTTTGTTGAGGCTCAAATTTCTAAATAGCTCTGAGTAAATACATAATATGAATGATTTTTAATAATGTGATAATGCTTGCTTATGTCTATGCAGAGATAGTTAGCATCGATCTATACACGGGAGAGCTGACCATCGACATATGGGTTCTAGGACCAAATTCAAGATAGGAAGCGATGATGACTAATGCAACTTGGTCTATACTACATTACCTATATGCCCATTTTCTAGCCAAATAGGGGACTGTTGACCACACTTTGCAAGAGATGGCATTCAAAGACATGTTCCTTTCATTTTCTGAAAGGAGAGGGTACAATGACTCTTGAGGACATGTACTAGATCCTGCACCTGCTCATCCAAGGGGAGCGGGTCATGTATGATCTGCAACAAGGACTGCAGATGTTTACAAGTTTCTATGAGAAAGAGACTGGTGTAGGGCTAGGGATCGAGGGGTACAAGATTCGTTGGGATTTCATAGTGGAGCACTACCCTCAATTTTATGTCATGTTGTGTACATTGATTGTCGGGGTCTTGATTATAGATCATCAAGGACATGGATTCCTGATCGAATGGGGTGATGTGTTGGTGAGGATGTGGTGAGACAAGACTGTATATGCATGGGGACCTTGCCTTCTAGGGATGTTGTACCATCAGCTTCATGAGGTTGCATACAGGGGAGCATAGAGCATCAGTTGCAGCATGATACTTCTTACGATTTTGGCTTGGGAGCATGTTGTTGTCTTCCGTCTGTCGATTCTAATGCCATAGTTGGTAGATGGTATGTTGTACGTGTATTATTATGCAAGATCCCTACAAAAATATTGGGTGGGAGAGACAGGTTGGTGGCGACATAGGATAGACATAATGGTGTCATTCATCTGGAGGCCATACAGGGATTGCAGTCAATGGGATGATGAGGCTGATCATTTGAATTTTTGTAGAAAATTTAGATATTTAATTGGGTGCACTATACATAGCCATCTCATCATTGAGATGTACCTTCCACAATAGGTGCTTTGATAGTTTGGTGTGCAGCAGGGCGTACCCATGGGTATCTCAGAGTATGGTAGATCATCACGGGAGCCGATGTGGGGGCCCACCATTTTAGTGCCATTTTCTGAGCAATAGATAGACAATTTAGTGGTACAATAGTTGGGATGGAATGGAAAGCCTGCTAATCTAGGGACGATAAAAGATTTTTACTTGTGGTGGTAGACACACTATCTAGTGCCATTGACAGATCCTAATGGGCCAACACCAATGGATTGTAGATCATTGATACCACAGGTATGACGAGGTGGTAAGGCAGGTAGGGATGGAGATAGGGACAAAGGCAGAGGTTGGGGGAGGGATGGAGGTAGAGGGAGAAGGAGAAGGAGAGGTGGATGAGAGGACAAAGGAGATGACGACGATGGTGGAGATGGCGGGAAGCGAAGATGAGGAGGCAATGGTGGGAGATAGGGGAGGAGAGTGAGGAAGCATGTGGAGAGAGTGTCATTGGTAGCTATCCCTAAGGTAACAAAGGAGGAGGAGGAGAGAGAGGAGGAGGTAGTGAGGTAGGAGGGAGAGAGACAACCAGATGTTGTACCCAATGTCAGGGTTGTTCAAGAGGCAAGGAGGTAGGAGATGGAGAGGCCAAAGGAGGAGGCACTTCCAAAGATGGAGGTCAAGTAGGAGAGGGAGATTGAGGTAGAGATGTTGAGGGAGGAGGGGGTTGGTGGAGGTGAGGAGGACATGGGAGATGAGGAGGATACAGGTGATGATGAGGATTCCATAGATGAGGCAAAGCGACTGCTGCAGTGGCAGATGGTAGAGGGGAAGGACGACATGCTGACAAGACCACCACTACCACATGATGTGATTGTAGATCAAAGAGTGACCGATCTACAGAGGAGGCTTGATGAGGCTACTACATAGATCAGATCCCTGTGAGCAAGGCTAGAGGTTACATAGGTTGAGAGGGATCAGGTAGATATTAGGTGATAGGATGTAGAGAGCTGGTGCTTGGGATTTGTAGAGTTGTGTGTTGGGCCAATTAGGGGTGTGGCAAGGGAGTTCGCTAGAGTTAGTGAGAGTAGGGGACTATACAGGATGCTATATGAGTGGGTAGTTCCAGCCAATTAGAGGGAGCCTAGGGTATCTCAATCATACAATAAGGTAGGTTTAGGATCAAGGAGTAGTAGCAAGTCCCACGGTAGCCATAGCCAGAGCAGTGTGGGTGGTTCCACCTTGTCAGGGCACACATCAGGGCATAGGTCTCACCATTCTCATAGGCACTCCTCAAGGTACAGTTCTAGCCACAACCATGGTTCCACTGGGTCAAGTCACAGGTCAGTGTATAGTTAGACTTCGATTATAGATCCATCGGCCTCTCAAACGTAGGTAGTAGTGACGATGATGGCATCAGTTATACTCATAGAGCATTGATCACCCAAGTTTTCTCCTCGAGGGGACAAGGAGAGCATAGCATAGGGAATTTCACATTGTTCTCTTATTACCATTTTTCAAACATTCCTTGTTATGACACTTTATATGTTGACTATCAAGCATGCAAGCTCTATTTTTGGGATGCTTCATGACTCTTATCCTGTGACATGATTTTTGAGATTATATTTATGCAATGCAGTTTTGATGCAAACTATATGATTTATGTTATGTGATGATACATTATGTGTTGATGATGTTTATGATATATGCTTATCTGATCATGATTATGATTATGACTATATGATGCCTATGTGATGTGATTTATGCATTTATGATTCCTATGCTGATATCTTTTATATGCTATGCCATGTATGAATTTTATGATATCTACTTTTTATGAGATGACATGATATGATTATTATTGATGCTTGTATTCCATGATGATGTTATGTTGTGATGATGATTATATGGATGCTTAATGTATGATTGTAATAGATGCCATGTTTATTGATTATGGATGTGTTAATACAAGACTATATATGTATGGCAATGCAATCTTATGATGTGATAAATGTGAATTAATAATATGGATGATGTATGCACTTACATGTTATGTGAATGTGCTAAAATCTAATATCATTCCTATATGATCATGTATGCACTTATGTTTTTGTATGTCATAGGACATCATCATGAGAGGGACGAGATGACAAGACAAAAGGAGATGAATTTTAGTGTGGAGACCAAATCCTTCAACATGTTACCACATGACTTAACAATTATTGCTCTTAATCATCATTGGGTAGATTATTGTAATGGCCAACAAACACCATGATATGACATAGACTAGGGTGTGCAAGGTTGAACCATCACATGAGACAAGTAGTCACAAACAAGGATGATCATGACTCATACTAAGAGCACAATTTCCCTAGTCTTTTTGTCATAACCAACCATAAGCATAAAAATAAAATAAAGATAAGTCATGAAACACCATTGCTCCTCTAAATCTTGTTGTCAGGACATCCTCGAAGAACTAGCAACATGACTGCCCGAAAAAGAAAAAACAAGCCTACCATCATGATATGTCACTACTTCTCTAAATCCTGTTGTCAGGACATCACTGAGAAACTAATAGCATGATAGTCTGAAAAGATACGACAAGTCAATCATCACAAATGTCGCTGCTTCTCTAAATCTTGTTGTTAGGAAATCATGGAGAAACTAGTAACATGATGAAAGATTCAAGGACCAAATTCCAATATAGTGTTTTCCAAGTGTGTCTGAATGTCAAGTGTTTTAAATGTCAAGAGGCTAGGTGTCTAAATGTCGAAATGTTAGGTGTTGTTGATTGTCAAGATGTCAGATGCCAAGTTTTGATGAAGCCAAGATGACGAATGCCAAAGTTTTCCAAATTCAGGAAGAACACATCCTAAATGATGTTGATGTCAAGAGGATCAATCCTCAAATGTCAAGAGGATCCCTCAAAATGCTAGATGACAAGGATGATGCCTAGGAAGGACACATCCTCAGGCATAAATGACAGAGGTTGTTGTTCAAAAGGACACATCTGAATAATAACCAAGAGTTGACAGTTTGATTGGTTGTGACAATTTTCATTGTTTTGACTAAGTTTGAATGAAGTTGATTGAGTTTGACTAAAGTTGACTGAGTTTGAGTACATGTTGCCATTGACATGTTGATTAAATGATTGCCATAATTTATTTTAGAAGTGTTCCTATTTTGAAATGACTTTGTAGACTTGAAGACATTTGACGTGTGTGACAATGTAGTGACATGAACCCTAATGGACTAACCTAGTGCAGCCTCGAGGGCTCATCAATAGATGGCCTTGCCTATGCCATACACTCAGAGACCTCATAGTTTCACACAACCAATGACTGTCAAAATAACAAAAGATTGAGTCATGATTTTTATTTTGACACACCTAAAAGGAATGACCTAATGTCTCAAGGGCTCGAAGACAAGCCTTTCCTACGTAGCAAATGTGCAGAGAAAACGTAGTTCAACAAATGACAAAGACTTGACTGACATGACTAGCATGATGAAATGTGACTCTATTTTTTAGGATTTCGAAGTGTTATTTGGATGTTTTGTGTTTTTGTCATTTTATTTTTTTTTGGATTTCTTCAAGGCTTTTTCAAATTTTAGGTCTTTTTTTAGGACTTTTTATGATTTTTTATGTTTTTTTGGTCTTTTTTTCAATACTTTTTATGTTTTTAATGCTTTTTTCAAGATTTTTTCGATTGACAACACCATGTACGATACCCATTGCTATCAGGTTATAAGGAATTTCCCCTAGTCAAGTTCGGGATGAGCCAAATTTGAAGGATGTGAAAAGGACATGCATGGGTGATGGATGGATGGTATGTAGGACTTGATGTCAACCATTGTCAACCATGAAAGGAATGATAGAGTTTTTGGTAATGGGTGTCATGATGGTGCTAGAAAAGTGGGTGTTTATTATGGACTAAGGTAGATAGAGTGATAGTAGATGGTAGAGAAATGATTGACTACACATGGTGCCTATTTGCCAGGTTTTCACCATGGTACTTATCCAAAGCGCCTATTTTCTAGGTTTTCACTGTTGGAAGTATTATTTCTCTTTACTATTTTTGTCATTTTTTCATTTTTTGCTGTCACCAAGATGCCTATTTGCTAGGTTTTCATTAGGGTGACGATTTTTTATATTTTTTTTTTTTTTGTATTTTTAAGGTTTTTAGCCAGACTTTCTAATGCTTATGCATAGAAATTTCGAAGATGTAGACTATTGATGGGCCCTGTCAATTGTTCACTATCTAGAGTATCCAATTGATAAGCTTCAAAACCAAAAGAGGATGCAATGATGTAAGGACCTAGCCAATTTGGTTTGAACTTGCCAGGTTTTTCTCTTTCAACTTGATTCTTAGGGTTTTGCATTAGAACCAAGTTTCCAATGTCAATCTTTCTGACCATTACTTTCTTATTATAGCTACAACAGAAATGATTTTGATATGATTGTAGGTGATTTAGGGAATTATGTCTTCTTTCATCTAACATCTCTAGCTCATGCAGTTGTGAATGTCTACACTCCTTGTCATCGATCATACCCTTCATGGAGACTTGCAAAGATGGAATTTCAACCTCGATGGGAAAGATGGCTTTGACTCCAAAGAATAAGGTGAATGGAGTGGCACCTGTATGCATGCAGATGTTGGTATGATAGACCCACAAAGTAGGGTTAAGCTGGATGTGCCAGTCATGGATAGTGTCATTGATTGTCTTCTTAATAATTTTGATTATTGTCTTATTGGACGCCTCAACTTGACCATTTCCTTGCAGGTAGTATGGCATGGAGAAATGGTGCTGAATGTGGAAGCGTTCACATAACTCACAAACATCTTGAATTTTGAAATGACGCTTGTTGTCTATGATGATGGACTGTGGAATACCATACTGGCAGATGATGTAATCAAGGATAAATTTGCAAATTTGTTTGTCGGTTATGTATGTAAGGGGGATGGCTTTGATCCACTTAGTAAAGTAATCAGTGGAAGTGATAATGAATTTGTGGCCATTGGATGAGGTAGGATGGATTTTTCCCACAAGGTTGAGTCCCCATTGTGTGAAGGACCAAGGAGAAGTAATCAGTTGAAGTTCCTATGTTGGTTCATGAATCAAATCACTATGTATCTGACATTGGCAGAACATTCTAACAAACTTAAGTGCATCCTTCTCCATTGTCGACCAGTAATACCCAAGTCTTGTGATCTTTTTGGCTAAAGTAGAACCACTCGAATGGGATCTACATATACCCTCATGTACCTCTCACAAGGTCATTCATGCTTTGTCAGTGTCGAGACATCGAAGAAGGGTGTTATCAAAGCTATGATGGTAAAGAGTGTCACTGACGATGGTGTATCGGGCAGCTTTTCAGATAAAGGAATTTCATTGGTTATTGGTGTTCCTGGGGGTGTTGGGGAGTCACCATTTACTCCCACATAAATGTCTAGATAAGGAGAAATCTACAAAATTTACAATGGAATGTCACTAAGGATTGTATGGCAGGCATTTCATGTCAAGACTACTACTCATAAGATTATGCGAATATGTTATTGGTGGTACACATTATTCAAGTGTGTGGGAAACTTTTTCAAAAGTTGACACTTTAGAGATTTTAGGTAGGATGAAATTTATAGGAGTACTCTCACTTACATTTATATTGATTAGGCTCCATTCTAGTAATGGGGTGGTGATTTCATGGGGGAGATTGCTAATAATTTAATCAATGAGTACACAAATGGATATTGATGACTACTTACTACTTCACCAAATGGGTGGAGGAAATCCTCAAAATAAATGTTACATCTAAAGTTGTGATTGACTTCCCACTGAATAAAATATTGCAAGGTTTGGTATGCTATCAAGTATAGTTGTTGATAATACAATGTGTTTTAGATCTCATGAATTTTTTGATATGCTTTTCAAAAATGGTATAACTCTAGAAAATTCATCTTATTACCATCCATAAGGAAATAAACAAGTTGAATCTATTGAAAATTGCATCATGAATGTCATCAAGAAGATTCAAGACTCAACTAAGAAGAGATGGGATGATAAGTTAAATTTTTTTTTAGGTAGACATGATAACCTATAAGAGGGCTATTAGTATGACCCCCTTTAAATTTTTCTATGGAGATAAAGATAATATGTTAGCTATGTTAGACACACATGAAAACTGAGAGGAGGGGTGAATTAGTTGTAAATTAAAATCATCAAACCCTCATAAATCATTAAACCCTTATTAACCTTCAAATCCTTATTAAGCATCAATAGAAAGTAAACATATGGAACATTAACACAAAAAAACCATACACAAGAGAATGCTAGATTTATGTGGAAAACCCTAATCAGGAAAAAAACATGGTGAGGATTAACTCATATATATGAATAGCAACACCAAATACAATAGGATCACTACCAGAAGGGATCATTGCCCAAAAGAGAAGAAAGGCTCACTGCCCAAAGGACTGACTTTTTGAAAGAAAGAAGAATAGAAGAAGACTATTACAAGGAGGTTCACTACCATAGAGCAATAGGAAGATCCACCACAACAACTTCCACACCATCAACAACCTTCATCTCACTGCCTCCAACAACTTCAAGCACACTAAAAATGTAGACGGCTTCTGCTCACTACATTTGGAAGCCTTATGTGTTTAAGCTTGCACTCAGATCACCACACTTGATCACATTCACATCTTTTAACAACACATAACACCACCCACGTCTCCAACAACTAATCTTTCTTATATATCCTCCATGACCTCAAACAACGTTGTTTAGTTCAACCTCAATGAAACATATGCACCTTAAATATGCAACCAACAAATAGGTCAACACCAAACACTCCCATGATGGAAATAAGTGAAGGAAGGCCACACAAAGGGTTAACTAGGACCCAAATCTACATCAAAATGCTTCACCATGCTTCCAAAAACATCAAATTGCTTTGGAAATTAGCACTAGCATGCCATGTCGGCCAAACCTGCATTAACACTAACAAACGACCACATACACATTTCTCTAGGTCCAAAAACAACATGTAGACCACAAAAAAACACTCCACAACATCCAAAAATATTCAACAACATCAAAATATTCAACAATACTACCATAACTAGTTGCAACTGAGAATACCACCATCTTGTGCAACCTGTAACATGCCCATTGTTCTCCCTAATAAATCTACTAAATTTTACCCACATGTAATTCATCTACACATCTAATGTAGAGCAATAAAATAAAATTCTTTTCTATTCAATAATAAATGCATCATTTGAAATATAAATTTATCTAAACTTTTCCATTACATAATAAAAGAATCATTTCCAATAATATAAGTATGATGTAACTTTACATAAATATATTGAAGATAATGTTTCACATTACAAATCCCATAAATATGGCCACATGAAGCATACATATCTTAAAAAAGCTTACATGAACTAGAAATACAAATGGTCCAGAATGTCCTCTCAAATCTTGGCTGCCAACTACATGAGGAGAAGCATCACTCAAGAACTTTTTCACCAACCATGGACTAACTATAGTCCCCTGCACATCTACCAAACTAGTAGATGGCCCTACCCTTCAATGAAGAGATTGGTTTGGTAACCTCATCTTTCAAATTTCCTTTTCTAAGCATAGTGATGTGTCCTACATGACTAGAGCTTACCATAAATTCAACCTCTAATTATATGATATTCTTAGCCTAGTATGTATTTGGATCACAGTGAATTGATGGTGTAGACAGTGGCTACATACACTACTTTGGCCAAATAGTCAACACCTAGTACTTCGAGTGAGGGTCATCTATATTCACCGCTACAATTTCTCAATTTGTATTTTGACCATTAGTATTCTATTCTATTCTATTCTAGATTATTCTCTTTCCCATGGATTATCCTAATCCTTGGAATAACCTTCCCCTTGAATCACATTATTTAACATGACTATCAAATAATTCAAAGAAAATTTATCTCATGCAACACACCTAGATTATCACTATACTTTGTAAAGTACTAACAATCTATGTATAGTACTATTGCAAGTATCAGAAAGTTTGGTGGTGTTTTCATTAATGTTGTCATTGATGTCAACACAACTTAGTATGTTGCAGATTGTATATGTATAGTTGAGATGTTGTTGATATGTTAAGAGTACATGGAGCTATCCTTATGATGTTGAAGATGTGTTGAAATGATGAGTTTCCAAGTGCTTTTGAGAAAATTAATAAAGAAGAGAAGTCAGAGTTATGAATGTGTTCAGCATGTGCTCCGATATGTGCTCGTTGTTTCTCTAATGTTTACCCTATGCTTGTGCGGATGTGAAGGTTTGATAATGGTGATCTAATGGTGATATCTCTTGAGTTACAACTTTTGGTTTGATGGGATGTGAAAGTTACTTGAAAATTTGGTCTTCTGCGGATTGGGAGAATTTTTTCTACTCCGTAGTCCTCCGCTATTCTATTTTAGATCTTGCAGATCTGGAATATGTCTTATATTGGTGTTCTCTTTGTTTGGGAAAAGATGTGTGTGGTTTGGTGATCCGGAAGTCATGTTTTTTTGTTGTTGTATGTGTTTGCACAGTCCAGATGGACTATTGGAAGGAGTTTGGTGTTTGAAGATCATTTCACTTGTTGTGGATGTATATAAAGAAATTTGAGATGTTTTCTCATGCTTAATGAAGCATTTTGTGTTGTTCATGTGTTATCTTATTGTTGGGAAGTGTGTACATCAATGTTCATTTGTGTTTTCATTAGGTTTGGATGACCTAGTGTTTACACTTCATTTGAATAATTAATTTTTAATTAAGGAAGCATGTGGTTGATCCAAGACATTATTTTGGTCTTGGTTAAATATTTTTAGTGGTCCACTCTCATTCTTTTCCACCGTGGGAATGTTGAGTTTCCAACCTAATTTGAATTTATGAAATGAAGTTTATGTGGCCAACCTTGGAGAAAGTTTCTAAGGTTGAATATGGTATAAATGCAAGTCGAATTGTGAAGATTTGGATGTAGATGAAAAGTGATGAAGTAAGCCAATAATCAAAAGCAGAAGTGTGTGTGAAAGTGAGTTGAGGAAACAATACTTTATTTTGTTAGATTCCTGAAGGCAGTGAGATGAAGTTTTTTGTAATCTTCTGATCAAGGTTGCAAGTGTGTGTTTATTGTTGTGGTGGATCTTTTATTCTCTTTTGTATCTGTAGGTAGTGAGTCTCCCTTTTGGATAGTGAGCTCTTTCTACAGGCAGTGAGCCTTTGTATTTGGACAATGAGTCCTCTTCTGGGCAATGAGCCTTTGTATTTGGTTTTATAATCTCTTATATTGTGAGTTAATCCTTACCATTTTTTTTTCCTCATTGGGTTTTCCACGTAAAAATATGATGTTCATTGATTTGATTTTACGTTTTGTTATTTGCATTTCATGTTCATACTTAATAACCAAATAGTGTAGTTGTGAGATTGATAAGTGTTGAAGTTTTGAATTTGAATTTGTGTGAAAATGGATTCACCCCCCCTCAGTTGTCCTATGCCATTTTTAACAAGTACAATAATATTTATATCCATATAATAATACACTCAATATATTCATATCTGTATGAGTAAATATCAAAAGTAAGGTTTCACAAAATGAGAAAAAACCAAGTGATATTCAAGCATATCCAAAAATTTCACACAGGTAAAAGATAATCTTTCAACATGACCATAAAATAACAATATTTCCTACATAGGAATAAAGAGGTAGAAATCAACATACCTATTATAAGCTTCCAATTGAATAATCCTCTCCTCGGGTTCACTTGCAACTTCTACTACAAACTACTCAAGTACCTCTACTAGCTTCACTCCAATTCCTTGAACAAATCAAATGTAAAACAAAAATACAACTCTCAACTCTCAACTCTCTTACACTAATTTTATAACAGAATAACTCTTAAGAAATCAGAATGAAAATTTATGCATTTGGAAGAATGAGCACCTCTATTTATAGTAATTTTTGAGCAACTGAAGGCTGCAAACAAGTAAGTATTTATGCCACCTTTCTTCCTCATGCAAAGAATCACTCTCAGTTTTGCAACACATGACAAAACTTCATGGTTGAGTCGACTTAGTATTTGCGATAGCAAGCTAAAAAAAAGTTTCCTAATTCGAATTCCTTTTTGAAATGATGCCAAATTTGTACTTGACTGATTCAAAACGCTTATTTGTAGGCTTATTCGAATTCAAATACTTCTTTAGCATTACAACCTCTACTAAATATGGTGCCACCTCTCATGGGCATCACTTAGGCATGGTCAACAAAATTCATAACATTAACTATATTCCATATTGTTTGCACAGTAGCACTTATTCATGCTTTGCTTCATGCTTTGACTTAGTCCTCAAAGACTTATGTATTGTCTTCTTCACTTGGTAATGTTTTGCCATATTTACTTTATGTGTTGGATATGTTTCATGCCCCATATGTTAACATATGCGCTTTGCATTATAATATTGGCAATAATAATCAATGCTAATCTATGCATTAGGAAATTATATCAAAACTTATTCATATATATATATATATACATTATATATTATATATACATATATGTATATATATATTAATATATATTCATTCTATATGCTTATCAAATACATTTTATTAACAAACACATTTATTTTAAATATAAATATAAAGAATAGTATTATGTATATATATATATATATACATATAGTCATATATATATATAATCATGATTATATATATACTACATATATATACATGATTCAATTTCATTATCTTTATAAAACACTCATACATGCAATCCCATTGATCGACATATATTCATTGAATGTATACATACATACACACACACATACATACATACAAACATACATGCACACATACATACATACATATATATATATATAGAAGGCCCAATTGATGTGAAATGCTTCGATACAAAAGATATTAAAAATGAAAATATGGGGAGCCCATGTTGTGGTTAAATGATAAGAAGGAATCTTAGAGGAAAAAAGTGGATGAGATCTAACTAAGCCTTGATTTGATCAGGGATGTACTTAAGGTGGGTAAAAAACTCATCAAATTTTTTGGCGTCATGGAATTGAAGATAGATGGCTGACTTAAAATAGAAGAGACAATCAAAGCAGCACAAAGTGAGTGAGATGTTATTCTACCACTTGAAGCAAAATCCCAGAAACCTATGCAAATGGATCAACAAATAAATCTCTATTCATTCAAAATTCAGCCCTTTTCTTCACATACTCGAAAGAACTAAAAAGAAAGAAAAAGGAAGAATGCATGGAGATAATTGTGCATTCCCTACTCATAGTTAAGATACTTAAAAGGAATTGGAGACATTTCGACAACTGTTAAACACTCCCAGAGCCGAATTCATCATGCATATTTTTAGGGCTTGATTTGTCTTGTTCAGATGTGGAGAGTGCATCTATCAAAGTATTATGTGGCATTTTGAAGATGCAAACTATTTGATCTAAAGATTGTGAGGGTTTCAAATTTGAAGAGTATTCATAGTGTTTTATGAAGGAAATGAAAAGAGGATGTCTGCCATAATTTCTATTCTCCCATGTGAAACAAAGCCATGGCCAAGGATCTGGAATTAACTGAGCACAAGAAGGACAACCAATTTTCTAGTATTTTTGGAGAGGGAATGGTTTTAGATGGTCGTGGTATTTTACTGAAGAACTATTTAATGCTAAAGGATGAAACCGCAGATTGCTTCAAATTTTCCTTTGGTATTTGCATATGAAGTTTTTCATTCAAAGGTGCTATTTGTAAAGAAGATTCAATGAGAACGAATATTTTGCAGGAAACCCTAAACATATCATAATGACATGTACTGTCGGAGTAGGTTCCTCAGGTTTCTCTGACTTTGAGGGTTTCACCAATAAGGAGTATTCAGGAAGAGTTTCACTGATAGCCAAACAATGGAACTTCATCAATGAGAGATATGAAATTGGTGGGGAAAAAATAAATCTTCCCAATGCTTCAAGTCACACTAAAACTCTAATACATGGGAAGAACACATTATTGGAGTTTTTCATTCGATAAAATACAATACACAATGGGAGAAATTAAAAAAAATGGATTTATTGAGATAATGATAAAACATGAATGATAAAAGCTTTACACTCAATAGTGTAAAACACAATTACATTAAATATTTTCACTGGGAAATTGAAGAAGAAAATAAAAAGTAAAATGGGTAATTACATTTCCACTGAAGAAGTTAAATAATGGATGATTATTTTACTCAATTAATTTAACGAGAGAAAATGCAACATAAATTTCCAGCAAAGGAAGATTACTATTGAATTAAATTTCGCGGAGATGATGAAGATTAAAATAATTAATTTTCCAAAGGAAATTAATTAAATATTTTATTTTCACTAAAGAACACTAAAGAGTTGCAACGAAAAAATATGAGGGGTCATAACCCTAAAATAATATATATATGCCAAATGAAATCAAAGGAGAGAGGCATTATAATTAGGAGTTAGGTAGGAGATATATAGAAGATACTTTCAAAATGTTTATCATATAGATTATACTATGAGGACCATGATGCATGTATGAAATTTTGGATAAATCAATAGAAGATCATTAATTGTGTGTGGCTCAATGTTGGTGTCTATTGTTTGTTAATTTTAATGCAATTATCTGGCTATCTCCACATTGCTACTTCTTTGTTATTTGAAGTTGTATATCCAAGTTGATATTTCAATTTCATCAAAACACATTTGTTATTATTGTGTAGTCAAGTTAATTGGTTTCTCTTAAAGAATTAAATCCTTTTAATTGATTATAGTAACTTGGGGGTAACATTTGGATCAATAAGAAGAGTTAGGTAATTGATAAGGTTGTCATACTATCTCCAACTTGATTTTGTCTTGTTATTCAAATTAAGGAAATTTTTCATTTGTCAATACACATTTGTTGTCATTGTGTGGTTCTATTAATTGGTTCCTTCAAGGAAGGATTAAAATCCTTTTAATAGATCACAGTAATTTGATAGGTTCAATTGGATCGATAAGAATATTTTTTCAATCACATTCTTACACATTTATACAAGGTATAAATAAACTTAAGTGCCAAACAATCAAAATTGTAGCCAATAGTAGTCACCTATCATAAAAAAAATTTCTCACCCAACAAAGCATTGGTCTATCTCATATTTCATTCACATTTACATTTCATTCATACATTATTCATTCACTTTCATACTCAGGAATTCCAACTATTACAAATTAGGAGTAGAAGTAATTAATGAGTTGTCATCTTTTCGATTTTATGCCACTGTGATTGATCTATATAGGATCTAGGACAAATTGCTTATAGAATGCGTAACGTAAAAGATCACTTAATACAATGCTTAACATAAATGATTACATAATAAAATGCTCAAATGAATAAATGAACATAATATAAATGCCAAGATAATGAACTAAAAAGAAAGAGAGAAGAATAAGAGGAGACAAACACAATTGATAACGGAGTTCGTCCCTAAGGACTACGTCTCCAGGCCCCTCTCCAACGGAGTGACCGATCTGATTATACTCCAAAATCAATTACAATTGCGACAACATCATTCCCTTCAAGCACATCGATATCACAGCATAACTTCGACGTACAGGAACAATTACAATCTTCTCCCGAGCATTCTCTCGTTCTCACCACCTGGACTTTTTCCAAAATCAAGGCCTACACCCCTCTTTTTATACATAAAATTTGCCTAATTAGGCTTAACCACTTCATTAAATGCATAACTCCCCCTATGGATTCGTATAACAATACATTTTTTTTCTAGGGGCCTTTTAGTTTTATGGTTAGAGATAGTTATGTTTGTTTGTGGCTTAAAAAGCCATTTGTTATAGGCTCGGCTGGTAAATTTTTAACAAAACAATACTGTGGCCGCATTTAGTTATAACCTCCTCGCTGGTCTAACGATGCCTTCTATTTTTTACACCCCGTGAGGTCGGGGGTTCCAACCTCCGCCGGCCTTTTTTGTTAACCATATCCCAGACTTTTAATAACAAAACAAATCCTTGCCTTGCATAGTTTAAGCCCAGTTCGGCCGGTGCATTGGTTAAAACGACCCACTCTGTCCTCGGATATCGCGGGTTCAAACCCGTCCACCATTTTTAGCAGTCCGCTTAACAAACCCGACCGCCGAAGACTGGACATGTGTCAACATGCTATTCGCCGAACATGATGACGTGTACACTGACGAAGACAATCTGTACGCTGACTGGACCGCTGACAAAGCCGATGACGTGTGTTGACTAGACTGCCACTGTGATGCCCGTACTGTACGGCGGACACGTGTCATGATCTGATTGGTCCGTACATTCTAAGTCACTTGCCACATGTCACATTGGAATTCGTCCATGTGGAATCCGTACAGTACGGATGATCTGCTGACATCATCATCTGTACAGTCAGCTCAAAAGTCAACTCAAAACTTTGACTGCCTGTATCTTGAGCATAGGATGTCAGATTTTGACAAAACGAACGTTGCCGGAATCGTCTCGACGAGCTCTTCGAGATGATGCTGGTTCCATCTATTTATAAGATGATCATTTTTTTCACCTTCTGGATGCCCTTGAAGCCAGTTTGACTAGAAGTTTGATTGGTCGTAACTTGCACAAACGGAGTCCTTTTTGCCCCGTTCAAGTTGCGTTGGAATCAGGACGTTGTTCTCTTTTTGATGATGCCGAAATCTAGAGCATTGGGAACACTTCAATTTTCACTAAAAAATTGTCCCCCAGATCAGGCCTCCCCACTGGAGAGCTTTTGGACCTCTGAAAGCTTGATTACTTGGAAAGTAAGTGAGGGTAAAGTTCCCTCACTTTACCAATCTCCATCCATCTTGCTTTGCTTGGATGCATCCCCTTCAGGCCCACTCTGAGGTACTCAACATCTCCTCTTCGTGAAGTTCTGACATTCCTGTTGAGAATAACATCTTCTGGCAACTCTGACATGTACTCTAGAGAAAGGTCATCAACTGATGGAACTTGAATGTCTGAGACTTCATCTAGGATCATTGGAGGCTCATACAGTTTCAAATTCTCAACATTGACAACCGAGTAAATATGCATGTATGGAGGAAGATTGAGGCAGAAGGCATTAGTACCAATCTTCTCAAGGATCTCAAAAGGACCATACCTAATTGGCTTAAGCTTTTTACCTTCACCTTGCATCCTTTCCTTGCTGATATGTAACCAAACTCTGTCTCCAAGCTGAAAATGATGATCAGTGCGATGCTTGTCATGGCGAACCTTATATTTTGCTTGGCTCTATTCCAACCGTGCTTCCACTGCCTGATGAATTGCTTGGACTTTCTGGATGAACTTCAAAGCCTTCTCTACATCATGGCATCCATCTTCAACATCATCATTTTCCCAAAAGCAAAATCCATCGTGTCTTGGGCATTATAACTAAAGCATGTCTCGGAAGGAGACTCTCTCAGTAGAAGAGTGTGCTGTATGGTTGTAGGCATGCTGCACATAATGAAGACTCTCATCCCACAACTTAGATGCTTACTATAATACCTCCGAGTAGATGCACAATCGGGTCTCAAGCATAACAACTCCTCCGTTGGGTCATCTCGGCTTGGCTCATGGGATAGCCAAAATTTCTTCAGTCTAGTGTCCATGAAACCTCTACAAAGTTGACTAAAATTCCTAAGAATTGAGAATTCTATCCGGGATACAATAACAACCCAAAATGAACTCCATACAAATTGAAAGTACATATGAGTCAAGTATAGTTCAAAGAGTGACTGCTTTTTTACATGGCATCAAAATACAGATTTTGCTGAATGGATCAAATACTACAAAAAAATAGTCATGTCCCTTCCTAGACATAGGTAACCCCCAACAAAGTCCATTGACACACTTTCCCATGGACGAGAAGGTACAGGTAGAGGTGTGTACAAACCCAACTTCCTGTTACTAGGCTTACTAGTTGCACACATAACACAACCTCTAATATACTTAGTTACAATTTCTTGCATACGAGGCCAATAACAATATTTCTGCAGCTGAGTCAATGTTTTGTTTACCCCAAAGTGTCCTGCAATCAATGAGGTATGTGCTTCTCTAATCACCTGTGCTTGTTCATCTTTTGGAACACACAATTTACCCAAGTGATATAACAGTTTATCCTGCACATAATAGTCTTTCTCTTCTACATGTTTATCATTCATTAAAGCAGCATAGATATCCTTAAAGTTCTCATCATTAACATATTGTTCCTGAAAACTTTCATGAACCATAGAACTATTCTGAAGGATTATCAAAGCATTCATCATAGGAGGTCTAGAGAGCATGTCTGCTACTTTGTTATGGGTACCTTTCTTATACTTAATAACCAAATGAAACTGTTGCAGAAAACCCATCCACCGAAAGTGCCTACTTTGTTGCAGTTTAGTTTGTGAGTGCAAATACTGAAGTGGCTGGTGATCAGTGTGGATTACAGTTTCTTTCCCCATTATGTAATGTTTCCATTTTTTAACACTCTGAACTAAAGCATAGAGTTCTTTATCATAAGTGGGATAGTTACTTACTGCTCCTGAAAAAGTTTCAGAGTGGTAGCAAACTAGTTTACCTCCTTGCATGAGTACTGCTCCCATGGAAAATCCACTCGCATCTGTCTCGATCTCAAATGGTTGATGTAGATATGGTAAGGCCAAAATTGGTGCGGTGCTCAACTTTCCCTTCAAAGTGTCGAAAGCCTTCTGCTGTGGACCTCCCCACTGAAAAGGTTTTAGCTACACGCGTAATGGTGTGATATAAAAGAGAAATGGTAATAAACTTTTCTCCAAGATCAAATCGCACCTAGGTCCTCTCAATTGGTGGACTGGGTGACTTGGCTTAGGCCATTTTACAATAGTCACACTGCTATAGGTCTACTTCAATTGACCATTCCCTCATTTACATAGCCTAGAGCACACTAAGGATGTCTTAGCAAATTCACATTTAGACATCTTTTACATATAGTTTTTCTTTTCAATACATCAAAAACTTTCTTTACATGAATTACATGATCTTCCCAAGTTTGACTGAATAAAAGAATATCATCTAAATAGACTATGACAAAATCATCAATAAAAGGATTAAAGACATCATTCATGACTCAGTTGTAGCCGTGCATTACAAAGCCTCCAAAAGGCATAACCAACCACTCCAAATAGTCCCCGTTTTTATCTTAAATGCAGTCTTCCAAATGTCATATCTCGCACTTCTTGTCTGATGATAACTACTTCAAGAAATCTAACTTAGTGAAATAAACCGTGATGTTTTAGAATCATCAAGTAAATCATCAATTGGGAAGAGGATACCTGTTTAACAAGTATCTTGTTCAAGGCGCAGTGAGGGGCTCATGCACATCCTCCAAGTTCCATCTTTTCTTGGAACTGGAGAACCATAAGGAGAAGTACTAGGATGAATAACTCCTTTTTCCACCAACTCTTGAACCTGCTTTTTAATTTCCTCATTCTGCATAACTGATAAACGGTGCATGCCGATATTAGGAAGTGGCACATCCTGTTGTAACTAGATTTCATGTTGTATCTCTCTCTTGGGTGGCAACCCCTTCGGTTCCTGAAACATGTCATCATATGCGGAAATAATCTTGACCATTTCAGTTTTATGTTTTGGGTCACACCCCTTGAATGCCTCAGATTTATCATCTTCTTTGGCTTTTACAAGCATTAATACAAAGTTTTTACTTGAGTTGACCAACCTCTTCATTTGACCAGCATTAACTAGTGTAAGATTAGTCTTCACCTTATGTGCCCGTACAATGTATTCTACCCCATCTTTAAAAAGATGATACTTAATCTCCCCCCTATAAAAGATTGTTTTCCTATCATAAAGATAAGGACTTCCTAACACAAGCCCACAAATATCCAAAGGGACCACATCTACTTCTACCTCATCTACAAAGTTTGTAGTGATAGCAAATCTCAATTTACACTATTTAGTTACTTTTAATTGTGCATCATTGCAAACCCATACGAGTGGATATGGTTTCGGATGAGGTGTTGTAGCCAAATTATGTTTCTTTACAACTTCTTTAGATATTAAGTTGACTTGTGAACCTGTATCAAACAGAGTATCAACCTTAGTATGTTTTGTTACAACACGAATGTGAAACAATTCATTTCTTTGCTTATCAACCTTAGGAGAAGATTCTTTACTTGTACTTGCACTGGCATTAGAAAAACTTGCATCAGATGAGAGAGATATACCTTTCCCTTTACCTTGGATTCTCGTGAAGAAGAATCTTTGTCTCATCTCCGAAGTCAGAACCAAGATCCTATTGAATCACTGCAGTAGTCTTTTGCTTTCCTTTATTACCTCCATATCTTTTCGGCCTCAACTCAGGATGAAGCTTCCAACATCTTGAATCATCATGCCCCTCTTTCTTGCAATGGGAGCATGTGGGTTTCTCACCCTCTTTCTTAGTTGTAGATGTCTTCTTCCCTTTGCCTTTATCTTTGTCTTTTTCTTTCCCTTTAGACTTACCCTCAAACTTAGATGCTTTCTTGGAAAAGTTATCACTAAAAGTGTTCTTACCCCTTGACTCTATATGAGTAGCTTGAACAGACACCTCGTCTAGATTGTTGGGACTCAACATCAAAATAGTGTGCCTAAGGTAAGAATGTAAACCACCAATATACTTAAGTAATGTGTCTTGGGTATACAAGGGAACATTTAGAGCAATGGCCCATTTCCTAAACTCATGAGTATATTCCTGGACAGACTGCCCCTTACCTTGCCTAAAGGTTTGCCAATTCATGGTTAACTGTTGCATGTAACCTAAAGGATAGAATTGTTTCCTAAGGGCAACAAAAAAACTCCATCCAAGACATATTAACTTGACCATGGCGAGCAATTTCTTCCCGAGTTTTACTCTCCCACCAGGTGAGAGCTGTACCTCCCAACCAGAGAGTGGCTAATTGGATCCTAGAAGCATCTTCTACTAGGCCTTGAATCCTACAGTACACTTCTACTTGTTAGACCCAATCATCTAACTTCTCAGCATTTAACTCCCCACAGTATTTAGGTAACTCAAATTTTACATCAAGCTTAATTACAGGTTTAGACTTGCTCTTAAATGGATTTACATTAGAAGAAGGAGAAGGAGAAGGAGGAGAAGAGGGAGGAGAAGAAGAGGGAGAAGATGGAGGAGAAGGAGTTTCTGGAGCTTTCTCCTTTGTGTCTTTCTGATCTTCCTGCTTCTCGTGCTTTGAAGAACCTCCCTTTTCATGCTTCTTCTTTTCTGCATAAAGTTCATCCACCATCGCCTTCATGTCAAGGAATAGCTTTTGGAAATCCTTGTCACTAAGCTCTAAACTTTGTCCACCTTCTTTTGTTTCCATCTGTGATGGTTGATTAGCTCTTCGTCTTCCAATTTCTGGATTGTATTCTTCAAGTTCTCCTTCACCTCGTTGCAACCTGGATCTCGTTAGCATTTAGTTTGCAATACAAGCCACACACAAAGCTCTGATACCAACTTGATCTATATAGGATATAGGACAAATTACTTATAGAATGCGTAACGTAAAAGATCACTTAATACAATGCTTAACATAAATGATTACATAATAAAATGCTCAAATGAATAAATGAACATAATATAAATGCCAAGATAATGAACTGAAAATAAAGAGAGGAGAATAAGAGGAGACAAACACAATTGATAACGGAGTTCGTTCTTAAGGACTACGTCTCCGGGCCCCTCTCCAATGGAGTGACCGATCCGATTATACTCCAAAATCAGTTACAATTGCGACAGCATCATTCCCTTCAAGCACATCGATATCATAGCATAACTTCGACGTACAGGAACAATTACAATCTTCTCCCGAGCATTCTCTCATTCTCACCACCTGGACTTTTTCCAAAATCAAGGCCTACACCCCTCTTTTTATACATAAAATTTGCCTAATTAGGCTTAACCACTTCATTAAATGCATAACTCCCCCTATGGATTCGTATAACAATACATTTGTTTTCTAGGGGCCTTTTAGTTTTATGGTTAGAGATAGTTATGTTTGTTTGTGGCTTAAAAAGCCATTTGTTATAGGCTCGACTGGTAAATTTTTAACAAAACAATACTGTGGCCGCATTTAGTTATAACCTCCTCGCTGGTCTAACGGTGCCTTCTAATTTTTACACCCCGCGAGGTTGGGGGTTCCAACCTCCGCCGGCCTTTTTTTTTTAACCATATCCCAGACTTTTAATAACAAAAAAATTCTTGCCTTGCACAGTTTAAGCCTAGTTCGGCTGGTGCATTGGTTAAAACGGCCCACTCTGTCCTCGGATATCGTGGGTTCAAACCTGTCCACCATTTTTAATAGTCTGCTTAACAAACCCGACCGCCGAAGACTGGACACGTGTCAACATGCTATTCGTCAAACATGATGATGTGTACGCTGACGAAGACAATCTATACTCTGACTGGACCGCTGACAAAGTCGATGATATGTGCTGACTGGACTACCACTGAGATGCCCGTACTGTATGGCAGACACGTGTCATGATCTGATTGGTCCGTACAAGTCACCTACCACATGTCACATTGGAATTCATCCATGTGGAATTAATACAGTACGGACGATCTGCTGACGTCATCATCCGTACAGTTAGCTCAAAAGTCAACTCAAAACTTTGACCGCCTGTATCTTGAGCATACGATGTCGGATTTTGATGAAACAAACATTGTCGGAATCATCTCGACGAGCTCTTCGGGATGACGCTAGTTCCATCTATTTCTGAGATGATCATTTTTTTCACCTTTTGGATGCCCTTGAAGCCAGTTTGACTGGTCGTAACTTGCACAAACAGAGTCCTTTTCGCCCCGTTCAAGTTGCATTGGAATCAGGGCATTGTTCTCTTTTTGATGATGCTGAAATCTGGAGCATTGGGAACACTTTAATTTTCACTAAAAAATTGTCCCCCGGATTAGTGATAAATCAATTAATTTAGTAAAACTACACAATTCTCAATCTGCTTTAGCAATCAAGGTCTACCTGCCTAGGTCTAGTAGAGCCTGAAGTGCAAGGAGTTATTAGCCACATAGGTTACTCCATTCATTGGTTCAAAAATGTTGTAAGTCTAATCATAGAGCCTGACATACTCTTGGGATTTTTAACCTACATTTTTTAGATCCAATGGATTGGAAACTCTACTAGGGACAAGTCAATTTTGAATCCAAGCCTTTAATGGCATAGAGTCATAAAAAATCAGATTTTCATTCACCTAATTTCATAGGGGGATTCCACTGGTGTAAATCAATAACAATTTCAAAATCCATTTCATTTTCCTAATTTTGGGAAAGTAGGTGGTGAATCTATTAAAACTTGATGAAGAATGCATAAACATTTTCGAACAACAACACAATTTCCATTCAAAAATAAAAGACAAAAGGCTGCTGCAAATTTCTTGTCAAGATGTTAGAAGAGTTTTTTGAAAGGAAACAATTAATAAGAGAGTGTATAGAATTGGACCAACAACTACTAAAATTGGGAGTCAAATGTGTTCCAAATGCATCACAAAATATACCATTCTACAATGAGGATGGATACACAAATGCAAGTAGACATTGGACCCCACAAGTGCCACATAATATAACTAGGAATTTTGGCAATGGAGGTAATGCATATCATGCACAATAGAACATTTCTTCACCACAATCATCAAAAAAAATAAATGCTTATCCTGTCCCTCCTAGTCAGAGATTAGTGAGCTAAGTATGTTGGGCACTATCAATACCAACCTCCATGTCAAAATGTACAAAGCAAGATTATTCTACAAGCAGAAGTTAATTTACAACAAGTAAATTTCTAGTTGAAGGTAGAAGATGTTGCATTGCTCAAACCACTTGATTTTATAAACATTCAAGGTTATCCAAATCATTCTCCTCCCTTGAATATTAAAAATCATTTGCCAAAATTTTGTGGATACAAATCAGAATCAACAGATATGCACCTGTAATAATTCACTGATTTAGTGGTGAATTGGAAAATCAATGGAGAGGATGTTATCATGAAGCTCTTTGTGAAGACATTAGAAAATGATGTTGAAGATTAGTTTTATAGGCTTCCCATGCTTTTCATATATTCATGGAATGAACTTGCAAATAAATCCATTCATCAATTTAAAGAGAAAAATAAAGAATGTTTTCAAAAGGGAAGTCAAAGAATGTCAGAATATGGATTTTCTTTATTCAAGAGAACATTGAGCATTTATATGCAAATACCTACTAATGTTAGACCTGATAAATCCATATGCATTGAAACATTCATGAAAATTTTTGTGCCTCATTTAGACAAATGGCCTGAGTCATGGAAACCAGTTACTTTCAACCAAGTGTATGAAATGATTGGATTCATAGAAAAGAAAAGGTATGAGGATGCTATCAATAGTGAACACAAAGGTGAAATCATTGATGATGATGGAGAAATTGATCAAAAAATGTAGCCAATAGAAGAATCAAGCGCAAGTGAAAATTATTCCTATGACAGATTGCATAAGGATGAAGATATAGAGGGTCTCTCCTGCAAAACAGATTGTGACTATGAGAAATCCATTGAAAATTCATATTTTGATGACAATCATGTGAATTTGCAATCAAGTGATTCGTGTAGCTCTTATGGAGATCAGGAGGAAGAAGCAATGAAAAATGTAAGTTTAACAGTAAGAAAAAAACACCTCCAGCTGAAGTTGAGTACAATGATGACACAATAAATGACGACAAGGTTTGTACACCTGAAAATGGTTTCCAATTTTTTTCAAACCCATTGTATGATGAAAAGATAGAAGAAGATCAAATGACATTTTTCCAAGGTGTTCTAGAACATGAATTTCATGTGTATTCAAATCCA
This sequence comes from Sequoia sempervirens, assembly GCA_007258455.2. NCBI lineage: Eukaryota > Viridiplantae > Streptophyta > Pinopsida > Cupressales > Cupressaceae > Sequoia > Sequoia sempervirens. The sequence continues at coordinate 12,640,949 of VDFB02179234.1, forward strand.
TGTTATGATGAGAATGAAGTATTTTCTGATAATCAAGATGATGTACCAATTTGTGAAGAAAATGAATATGAGATTGATGCATTTAAATTACCATTTTTTGATGATGAGAAAAGAGAATAATAGAACAATAATGGGGTGGATGAAGAAACATGTTTACTCAGCAGTGAGAAAATTTTGAATTTTTTTACTATGGAGTATTAGAGATAGACACACATGAATGATGCTGAAATTGAATGCCCAACACACATTTCCTTCGACAATGAAAGTACTTTGTGTGAAAATAATGGAATTTTTTTTAAAGTTGATAAAGATTCTATGTTTTCCTTAGTTCAAGAAGGAATGTATAAAATAAAATCAGAGATCTTTGAGAGTGACAATGGTTTGCACATCATGGATGAGAAATGCTCAACATTGATTGATTCAAATATACATAATGATGGTTGTGTGGATCAGCAATTTGTGTCATTGCCAATTAGTGATATGGAAGAAGTGGAAAATATTTCAGATCTGATTATTCCAAAATATGTTGATATGACATAATTTTCAAACTTACAAGAACGGCATTCAAATGGTGAATTTTCAGTACAACTAGGAGATTATTTTACAACACATGATAGTGAGAAAAATAATGAGAAATGTTGCATCAAATGTACATACACATTGTATGTTGAAGATGAAAAATATTTATCACATGATGATGGAAAATATGGACAGTAGAATGGTAAAAGGAACGTGAGTCAGGCTGAACACAATGATTTTCTGAAAGTTTCCAATGGTAGTACATGTAGTAGGGCAGATTGCATGAATGTTTTCCAGAGGAATCTATTGAACTCAAAACAAAAAAAGGTCTATGGCAGGGGAAAATAGGGGCCTTTCTTTTTGGGTAGCTTTGTGCCATCAACTATGGTGTGGTTTTTTCAAAACCATATCAATTCATGATGGGAAAAAGGTTTGAATCTGCTGCTCAATAGATAAAACACTTGGTCCATGTTGTCCCAGAGGCCTGAATTCTTGCTATTCCCATAGGGGGCATACATCCCCAAATGGATCCACTATTGGAGCCAAAAAATTTATTCAAATTTTAGGTTCCCATGTGTAAAATTTGATTTCAACACTTAGAAGTACAGTTGAAAAATCTACTCAAAAGGACCGCTTTAAAAAATCATAATTTGAAGCTAGAGTAGTTTCATGCAAAACCACCTTGAATACATGCTTATTTGACATATATGAGTGTGCACACCAATTTTCAGCTTCATATAATCAGTTTTGGAAAGATTTCAAAAGGCCAAGTTGAAGGGTTTTGTGAAGGTTCGTTGTCTTCACATAGTAAAATCTGTTAAACTAGCCAACTTTGGAGGATAGTATAAAAGCAACTGGAAGATTTTCAAGACAAATCAATTGGTTCCCTTGATTCTCCCCATCTCAATTTTCATCCATGTCAATTTTTAGAGCTTCAAGACATCATTTGGAATTTTTTCAAAATCAAATCCAAATGGATTTTACCTAGTTTGAAGACTGCATTTCCAAAAAACTTTCACAAAGGTCAACTTTGATGTTTGATATTTTGTGAATGAAGATGCTTGGTAAAAAACCCTCTTGCACATGTGTTCACCATGCCTAAATGAGGTAATATCCCCAAGTTATGGCTTCACAGGAAGTGATCTGATATTTTTACAAGATGGCAAGTTGGCATGCTTAAGATAGTTTTCACAAGTGTGGTTTCAGAAAGGGCTGATTGGGCTACTTTGAAAATCAGTATCTTTCAAATCTGATGACTTCACACCAAAACCTCCTACAACCACACTCCCTTACCACCAATTATCATATTGGTGAATTTTCATGGCTCAGGGAGAAGTTTTGATCAATTTTTTGAGGTGATTCTGGAAGCTACTTGACATATTTCAATCATAGTGCAAGTTCTCATATTTTGATAGATTAGGGGTGTGAATTTAATGCATTATCTCTCATATCATAATTTTTACATTTTCAACACTTTGGTACTTGTTTCAAATTCAAGAAATTCATGGGACTTACATGAACTCTACCAAAGAAAAATCTCTTTACCTATGCCATGTTAGAAATTGCTTAAGAAATCCAAAACTTCCAAGTTCTCAGTGTCACAATTATTCCCAACATTTGAAAACCATTCCTCAATGTTAAAGATTAGTCATTCAACCAAAAGCATCTGAGAACTTTTGAATTAAGGGTATGGTATGCTTTGGGAACTTAGGACTCATTTGGAACTTTTCAAAAACCTATATACTTGATAGGAGATTTTCCCAAGTTGAGAATTCATTTAGGCTTCACCTGGTTATCAAAATCTTAAAATCCCATTTCATATCCACTTGGGTTTTATCTCCACTGTCAAAGATTCATACCATGTTGGGAGTTCAAGGTGTCAAATTCATGCATTCCTTGATACATATAAAACATATTTTTACCTTTCTCTTGTTCTCATTGGGGTCGCCCTTTGAATGTAATTGGAATGAATGTGGTTGAGATGGCTCTTCTTGGCATGTAATTCTTGGGAATTGATGAAGAAGAGGCATCTTTTGAGTGTTTGCAGAAGGAACCAATTGATTTGGAGACAACAAATTTGTATGCTTTTTTGGAAAATAAACCTTGAATTAGTCATTGTTTGTGTCGAAGATATGGAATGAATGGCTTGGTGTCTTCAATTTAAAATTGAGGCACATGAGGGAGGATACCAAATGGACAGAATCTAGAAGAAAAAAAATGGAGAGACAATCAATCAATATTAAATCTCTTGGCATACGCATCTCCAATGATAGAAGGCCCAATTGATGTGAAATGCGTCAATACAAAAGAGATTGCAAATGAAAATATGGGGAGTCCATGTTGCGGTTAAATGATAAGAAGGTATCTTAGAGGCGAAAATGGATGAGATCCGACTAAGCCATGATTTGATTGGGGATGTACTTAAGGTGGGTAAAAAACTCATCAAATGTTTTGACATCATGGAAACGTGAAGAAAAATCCCAGAAACCTATGCAAATGGATCAACTGATAAATTTGTATTCATTCAAAATTTGGCACTTTTCTTCACATACTCGAAAGAACTAAAAAGAAAGAAAAAGATAGAATTCATGGAGATAACTATGCATGCCCTGCTCATAGTTAAGATACTTAAAAGGAATTGGAGACATTTCGATAACTGTTAAATGCTCCTAGAGCTGAATTCATCATGCATATTCTAGGGTTTGATTTTTCTTGTTCAGATGTGGAGAGTGTATCTATCAAAGTATTATGTGGCATTTTGAAGATGCAAACTGCTTGATTTAAATATTGCGAGGGTTTTAAATTTTGAAGAATATTCGTAGTGTTTTATGAAGGAAATGGAAAGAGTATGTCTTCCATAATTGCTCTGCTCCCATGCAAAACAAAGCCATGGGAAAGGATATGGAATTAACTGAGCACAAGAAGGACAACCGATTTTCTAGTATGTCGGGAGAGGGAATGGTTTTAGAAATCCGTGGTATTTTACTAAAGAAGTATGTAATGCTAAAGGATGGAACCACAGATTGCTCCAAATTTTCCTTTGGTATTTATAGATGAAGTTCTTCATTCAAAGGTGCTATTTGTAAAGAAGAATCTGTGAGAATGAATATTTTGCAAGAAACCCTAAACGTATCGGAATGAAATGTACTGTTGGAGCAAGTTCCTCAAGTTTCTCTAACTTTGGGGGTCTCCCTAATAAGGAGTTTTTGGGAGGAGTTTCATCGATAGCCAAATAATGGAAATTCATCGGCGAGAGATATGAAATCAGTGGGGAAAAAAAAAATCTTCCTGATGCTTCAAGTCACGCCGATACTCTAATACATGAGAAGAACACATTATTGGATTTTTTTATTCGATAAAATACAATACAGAATGGGAGAAATAAAAAAAAATGGGATTTATTGAGATAATGATAAAACATGAATGATAAAAGCTTTACACTCAATAGTGTAAAATATAATTACATTTTCATCTGGGGGTTAAATATTTTCACCAGGAAATTGAAGAAGAAAATAAACAGTAAAATTGGTAATTACATTTCCACCGAAGAAGTTAAATAATGGGTGATTATTTTACTCAATTAATTTAACGAGAGGAGAAGCAACAAAAAATTTCTAGCAAAAGAAGATTACTATTGAATTAAATTTAGTGGAGATGATGAAGATTAAAATATTTAATTTTCCAAAGGCAATTAATTAAATATTTTATTTTCGGTAAAGAACATTGAAGAGTTACAGTGAATAGATATGAGGGGTCATAACCCTAAAATAATGTATATATGCCAAATGAAATAAAAAGAGAGAGGCATTAGAATTAGGAGTTAGGTAGGAGATATACAAAAGATACTTTCAAAATGTTTATCATATAGATTATACTATGAGGACCATGATGCATGTATGAAATTTTGAAGAAATCAATAGAAGATCATTAATTCTTTGTGGCTCAATGTTGGTGTCTATTGTTTGTTAATTTTAAAGTAATTATCTAGTTGTCTCCACATTGCTACTTCTTTGTTATTTGAAGGTCTATATCCAAATTGATATTTCAATTTCATTAAAACACATTTGTTGTTATTGTGTAGTCAAGTTGTTTGGTTTTTGTCAAAGAATTAAATCCTTTTAATTGATTACAGTAACTTGGGGGTAGCATTTGGATCAATAAGAAGAGTTAGGTAATTGATAAGGTTGTCATACTATCTCCAACTTGATTTCGTCTTGTTATTCAAATTGAGGAAATTTTTCATTTTTCAATACACATTTGTTGTCATTGTGTGGTTCTATTAATTGGTTCCTTCGAGGAAGGATTAAAATCCATTTAATAGATCATAGTAACCTAATAGGGTCAATTGGATCGATAAGAAGAGTTTTTCAATCACATTCATGCACATTTATACAAGGTATAAATAAACTTAAGTGCCAAAAAATCAGAATTATAGCCAATAGTAGTCACCTATCATAAAATTTTATTGACTCCACTCATCCAAAAAAGCACTAGTCTATGTCATATTTCATTCGCATTTACATTTCATTCATACTCTAAAATTCCAACTATTAAATTAGGATTAGAAGTAATTAGCGAGTTGTCATCTATTGCATTTTATGCCATTGTGATAGATCAATTAATTCAGTAAAACCACACAATTCTCAATTTTCTTTAGCAACCAGGGTCTACCTACCTATGTCTAGTGGAGCATAAAGTGTAGGGAGTTATCAACCACATTGGTTACTCCATTCATTGGTTCAAAAATGTTGCAAGTCTAATCATAGAGCCTGGCATCCTCTTAGGATTTGTAACCTACATTTTTGAGATCCAACGCATGCGAGGTCTTTAACTTAGGGAAAATTGTGCCTAATGTCTCCAAGAGAGGACTAAACAAAGAATAGAAGATTCACAACTTAGGGGATGCAATGTGTTGCATCAATCCACCAAGAGGAATGTAATCTGCTAAGAGAGATCAAATACATGAAGGAAATCATACCTAATGTCATCCACAAAGCAACAAACACATCATATGAAGTAAGAAGGTTGCACTAAGAATGAGGAAAAGGAAAATGCAAGAGAACAATGCCAATGTATGCCCCCACTTTAAAGGAATTGCTAACACCATGCTATGAGCAATTACTTTAAAGTAGGAAATGAAAAATGCAAACAAAAAGGAAGATATGAGAGCTAACTTGGAAATTCCTATTCCAAGTCATACATTTCTGAGTAAGGCTATGTCATGTAAGAGATAGGAAAAAGAAAGAAAGGAAAGAAAGGGGTTTTCCCCAAAAATGGAAAACACCAAACACATAAGGGATCTATGGATTTGGGGTCAGTATATTCTTTGCTACAATTTTTTATAAGGAGCTCAGAACTATCATCATCCCCCAAATACGCATAGAATTGGAAGAATGACACAAGGAGAGAAAAAACAAAGAAAAAGAACCTTTTGGGTCAACATGGAAGAGACATAGGGTGTCCCGATGATTTGTGTCATCCCCAAAAGGAAAAAACAAGAAAATGAAATGGAAAAGGCAAATAAAAAGAAAGCTTTTTGGGTCAACATGAAAGAGACATGAATGTCTCAATTCCTTGTGTCATCCCCAAGAGGAAAACACAAAACAAAAGAAAAAAGATAAAAATAAAAAGAGATGCACGACATAGAGAAGAATGAAGATACAAATAGAGGAATGTCACAAAGAGATAAAATCAAACTGAACATCACGGAATATCACATTACGCACATGCAATCACACAAAAGAAAATGCAAAAGACTAGTAAGGAAAATGCAAGTCAACCGTCTAGCAAGTTATCTACCTCCCAATCTCAGTTGGTATAAGCAGAAGGTAAAAAACATAGCTTAAGGGACAACAAAAATTGAATTACTAGGAAAAGGCTAACAACTTCTTTCCCCCACTGAGTACGAGACAAGAATGAGTCGAGGGACATGATGGGAACGGTTATGAAATAGTGAGAATGAAAGATTCTACAACTATTTCATGACAAGGATTAGGAGAGTATATTATGCAATCATTGGATAGCAATCATTTCCATCGAAGTAATACTTGCTCAATATTTCCTTCAATTTATGACATTGATCAATATTATGTCCAAGAATGCGATGATATGCACAATGTGGAACTTTAGAATCTGTAGGATATATCACCAACCTATTGGAAGGTGATAATATTATGAGTTTTTTGTTTAAAAGTATTTGTAATTTCCTTTCACTTTCAAGTGGTGGACGGAGAGGAAAATTTAGTTTTTGTAACTTGTAAGGTCTCTTGAGTTTTCTAGATTCACCCTTTTCTCTAATTTAAGGAGGAGGGCCCACTAGGATCCTTGAATCCTTTTCATGTTGTTATCGGCTAAGGGTTTCTCTCGAGGAAGAAGGATATTCAAATCAGTGAGAGAAACAAATATCACTATTCCATCATCACAAAGCCTGAAATATTCCCTAGGAGGCTTGCTATTATGAGGGGGATCTTGATAGCCTATCCCCTTGGTATTTTCATTGGTCGGTAATTACTCTAAGAGTTGATGTATTTCATGTTAACTTGTGTTATATCCTTGTTTTCTCAAGATAGTGAAGCCTTTTCCATATGTGTCTTAAAGGTTGATAGGAGTGTTTGTTGCTTTGTTATCATAAAAAGGTTGATTTTTCTTGTTTAGAGGAACTAGGTTCACCTTTTGTAGGGAAATTAAGTTCAACTTTTGTTTCAGGATGTAAGTAACCAAACATCGCAAGAGGTGGTATTGTTGGAAGATTTTTTTGGTCAATGGATGGATAAAAGGATGCATTATCTTCAAGGTTGTCAAGGCAATTATTTAGGAACATATTCATGATGTCATCATCTTCCCCAATGATGTCAACATCATGAGGAGGGTATGCATTATGAGTTGAAGGAGCAGGAGTGGGTTCAAGGTCATTTGGATCAATTCCAAAGGCACAACTTGATACATCCACTTAGAAGGATTTTAAGGACATCCAAATCTTATTAAAACACATATCCATGATGCAAATTTTTGATTATAGAAGCTGAATGAAAGTAAACTAAATGCAAGAAATTGAATGAAACAACAAATCTAGAAACAAAAACAAGAAAGGTAATACCAAAAAAAAGAAACTCGAAAAATGAAAATGAAGTGCCAAAATATGTTGTGTAGACTGTGCAAAGGGACTGATTCACCCTAAGTGGCAAATGAGTCCTAATACTAGTTTTTTTGAAAATTTTCATAATTTTTTAATGCAATTCTATGATGCAAATACAAAAGTTTACTATTTTTCAATGAAATTAAGATTAATAATAAAAGCTAAATAAACTTTTCACTAATGAAATTTTAAAAACCCTAGAATGCCAAGTAAACAATGCAAAACCTAATGCAATGTTAATGTAAGCTATTCCTAGGATGTAAATGCACTCTAAATCAGAAATATGATTCTCTAAAGTCAGGTTCACCAAAATCAGCCAAAAAGCTTTGGAATATGTGGGGCTCTCTTACACTTCTAGGGTTTTGCACCTAAAAGGAAAGAGGTACCAAAAATATTAATGGCTCACTCATGAATAAGCCCTTGAGATTCTAATGAAAAGGTGATTGAAATCTGCCAAAAGGGATTGTCCTAAATGCTAAAAACTAATAAAAGAGATTAACTACTAAATGTAAACTAAGGAAATGCAAGATGTTTGAAAACACACTATGATATGCAGAAAGACCAAAAAATGCAAGTAAACTATAACAAAATCTTATGAAATTGAAATTGTGCACTTGGAGACTAGAAAGAGATGTAATGGAGCTCTAAAATTATGGAAAATTCACTGTTGATGCCAATTGGGACTCATATGCCAAGCTGGGTGAATTAGTCTAGTTTTGGGAAGACTGTCGAAATAGGTTTCAGACAACTGGGTACTCAGATCTACAAAATTCTTATTTACATCCTAGGTAGTGGGACTCATTCACCACTAATGGTGAATCAATCCACCTTTGGATTTCTAGAAATTCATAACAGGAAATTGTAGCCTTCAATCTGCCCTTCTGCTCCTAGTTCAGATCCAGGTCTTAAATTGCAAATTTTGACATGTAGGCTTCTCCAAGCTTCTATTAGGGTTTTGACAATTTTGAATAGATTTGACAATTTATTGACAACTTTTCCAATCTTTCTCTTTGACAAATCTACAACCTAGACCTAAAAAATCATATGCAAAGAGAGGGAAAAATGGTTGTAGGGTTAGAGAATAGGGGTTTTCCTTGGTCAAACCCCTTGTTGGTAATTAAACCATTGAGAATGAAATGAAATATGTAAAGAGAATGATGAATGAACAACATGTAATGCTACAACTCGCCAAACCCTTTGAAGTGGAATTTTGAAGACATGCAAATGATAGCTCTGATGTGCTTGAATGCTCTTGTGAAAATGTTTAGAATGCTTGAGTAATTGATTGATTACTTTGTTGGATGATTTGGGGTGAAATGAATAGAAAAACCTTGTATTTATACACAATTATTCCCTAATTCTTGAAAATACTACATCACAAGCTGACCTTAGATCATAGAAAATAAAAACCCGCTAGAATTTTGAATTCATTTTGATTTTTGAGCCAAAGGGGACTCATTCGCCCCTAATGGTGAATAGGTCCCACTTAAGGCATTTTAAGTGGGTTTTGAAAAGTAGATATTTTAAATGATGTTTATCGAGTTTATTCTCAAAATACTCTTAAGTAAGGCCTATAGACATAAAATGAGGCCAATTAAAGCATAAGAGAGGTCAAATTATTAATGACAAGCCTAGAAAAGTGTGAATGTTTGTTACAACACTTTCCAGCACTTTGAAATAAAGCTTGGTAAATGATAAAAAGAGATTATTTAGGTGAAATATAATATTAAGATCCTAGAAAAGTGTGAAAGTGTGTTACAACACTTCACAACACTTTTGCAAGGCATCATTAAATTCTTATTAATTCACAAGGGCCCAAGACCTAATGTGAATGTGTTATTCACATTACAACATTAAATTGAGGCAAAAATAGGCCAACATCCAAAAGAAGGACCCAAATGAGTGTGAAAATGTCCAAAGACACATTTTTCTACGCTATAAGAGGATTGTTATATTTGACTGCTACCAGACCAAACATTATATATGTTGTGTGTTTAGCAGATAGATTTTAGCAAGAACCAAAGGAATCACATGTTGTTGCAGTAAAAAGGATATTTAGATACTTGAACGATATGAAAGACATGGGATATGGTATCCAAAGGAATCAAATTTCATGTTGAAAGCTTATACTAATGTTGATTGGGACAAATGTGTTGATAATAGGTCGAGCACAAGTGGTGGAGCTTATTTCCTTAGCTCTCGATTGGTTGCTTGGTTAAGTAAGAAATAATATTTTATAACTTTATCTACTGTTGAAGATGAATACATCACAACATCCTCATGTTGCACACAGATATTGTGGATGAAACAAACACTAAAGGATTTTGGCATATCATTTGATGAACTAATCTCAATTATGTGTGATAATACTAGCGCAATAAAAATTTCCAAGAATCTAGTACAACACTCCAGAACGAAGCATATATCCATAAGATATCATTTCTTGAGAGAGAAGGTGTTGGACAATGAAGTAAAACTTGAATATGTACCTACAAAAGAGCAGATTGCATATATTTTCACAAAACCGTTGAGAAAAGATACTTTTGAGTATCTCCAGCAAAAGTTAGGGGTTCTGCCCCCTCCTAGTCTACAATAACATGCACTGAGGTGTGCATTGGTCCAGGGTATTATATGCTCATTTTTATATGGATCAATGTTTGGTGGCTTCCTCATAGGGAGAGCGGAGTAAGTTTTTTAGGGGGATTTTTTCCCTTTGTCTTTAATGTCAAAGGTGGAGAAGAAAAGAAGATAAGTTGGTCCTTGATGTTGACATTAATTTTTTTGGTTTGTTATTGATGAATGTTTCCATCAATGACAAAGGGGGAGATTGTTGGAATATGTTGATGGAATATGATTGGTGATCTGAATTGAACTGGTTTTGGATGTCGTGTTGTAAAGATATATTTTGGGTTGTATCTGTCCTAGTCCCATTCCTCTTGTAACACAATAAGATACATTTCTTTTGGGTCCAGACTAATTTGACAATTGGTTAACATGCTCTGGCATGCATGATTTGCATTGTAACATGTATATCTTATTCTTGTTGAAAATTGAAGGTGAAATTGTAGATTAAAACTTGTAATCCTGTGAGACTATAGATTGAATTAAGTATTCTTTGTCACAATTTATTTGTGGGTGACTATTCTGATTAATTCAATTTTACCAATTATAGAAAGAGATAGAAGATTGTAGAAGAATGAGACAAGAAGATAGAAGTGACACAACATATACGTGGAGAAACCCTTTCGGGAAAAAACTCCACCACCATAATCAATAGTGCTTGTATTATTTAACCTTAGAAAAATATTACAATAATTCTATACCAATCCTTGATTGGTATGCTTCCTTGCCTTCAACTTGCTTCTTCACAACCTACAAATAAACTCTGATAAAACTCTCTTCAACTTGCTACAATTAATAGACAAATATTTTCATTGTAAACTCTAAAGAGTTGATAATTAAAAGAGTATAAAGATCTTCACAAATATCTACACCATAATTTTTCAAGTAGAGTTACTTTGTGAAATCCAAATCCAAACCACATTCTCTATCAATTTGGGCATCCCAAACTGAAGACTTAACGAAAATCTGGTCAATAAAATATCTTACAAACTTATCCTGAAAGTTGGCGACCAAGAATGGGCCTCACTTAACTGAGCCTTGTAAATATCTTCTCTTACAAAGGTGTTAACTAAAAGATCTCAACTTGGACACCCAAGGTGGGTCCAAGTAAATCTAAGTTAATTGAAACACATCTCTCCACCATTCATGCAAACATCATGCATGATTGATCATCCCCACTTAATTGAAAGTATCAACCTATTATCTGTCATGCAAATGAAGTCATTAGTCATGCAACTCAAGTCAACTAAATTCAACTACATGCAACTCAAACTAACTACATGCAACTGAACATAATTGATCCATAACTGAACTAAACTAAACTGAACTAAACTGAACTAAATTGAACTAAAACTGAACTAAATTGATAGTACCACTCCACACACATTGTAAATATAAATTCCTATTTTGTAGGAACATGACATGCATTACATAATAGTTATCAATCCTTCAAATAGTTAACTGAAACAAGGTGGGTTCCACCTTCCATGTGGGCACCCCATGTGCTCCTATTTTGTAGGAGCTCTTCTTGGATTCCATCACATGTTCCTATCATTTAAGAATAATTACAAATGTCAATTTACATATTCATTTCATTTCAATTTAATCTCTTTATAATCCTAGTGTTGGGGAACACTTTCCAAGGACTTAGGAGATACATGAAATATGTTTAGGATTGCAATTAAATGGCATCCTATTTCCAATATTCTCCCACTTGACATTATACATTTTTCTAAATAAGGAATCATTATTATAAATCAAGTACAGGACTCAAGGCCAATGGCCTTCTTGCACCAAGAGAACTTATCTGGAGGAACTGGTTTCGTAAGATAATTTGTAGTATTGATCAAAGTGTCAACTTTCTCAATCAGTACCTTCCCACTCTCAATCATTTCTCACACAAAGTGATACTGAACATCAACATTCTTAGTAGAAGCATGATACATAGGATTTTTGGCTAAACAAATATCACTTTGACTATCACATTCAAGTCTAATATGCTTGCAATTAAAACCAATAACTTTCCCAAGTCTCTGTAACCAAACTTCCTTTTTAGAGGCATGTGTAGCAGCCATGTACTCTACTTCTATGGTGGAAAAAGGAACCGTGGGCTACCTCTTACTCATCCAACCAACCATAGCTCCAAAAAAAGTAAGCACATAGCCACTTGTTGACCTTTGACTATCCAGATCTCCTACCCAATTTGAATCAACAAACCTTGGATGTCCATTTTTTTGTGCATAATATAAATATCATTAGCACCATGATAAACCAAACAGTAATCAGAAGTACCTCATAAATATCTAAACACCCTCTTAACATAAGTTTAATTTTCTTTACTAGGTTTAGACATAAACCTACTCAAAACTCCCATTGCTTGGCCTATATCTGGTCTTGTACAGACCATTGCATACATCAAACTACCAACTGCACTAGTATACAAAATTTCAGACATTTCCTCATGATCAAAATCAGATTTAGGACACATGTCTAAACTTAACTTCATGCCAACTAGTAAGGGAATATTAACTAGTTTACTATCATGCATGTTAAACCATTTCAAAATAGTATCAACATAGTTGCTTTGACTTAAGCAAAGATTTTTGTTACCTCTATCTTTGTTGATCTCCATTCCAAGGATATATTTTTTAGCCTCGAGATCTTTCATCTCAAATGTGCTGGAGAGTTGTGCTTTCAATTCTTTGATCATTACCTTGTTGTTACCAATAAACAATATGTCATCTACATACAAGATAATAATTAAAAGTTGATCATCAATACATTTTATGTAAACAATGATCTTCCTCACTCCTAACATAACCAAATTTCAATGCAAAAGCATCAAACCTCTGGTACCACATTCTTGGTGACTGTTTCAATCCATATAAAGATCTCTTTAACCTGCAAACCAATTCTTCTTTTCCTTATACAAAAAAAAACCATTAGGTTGCCTTATATAAATCTCCTCATAAGGATTCCCATGTAAGAAAGCAGTTTTCACATCCATTTTCTCTATCTCAAAATCATAAGAAACAACAATAGATAAAAATAATCTAATAGAAGTTAATTTAGCAACAGGAGAGAAGATTTCATTAAATTCAACTCCCTCTCTCTAGGAGTAGCCCTTGGCTACTAATCTAGCCTTATACCTTTCTAGATTACCATTTGTGCCAATTTTCTTTTTAAAGATCCATTTACAACCAATGGCCTTTCTTCTATTGGGAAAACTCTCAAGATCCCATGTGTCACAAGTATCCAAGGAAACCATTTCCTCATGTGTGGCTTGTGACCAAAACTTATTCTCATATGAAGACAAAGCTTCCCTATAAGATCTAGGTTTCTCAAATTTAGTACTCATCAAAGAAAATATACAATAGAAATCAGGTGAGCTATACCTTCCAATGGGATTATGTTGTCTTGTGGATCTTTTTAAAGAAGGTTCTTTTTGTTCCTTAATATGCTAATCATGAGCATCTATCTCATAACTCTGTGAACTCTCCTCATGCAATCCATCCAATTGTTCTTCAACATGTGCATCTTTATGCTTCTTAGCTTTTATCTCAAAATGCACTATCCAAGAAGTATCCTTCTCCTTTGGTTGTTCTTCTCCTGAATAAGCTTTAAATTCCCTAAAAATCACATCTTTTGATAAAGTAATTTTTTGGGTTAGAGGATTCCAAAGCTTGTAACCTTTTACATTTTCACCATAGGCTATGAATGTGCATTTTTGTGCTTTTGGATCCAACTTAGACCACTTTTCTTTAGCCACATGAACAAAAGCCTCACAACCAAAGATCCTTAAATTTGCAACACTAGGTTTCCTACCTAACCACATTTCATAAGGGTTTTTTAACTTCAATAGATGAAGTAGAAGATCTATTGATTAAATAACAAGAAGTACTTATAGCCTTGGCCCAAAGACACCAATCTAGCTGAGCACTACTTAACATACTCCTAGCTCTTTCCATTAAGGTTTAGTTCAACCTTTTTGCTACTCCATTTTGCGGAGGTGTATATGGAGTAGTTTTCTATCTCACAATTCCTACATGCTTATAATAATCATCAAATTACTTAGAACAATATTCACCACCATTATCTAATCTCAACACTTTTATCTTATGATCTGATTGTTTCTCAACTAAAGCCTTAAACTCCTTAAAATTATTAAATACATTAGATTTTTTATGCATAAAATAGATCCAAGTGTATCTTGAGACATCATCAATAAATGTGACATAATATCTAGGTTTTCCAATAGAGTCAATAACCACAAGACCCATAACATCCGAATGAATAATCTCTAATAATCTCTTAGCTTTATTTATTCCTTTAGAAAATGAAGTTCTAGATTGCTTTCCAAACACACAATGCTCACAAAAATCATTTTTTCCAATATTATAATCAGGAATACTATCAACCAATTTCTTATTAAGAATGGTCCTAAGACATTTTTCACCAATGTGGCCCAATCTATGGTGCCACAACATACATGTATTTTCAGCTTCAGTTACATTGGCTGATTTATTCAAATTGGAGGTATCAAGCTTAAACAAGTCCCTTTCCAAGATCCTTTAGCAACCACCATATTCCCTTTCACCAATCTGCAACCACTTTTATCAAATGTCACATGCATTCCAGAATCATTGAACTTAGATACAAAAAGTAGATTTCTAGCAAGTCTTGGAATATGTAAAACATCACTAAGGGTATTAACCCTACAATCACTGAAACACAACTTTACCTCTCCTTTTCCCACAATCTTTGTTGTGTTGTTATCTCCAAAGAAGACGTTCCCTCCATCATATGTAGTATACTTCATGAACCACTCCTTGTTAGGAGTCGTATGATAGGAGCAACCTGAATCAATAAGACAAGATTCATCACTAACGATATTAGATGTAATGATCAATACATCATTACCATCATCTGAGGATTTCTTTGTAGAAGCATCAAAACTCTTTTTCTTGTTCTTACAATCCTTCTTTACATTTCCATGTTTTCCACAATTCCAACACTTTACCTTACTCTTACCAAGGGTTTTACACCATCCTTTAGACTTACCCTTTCCTTTTTTGTCTCCCTTAGGTTCCTTTTCCTTAGGTATACCTCTTACAAACAAGGCATCTCATAATACCATTTTAGAGTTCCTCCTCATCTCCTCTGATAGGAGAGTAGGAATTATATTTTCCATCTTAGGATCTACACCACTACCACTGATAGTAACAATTATATTTTCCCAAGATTTTGGTAAAGAAAAAATTAACAAAATGCATTTATCTTCATCTTCTAGCTTTACATCTACAGATGCTAACTGACTCAAAATAAAATTAAAATAATTTAAATGATGTGCAAAAAAATAACCATCTTTCATCTTTAAAGAATAAAATTGTCTTTTCAGATACAACTTATTAGTAAGACTTTTAGTTTGATAGATATCACCTATACTCTTCCACAATTTGTATGCAGTAGTTTCATCTGAAACATTCAAGAGAACAACATCAAAAAGACATAATATTATAGTCCCTCTTTCCTTCTTATCAAGCATAGCCCAATCCTCATCTGACATCATTGTATATGGTTTTTTATCACTACAAACAACTAACCACTAATCTCTCTCTTCAAGGAGATCCTCCATTTTTAATTTCCACATCTCATAACTAGATCCATTGAATCTTTCAATATCTAAACAATAATTAGAAGTCATTGTAACACACTTCTTTTACAAATCTGTAATAACACAATAGTAAAAGCTCCCACTATAGCCAAAAAATCTTCAAACTTTTAAGAGAAAGGCATCCCAAAATCTAACCAACTGTTAGCTCTGATACCAAATGTTGAAAAATTGAAGGTGAAATTGTAGCTTAAAACTCGTAATCCTATGAGACTATAGATTAAATTAAGTATTATTTGTCACAATTTCTTTTTATGTGATTAATTTGATTAATTCAATTTTACCAATTGTAGAAAGAGACAAAAGATTGTAAAAGAATGAGACAAGAAGATAGAAGTGACACAACATATATGTGAAGAAACCCTTTCAAGAAAACAATCCACCACCAGAATCAATAGTGCTTTTATTATTTAACCTTAGAACAAGATTACAATAATTTTATATCAATCCTCGATTAGTATGCTTCCTTTCCTTCAACTTGCTTCTTCACAACCTACAAATAAACTCTGATAAAACCCTCTTCAACTTGCTGCAATTAATAGAAAAATATCTACATTGTAAACTCTAAAGAGTTGACAATTGCAAGAGGATAAATATCTGCACAATTATCTATGCCATAATTGTGAAACTAGATTCCCTCCGTGAAATCCAAATCCAAACCAAAGTATCCATCAATTTGGGTGTCCCAAACTAAAGACTTAACTGAACTGTGGTCAATAAAATATCTTACAAACTTATCCTCAAAGTTGGCGCCCAAGAATGGGCCCCACTTAACTGAGCCTTGTAAATATCTTCTCTTACAAAGGTGTTAACTGAAAGATCTCAAATTGGGTGCCCAAGGTGGGTCCAAGTCAATATGAGTTAACTAAAACATATCTCTCCACCATTCATTCAAACATCATGAATGATTGATCATCCCCACCTAACTAAAAGTATCAATTTGTTACCTGTCATGCAAGTGAAGTCATTATTCATACAACTCAAGTCAACTGAATTCAACTACATGCAACTCAAACTAACTACATGCAACTGAAGATAATTGATCCATAACTTAACTAAACTCAACTAAACTCAACTAAACTAGACTGAACTCAAACTGAACTGATCTGAACTAAACTAAACTAAAATTGAACTAAACTGAATTGAACTAAACTGAACTGAAACTGAAACTGAAACTGAACTGATAGTACCACTCCACACACATTGTAAATATCAATTATTGTTTTGTAGGAACATGACATGCATTACATAATAGTTATCAATCCTTCAAATAGTTAACTGAAACAAGGTGGGTTCCACCTTCCATGTGGGTGCCCCATGTGCTCGTATTTTGTAGGAGCTCTTCTTGGACACCCTCACATGTTCCTATCATTTATGAATAATTACAAATGTCAATTTACATGTTCATTTCATTCGAATTTAATCTCTTTCTAGTCCTAGTGTTTGGGAACACTTTCTAAGGACTTAGGAGAATCATGAAATATGTTTAGGATTGCAATAAAATGACATCCTATTTCCAACAATTCTTTTGTTTCAAATATCATGTAACATGTTGATTTGTGTGAAGAGGCTATGTTTGGTCCATGTTTCATTCATCTCCAATGTGGGAATGTTTTTGTGGTGACCTATTTCAAATTATATTTGGCTGACAAGACTATGAAGATTATAATTGGCCAACTCAAGAGTTTATGGAAGCATGGAATTGTATAAGTATAAGATGTTTTTGTTCGAGGAAAGCAAGTGTGATGAATGTGAATCTGAATATCCAGACATTGCGAAGTGCACGAAAGTGTATGACTGGAGGTAGTAAACAGTGAGATTCTATCTAATGTTGTTGGTAACAGGTCTTTCAGTGGTGGATTTCCTTTCAACATTCTTCTATTGGCAGTGAGTCATTTTCTGTAGGCAGTGAGCCTCTCTCTTTTGGCAGTGAGCCCTTTTTGTATCTTTGGCTATAATAGTCGAGCAGTGAGCCCAACTGGTAATGATCCACCCTACAATGAGAAATTTGATAGTGAGCCTTTGTAAAAATCACCTTAACAGGTGTCACCTTAACCAATTCTTTATTATTAAGAATTATTATTCTCTGTGGTTTTTTCCTTCTTAGGTTTCCATGTAAATTTTGGTGTTCATTGTGCATGGTGTATGTTTTATTCTTTCATGTTCATTAATATTTGATTGAGTTAATTTTTTATCTAGATTAATTAAATTCAAGAAAATTGTTTTATAATAATTGATTCACCCCCCTCTCAGTTATCCAAAATATTCAACAATGGAGGATTCCATTGAAGAGATTCAGTGCGTTGTTGAAGCTATTAGAAGGTAATCATATCATAAATATCCAAAATTATTGAATTTGATGGCTATCATAATAATTTCAATGGTATAGTCCATTTCAAACTTAATTCTCATTGCAAATGCCATTGCAAAGAAACATTAGGTATTGGAATGTTTAAAGTCTCGTTCTTATATAGGTCTTAGATTCCTTAATCTATATATATATGCATAGAAGAGTCACTAATTGCCTATTTCAAATGTCTTGCACATGGGATCCAACATGGATATGTAATTATTTAGATAATGTGAAAATTTTGTTCTCTACAGTTTATAACACTGTCAATGGTATTGCTAATAATTCCTAGGCTTTCCAAGGTCGGGACATCAACACTCATTTAAGAGAAATTGTGGGTATATCTCCCTTGAATATAATTTATTTGTACAGATGCTTTGAAAAACATCATCATTACAATAACCCATGAAAAGAAAATTGTGCTTATTTTTATAGTGGTACAAATTGTTAGAACACAATCATCTACTAAGAGAGGGGTGAATTAGTAGATACTAAAATTTTTAATCTAGAGAGACCTTTTGCATACTTAACCTTAACAACTCAAATGTGCATTTCAAAGCATGAATTAATATAACACTCACAAGCACAAGAGAGATCAACACATAACACCATATGTATGTGGAAAACCCAATATGGGAAAAACCACGGTGAGAAATGCTGCTAGGATCTAGTGTCCTAATCCAGCCTCATGGGCAATGAAGTTTAGTTACAATGTTTAGGGCTACAACCCAAGGAAGCAACAACTCCCTGTTTAGAAGCTACAACTTCAAGGATGCTGCTACACCCTATTTTAGGAGCTATAGCTCCAAGGAGATTAATGTCACCTAACCTAAGCTACAACTCAGTAGTATGAGGCTACAACCTCTAAAGATTACAAATTCAAGTATGCATAAAACTGGTTCTACAAAACCTATAATGCATCAATTTAGTACATCACACTTCTCTCTCTGTTCACTCTCATACAACTATAATTAGATTCATTTCTATTCAAATTTTATACTTTCTATTACAATAACCTACTTCAACTCATAGACCCCTTATCACCAACACTCTTTTTTTAGCTCATTACATATTGAAAACTCTATTAGGATTTTCTCCGCTTGCAAAATTCACCAACAAGCTACCTGTACATCGAGCTACACGCCATCATCCAACTCATCATAAATACTTTTGATAGGGGTTTATCAGATATCACCATATCCAGCATCGAGCCACCCAACAATTAATTCGGATATAGAGAATTTGCTAGGAATAGCAATCCGTGAAATCCTAGAAACATATATGTATTAAATGAGTTTTCCTATTCATTTGATCTAATCTAATCTCAATCACCTCTATAGTATGTTCGATCACCATGAAGATCAAATCTTCATTAAGTTAGTCACAAGTGCAGTTGGACCAATAAATTATTTTCTCTATGTCAATTTGTAGGCATAACCCTGTTCACACAGGCTTAGCCATTTGAGATCTTCATCTTTGAATTTGGTTCATTGATCTCTCTTTCGCACCGTGATCCATTGGCTCTCTTTGATTACCATATCTTTAAAACCTGACAGTCGAATAAGCAGTCATTCAAATCTCCATCGTCGATCTAGCATATTGCTCTATCAGAGAGACACATACCACAGTCCTACCAACATCCATCATTCTCTCTTATAACAACCGCTTCAAATGCATGGGCCCATATGCCATCTATCTTCTATGTCATCGCCACCTAATTTGCAACAATGGTGTGAATTTTCACACTAAGCAATCATTCTATCACCACTTTTCATCCTTCTTCATAATCGGGTTCCACTAGCTTCTCCCCTTATCGCTCCATCAGAGGGACATCTTTCAAACTCCTACTGATACACCAAAGTCACACTAGTCAATGAAATAGCCATTGGGTTATTGATGATACATATACTCTAGTCCCATCGATATGGTGTTATCATGATGATAACATTTGTTGTTGTGGACAAATGGTCCCCATGCCATCATGTCACCACATGTCACTATCCATTTTCGCTTTCTACCATGTGTCATCCTGAAATTCACCCTCTGACTATACCATCAATGCATGTCAACCTTACTGGGTCTCGTAGTAAGCATCATAATCTTATCGCCCTATCGAAGAGACCTTCATCAAGGTCATGGTGACATGCCAATGTCTCACCGATGGGAAGTTCATTTGATTGTCGAAGAGATAATCACAAAACTCCCTCTAATCTACATCTCTCTCTCTCTGATCAAGTACATATTGGAAAATCAAAGAGACATCCAAACAGGTCTCACCGATGACCATCAGTCACACTAATGAAGGCCATTAATGATGTCACCTATCCACCTCATCGCCATGTCATTACATCGTAATCCACCACAAGGATATGGATTACCATTTATCCAGTCTCATCATGCCACATTGTATCTTCATCATCACTATCACCCATGTCATTATGACTAGGCCCCACATGGAGTGCCATCTTCTCATCACCAAATCGGAGCAACATAACCAAAGGTCTCAATGATGTCATCCAGTCTCGTCGATAAAATTTCCACACTCTTTATCACTCCATTTAGGAGACTTCTCCTAGACTCATGTCAATACATCAATTTCTTGCCAATAATATTTCCACACTCCTTATTGCTCCATCAACGAGACTTCTCCCAAACTCCTATCGATACATCAATGTCTCGCCAATAAGAAGATCATCGACCTGTCAAAGAGACATCTCCCATTCTCTCACTAACCATGCACTATCACTCCAATAAATATCTCCTCACTCCTTATCGCTCCATCAAAGAGAGTCCTTCCAAACTCCTACTGATGCACTGGTGTCACATTGATGAAATGATCATTAGATTGTCAGAGAGACTCCTGGGCGAGTCCCACCAAAATTGAATTGTCTCCCTGACCCACTAGATATGAGTAACCTTGAGCGCTAGGTGGAGGGGCCAATCAACCTCATGACTTGAATGACATAAGTGATAACTTATGTGACCGGTTACCTGCAGTTGATAGTCAACACCGAAATAGAAGAACATATTGGCCGCCATGACTACAAACGCATTAGGGTTTATCTATAAACCCTAGAATTACCCAAGAACAAAAATAATGCATTATTGGATGAATCCTTCACTTTCTAGACTTGTAGAGAACATCACTGGAATGCTCTCAAAAAACCCATCATGAATCTACCATTAGATCCACTGGTCTCCATCCATCCTCTGTCATCATGCCAACAAACTCCTTTGCCTGATTTTCCCTTTTCACATCAATGAAAACTTTATGCCAACAACTATCAATCTCAATGATGGAGGCTAAATGGACTAAACTAGATATATACCATCAATGTAGAAATACATCGAAAATGGAAAAATATTAGTTTGCTTGGAATGAATTATTTTTACATCACTTTATTTTGTAGGTCATAAACTTTCAGAGCAAACCATCAACCATTCTGAGTATAATAGTCTTATGCAAATTCTCAATACATATGGGTGCCTTTTGAATGACATTAAGAGCTATAAGGTATTGAATACTCATCTCAACCAAGTCACTCCTTTATAATACTTAGTAAATTTCAATGAAGAATTTCTTCTTTGTGGTTTTTAGAGAGAGATCAAGCAAGGAAAGATCAACTCCATGTCATTGTTCATGAAAGAAAATCCAACATCTGTTGAGAATGCAACTGAGTGGATTAGACTAACCATAAATGAAAGCACTCAAAAGTTACACAAAAACTTGTTGCAACCAAGTGTTCCCCCTCATGATTGCAAGAAACTATTTTGGAATCTGCTCAAAATTATCCAGCTATTCTATCCCAACATTGATGAATTCACATCTCCTACTGTGATGCTTGAAGACATAAAGGCACTTCTTTTTTATCCTCTATTATAAATTAGAGTGCTGAGATAATATCACTTGGTTCTATTAACTAGCATAAACATATTTTAAAAATTTATATAAAATATGTCATAATATTTTTTGCAGGTGTCTATTTCAAATTTAGTCATGGGAAAGAATGAAATATTTATATATTTTTAGGTCAAAGGTGTTCTCTATATGAACTCAACCCCATGAATTTGGTGATAGTTTAAGAATAATGCA
This sequence comes from Sequoia sempervirens, assembly GCA_007258455.2. Lineage (NCBI taxonomy): Eukaryota > Viridiplantae > Streptophyta > Pinopsida > Cupressales > Cupressaceae > Sequoia > Sequoia sempervirens. The sequence continues at coordinate 12,663,339 of VDFB02179234.1, forward strand.
AGATGATTGAGAATGATTTGACCATTCAACAATTTTAGCAATATAAAAAAAAATTATTATCAATAGATAATATCACTATTTTAAAAATATTTTTTTAAGAAATCAAATCTCTACATGCTCTCCTAATTTGAATTAGCTTCGATAGGCTATTATACATGGGGGAACCCCATGGTATCTCCTCTAGTCTAACATTGACACTGGCAGGGAGAACTTTACGACAACTGCTAGTTATTAATCCATCTAATGTTGACGCCTCCAGTCAGTATGTGCCTATCGGCTAATCTGTTGCACAATTTATCGGATATTGTGCAATTTCTAGTTTATATATTTTTTCTAATAAATCAAAACCTACACAACTACTGACCCCTCTCTCCTAATCGGATAATCGGATAAACCATTTTAAGTTTCCAAATTTCAAGCACTCATTTTGTAACAGCTTTCACTCTGAAAGTTGTGTCATGCCGAAAAAATCAACTTTCACACAGGAAAAACGTTCCTTGATGTATGCCTGAATATAAATTTTAGCTCACAACCAATGTTCTCATTTAAAAAGCTGAAAAAATCTTGTCTAAATCCCGATATTTTGGAATTATTTTTTCGCTTACTCTCAATATATTGAAGCAACAACCGTAGGGAGTGGTTTTGTTTCATCTCATTTTAAACTTCAGCCAAGCAATAAAGGGAATGGTAGCGATTGAACCATTTTCATATATTAAATTTATTAAAAAAAAACACAAATCTTATTTATTGTATAATACATTTCTTAAAAGTAAATTTTTTTATATTTTTTTAATTATGTCATTTATTAAAATTTGAATTCTCTAGATGCAATAAATAAAGGATATGTATTGAATTTTATTGAATATAATTAAATTATTTATTATTTTAGAGTTATTAGTATAGGAGGCGTGGTATTATTGTGATAAGTTTGGATTTTTTTAGTTAACTAGTTATTAATAATTTAATTTTCAACCAATCAAAAACAATATTTAATATATATATTTATATATATATATATATATAATTCAATTTTTTAAGTCAACTTGTAAAATATTTAGTAATGAAAATGTTAGAAAAATCAATTAACTATTGTATAGAGATTTTGATTCACTCTATTAAAATAAAATTTATTATTTTGCCACATGTCTGACTTGCATCTTCAAGACCCACTATTGACTTCATCTTTCATCTAATCAAGACAAAATTTGATTTCCACCATTCCCTGCTCCCCCACAAGGCATGGACGAGGTCCCACCACAGGTGTTGCGGGCTAGTGGGCACCGCTGATCTTCCTCGGCTAGATCACAACCATGGAAAAAACTTCATCGCTCATTGTTGAAGTAAATTACCTTTGACTTTCTTTATAGTGATGTGAAGGCTTGTGGCAATGCAATCACAAACTGACATGTACTTTGTTGAAAAAAATGATGTTTGGATAACTTTGTCAAAGCCAATAAAGATTTTATAACTTCATACAATTATGCCCTATTTAACTTTTTAACTAAAGTAGAAGAAATAAGATTTTTGAGAAATTCCAAAAATACTGCCACCAACCACCAAGGCACCACCAGAAATTTGACACCACGTCAGAAACAACTGGGTGTCTAGGTAAAAGAGGGTTGGTCACCCAAAAAACTCAATGGCTTAAGTAATAACTTAAGCAAACTGGAACCACCAATAACTAGTCACTGACAAAATAGAAATCTACTTGAATGTTGTCACTATAAACTCCTCATTGCACCATGACTGCAACAACCTTAGGGTTTAACTAATAAACCCTAGCATTACCTGAAAGCATAAGCAATTCCATTTTGAGTGTATCCTTCAACTTCTAGACCAACAAAGCACATTTCAAGAAAGCTCTCAAAAAACCCATATCGAATCTGCAACTTGATTCCTCTTCAGACACCTAGAAGAACCTCTTGTAATTAAATATCAATATTGTATGACAATGTTACAACCATTTAGCAACGTTGCAACTTGTACCACTTCTTTGAGAACTAGATCCACCGCATCTCCATAACATCTAGGCACACCACTGAACTACCTTTTTGCATCAACGACACCCTTTTTCATTATGCCAAACAATCTACCCTTTAGGATCAATTCATGTTACCTGTGATCTCCTTTTTGACATCAATGACATTATTTACATTAATGCCAACATCCTCCTTTACCAAATCATTTCCATCTCACCTCTTATCCTCTTTCATCATGCCAAAAATCTCCCTTGCATCATTTCCTTTTTTGACATCAATGACAACAATATACCAACACATTCCTACTGTGTAAATAAGAAAAGGTTTTCATTACATTCATATTGTTTTGTAAAATTCCAGGTTGGAAAACACTGGGTGTTATTAAACCTACAACCCATATATTGTTATAAATCCATGAACATGTAACAAGCCAATTGGTTAGTCACCCCTTACCTCAATTTGATTTATTTTATGATTGTCTTTAGAACCTTTTATTTTTTATACAATAAGAATGTAATAAAATAGGAAAACATTGGGTGTTATGAAACATACAACCCACATAGTGTTGTAAAACCCTTTACACATAATAATCAAATTGGGTGGTCACCCCTTAACTCAATTTGGTTAGTTTTATGTATCCCCCACCTGAAACTCCTCCCTATGCTCTCAATCCTCTACATTTCAACTTGCAAAATGAAATAACTAACAACCCACATTGTGTAAATTTCAATCTATAACTATTTTGTGCATTTTTTGTTTCAATCATATGAAGATATTGAAATCCAATTTATACTTTAGCTAAGAGTTGTTATATATTTTCAAGGTGAACTTCATTAAATTCTTACTATCTATGAAACAAAAGGTTTTGAAGAAATTCATACTATCAATAAAATTACAGGTTGGAAAACACTAGGTGTCTAACCAAATTGAGTTGAGGGGTGACTAACCAATTGGGTTCTTACTGTGTAAATAACCAAAAGGTTTTCATTACATTCATACTATCTATGTATAATTATGGGTTGGAAAATAGTGGGTGTTATGAAACCTGAAAGCCACATACTGTTTTAAAACCCTTTACAAGTAAGATCCCAATTGGTTAGTTACCCCTTAGGTGAATTTGGATGTTTTATGTATCCCGCACCTGCAACTCCACCCTATGTTCTCTAACCTCTAGCTTTCAAATGAAAAATTTAAAAACTCACAACACAGAGTGTTTGACAACCTACAATTATTTTGTGTAATGTTTGAACACATCTTCTCAAAAAACAATATTTATTACAATTTAGAATGTAGTTCTTACTCACTTCAACATCTAATGCCCACAAAATTCAATGACAAGGATAGCTTCTCGTGCAAGCCACAAGGAGGGCGAATTTAATTGTGAAACTCTCACACACTACACTAACAAGTGATAAAACATGGGGAACACTGCCTGAAAGTGTTGTTATCTTCTTGCTTTCATCACCATAACATTTCTTCTCGTCTTCCAAATTCATCACTTTTGTAGTTGTAGTGTAGGGCCCATCTTGGGAAGCCTTGCACTATGTTGTCCCATCATGTTGTGTATGTTAGTATGTATGTTTTAATGCATTTTAGTATGTTATGATGCCTCTAATATCTATTCTTGTAGGAAAAAATCCACATCCAATGGTAGAAGCTAATCTCCCTACAAAACTGCATGGCTTACACATGATAACATAATTCCCATTTTTTAGGGATACATGTCTAATTATGTTATCATGTCTAAGACATACGTTTTAATAGGGATAATAGCTTTATTTTAGTATTTTTTGTAGGGATATTAGATTTTTCCCATTGGATGAGGCTATTCTCCTTTCAAAAATGCATGTTAGTTGCATCATAATCATCAAAATGTTTTAAAATTGTTGTATTTGGAAAGCAAAAAAGCTCAAAATGTCACCATTTTTGACATTCATATTTTGGAGGTTACTAGGGAGCTCAAAAGGGAGTTGCAAGAATTTAGATATTGAAGTAGAGCAACCACTCTCCCTACCAAAACACATGTGACAAGTGCAGACAACTAGCTAGTAGATATGTATATGTGCCAAAAATAAATGCCATTTTGCCATTTTTCTTAGGGAATTTGAAGAATTGAATGGATATTCATTGCAAAAATAGGTATTCATCAATGGGTTTCCAAGGGTTTTCCTTACAAAAAGGAGTTTTCATTTTATATGCAAAGTTGTTTACATGCTTTTCTATTGAAGGTTTTTAAATTTTGTGATTTTAATGTTCACTCTAGAACTATCATAAATAAGGAAAACTATCCAAATTGAGCTCATGGGTGACTAACCAATTTGGTTGTTACGTGTTCAATTATGAATTCTCTCACACAAATATGAGGTTTGGAACATTTTCATTTGTCAACTACACATAATGGCATAGACCAAGCTTCAAGTTAGACAATTAAACCTACACAACCTGTGTGATATAAAATTGTATGCTTCATAAATCATTGTATTTTTCAACCTCCACATCACAACGTACCCAAACCCTTGTGGTTTTTTCGTCTATATATGTAGGTGTGCATTAAAAATAGCAAGAACCCCAATTTCTTTCCATTATTGGAAATAATGAATAAACTTGTAGGAAGTGGTGAACATTGTGTAGTGCAAGTTGTGAAACACAATGTGTTTTGAAGCCTTCCTTTACTTATACCCAAGCTTTGTCATGAAATATAGATATACAAATGTATAGATGGGATTCTATTTTATCAAATAGCACATTTCAAATTAAAGGCAACCTCTATTAACTATCAATACATAGTGTACTTCATAGTACACGCTTCACAGTGCAGGGAGAGCATGGCATAAGAGTCTATATAATTGACAACACATTGTGTTTCTAAACCTCCAAAATGGGCAACAAGGAATACTTATATTTGTAAAGAGGCTTCTACATTGCAAAAACACATTGTGTTTAGAGAACAACAATTCCCAATACAAAATTTGGGAAGCCTAATGTCCATTTGTGTGTTATTATGGCATTGCCTTGGCATTTTGTATGGCATATTATATAGAGTAAAAACAATAACAATGTTCCTTAATCACAACCTTATGAAACCCAACTATGCATAGATGCTTCATAATTGAAAAAAGGTACATAATTGAAATGGATAATTACTCTAATGTAAAATGATAAATATTATATTCTTTTAAAAATATAATGATCTAATTACCAAGGATCCAAAGGTTCCTATTCTATTTTGGGAGATAAATCATGTCGATGTAGTGTTGGATAAATCATCCTAAAATTAACCATCAACTATTCAATTTGTTCAAACCAAGAGTTGTAGCAACTTGTATTCAATCTAGATGATGTCATTAAGTGGAGGGATCACAACCATAGATATTTTTTACACATTTTTTTGGAAAATTTTACATCATGAGATGAATAGTTGAAGGTGTATTTAGCAAGGGAGATTTGATTCACAGTCTTTTCATAATAAAATTTCTTGAATTCACCAAGAATCATAAACAATCAATTTTAATATAAATGTAGAGAATTTTTATAAATAGTGTACATGATTTGATATATGAAAATCAATTACTTAAGTTGTATTCTGTATATTTTCACACTCATTCATTGATATTTATGCAACACATTGGCACAATGCAAAGCTTCTAGTTGGAAAATCAATATCATAGGAGTACAATTACTTGTGAGACCACATTTACTTTAAATTAGTGATGATAAAGAGCACAATAAATACTTCATGCAACATTGCTTTCAACCATTCTATATCACTCTTGTTGGAAGAGATGTAAGAATTTAGTTTAATTATTTCATTAGATGAGTCTTCCTCACAATTCAAATTTCATAACCTTTCTTCTGCACTTTGTTGATTTAATTGAACTATAAACAAGCCTCAAAATTGGATATTTTAGTGATGTTGATGGGAACATTAATGCAAGATATTATATAAATTGTACAATTAGAAAACAAAAATCAATTATGAAGAGAAAAATTAAAATGATGTAGTATCATCGTTCAATTGTGTTTTGAGGATTTTCCATGTAACACTCACACTTCAAGGAGGAAACATCCTTCACTTAAAATTTGGGATATAATAGGCACACAATAATGTAACATTTATTTTATTTAAATTAAACTACAATTTTTTTTCATTTCCCACAATAAGCATCTCATTTATGAATAAATCAAAACTTCTAAATGAAAAATAAATTTTGGAAATTTAATTGTCTAGTACACATGCAATTGAAGCTATGAGAAATAGAATCACCTATATTTAGTGCAGATGTTTCACGTCTCCTGAAGCATCCTTAATCCACCTGCCCTTGTTTTATTCAATTTTGTTTCTCACCTATATCAACCGCCTGCAAGGAAGACAAGTGTTAGTGATAGACTAAATTGGAAAATTAATGACATTTGGTGCTATAAAAATTTATTTTATTCCAAATTTCACCAATATTGGATTATATGTTGTGCTAACTACAACAAGCCAAATTGTATAGACAATAAAAAAACATATTAAACTGTACAATTGGAATAAATAATTTCCAATTTAACCTATCGCTAACACTAGTAATATATCAACAATTATATATGCCATTTTGTCATTCTACTAGGATTATGAAGAACTGAACGTTCATTTGGATATATGAAAAACTCATCTCTCCTAGCATGTTTTTTCTTATTTTTTCTTGTATTGGTAGTAAAGGGCGGAAGCTAATCTCCCTACAAAACCGCATGTCTTAGATATGATAATATAATACTCCATCCCCCATGCAATGACATCATTATGAGATAAGACTAATGGATGGACACTAATAGACATTTAGGCACATGTCGTTAGCGAGTTTCATCACCTATCCCCATATGTCAAAAAAGCGTGTTTAAATATGTTTTTCTATGTTATCATGCTTCTAACATGCATTTTTTAGGGATAATAGCTACATTTGTTGTAAAGATAATTAAATTCTGAAAAACACATTGTGTATTGCCACATGCAAATTTCTACACCAATCCTTTCCAAATGCACAAATTGATATCTAAAAATGCCAAAATTTCTATGGTAATAATTGATTTATCATTTCTTCTTTTTAGTTCAATTACAGTCTCCAAAACTCCACAAAGATACGAGTGTCACATTATCGCAAGAAGTTTAAGAATCTTGAACAATCCAAATGGAAGATGTCTGCTATTCTCAATTCACTATAATTGCATGTTTTGACTAAAGATAACCATGCATCATTGTACACACAAATCACAAACCATGGCCAATATTATGACAGGAAAATTTTTGAAGGTTAAGTAGAATAGAGAATCAGTGACAGTGTAGTTGGACTTGTATAGTGCATCAATAAAAGCATATGACAGAGGCCATAACTTGCAATAATCAATAAGGGTAGAGAAGAAAAACAAGAAGGATACCAAGTACCACTATCAAACTTCTATTTATATCCTTTGTCTCTCAATGAACACCTAAATGATGAATATTGGTATCATAACCATTATTCAATGATATTATAAATTAAACCATTACTTATACAAACAAATGGAAAAATTACATATTATTTCAAGACACATTGGTTTCCAATCATGGCATGCATCAGTTATGAAAGAATAAAGGTTAATAATTCAATGGAAGCCTTGGTGATCACCTTGATTGACCAAAAAAGAGTGGCTATTCTCCCTATGAGAATGCATGTCATAAACATGATAACATACAAAAACGCATAAAAACATACATAGAAACATACATAACATGATGGGATGATGTATTGTAGAGCCAGTCAAGATAGGGGATAAAAGTGATGAAATTGGAAAATGGGAGGAAACATTACAACATAAATGAGGAGATAATGTTGTCATTAGGTTATGTTTCCCACGCTCTTTTGGTAGTCAACATTTTGGGTGGGAGTTTCACCATAAAAAATCATCAGCTTGATAGCTTGCATGAGAAGCTATCCATTTCTTTGGATTTTGTGCACCCACGCCTGGTGTTCTAAATTGTAATAAGTATTATTTTTTGATAACATATGTTTAAATATGATAATGTGCAAAATAATTGTAGGTTGAAAAACACTGTGTTATGAGTTATTTCATTTTACATGCTTGAACCTAAAGGGTGGAGAGCATGGGGAGGAGTTGTAGGTGGGTGATACATAAAACTAACCAAATTCACTTGAGGGTGACTAACCAATTGGGTTGTTACATGTAGAGGGTTTTACAATAGTATGTTAGTTGTAGGTTTAATAACACCATGTGTTTTGCAAATTGCAATTTTACAAAATAGTATGAATGTAATCAAAACCTTTTCTAATTAACACACTAACAACCCAATTGGTTTGTCACACCTCAGCTCAATTTGGTTAAACACCCAATTTTTTCCAAGATGCAATTATATATAGACAGAATGAATGCAATTAGAACCTTTTGTTTTGTACATAGTAAGAATGTAATGGAGTTCACCTTCAAAATTTATAACAACTCATAGTTACAGTAAATAATGCATTTCAATTTATTCATATGATTGGAACATAGAAAGAATGATAGATCAAAATATAGTTGTGGGCTAGAATAGTGTTCTTTAGGAATTTTTAGGTTGTAGCTTAAAATGTATATACATCATCCACATTTCAAAACTCGAGGCATCATGTACTAGAATGCATGGAATGAAAAATGAATCTTCTCTAAAAATGCTTGAAAAGAAGCACCAAACCAAAGTGAATGAGATAGATAAAAGATAATGTATTGACAAAAGAGATTCTTCCTACTCTTGAGAAGTTGAGGAAGGTACGTGTGCAGTATGCACAATGGGAAATGGAAATGCAAAACTTGAGCAACATGTACAAGAAAGTATGTAGTGAAAAAGGAATCTTCTCTAAAAACACTTCAAAATAAGTAGACCAAAAAGAATGAGATAGATAATGTATTGACTAAAGAGATTGTCCTTGCTCTTGAGAAGTTGAGGAAGGATCATGTGCATTATGTGCAATGGGAAAATGGAAATGCATAATTGGATGCAATAAGTACTAGAATGCATGAAAGAAAAAGGAATCTATTGAAAAAAAATTGAAAAGAAGTAGACCAAAGTGAATGAGATAGATAATGTATTGAATGAAGAGAGTTTTCGTGCTCTTGATAAATTGAGGAAGGTGCATGTGCAGTATGTGCCATGGGAAAATGACAATGCAAAAGTGGATAAAATCAAGAGGTTTTGTATTGCACATAAATTTTCGCAGTCAAAGAAAGTGAGATATGATGCTATAAGTTCATTTGAACAAATGAATTCAAATATTTTTGAACATAAGAATTTCATGGAACACATAGAATTGAAAATAGATGAAAAGGAGAAGGCAATATCAAATTTTAGCACGCAGAAAAGAGAATCAGTTGGATGGAGACATGAAAGTCTTATGTGAAAAGGTAGATAAGTTTTGTAAACAACTTATTAAAAAGAAACATTTGCATTTTGTAATTAGAAAGACACTCTCAAAACTAAGCAAAAAGTAGTTACAAAGCTACATAAAAGTATTGAAGACATTGAAAATACTATCCAAGAAATGGATGGTGTTGTCCTAAGCGTTGATGAGGGACTAGGTGCTCCAAATCTTAAAGTGAAAGATATGAAAAAGAAGTTAGAAGATCATGAAAAGGAATACCAAGGGGGTATTAACAAGTAAGAGCAATGGGGATGAGGAAAAATGTGTGGATGGTCAACTTGCAGATGCAAAAGAAATAATTAGTAGTGTTGAAACTAAAGAAAAACATTAGAAGACTACAATTAACAACTTAGAAAAGGAATTAAAAGATAATAAGAAGATTTTATTGTCAAAAGAAAAGGAGGTTAATTTATGTTGTTGAGAGAGGGAGTTGAGAAATAAAGACAACATTGGAAGGCGTTGCTTATGAAGGAGGGTGCATGGAGAGATTAGAAAATGAGCATTTGCAAGAATCTCTGGGCGTTCAAAATTTGAAGGTTGATATCATGCACCTCGAGGCTCATTTAGTAAGCATTCAACTTACTAATAATGATCATATAAGTCATATTCAAAGATAAAAATTTAAATGTATTGTTGCATAACTTATACAAGTTTAAATTACATTAATGATAAATATTGAAGGTGCCTTTCATTACACTCCTGATGTGTAAATAACGAAAAGTTTAATTACATTAATATTGTCTTACAAAATTGCAAGTTGGAAAACACTGGGTGTTATGAAACCTACAACCCACATACTATTACAAAACCCTCTACGTGCAACAACCCATTTGGTTATTCATCCTTTTGCTCAAATAGGTTAGAATGTATGAAATGAAAAAGGAATCTGCTCTAAAAGCACTTGAAAAGAAGTAGACCAAAATGAAGGAGATATATATGTATTAACTAAAGAGATTTTTCCTACTCTTTAGAATATGAGGAAGGTGTGTGTGCAGTAAGTGCAATGGGAAAATGGCAATGCAGAAGTGGATAAACTCAAGAGGTTTTGTATTCCACATGAATTTGTGTAGGAAAAGAAAGTGAGAGATGATGCTATAAGTGTAGTTGAACAAATGAATTCAAAGATTCTTTAACTTAAGAATTCCATGGAACAAATACAAGTGGAAATAGATGATAATGAAAAATAAATATCAGATGTAAGTGCAAAAAAAGTGAATGAGTTGGGTGGAGACATGAAAGTCTTACCTGAAAAGGTAGAAATTTTTTGTAAATAACTTGTTTAAAGAAACGTCTGCATTCTCTAATCATAAAGACACTCTCAAAATTTTAGTAAAAAGTGACTACAATTTAGTAATATAAAAGTATTCAAGGCATTCAAAACTCTATCCAATTTGGTATTTACGTGTAGAGGTTCTTACAACAGTATGTGGGTTGCAGGTTTCATAACACCCAGTGTTTTCCAACATGTAATTATATATCTAGGCATCATGGTTGTAATGAAAACCTATACTTTTGTAGATAGTAAGAATGTAGTGAAATTCACCCTCACAATTTATAGCAACTCTTAGACTAAAAATTGCATTAAAACTTCTTCATTTGACTAAAAAATAAATGCAGAATATAATTGCAGGTTGGAAAACACAATGTGGGTTGCCATTTTTTTTCATTTTTTACATTCAAAGCTAAGTGGTGGAGAGCATGGGGTGGAGTTGTAGGTGGGGGTTACATAAAACTAACCACATTGAGAGCTGAGGGGTGACTAACCAATTTGGTTGTTATGTCTAGAGGGTTTTACAACACTATGTGGGTTCCAGGTTTCATAACACCTGGTGTTTTCCAATTTCATTACATTCTTGCTATATACAAAACAAATGGTTCTCAAGGAAATCACAAAAATTACCAAATTGAGGTGAGGGGTGACTAACCAATTGGGTTGTCACTTGTAAAGGGCTTTAAAACATAATGTGGGTTGCAGGTTTCATAACACCCAGTAATTTACAACCTAAAATTTTACAAAACAATATGAATGTCTTGAAAATATTTTGTTATTTAGATAGTATGAATGTAATGAAAGACACCTTCAAAATCTATAACAATTCTTAGGTAGACTAAAAATTGTGTTTCAATTTCTTTATATGATCCAAATATAGATGCATAGTATGATTGTAGGTTGCAAAACATAGTGTGTGGTGAGTACGTGATTTATGAAACCTCCAACCCAAACGATGTTGTAAAACCTTCTACATAATGAAACCAAATGAAAACCCCTTTTTGCAAGGAAAACCCTTGGAAACCCATCAATGAATACCCATTTTTGTAACGAATACCTATTCAATTATTCAGTCCCTAGGTAGGATGGAAAAACAACATATATTTCTAACAAATATACCTACCTTCTAGTTAGTTGCATGTGCTTGTCACATGCATTTTGGTAGGGAGAATGGCCGCTCTGCTTTGGCCTCTCAACACTTGCAACTCCCTTCTGAGCTCCCCAACAACCTTCAAAATGTGAAGGTCAAAAATGACATCGTTATGGGCTTTATGTGGCTTTCAAAACATATTATTTAATTCAATAACCCACATTGTGTTTTCCAACATGGCTATATATTATGTGTTGCTTCTGGTTTCTCTAAACATTATTCCAAAAATAAATGTAGGTTGGATTTCCACAGTGGGTGCACCATATATTTCATTATGCTTCCTTAAAAAAAATTGGTGCGAACATTAAAATCCCAAAATTAAAAAACCCTCAACAAAAAAGCACATAAAGAACTCTTCATATAAAATGAAAACCCCCTTTCACAAGGAAAACCCTTGGAAACCCATTAATGAATACCCTTTTTTGTAATGAATACTCATTCAATTCTTCATAGTCCCTAGGGAAAATGACAAAAAGGCATATATTTTTGGCAAATATACATACTTGCTAGCTAGCTACCCGACCTATCCATCACATGCATTTTTTTAGGGAGAATGGAGCTCTTCTTCAACCTCTGAACACCTACAACTCCCTTCTGAGCTCCCCAACAACCTCCAAAATGTGAATGCCCAAAATGATGACATTTTGGGCTTTTGGGCTTTCCAAAAAAATATTTTTAAAACCTGTCAGTGATGCCATGTTTTTTTGGTGATGGGACACATGATGACACTCCAAATGGCACACACATAAATGTTCATCAACATCTGTTTGTCAACCTTATATCGCATTGCTTCGATCGTATGGGGGATGGGGTGTTATGTTATCATGTCTAAGGAATGCGGTTTTGTTTGTAATGCTTTGTATGCTTTATTATTTTCTACGTGGTTTCTTTTCGAACTGCAATCTTTTTTATAAATTAATTTTGTTAAAAAAAAATGAAAAAATAAATATAATTGGACTATATTGATATTTATTTACAATTTGAATTTTTTATATAGTAAATAGGTTGCCTCTATTACAATAAATTAATCAACACATATCATTAGGAGTTATATAACTATCATTCATCATAATTTTTTCAACCAACCACTATGAGAAGGGAAGGGTCCATGCAACTTCCTAGCTTATTTCGGCTAGCAGCCATTATTCAATTTTTTAGGAGTAATTTGTGGAATTGGTGGCTCCATGAATATTTAATTTTCATGCTTATATTTTAACAACCATTTTAGTTTTTATTTTTTTTAAATGTATAAATGTTTTTTTACATGTATGAATGAATATTATTAATAATAACTTTATAGGTAAAATTTGAAGATAAATGAAAAGGAGAGATTTTTTTATAAAGATACATGATATTTTTATCAATATGTAGTTTTTTTCAGTTCCTAAACAATAACTACTCCACTAAAATGTTGTTCTCAGAAATTAAGAGAAGACACACATCTCTTTCTAGTTATGATACAGCTTGGATAACCATGGTCTCTTCTTTAGAAAACTCGCAATTACCACAGTTCCATAGTGTCTTTCATAGATAATGAAAAATCAACTTTGGGATAGATCTTGGGATTATTAGAATTGCCTTATATTAAAGACTACCTCGTTCACACTTTGGCATGCCTTATAGCACTTAGAACATGGAATGTTGGCACTGAAAATGTGGAAATGGGTATGTCAACTTTGACCTATAACAAATTTTCTTACAAATATGATGTACTTTATCTCATGAATATTCTTATTTCCCATATAGTTTCTAATTTTTATAGTTTATCATTCTCAAAGAAAATTTCTCGGTGTAAAACTTACAAAATTAAAATTTATAATTCTTATCCTCAAACATTTTAGTCAGTCTCACTCTATGGAAATCATGGCCTTGAGCATATACACCTAATCCCATTTTTCATCTTGTGTAGGATATTACTTCATGAATAAAATTAAATTTGATCCTATGGATACATGAGTCTAACACCTAATGCTCTAAGATTTTGATGTCATTTCTTGATTCCTCCATAGGCTTGAGATTTATAAGAGAAAATATTACAAAGATACACTGTGAGGACAGATGTAATCCCCTAGGCTTGGATCTAATCTTCACTACCATGTTAGAAGATGCAAGAGGCTTATTTTTGGAACTACCTTATGATTCATTGCCTATAAAAATGATGTTCAATAAGTGGGAAAAAATCCTTAAAAGGTAATTTTGCAAATGGTTTGTATTTTTCCAGCACTTTTCTACCTTATTTTTTGTTGCTTTCCAATAATTTTAGAATTATTTTAATTTTGGTAGCATTGAAATGAACCATATGAATGAGTATTGTTCTGTAGTTTTGCACACATGCCCCACTGAAAGCGGGGACCCTCTTTTTTCTCTGGCTTTTGGTGTCTTTTGGCCTCTTAATTTTATTGATTTCATTGTCTTTGGAGGTCCTTAGATGTTCATCTTGCTTTCCCAAGTGATTTCCCCAGGTTGCACTTTGAAAAAACTAAGTTCTGTGCAAAAATTCAGGTTTTTAGTCCAATCTAGGATTTTCCGGTGTGTCTGGATTTTCCCAGATTTTGCTCAAAGTCTGGCTCTGTGCAAAAATCTGGGTTTTTAGTCTAGTTCGGGATTTTTCGCTCCATCCGGATTTTCCCGATTTCCATGAAATTCCAGATCTGAGCGAAGTCCGGGTTTTTGCCTGCGTTTGGGATTTTCTGCCCAACCCGGATTTTCTCAGTTTTTTTTTTGTGAAAAGTTAGGCGAGAAGGCTTCAACGCTGGAGTCCGGAGTTTTATGTCATCCACGGAAATCCGGTCCGGCCGGTTTTTTCCGGATTTTTTGGAAACTTTGATTTTTTTTCGAAAATATTTTTTTTCAAAAATGGGAATTTTTTTAAATGCTTCTGAAAGTGAAAATTCTTGAAAAAAACATAAATTTTGAAAATAAAGTTTCCAAAAATGGAAAAAAATTAGGACTATTAATGATTATATCTATTTTTCAGGACTAAACAAATATTAAAAGGGGGGCTTGCATATGGATTCGTGCCAAATGAGGGAAATCTAGAAATGTTCAATTTTCAAAATGGGGCCTACATAGGAATCTGTGTCAAAACTGTTTACAGCTAGAAGACTTTATGGATGACATGTGAATTTGACCTTGCTGGAGATCCCTGGCTAACATGGATAATATTCATGCATTTAATGCAAATCTTTTCCTATTTTGAAATTCTCCTGGACGACCTGTTTTGGGGCCAGTTATTATTGTAAAATCTAATTAGGCCAACCTGTTTTGAGGCTAGTTATTGTTGTAAAATCTGATTGGGCCGACATGTTTGGGGTTTTCTATAAATGGCATTTGTGCCTCATTTGTAAGGGGTGAGGGATTAGGAGAAGATTAGATACAAGCGATTTTAGCAGTAGTTAGAGTTAGGAATTAGCTTCTTTCAAGCAAATGTTGTAACAAAACATTGGAATTGTTGCTGAAATTTGGTGATTCAATACAATTGAAGGCATTGTGATTTTCTGGTGATCTCTTTTGTGTTAACTTATCTTGCATGGTTCTTATGATTCAATCTTTTAGATTGCTCAAGGTTGTTAGATTTAGATTTAAATCCGATTCAATGATGTTCATGATTTAATATTTGAAGTATTTGTAGCAATCCTTGGTCCATACTTTTTGCAGCTAGCCAATTGTTAGTTGCTTTGCAAAGTTAGCCTGGACCTTTATATTCATTGTGCTTGGTTCAATTGTAGAGATTTATTCATTTCAACTGCAATTGGGTTGTCTTGGGTGAATGTTCATGATCTAAAAATCTTTAAAACCTTAGAAGATTGCACTGTTTCTGTAATATTGTAGATTTATCTTGGTCAAGCAGAGATTGGTTTCGTTGGGATTGGTCCATTTCAAGTGTTTATCATTTGCATTGTTAGTCTTAGAAATAGTTTATATTTAGAAATTTCTCTGAACCCTTATCTCTTTTGCTATTTATCTTGAATATGGGTTAGTTTTAGGATTGAAAGCATCACTATATTGTTGCATCTGATGAAAATTCACTTCCAACATTGTTCATTTATAAGGCCCCTTGTGATTACCAGCATTTTCACATATTATCTGAGTTGTTTATGCATTGTCAAGACCTGACACCCGAGATACCTTGGGGTGATTTTCAGCAATTGATTGTTGAAGATTATCTTTCAAGAGAGATAGAATATCATTTTCTGTATGAGTTGTTGCTATGCAGAAAACACCATCAACAAGTATGACTCATCCCTCATTTTCATAGTTGAGGGTGTTTGGAGGATAGTTGATTGGAACAAAGTTTTAAGACATCAGAACAAGGATGGCTCATGCTTTCATTCTCCCTCTGCAACTACTTGTGCTCTAATGCACACTAGAAATTCCAACTACCTTAAGTATTTGATTTCAATGCTAGAAAACTTGGAGAATGCAGGTTGGTTCTTAAATGTTCATCTATATGGTTTGATGAGATTTGCGAATGTAACAGGCATTTTTTTTGTTGGTGCAGTGCCCAGTGCTTATCCTATAAATTTGGTTGCTGGTCTCTCAATGGTAAATAGTTTGGAAAGCTTAGGTATAGCAAGGCATTTCAAACATGAGATAAAACAAGCTCTAGTGTTGAGAATCGTGTCTCAACCTTGCAAGCTTTTTTTTAGAAAATTCTAGAATTTGTTTGTCGTAGTTCTCCACAAGTTTATGTGTTGGAAAAAGGTGTATGAGTTGTTAAAAATGTGCCTTGTCCCTATTAGAATATAGGAGGGTTGTTTTTAGAGTATAAACAACTCATTGTATAACTTTTATGGGGGTCTAAACTAGAGGACAAAATTATGGACGAAAATGCTATTTTAACTTGGTTGTTTTTCCATCTTGGAGTTACAAATGACAAGTGGGTAACATGTAGCATGGTTTTTTTGCCCATGGTTTTGGCCCATGGTTTTGTAAAACTACAAATGGTTTCTAGGTTGTAAATCACTAAAAAAGGAGGGCTTGGGGAGGTGTTTGTATCATCGAGTTCAGTTTACAAGACTGAGTGCTAGAAGGAGTCTCTCTGAGTCTGAGTTTGAGTTGTGGTGATGCACTCCTGTAAGAACTTGCATTGAAAGTGTATTTTAATCCTTTTTATTTGATAATACATTATGTGGGTTTTGGAGGGTGGGGTTTCTCTCCTGAAAGGGTTTCCCCATGGTAATTATTGTGTTATGTGTTTATTGTGATATTTCATTTATGCATGTTTATTTGTTCATTGAAATCTCTGTAATAGTTAGTTGAATTTGCATAATCATCCTCTCAAGATTAGCGTAGGAAGTGATTCTATGCACCTTTGCTTCCTTACAAGTGGTATCAGAGCCTGGCCAGTTTTGGTTCTATTTGTTGGGTACAAGGTTTTTTGAGCTAATCAAGGTTTGAGTGGGAGCTTGTGCAGAGTATTTTATTTTCTATAATGTAGGATTGTAAAGATGGCAAGCACATCAAAGAGAATTGATGTAGAGAATTTTTCTGGCATGAACTTTGAGATGTGGAAGCTGAAGATGGAAGATCTGTTAATTGATCGAGATCTATGGGATGCGGTGGATGAGAATACACTGAGGCCCGCAGATCCAACTTTAGCTGCACAATATGATGTAATGGATGGAAAAGCTAAAGGTCTCATAAGATTGTGTCTTGCAGATTCAATTCTAATTAATGTCCATGAAGAATCTATTGCAAAGAAGCTTTGGAAGAAGCTAAGTGGGATCTATCAAGCGAAATCACTTGTGAACAAGATTTTCTTGAGGAAGAAGTTGTATTCCTTGAGAATGGAAGAAGGTGGACGAATTTCTAAGCATCTGGAAAGATTTAATATGTTGGTGACTCAGTTGACCTCAGTTGGTGTGAAAATGGATGAAGAAGAAAGGTGCCAAATCTTTCTATGTTTGTTGCCAAACTCATGGGACAGCCTTATCATGGCCATAGGGAGCACTTTAGTTGTCTTGAAGATGGAGGACATTGTTGTTTCTCTACTTTTTGAGGAGATGAGAAGGAAGGTCTCTCTAAATTCCAAAGAGGCTTTGAGTGTTCGAGGAAGACCAAAAGAAAGAGGCAAGAATAAAAAGCAGCATGGTCGTTCTAAGTCCAAGAATAAGGGGAGATCAAAATCTCCTAGTAAGTCCAAGGCAATCTGCTAGAATTGTGGCAAACCTGGACACTTCCAAAAGGATTGCAAAGAGGAGAAGAAGAAGAAGAAGAAGCAAGATTATGATTCTGAGTCTGAGAAGGAAGATGGAGATGCTTTCATCGCAGCCTTGGCCACTCATGCAGGTGACAATGCATGGTTGATAGACTCAGGTACATCTTTCCACATGACTCCTAATAGAAACTAGTTTAGTAAGTATGAAAATTTTGATGGTGGTAAGGTGTATTTGGGTGATAACTCTGTTCTTGATATTGTTGGTCATGGAAGTATTCATGTGAAATTTTCTAATGGTAGAATTAGAAGATTTGATGGTGTCTTGCATATCCCAGGACTAGCAAGAAATTTGTTATCTGTTAGCAAACTAATAGATGCGGGTGTGCTTGTACAGTTTTCTAAAGCAGGTGTGAAAATGGTGAGAGGTGCTATGGTAATAGCAAGAGTGAGAAGATTGGGTACATTGTACCAGCTTGATGCATGCATGGTTGAGTGCAATAGTACTTTTGATAAGATTGTGAAAAGGACTACTTTGTTGGAGAAGGAGAGGGTTTCTCTTTCAACAGATGGTCATGGTTTTTGGGTACCCAAGGGTGCTCTATCTACCGAATCAAATTTTCCCATAGAGAAAACCATGTTATGGCACCAAAGACTCAGCCACATAGGTGAGAAGGGTCTACAGACCTTGAAAAATATAAACCTTGTTGATGGGTTGAATGACTGCAATCTTGAGTTTGATTTTTGTGAGCATTGTATCTATGGTAAACAAAATCGTATTCATTTTTACTCAAGTTCACATAAGTCTTCATGTATTTTGGATCTTATCCATTCAGATGTATTTGGTCCAGTTAATGTTTCTTCTATTGGTAGATCAGTTTATTATGTTTCTTTCATTGATGATTTTAGTAGAAGAACATGGGTTTATTTCCTTAGGAGTAAAGCTGAAGTTTTTAGTCGTTTCAAAGAATTTAAAGCAATGGTTGAGTTGTAGACTAGAAAGAAGATAAAGTGTTTGAGAACTGACAATGGTGGTGAATATTTCTCTAATGATTTTGACACATTTTGTAAAGATTGTGGTATTAAAAGAGAGAAGACAACTTTGTATTCTCCACAATAGAATGGAGTTGGAGAAAGAATGAACAAGACCTTGATGGAGAAGGCTAGGAGTATGCTGAGTGGAGCTGGACTAGAACAAAAGTTCTAGGCTAAAGTTGTTGCCACTACCTACTACCTGATAAACAGGTCTCCTACATCAGCTCTTGTTGATAAGATGCCAATGGAAGCATGGTCGGGGCAAAAGCCTTCACTTAGACATCTGAGAGTGTTTGGTTGTGAGGCATATGCTCATGTGCCAAAGGAGAAGTGGACAAAATTGGAAAACAAAGTTGTCAAATGTATCTTCATTGGATATAGTTATGGTGTGAAAGGATACAAGCTTTGGGATCCTATTGCACACAAGGTATTTTATTCCAGAAGTGTTATTTTTAGAGAAACTAAGCCTTCTTCTATTATAGTGCAGCCAGAACAGATGGAAGAAAAGAAAGATGTGATTCAACTGCCTGCTACACTTGAGAAAGTTGAATTGAGGCCCTTAGAAAGACAAGATGTTGAGGAGAGCTCTATGAGTTTTGAATCATCAGAGGAAGAGAGAGAACCTAAACCAGAACCTGAACCAGATCTTGTTCGAAGGTTTAGTAGACAGAGGAAAGCACCAAAAAGGTATGGATATTCTCCTGATGATTGGAGGTGTAATTTGCTTCGAATGCTAATATTGATGAACCGAGATCTATAGAAGAGGCTCTTGGTATGAACGATTCAGAGTCCTAGAAAATAGCCATGGAAGAAGAGATGGCATCTCTTAAGAAGAATGACACATGGGACCTTGTACCATTGCCTAAAGGACGAAATCATGTTGGTTGTAAATGGGTGTTCAAAAGAAAGATGGGTTCAAATGGAAGTATTGAGAAGTATAAAGCACGTTTGGTTGAAAAAGGTTACTCCCAGGTTGTAGGAGTTGATTATGGTGAAATTTTTTCTCCTGTAGCAAAAATGACATCCATTCATTTTTTGCTTTCTATTGCAGCAACTTATGATCTAGAGATCGAGCAGATGGATGTGAAAACAACTTTCCTTCATGGAGATTTGGAGGATGAAATTTATATGACACAGCCAGAGCACTTTGTGGTGAAAGGTAAAATTCATTTGGTCTGTAAGTTGAAGAAATCCTTGTATGGTTTAAAACAAAGTCCTAGGATGTGGTACCTAATGCAGGAGCATCTAGTGGTGTAAGGGCAATTTTGCATCACCCAAAAATAGTTAAATTTCAAGTTTCTTGATTTTTTAAATATTTTTACATTTTTGGATACCCTTTTCATCATAATTAAATTCCTAATTTATGGTTTTTATTTTCTATTCCTAGGTTGAAAGATATTGCAGTTTTAGTTTCCCAGATTTGCACCTAAAAATCTTCTAAGTTAGATTTGAGGCACTTAGAGTTCCTTGATCAGCCCCAAAACTTGCCAAAATCATCATAGAGGATTTAAAGCATGTTATTGACTTTGAGACCTTTCCAACAGTTCAAACGGTTCGTGAATCGGAGTCCGGGATCAAAAGTTATGGCCCCGGGAAGTTGACACACTTTCTAGAATATACAATTGCAAATGTTCTTTTGAAATTTGAACTTCAAGCTATAATTTTTCAGTGCCAAACCACCTAAACTCAAATTTTAATGTTGTTTTGGCTCCAAACTAAAGCGGAGCTCTATTTATGGGAGGGTTTCTAATTTTTTGGTAACTTTTTGGGGACAAGCTCGCATATTGCGAAAGGGTGATTTTATAGCTTTTTGTAACTTGCATGTGTTGTAGAACTTGGGGATTTGAGATCCTTTGCATGTAAGAAGCTCTATTTTCTGAATAATAAAAATTATTCTCTTGTTTGTGGGTTATTTTTAAGTCTCTGGCCCTCATCAAGTGGTATCAGAGCAGGTTTTCTTGAGCATGTGGACAGATCGCCGATTATGAGGCAATTCGCACCAGGACCATGTTTGTGGGTCGAGGTCAAGAAAGATGCCTCCAAGAGTGATGCCTAGTAGGTGTTGTGGTGCCAGAGGTGGTCGAGGCGACAGAAATGCTAGTGGAAGAGATGCACTGGTAGCCCTCCAAAGATAAATTGATGCGTTACAAGAGCAGTTGAGAAGAGGGTTAAACCTGAGGGAGGAAAGTGAGGATGAAGGAGAGGAAGAAGGTTTGAATGTAGAAGAGGAAGAAGAAGAAATTGATCAAGAACAAATGCAGCTAATAAGGGCCATTTCAAAGATCGGAAAAAGACCTAGAGCAAAAGTCCCCAGTTATTCCGGAAGTCTGAACTCGGAAGAGTTGATCAACTGGATCAATGAGCTAGAAGAATATTTTGAGTATGAGAAAATAGAGGACCCAGATCAAGTTAAGTTTGTAAAAATGAAGCTGAAGGGCCATGCTAGAATTTGGTGGAAAGAGGTCCAATTAGAAAGAAATCGAAGAGGAAAAGGAAATATCACTAGATGGGATCACATGGTAGAGAAACTTAAGAAACAGTTCATACCAGTGGCCTACAAGTTAGATCTGTTGAAGAAATTGCAAGGGTTGAAGCAAGGAAGCAGATCTATGAAAGAATATATTGAATATTTTCACAAGATAATCATCAGAACGGGCCACATAGAGGCCAATAAGGAGAAGGTAGCCCGATATCTTAATGGGTTACGATCAAGCATTCAGGAGGAGTTAAGCCTAGTTAGAATGAACACCATTGAGGATGTGTATCAGTTTGCTCTAAAGGTGGAAGAGAAGCTAAATAAAAGATTTGATGGCAAGTAAAAAGGACGAGGAGGTAAAGGTGGAGGGGCAGTGGAAGACCTTCAGGAAGCCGAAATGATGATGAAAAGAAAAGTGAAGATGTGTGTACCAGCCAAAGCCAAAGGAATGAAAACTTCTACCGCCCTCGTGATCAAAACAGCGGTGATCAAAGAGGTAGAGGATGAGGGAGATATGGACAATGATCTGGAAGAGGTAGTTTCAAAGGAACATGTTTCTAGTGTGGTGAAGAAGGGCATCGAGCCTATGAATGTCCACAACACCAAGGAAGGGCAGACAAAATGCCAAAAGGTCATGGAAGGGTTGTGCATGCAAATGAGGAGGCCCAATCTGAACATTCAGATGATGCTGAAAGGGGAGAAGCCCTAGTGATTAGGAGAGCCCTGGTGACTGAGGAAAAGGAACCAGAACAGAGGAATAATCTATTTTAGCACAAGGTGCAAGTGTGAAGGAAAATGTTGTGATGCCATTATTGACGGTGGGAGCATCGATAATCTGGTGTCAGAAGAGATGGTCACAAAGTTGAAGCTGAAGAGGGAAAGGCACCCACATTTGTATTGGATTGTCTGGTTGCAGAAAGACCACAAAGTTTTGGTCAATGAGCAGTGCCTAGTAAAGTTCAAGATCATGAGCTACCATGATGAGGTACTCTATGATATCATCCCCATGGATGCATGTCACATGTTGTTGGGGAGGCCTTGGCAGTTCGATAGGCGAGCTATACATGATGGCCATGCAAACACTTATTCCTTGACAAAGGATGGGGTTCGTCACAAGTTGAAACCCCTAAAGGAGAATGAAGAAAAGGTATGCAGTAGTGCTAGAATTTGTTATGTAGATGGAAGAAAATTTTTAGCAGGTATGAAGCATGAGCATGTGTGTTATGCATTGATTCCTAGAGTGAGTAAGGAGGATAGTGAGAAGGTTCCACAAGAAGTTTCAAGGAAGTTAGATGAGTTTCTTGATATTGTTTCTACTAATGTACCTGAGGGTTTACCACCAATAAGGAAGATCAGTCATCAGATTGACTTGATTCCTGGAGCTAGTTTTCCAAATAAGGTAGCTCATAGAATGACTCTAGTAGAAAATAAGGAGTTGAACAGACAAGTTCAAGAGTTGTTGAGAAAGGGTTTGATACGGGAGAGTTTGAGTCCATGTGCAGTACCTTCAGTACTAGCACCAAAGAAGGATGGGGAGTGGAGGATGTGTACAGATTCCTAAGCCATAAACAAGATAACAATCAAGTACAGATTTCCCCTGCCAAGGATGGATGACCTGATGGACTGTTTGAGTGGAGCTCAGTACTTCACAAAGATTGATCTGAAGAGTGGATATCAATAGATCCAAATTCCAAAAGGGAGATGAATGGAAGACTGCCTTCAAGACCAAAGAGGGCCTGTACGAGTGGTTAGTCATGCCTTTTGGGCTAACCAATGCACCGAGCACATTCATGCAACTCATGAACGAGGTACTAAAAGAATTTATGGAAGTTTTGTTATTGTGTATTTAGATGATATTTTGATTTTCAGTAAGACGTTGGATGAGCATCTGATGCATATTCAGAGAACCTTTGAGAAGTTAAGAGAAGAGAAACTGTTGATTAATCTGAAGAAGTGTAGTTTTGTGAAGAGGAGTTAGTGTACTTGGGGTTTGTTGTCTCAGCAGAAGGTCTCAAGATGGACCCAGAGAAGGTGAAGGCTATTCTGGAATGGCCTACCCCAAGAACTGCTACCGAGGTGAGATCTTTCCATGGTTTGGCTAGTTTTTATAGAAACTTCATTAGAAACTTCAGTAGTATTTGTGGACCCCTAACTGAAACAATGAGAGGGGATAGAAAAGAATTCAAGTGGAGCACTGGAGTAGCAAAAAGTTTTGAGCTGTTGAAGCAAAAGGTGATAGAGCAACCTGTTCTAGCCCTCGAGATTTCAACAAGGTGTTTGGTGGATTGTGATGCCAATGGTTGTGCTATTAGAGAAGTGTTCCAGGCGAAAGGTGCAGCCCATTGCCTATTTTAGTGAAAAGTTAAATGATGATAAGAGAAAGTATTCTGTATATGATCAGAAATTTTATGCAATAGTTCAAGCTTTAAAGAAATGGAGACATTATTTGTTGCCAAAATAATTTGTTCTATATACTGATCATCGGGCCTTGCATGATACCTAAATAGTCAAGGGGAATTTAAATGAAGGCATATGGAAATGGGTAGAGTTTTTCGCGAGAGTTATACCTTTGTTTTGATACATAGGAGTGGGAAGTCAAATAGGGTTGCGGATACTTGTAAGTGGAATACATTGATGACGAAGATCTGATTGAAGTGGTTGGGTTCAATAATGAACTTAAGACACTATCACCTGTGAAGATCTTGATTTCTTGAGGAAAGCGGAAAGCTTGCAAGAACTTTATTCGTTGGGCAGGACAGGTGGTTTGGTTTTAATCCAGGATGGCATGTTATTTAAGAGAAGTCAATTGTGTATCCTGAGGAGTTCCATGAGGGAGAACCTGATAAAGGAGAAGCATAGTGGAGGAATGGTAGGACATTTTAGTCAGGATAAGACCATTGCCATTATCAGTGAGCATTATTATTGGCCTCAATTGTCACAAGATGTGAAGAAGTTTGTACAAAGCTGTAGGGTATGTCGATGGCTAAAGTGAGCCAAAATGCAGCTTATATCATTACACTGGAGAGGGCCATGGCAAGATATAAGATATGGACTTTGTTCTTGGTTTTCCAAGGACACAATGAGAATGATTCGATCTTTGTGGTGGTTGATAGGTTTTGAAGATGGCACATTTAATTCCATGTCCGAAGACCCATGATGCAGTCCACATTGCTGACTTGTTCTTCAAAGAGGTGGTGAGGCTACATGGTCTACCAAAGAGTATTGTTTCAGATTGTGACACCAAATTTGTGGGGTACTTTTGGAGGACCTTATGGAAGAAGCTGAAGACAGAGTTGAAGTTTAGTTCTGCACACCATCCACAAACAGATGGGCAGACAGAGGTTGTTAATAGGTGTCTGGGTAACCTACTGAGATGCTTGGTAGGAGATAAACACAAGGGATGGGACTTGATCTTACCCCAAGCAGAATTTTATTACAACAATTCTATTAGTAGAAGCACTAGTAGATCACCATTCCAGATTGTGTATGGAGGTAGCCCTAGAACAACTCCAGAATTGAGGAAGATGGATCAAGAGAAGAAAATAAGTGCTAAAGCCGAAGATTTTGTAGAACACATCAAGGATATACATGAGAAGGTAAGAGAACATATTAACAAGATGAATATGTAGTATAAGGCTAAGGCAGATCAGAAGATGAGGTATAAGGAGTTTTAGATTGGTGATGAAGTGATGGTCCACTTGAGGAAAGAAAGGTTTCTAGTGGGAACATATAACAAATTGAAGATGAAGAAGTTCGGTCCCTATAAAATTTTAAAGAGGCATGATTCAGGGAATGCATATGAGGTAGAGTTGCTAGATGGATTCAACATTTCCCCTATGTTCAACATTTTAGATTTGACAGAGTATCATGAAGGTGGCACCAAACCGCTTAAACTCAAATTTGAATGTTGTTTTGGCTTCAAACTAAAGAGGAGCTCTATTTATGGGTGGGTTTCTAATTTTTGGGTAACTTTTTGGGGACAAGCTCGCATATTGTGAAAGGGTGATTCTATAGCTTTCTGTAAATTGCATGTGTTGTAGAACTTAGGGATTTGAGATCCTCTACATGTAAGAAGCTCCATTTTCTAAATAATAAAATTATTCTCTTGTTTGTGGGTTATTTTCTAAGTCTCGGGCTGTGCCCTCATCAGTACCAGAAGTTTGATACATATGTTTTGAGTTTGGGATTTGTGCGATCTAAATCTGATCACTATATATATTACAAGTCTGATGGTGATTATTTCCTAGTTATTGCCTTATATGTCGATGGCATGTTTATTGGCAAAGGAAAAGGTTTGATTGAAAAATTAAAATCTCAGCTCTCAGCAAAGTTTGAAATGAAAGATCTTGGTACAACAAGGCATATTCTGGGAATGGAGATTATAAGAGATAGGAAAAATAGAAAGCTTTGGCTAGGCTAGAGTAAGTATGTTGATACTATTCTGAGAAGATTCAATATGCAGGATTCTAGACCATTGAGTGTTCTTGTTACTATGGGAACAAAGCTTTCTAGCTCACAGTGTCCTACATCCCCATTGGAGATGGAAGAGATGAGTCGAGTACCATATCAAAGTGTTGTTGGAAGTTTGATGTATGATATGGTCTGTACAAGACCAGACATTGCCCAAGCAGTGGGAGTACTTTCCCGTTACATGTCTAATCCAAGAAGAGCACATTGGGATGTAGTAGAAAGAGTTTTCAGATACTTGTGGGGTACCTCAGAGTACTCTATATGTTTCCATGGAACAGGAAACAAGAATTCCTTGGATATTCAAGGCTACATGGATTCAAACCGAGCCGGTGATGTTGATAGAAGAAGATCCACCAGTGCATATGTGTTTACATTATTTGGTGGTGCAATTAGATGGATGAGCAAGCGACAAGCTGTAGTCACTTTTTCCACTACAGAGGTAGAGTATATGGCAGCTACTCATGCCTGCAAGGAAGCCATCTGGCTAAAGAGATTGTGTTCAGATATAGAGTTCAAATAGGGTGTAGTGACAATTTATAGTGACAGTTAGAGTGCAATCTTCCTAGCGAAGAACCTGACATTTCATGCCAGGACCAAGCACACTAATGTACAATATCATTTTGTAAGAGATATAGTCGAGGATGGCAAGGTGAAGCTGGAGAAGGTGGAGATTTTGGTGAATGTTGTTGATGCATTAACTAAGCCAATGAGCACAAAGAAATTTAGATGGTGTTCAGATTCTATGGGGCTCTTGGCCCCTAGCAATTAAGTCCATGAAAATTTGGATCCCCTGACTCTTGCAAGGTGTTCGACAAGTGGGAGAATGTTGAGAATCGTGTCTCAACCTTGCAAGCTTTTTTTCAAAAAATTCTAGAATTTTTTTGTGGTAGTTCTCCACATGTTTATGTGTTGGAAAAAGGTGTATGATTTGTTAAAAATGTGCCTTGTCCCTATTAGAATATAGGAGGGTTGTTTTTAGAGTATAAACAACTCATTGTATAAATTTTATGGGGGTCTAAACTAGAGGAAAAAATTATGGACGAAAATGCTATTTTAACTTGGTTGTTTTTCCATCTTGGAGTTACAAATGACAAGTGGGTAACATGTGCCATGGTTGTTTTGCCCATGGTTTTGGCCCATGGTTTTGTAAAACCACAAATGGTTTCCAAGTTGTAAATCACTAAAAAAGGAGGGCTTGGGGAGGTGTTTGTATCATTGAGTTAAATTTGCAAGATTGAGTGCTAGGAGTCTCTCTGAGTCTGAGTTTGAGTTGTGGTGATGTGCTCTTGTAAGAACTTGCATTGCAAGTGTATTGTAATCCTTTTGATTTTATAATACATTGTGCGGGTTTTGGAGGGTGGGGTTTTTCTCCTAGAAGGGTTTCCCCACGGTAATTACTGTGTTATGTGTTTAGTGTGATATTTCATTTATGCATATTTATTTTTCCATTGAAATCTCTATAATAGTTAGTTGAATTTGCATAATTTTCCTCTCAAGATTAGAGTAGGAAGCGATTCCATGCACCTTTGCTTCCTTACATCTAGATGATATCTATAGGTAACTGAGAGATCTTTTTCTTATGATTGGATGTTGTACTGTCTATGCTTGGTTTCCTTATTTCCTGAAATGAAAATTCTCCCTGGGCAGATGCTAGAGAGAGAATGAAATGGTTGAAGGAATATCATCAACATCAGACATAATTAACATATCTATCAGTTTCAAGATTTTACAGTGGAATGGATATGATGTGTCTCCAGGTCTTTTGAGCAAACAACTCCTTGTTTTCCTTAAGCTTTTCCTTTAAATATCACATACATTTTCTCTGTTAAACATGAATACCAATTATAGCTTATGAAAGATATGTAATATTGGGAATGGTATCTTCTAACTACAAGAGTTATTTCATGTGATTTGTATCTTTCATTAAACTTTTATTTCCTATTACTGATGTCAGAAACAACCATGTAGATGTCTTTCTTAGTTACCTGAAAGATAGTGACTTCCTACTATCTCTAGAAAATAGTGGCCAATCTGTTATAGCATTGTTGAATTTGTACAAAGCATCTCAGATGATGTTCCCAGGTGAAAGAATTCTTGAAGAAGCAAAATATTTCTTGGAAAAACTATCTTGAAAAATTTATGGTGGAGGACCAAAATACAATCCCCAGAGACCTTGACAAAGAGGTAATCAGTTTGTTCCTTACAGTGCAAATGACTAGTGTTTAAATTTATTTGTGTCATTGAGCTTTGTGGGTCAATCTATTTCTTACAGGTTAAGTATGCACTGGATGTCCCTTGGATGGCTAGCTTGGAGAGAATACAACATCTAAGATACATGAAAACATTTGGTTCTGATGATATTTGGATTGGAAAGACATCTTACATGTAGCTTTTGACCGGATCCGCATATCTATATAACCCTTTAATTTACTTTAGTTTAAAATTTATATTCTTCTAGATGACCTCATTCAATAGTACTAACTATTGGACCTTCAAATCGGATTGCAGTATCCCTTTTATAGGCAAGGATTGTCTTTTAACATTAGCCAAAAAAGACTACAGTATCTGCCAAGCAGTACAGCAGAAGGATTTATAAGAGTTGGGAAAGTAAGTAGGCAATTTTTGGAAATTACAACAAGAATAACACCACTATTTATACTGAGAGTTTGATAAGAGTTTTTGTTGCTATCTACAGTAACAGATGGAATTCAGACTGTAAACTTGGTGACCTGCACTTTGCTCGACAAAAGCTTGTAGCCTGGTATTTTTCTGCCACCTCAACACTTTTTAGCCCCGAAATGTCTTCTTCCCACATTGTTTGGACCAAGAATGCATTTCTTACCATGGTAATGGATGACTTTTATGATGTGGAGGGTTCCATCGAAGAGATTCAATGCTTTGTTGAAGCTGTTAGAAGGTACTCATATCATAAATATCCAAAATTGTTGAATTAGATGGCTATCATAATGATTTAAATGGTACAATCCATTTTAAACTTAATTCTCATTGTAAACACCATTACAGAGAAACATTAGGTATTGGACTGGTTAAATTTGTGTTCTTATATAGGTCTTAGATTCCTTAATCTATATATATATATATATATATATATATATACACACGCAAAGAAGAGTCATTGAGTGCCTATTTCAAATGTCTTGCAAATGGGATTCAACAGGGATATGTAATTATTCAAACAATGTGAAAATTTTGTTCTCTGCAATATATAACACTATTAATGATATTGCTAATAATGCCTGGGCTTTCCAAGGCTGGGACATCAACACTCATTTAAGAGAAATTGTGGGTATATCTCCCTTGAATATAATTTATTTGTACAGATGCTTTGAAAAACATCATCATTACAGTAACCCATGTAAACTTTTTTGTGCTTATTTTTACAGTGGTACAAACTAGCAATTGCAATGATGAAAGAGGCTAAATGGACCAAAACTGGAATGACTAACACGCAAGGAACGACTAATGGTCTTGGTTATTGTCCCTTGAAAGAAGCAAATAAGCCTTCACTCAATGTCAACATTCCTACAAAAGATCCTTTAAGCCAAATTTAACATTAGTGCATCCTAAACTGATAAATAGAGAAATGAAAAAAATAGAGAAATCTTCACTTAATATCAATTTCATCACACAAAACACTAATGATTTGAATTTGATAGATTTTACATCCTCTCATAAAAGAGAGTACAAAATCTCACAATATAAAGAGTCTTGTGTAGGTATGACATCTTGTACTAAGCAAGAGATATCTTTGTCACAAAATAAAGGAAAACCTTCTAATATTGATCAAGAGAGTATCTTTTTGAGACTCCTCCAAGTTCATTTGATATCTCTCCCTCCAAGAACATGAAAGAAATTTTACTACAAGAGATCATTTTGTGCATGCCATAGAGTTCATAGTCACTCTACTAATGAATGCAAGGCTTTGAATAACAAAATAATTCAATATCTTAAGGACTATGGTGCTCTTCCTTGTGTTGAAGCACCTTTTTCCTCTAATTGATACTAATTTTCACTCTACCATGTTTCTCATCAATCATTTTGGCTAATCCTTGTCCTGCACTAAGTTGGAGAAAGGGTTTTGACAGCCTTGTCCTCGTATGAAACTTTTCATTGTCTCTTTTGGCTCGTTGACCACATTTCATATACATATAAGAGCAAGCTTGGGATGTGGATGACATGCCTTAAGTTGACTCACATGTGGCATACTAATTTATACATTTTGGGGGTGACCCCTTCCCTTTTTCATGACATAGCTTATTGGAAACATATGACTTGGCATAGGAATTTCCAAGTAAGCTCTCATATCTTCTACTTTAAAGCAACTACTCATGGAAATGGTGTTAGAAACCACATTAAAGTGGGGGCATACATCGACACTCATGTTTCACTGTGTGATTTTCTTTATTCTTGCAATGTGTCATTTCCTAGCGGTGTCATTAGGCTTGATTTCCTTTGAGAACATGATATTTCTTTGACTTTTCCTCTCTTGGAGACATTAGGCATAATGTTCCCTAAGAGAAAAGATAGGAGAGAAGATTCAGGTCTTGACCCTTCAAAAAAGAAAAGTGGGACTGATATGCCACAAGTGGTGTATGAGTCCCAGTATAACACATTTTCCAAATTTTAGTTGTTTAAGATCAACCACTGTGAGATTCCAATTTTGTCATGGAAACCCTAGTTTGGGACTAAATCGCTCAAACTGGCATATGAGTCCTAGTGGGCATTAAACATCAAGTTTTTAGGGTTTTGAATCTTATTTTGACCTCATAATTCTTCTAGGTGGACCTCTGTACTTTCTCAGTCTCTTATTATTTATTTCAATTTCATTTCCTATGTCATTTAGTTAGATTTTGCATGGTACTTTGCATGTTACATTTATTTCTTGTCTTTCCAAGCACTAGCTTGGTGGTGAACCCATTTTTAGTCTCTAATGAAACCTTGGGATACCCTATTGCAAGATCTCTTCCCCCCTTTCTACATTCGAATTGAGATCTCTAAGGTTTCCTTGAATAAAAAGTGAAGAAAACTTGTCGTTATATGTCCTAAACCATAAAGTGACAATTTTCCACCTTTCAAGTACAAAAAAGATAAATTGCACATGCAAGAAAATAAAATTAAACTAATTAAAATTCTCTCATATGAACCCCATTAAACTTTACTTACTATATATACATACACATATATACTTGTATTAAATTAGACAATTGGTTTAGAGAAGTTATTGATTAGAGCATTATAAATATTCATAGAATAGTAAATAGTAATAAAAAATAGTTGATGAGTGGTATTTCTTCACATATTCTAGAAAAATTAATTTAGACAAAAAAACCTCTCTAGATAATTAAAATTATAAAACATATTAAATTTGAAACAATTAATAGTTGGTATTATTATGGAATTGCTTACACTTCAATATGAGATTTTGATCATACCAAAGATCTTATGTTATATTAAATAAGAAATAGATTTAGGAATTTTAATAGGAGTATAGGGAAAAAATTAATGTTGTTTTAAAAGATCATTTGAAATGATAAACAAAAAAAAAATCATGGAATTCCATGCTTGGATGTTGATAAGTTCTTGATATAAACATGATAAATTTCAATACTTTTTTTATATATTAATTCTATGTGAAGTTGCTTAATGGGTTGAATAAGGTAGTGATATAGTATTAGAAATCTTAAATAGAATTACAAGACCCTACTCATTCAACAAAAACTTGGATTTAATATTTAAATATGAGTATGATGTTGATCCAAGGTAGACTTTGTATTATATTAGCATTAGGGTGGTAAAATGGAAGAGTGGTGGGTCATAACCCATAAGTCCTACATCATTTTAAAAAATTCGTAAAATATTAAGCTATTAGAATACATTTGTTAAAATAATACAATATATTACAAGATAAGCAAAAAAATTCTCTTAGCCTTAGACATGGGGACTTCAAATTTTACAAGGGGAGAAGCCACCTTTAAATTTTAAAAATACTCATTGCTCTTTTATGGTGCAAAAATGGTTATGTATAGTTATGCCATATGTATGGGTTAGATTGACCAAATATATTAAAAAAATCATTTGAAGAGTCTATAGTTACAATAATATTAAAAGACAGTGTGAAGTCCTTGACTTTTCTTCACAAGTTGGAATTTATTTATAGAGATATCAAGCCTAATCACATTTTGGTAGATAATGGTGTCATAGTCAAATTAACAAATATTGGACTACATTGTGAATTAAACAGGGAAGAACAATAAAATAATTAGATATGGTCTCTTGGGATCAATAGTATATAAATTTCTTGTGGTGAACCTCCTTACATGAATAAATTTATATAACTTTTTTTTGAATGAGTTGAGACATATAATAGAACATGGGCCTTGATGTGTCAACAAGATTAATAAATGATAAGGGATGGGTGAGCTATAGACACTAAGTGCATCTAGTTTTTATTCTAGGTGGGTGGACACTAGTAAAATTAAATGAAGGATTGGTTCTAATGTTTCTCTATGAAGTGCTCTATGCATGTTAATAGTTTACTATTGTTCTATGCATGTTAAGATTCCTAGAAAGATTTCCATATTTTATTTTATTATACTTTTTTATTGGAATTCATTAGCCCAATAACTTTATACATGTATCTTATAAAGTATTGTAGAGAAAAGGTCTCTAAATAATATATTATATCAAGTCATTAATTACCCATGAGTCTACAAAAAGTTGTTATATGTTGAAAGATATTTTTAGGTATTATTAACACCATATTGATAGAAACAAACCAATTTATAAACTTGTCACATAACTTGTTAATTTAAAAAAAAAAATCTATGAATTAAAAGAAGAAAATGATATAGATGAAGTAAATATAAATATATATACATAGAAACAAACTATGAAGAATAAATACATTCAATATCAGTTTTTTCAATTATTGATTATATGTTTTGAGTTATGATGTAGATGCATCTCATGCTACTAAGGACAAAAAATAATTTTAAAGGGATAAATGGTATGTGACCTTTTCCCCAAGAAAAGAGAAAACTATGAAATAACTCTTTAGAATTAAAAGGGAGATAGAAAAAATAAAGGATATTAATGATCTTTTGGTTAACAAAGAGATTAATAAAGAATATGTATAAAAACTCATTTAAAAGGGGGAGGAATAATTATTAAAATGAAAATCTTGTGAAAGGCTATGATAGTTTGAAAAACACCCCTTAAAAAGATATATAAGGAATTCATGTGAGACTTGGAAAGGTATGGAGAACATTCAAGGAAGAAGAAAGTGGTTTGGTGACCTATAGAAATTGGACAAGGGGGTATATAGATTGTATCTAGCTCAAGGTACAATCTACACCTGAGACAATCCTAGCCAAGGGTTGGTGTAGACTTGTATTGAGCAGTGTTCAGTTGAACCAACACTTGTGTAGAGCACAATAGTACATTGTGTTCTGAAAGGAACTAGTTCCTCCTAGATTGTTCTATAGCAAGAGTTGATACCATTAACATCTTCCTAGGGTGAGAGTGGATTTTCCAAGTCTTTTGATCAAAATAAGTATTGAAAACCATTTATTCTTTAATATATTGGGAATATTATATATATATGATTTTGATTTTAATCTAATTGAATTATATGGATGTGTTATTTAGTTTATTACACTATTATTCACTTTAGAATCCTTGTCTAATTATTACATATTATATTTTACATTGGCTATTTTATATTCACATCATTTTGGTAACATTACATGTAAAGTATCTTAACTCTAATATTGAATCTATTATATCCATTGCTAATACTTAAAAACAACTTTAGGAGAAAAAGTGACATTACATTATGGTGTATTTATAGGTTTGAGAAGTATAACTAAAATTCCTAGATGAATTTTTGTTTGAATCAAACTTGGAGACAAGCACCTTTGAAGTGAATCTTATGATAAAACTATCAAAACTAAACAAGTGCCAACTTCATAATGTTTCAATGTCTAGTTCAAATAAAAAATTTCAATGATGTCATCAAAAAAAGGATAGGATGATATCATCATGGATTGGGATGCTTTAGATGGGGTGACAATATGATGATGTAATTAGGGTGTGATGATAGATCAACAAAGGATATGGTGATGTTAGCAATTGATGAGATTCATGAAAAATGATGGAGTTGGTTTTGTGGGAGAATCCAATTGAATCAATTTAAAATGTGGCTTTAAAAATAGTTTAATGAATTTTTTTATTAGATATCTATAAAAATATGATGATGAAATGATAATGTAAAAATGATATCATGATGGGAAACTTGCGAGGAAAGAAACTAGACCATTTTAGAATTGTAGCTCTAAAAATATTTGGTTCAAATGGAAAAGGAATAATCACAAGAGTAAATGATAACTAAATAATGATGTTAGAATGACATCACCAAGGTACAATGTGTGAAACTTTCAAATGGAACCAAACTTATATGAGGTTAAGGATAGGATCTAGATGGACCCTAGACCACCGCAAAAATTTAAATATGGCTTTATTAAAGGCTAGATGTGGAAAATTCTAAGTAAGTTGATCTTGTGCAAAAAGAAATCCAAAATAGATATTTAATTTTATTGGGGAGGTCCAAATGGGCATTGAGGAACAACAAAAACTTAAGTGTACAAAAAATGTCACCCCAACTAGACATGCAAAAAGAGTAACTAGATTGAATCTGATAACTTTTAAAAGGGGAAGTTCAGTTATATATCATGTTCCTACAAAAGCCTAACTTTATCTTTAAATACATCATTTTTTCTCCCTTACTGGGATTTCTAGTTGGATAAGACATAATTATAGTGAAGAATAAGGGAACCAAACATGGTGCAGTTGGAAAGGTAAAACCTCTAAGCCAATTTCTTCTTGTTTTTAACTGATTTTGACAAAATTCCCAACTTTTCCTAATCCTTTTAACTTTCACTTCCACATGGGAACCGAAAATGAAAAAATTATCAGATTGGCTATCAATAATATGCCAATAAGGGAAAAATGTATACCTGATTTTGGAATAGGCCAAAAGTGAGACACAACAAAATGGGGTGTCAACTAACTTGAGATTATAAAAAATGATGAATGAATGATGGTGTTTATATATTTTCAGGAAAAAATAAATGGAAGGATGAAGATAAGATTGGATATCTAAGTTAATTGAACTAATTATGGAGTCAACTTGAGATAAATTATAAATTTTTCATTTCAAACTGATGAGGGCGCAGCCTGAGACTTAGAAAATAACCCACAAACAAGAGAATAATTTTATTATTCAGAAAATGGAGCTTCTTACATGCAAAGGATCTCAAATCCCCAAGTTCTACAACACATGCAAGTTACAAAAAGCTACAAAATCACCCTTTCGCAATATGCGAGCTTGTCCCCAAAAAGTTACCCAAAAATTAGAAACTCGCCCATAAATAGAGCTCCTCTTTAGTTTGGAGCTAAAACAACATTCAAATTTGAGTTTAGGCAATTTGGCGCCGAAAAAACTTGAAGTTCAAATTTCAAAAGAACATTTGCAATTGTATCTTCTAGAAAGTGTGCCAACTTCCCGGGGCCATAACTTTTGATCCGGGACTCCAATTCGCGAACCGTTTGAACCGTTGGAAAGGTCTCAAAGTCAATAATGCGCTTGAAATTCTCTATGCCAATTTTGGTAAGTTTCGGGGCTGTTCCAGGAAGTCTAAGTGCCTCAAATATAACTCAAAAGATTTTCAAGTGCAAATATGGGAAACTAAAACTACATTATCTTTCAATCCAAGAATAGAAAATAAAAACCATAAATTGGGAATTTCATTATGACGAAAAGGGTATCCAAAAATATAAAAACATCTAAAAACTGAGAAACTTGAAATTTAACTATTTTTGGGTGATGCAAGATTGCCCTTACACCACTGGATGCTCCTGCATCACAAACTCATGATAGGATAATAATGAAGTGTTTAATTTAATAAGAGGACAAGTAAGAAGAATAAGTTAACATTTGAATATGAAGTTGAATGATGAGTGAAGAATTTTCTAAAAGAAGATGGGGTTAACTGATGAGGTGAAAATGAAAAAATTATTTTAAAATGGGTAGTTAAATCTCATTTAATTAAATAATTAAATATTATTTAAATAGATGGATAAATAGTAATAATGATGTGTTAAATGATAAATGGTAATAATTAATCAATAAATGATAATTGATGATAATTAATTAATGAATTGTAATAAATAATGATTAATTAATTATATGGTAAAATATCTTGGTAAATTAATGTTGGGGTTTGATCTTGAAAATGAATGCTCCAACAAGGTTCCTATTTGGTTGAAACTCATTTCATTAATCTAGAATATATGGTGGATGGGGTTTTAGAGGGTATTGATGTAAACACTGGTTTTGGTACCCTAATGGTCTCTTTCACTTCTAGGATATTTCACCTAAAAGGAAAGGAATAGGGTATAAACCGCTATGTTCACACTCAATATTAATGTAATATGGATGAAATATACCTAGATGAGATGGACTATTTGCAAAGAATTGATAAAATAGATGGATTTGATATGCAAAACTAAGAAATGCAAAGTGCTTGAAAATAGATTGTGATATGCAAAAAGAACTAAAAGTATAGATAGACAAAAACAAAACTTAATGAAACTGAATGAGGTGCACCTAGAGACTGGTAAAGATTGAAAACTGCTCTAAAAATTTGGAAATGTTGACTTTTTGATTGACTGGGACTCATTTGCCAACTTGGGTGAATTAGTCCCAAATCAAGATTTCTGCTCAGATGTATGTATCTGCCAAAAGGGTACTAGAATCTACACTCTATCTTGACAAAAATATCTAGTGGGACTCATTTTCCACTCATGGTGAATTAGTCCTTTTTCCCGTTTTTCAAAAATTAAAGTTTCATATCTACACTTTGTCACCTGCACTACACTTCCAAATTGAATCTCAAATTTGGATCTTCGAAAACACCTATAAAATAAAAGATAATTTATTTTCTAATGGAGGGTTTTCCTTGTTCAAACCCCTAATTTGGTAATTAAACCTTAGAGGGATAATAAAATATGTTGGTGTAATTAATATTTAATTACACTTTACATAAGTTTACTTAGGCTTTATTTAATTCCTAAGTTATAGGATTTTATCTTTATCTTTTGAGCTATCTTGTTGCTCAAGATAAGATTAGGTTTGCATATCTTTCTTTTATAAAGCAAATCATTATCATGTAATTATTGAATTCTCGAATAATATTATGTTGCACATTCTTTTGCAACCTCTCTGCTTTTTCTAATTTTCTCTTCATGGAAGGTCTTTTCGGTTTGCAAATTTGATCTTGGTTTCTAACATGGTATCAAAGCCTTGATTTGCAGCCCCTTCTCAGATTTCTGGAGAGATTAATTGTAGAATCGTTCAAGATTCCTTGAGGGTTTCATACCTTGAGTTTGTCTCTCTATTTGGGTGCTCTTGCATGGTCACTTTTAGCACATGTTGGAGGAAATCTAAGCTCATTTTCAAGTCCAGGGCTATCAAAAAAGTCAAGATTGACTTTTGTTTCACCTGAATCTGACATTTTATGCTAGAGTTATGAGGGTTTGAAGATTTGCCAGATCTAGGAGTTGTGAAGCTTCTGGTGTGTTTTCAAGCAGATCGGACCTCGCCATTAGATCCAAAGCATCTGAGAGATGAAAAATGACATGTAACTCACCTATATTCAGCATCAGCTATTCATGAGGCAAAAAAATTTTACCCAGCAGGCCGTACGACCCGCCAAGTACAGGGTATGATTTGTAGAGTTAAAAAAAAAAAAAAAAAAATTATTTGCATATATTATTTTTAATCGGGCTTTATTAAAAAATTTGGGCATGTTTTATATAGGATGGTATTATTTATTTGTGGAGGGTTAAATTTTTATGGGTTGAGTTTTCTATGGACTGCAATCATTTTTTGGTACCATCGTACCGCGCACATAGTCCTTATCGTCCCATTGGCTGTCTTTTTCAACCCTCCTACCTGTCGGCTTCATTCTCCAGTACCATTCCTCCCACCGGTTATTTTCCACCGGCCACCTGCAGTTTCCGTCAGCTTTGTTCTCACCAGCCTGAGCTCTTTCTCACGTTGCCAACCATTCTTCCTTCAGTTAGCCAGTCTGAGAGAGCTCTGCCAACTTGGGTGGCACCTTATCCACTGCCACCGGTGCTCAACTCACCCGCCACCCACCTAGTGGTGGGATTTTTTTTTCTTGAGCACCAACTGTGGTCATATGGGAGACCGCCAGCCAAAACAAAAGATGCTTAAAACTTGCTCCTATTTAGCCTTGATGTATCCTGAAGTGCCTCTTGATAGCCCTTTTTTTCATTTCATCATAACTTTTGATCTCGAAGGCAGAATTTTTGAAACAAGATATTGCCAGAAAGCTGGCGAGCCCAATTTTTTGATGGTGTAGTTTGTTTCCAAAAAAATTTCTATTTGATGGGATATTTTTCTAGTTGAAGTCAGATGTTTAGATTTCACTTCAGAGGGCATATCTTTTGACTCGGTGATCCATTTTTTGTCATTCTTGCGGCGTTGGAAAGCTGATTTAGTCCTCTACAAAGATATAAGGTCTATTTATATTTTATATTTATGCATGTTTGTATACTCTCCTTTTACAATCATCGGGTTATTGTAATAAATGAACTATGATAAAGTTCCATTCACGGGGTTTCTTGCATAATAAATCTGATTAGAGTGTAGTTTTTCACTTTGATCTCCATATTTCATCTTGATTTGTTGGCAACTCATATGGGTTATCTGGTCTCCTAGTTTCTTTGGCCACTTTTTTTGTTATATCTTGACACATGTCGAATTCATCGATTCACACTTTAGTTGGGAGATCATGTTTCTTGATCCTCATTGGTTCAGATTCTTCTTAGTTTGAGGGCCATGTTTTTATGGTTAATGTTCCAGAGTCTATTTTTGGTACTCCTTGCCATGGAAGAGTTTCAATCACAATTTGGCATCGGCATCGAGATACATGGTTTCCAGATTATGTCATCATCTCATCTATTGTTGCTTCACAGATTCCAAGGTTGTTCCAGTTCGTGAGTTTTCGAGTGTTTCGTGGCATTGGGTCTGCTATCACATTATCATGATTCCATTTTTTGGTTTCAGTTCTAGATAGAAGTATCTTTCCTTGCTTGTTAGATTGCGGTTCCAGTGTTACTCCACAGTGTTCTTCCAGTGTTTCTTTGCAGCAGTCATCTCATTGTAGGGGGTTTTGTCCCACTGGGTTTTCCTTCTCTACCTCATATTGCATTTGTACTTGGGTACCTAATCAGGCCTTGTTGTCGGGACCCATTCATGCTTTCTTGCATTCATCTTAGTTTTAGGTGCATGCTTTATTTGCTTCTCCCTAAGTTGCACTTATGGGGGGTGTTGGTGTAATTAATATTTAATTACACTTTGCATAAGTTTACTTAGGCTTTATTTAATTCCTAAGTTATAAGATTTTATCTTTATCTTTTGAGCTATCTTGTTGCTCAAGATAAGATTAGGTTTGCATATCTTGCTTTTATAAAGCAAATCATTATCATGTAATTATTGAATTCTCAAATAATATTATGTTGCACATTCTTTTGCAACCTCTCTACTTTTTCTGATTTTCTCTTTTGTGGAAGGTCTTTTCGGTTTGCAAATCTGATCTTGGTTTCTAACAAAATATGCATAAAACCCTAGCCCTAAGTGTGTCTAAGACTAGGAAAATCTAAAG
Source organism: Sequoia sempervirens (assembly GCA_007258455.2). Classification (NCBI taxonomy): domain Eukaryota; kingdom Viridiplantae; phylum Streptophyta; class Pinopsida; order Cupressales; family Cupressaceae; genus Sequoia; species Sequoia sempervirens. The sequence goes on from VDFB02179234.1 coordinate 12,703,078, forward strand.
TAAGACAAAACCCTATTCTAATGTGCTAGAATAAGATATTTAAGTGAAGCTTGAATGATGTAATACTTCAACCTAAGAAACCCTACAACATTTTAAATGAATTTTAGTAACATGCAAACCTTAAATCTGAAGATAGAGAGAAAATGGAAAATAGAATCACTTTGAAAACAAGTCTTCAGGCTTGATTTGATGGCTAGTTGCATCTCTTCAACCTAGATTTCTCCATGATTCTCCATAGGCATCCATGATCAACCCTTTGCAATGTTGGACTTTGAATAAGAAGTGAGCTTTAAGACCTGCAAAAATCCTAACTTGTTATCCTAAAGCTCTTCAACTTTGTTGTAGAAAGAGTAATGGAACTTCTTGTGAAAGATGTTCAACACTTGACTTTTAAATTTACTCGGTAAAATGACTAGATGATGTGAAAAATGACCTTAAAAGACATATTTATAGGCATCAATACCTAATTTTCTGTTATTTAGACCTAATCTAGGCCGACATCCATTGAAAAATTGAATTAAGTCAGTGGGTTTCTTGCTTAAAATTAAAAATTCCCCAAAAAGAGACTCATTCGCCACCCTTGGTGAATGGGTCCCACCAAAGGGGACTCATTAGCCCAAGGTAGTGAATGGGTCCCACATGTGGTTTTCAGAGGTGGTTTTTTGAGATATGAATAATTTAAGCATTATTTTTCAGGATTTGTATGATTTTTAAGTGAAATGGGCCTCTAGATCAAAAATAATGAGCATTAGGGGCCTATAAATGCAATTTTTAAGGGGTGATTGATGCAAGGGTGTCTAAAATAGGACCAAATTAGGCCACAGATTGTACATTCTACAAAGGAGTACAATTTTAATGTCCTTAATTGATAACTCTATTGGTCATCTATTACCCATTAATCATGTGACCAGATTCAATAAACACCTAGTATTCACTGGATTTTGTCTGAATATCATTATGGATTCTTTGCTTCCTTCGATAAAATTTTCATCCAAATTCAGTATTTATGTGCAACAAATTTATTATGATAGATCTTTGATTTGGTGCCAAGTTTGTCACAAGGTCGATCACTTTATTGTTGTTTGTCCATCTAGTAGGAAGAAGAAATATTAAATGAGGAAAAAATAATTTTAAAACTCTAATCTCTCTTAGCCTTCTATAATTTTGAGTGATTTGGATGTGGGGGATCTCCTATAGATAGTCCTTGCACTAGTATCATTTATGTGGATGGGAAGGGCTTAGCTGCAACTATTTGATAATATGTAAATGAGTTTATGAAGGATGTCCCTCTCTCATTTATTTTCCTCTTAAAATGTGAAGGTAAAAGGGAGAAGTTGATGGGGAAAAACCTATTATATATAAAACTATGATTCTTTTGATTCTAGGATGACAATAAAGAGGGAATATATTTTTTGGTGTTCTTTTCTATAATAACCACCAACTCTAGGTTTCTTGCTAATTCATGGATAAGTTGAACAAACTTTTTTAAACAAGGAAGAAACCTATCCTCAAATTTTAGGGGTTGATAACAACAATGAACAAGAGGAATATGGATCTCTTATGCACTTAAAGCCCTACCAATCTCACAAGGGTGTTCCTAGAGATCCTTTCCAAATATAACAAATAAAATACTTAAATGAATCTAGAGAAAAAGATGAATTTGTAGTTATCTTCAATATGCATTTGAGGAGGATTACTATACAATAAATCATAGATCTCTTATTTTATATAGGTGAGTTAATTAATATAACATTATATGAAAATTGATCACTGTAGACAATGAAAAATTTCCTGAATGATATCATACACTCGAAAGAGGTATACTAACATCATTTCCTCTTGAAACCCATCCTCTTTTTGCTTAATTAATTAAAATATCCTAGCTATTTAATTAATTGCATCATTTTTGTCTATTAACGTAATTCATCAAATTGGGTTAATTCACCCCCTTTCACACTAACATTTAATCTCATTAAATTAAATAAATCAAACTATTTAATTTAATTCCCTAAGTCTTCTTATTTAATTAAATAACCCTGAGTTATTTAATTAAATATCATTTCACCTTTCCCCATTCATTAAATCATTTAATTTAATGGGGTATGTGTAGGATCATGGTGGGCCAAAAAGTGGCAATAAGGAAAAAAACATGTCTTTCATCGACCGAAAAATGCGAAAAGAATGTGTTGACTTTTTTTTTAGGCTCGAATGTCACCATACCAAACACCAAACCTAGTTTTACAAATTGGATATCTGATTTTCAAAATTATATATACAAAAAGTCAATCGTTGTGTTTAAGTTATTTGACAGTGAAGAACTCGCGGGTGCACAATGAATTGCTTCTTCGCGTAACGGATATCCAATTTGGGAAAAATCCAATTTGTAAAGGTAAGTTTTTTTATTTTTATTTGATTTCATTCAATTTTGATTTAGATTTGAATAATTTCATATGGTTTTTTGTGGATTTTTTTAAAAAATAAGGTTTTTGATTGAATTTTTGTGAAAAATTGAGTTTAGAATGGATTTTGATAAAAAAATGAATGTTTTTGTGGATTTTTTTTCACAATAGGGTTTTTGATTGAATTTTTATGAAAAAATTGAATTTAGAATGGATTTTGATAAAAAAAAATGAATGTTTTTTGTGGATTTTTTGTCAAAATAGGGGTTTTGATTGAATTTTTATGAAACAATTGAGTTTAGAATGGATTTTGATAAAAAAAAATGAATGTTTTTAATGGATTTTGATTTAAAAATAGTGTTTCATTTATATTGTCTAATTTTAATTAGATTAATTATTTTTTAACTTTAATCAGGCATTATGGCCGTCAAGAATGAGAATGCACAAATTACACTAGTTGAGAATGAAAATCCACCAGCTAAGAATCAAAATGTAGAAATGCCAAATGCTCCACCACCTCCGCAGCCATCAATTGAAGACTTAATTCATGAAAAATTGGAGAAATTGAGGGGCATTTGTGATGTTTATAATAAAATCCCTCGATTATCATGTATCTCAACCACATTGACAGGAATAATTACAAATATAGAAACCCTCTCCACCCAACATAATCCATTTCATTCGTGGCGAGAAACCATGAGGAAATATTATGCATGTTGATTTTCTTATGATGATGTGAAAGATCTCCAAATAACAAAATCCCAAATATCCTCTTTATTTATTAACCCCACCACTAGTTTGTTAGTTAATGTTAACAAACCAAAACTTTCTATAAAATGGTGCATGCATAGGGGCATAGTAGGTAACTTTTGGGATCGTTGGTGTATGGTTTTTGATAAACCACCCAACAATAATCTTGATGTACGGTTTTACTTTATCAAAAAATTATATGTTGAGTTTTTGTTAGGGCATCATGTCAATTACTTTGACATTAAACCCTTCCAGGGCATTGGTGGAGGTATGCCCCAGGATAGGCTACGGGCAGCTAGAGTAGTCAGGTGCCCACATGTTCCTCATCCTCCCCTTCCTCCGCCACCTCCAGTACAACATCTAGATATTACGGAGGATGCAGTCACACAAACTATCCAGGCCATTCACTCTTTGAGTGGTCTTTTGGTTTCACATGCTTCTTCAATAGCTCAACCATAGTCTGGTTGATCTTGGCGATGGATCTAGTGTTGCTGCATCATCCTCCTCAGGTCCACATATTTGTGTGCCACATATTTTCAATATGTGCCAGCAAATATGCTTGGGTCCTATTGTACAGCCCCTTGAGAAGCCATTAGACACTTCTGATTATGACATCCAGGAGGTGGAGATTATAGCAAATCACACATAGGGGAGTGGAGCAAACCCTACAGAATCCTCTCCTTCTAGAGAGGTGGACATTGGAGTAGTTACACAGGTAACATTTAAGGTGTAAATTCATAACTTGCATTTTTTAAAATGAATATTAATAAGAGATAGTATCAAGTACTAATATTTATTTGCATGGTCTATTTAACAGTTAATGTCTAAGGAGCTCACACAGGTGACTGATAGCACCCTTAGGGCCATTTCATTAGGCCTCGAGACACACACAGTATGTATTTTTGCACTCACTCATTTACATTTTTTTACTGTATACTTGCTTGTCATTTGAATTGTCATTAATGAAATCATATGTTTATCTTATTCTCTACTTGTAGAAAACACCTAGTGCGAGCGAGGTGCGATGCTCTCCAGACTATGGATGCACAATGTTAGATAAGGGAAAGGAAATTGAACTCAAATTTTATTGAATTAAGATTTATAAGATATTTTATTGATTATGCATACATTAACATAGATTCATAGTTTCTTATGTACTTTTCATTTTTATGTACAGGCGGTTGTGAGCTATACATCATTGTTGATAAGTGCCACAACACCTGAAGGAGTAGGTATTTGAACACCTCAAGGAGGAGGTGTTGAAACACCTCAAGGAGATACAGAAAAAGATTACCCTAAAGAGGTATGTGTTTATTTTATTTTGTGCTTGGTAAATATGTTCTTATTACTAACAATTCTATGCTAACTTGGATCAATTTCATGTTTTTGTTCACATATATAGATTGACATTACAAAGGTTGGTTTGGTTAGTTCTTTGAGAGGGGTATATTCTAGGACTCCTGACCCTTCAAAGACACATATATTTTAGGTAATCAAAATTTCAATTTTAGAGTTCAATTATAATTCAATGTGTATTGATTTTTATGTTAATTATTCAATTTTAAATTATATAGTATAACTAATCTCAATTGTGGTTTGACTTTTTCTTGTGCAGCTACCTTCAGAGCCAACGAAGGTGCTCAAAGAGGCTCCACTTTGATGATCCACCAGTAGTTTAGGATGAGATAGACATTTTGGCATGTAAATTTTGAATAGATACCGAGATGGCATATGCCACATATTGTAAAACTTTGTTTGAGTTGGCGTTGATGCCATTTTTGCATATGGACATACACTTGATTATTGGATAATTTGATATATATAGAAGTTGACAATCAAAATTTAATTTCCTCCTCATGTGCATGATTAAACTCTTTGAAAATTTAATCAAGTGAGCAATGGTTAAATATCAATGTACAATAGCATAAAAAGAATGGTTAAATATTATATAGTTTATATTCATATTGTTGATTACATTGCATTGCACATCTTTCAAACTCAAAGCATTACTTCACATTGCATAAGTAACAACTAGATGTTGATACATGAAAAAATTCAATAACAATATAGTTTTTACAAAGTCAACCTAAGCAGTTATACAATTACTGCACATTACATAACTAATAACTAGGAGCAGCTATCAATTGCATTAGCTTGTCATGGAATTTAAGAGACCACATTTCTTTGAGGAAACTTGGCACAAAACTCACAAAAAATGAAAAGAAAGCACTCAAACAAACTTTAAAGGGGTCTCAGGCCTGCTGCCCCCTCATTCCACACGCTATGCAGCCATATACTTGTGTTAGTTTTATGATCAAATTTAATGAAAAAAAAAAAAAATCCTAAATCAAAAACAATAACACAACAGATACCCTGGGAAAACCCTCCTCTTGAGGGAGAAAAAACCAGCCAATAATATCACTTATATTATTGAATCACAATAGAAACTCCTTTACAATGAAAGCCGATAATGAGGCCTAATAATATGCACCATAGACTGATGCCAACACATCAATACAATGATGTAATTCTTAAATGATAATCCTTAGCTTTCTCACAATAACTCGATCTGCACTTGAAGAGTTTCTCACTAATTCGTACTTGATATGAAATGGAATGTATGAAAAATGTATGTCTCAAAACAATGAAATGTATCTAATATATATACAAGTTGAGAGAGATGTGACTCTTCACAATATAGGTCGGCCTCCAAAAAGAATGTGCCTCCTCAAAGATTGTGCCTCCAAGATAGAAGTCAGCCTTCATAAAATAATAAATATGATTTGACATAAATTGTGCCTCAAGCATGTCGGCCTCTTCATAAATGCACCTCTTCATTAACTCATATCTCTTGATGAATTAGCATTAATCACAAATCAATATATATATATATATATATAAATTAAATAGCTTTGGCTATATTTAATTTATTCTTATGTAGAGGAGATTGCTGGAAGGATATGACTAATGTTGCAATAATCATCAACACTCCCTCTCAGCTAGGGAGGATACTTCCAGCTACACAAGGAAAATCACCTCATCGTGATGCCTAGTATTATGTCTACAACCATAAGTGAAAAGAAGAATATCATCTCATCGTGATATTAGATATTACCTCAACATGATATCAACCATAATGGATACAACCATACTATGGTGTGTACATGTGTTCATCACTTGCGTGATGTTGTCACCTCAACATGATTTTCACCATGGCTCTCCTAGAGGGTGAAACACAAGTACAAAATATGTCATGGAGTCACACACATGACATCCACTATGACTCTCTCAGAGGGTGAAAACAAGGGCTTTCACCTCAAATCTCAAAGAGAAACTCATTACCAAGGGATTTCACCTTGAACTTCTATCAAAGAAGAACTCATTATCAAGGGATTTCACCTCGAACTTCTCTCAAAGAAGAACTCATTATCAAGGATCACTGATATTGATTATCACAATGAATGACAGTAGGCTCCATTTATTATCCAGAAAATCTTGTAAGGAGCTTACAAAGCCACACTGCTTCTCGAGCTGCCACACAAGCTACAATAAACATAGCCTCTATTATACTCAGTGGCACTAAAGACTACTTCCTGCTACACCAGGAAGTCATCATAGACCTCAACTGAAACAACATCTAATGGTGCTCTTTCAATCAGAAACACAACCGTCTTCTTTAGGTTCAGTAGGTTCAGTTCCATGGCTGCAAGTTGTGACTTCACACTTGATCATTTCTTTGGTTGGCATGACTTCCTCATAAGATTCCTCAAGCTTTTCATCGCTAAGCAATCTCTCATCACCTTCCTGCAGTAGAGTTATCAACATTCTTCAAAAATCATAAGAATTCTTTTAGTACACTCAAGAGTTATCAAATGTCTTCTTGCAGTCTCAAAAGTCATTTTGTATCATTGTTACATTGGTACTTGAGAGTGATAGCTTAATATAGGTCCACAATACAAAACCTGGTTTACCTGTGCAGTGTAACAGTGGCATAGGAAGATTTTTCTTTGAAAGCAAAAATGAAAGCTCAACCTCTTGGAATGAAAATGCTTGTTTGCAAAACAAATGAATAAGAATAAGGTAGTTAAGGTGTTTGAAGTGATTTAGAGATCGCTTTTAGGGTCTCTTTTAGGGTAGTTAAGGTGTTTGAAGTGATTTAGAGGTCACTTTTAGAGAAGAGAGATGTTGAAGAGTACATCAACTCAATGAGAACCGAAGTGTAATGTGTTTTAGTTTTGTTCTCCAGACGTGTGATAAATTCTAGTCCACGGATGTTGAACAATTTTTGAAAACAGTTGTGTCAATAACCGCGATTCTAACCTAACAACAAGAAAAAATGAAAGCTCATCCTCTTTGAATGAAAATGCTTGTTTGTAAAACAAATGAATAAGAATAAGGTAGTTAAGGTGTTTGAAGTTATTTAGAGGTCATTTTTAGGGTGGAAGGCTTAAAATCCATTTTAAATGCACAAAAAGAATGAAATTACTTCAAACCAAGTTTGTGAAGAAGTTAACTATGTTGCCCACTAGTTCCCTTAAGAGTCCAAAGTGCTAAAAGGCAGGAATCTTTGAAGGTCTATTTCTTAGAGACCATGATGCTTATAGACTCTTCGTCCAAGGCTATGGCATCGTGTTGGTACCATCTACAAAAATATCTCTCGGTTTTTGCTATCTTAGAGGCATTTTCCTATGGTGATACGACTTCTTTAGTGGAGGGAAAAGTTGCCGATGCAGCAAAGGTAAAGTTGCAGTGGTGCAACTTTCATTCTCAAGAACCTCGTACCGCACTGTTCTATCTATTCCAACACATTCGATGGGCGCTACTTCATGCTAGGTATGGTCCTCTCTTGCACCCAAATGCGCCAAATCACGCTAAGCTACATTGGATCGGCGATTTCCCTTAAGAGTCCAAAGTGTCAAAAGGCAACAATCTTTGAAGGTTTATTTCTCAAAGAACGTGATGCTTATAGACTCTCCTTCTGAGGCTATGGGATTGTGTTCGGACCATCTACAAAAACCTCTCTCGGTTTTTTCTATCTCGAAAGTGTTTTCCTGTGGTGATGACTTTTCAGTGGAGGGAAAAGTTGCTAGATGCAAGCAGTGTAAAGTTGCAAAGTGGTGCAACTTTCATTCTGCAACTCGTACGACCAAACAAACTATTCCAACATGTCTGGATGGGTACGTTTATGCTAGGGATGGTCCTCTTTTGCACCCAAATATGTCGAATCACTCCGAGCTACATTGGACCGGTGATTTCCCTTAAGAGTCCAAAGTGCTAAAAGGCAGCAATCTTTGAAGGGCTATTTCTCAGAGACCGTGATGCTTACAAAATCTCTGTCCAAGGCTATGGGATTATTTTGTGACCATCTACAAAACCTCTCTCAGTTTTTTCTATCTTGAAAGCATTTTCCTATGGTGATGACTTTTCAGTGGAGGGAAAAGTTGCCAGATGCAAGCAGTGTAAATTTGCAAAGTGGTGCAACTTTCATTCCACAACTTGTACAAACAAACGGACTATTCCAACACATCCAGATGGGTAGGTTTATGCTAGGGATGGTCCTTTCTTGCACCCAAATACACTGAATCACTCTAAGCTACATTGGACTGGTGATTTCCCTTAAGAGTCCAAAGTGTTAAAAGGCAACAAACTTTGAAGGGCTATTTCTCGAAGACCGTGATGCTTACAGAATCTTCATCTAAGGCTATGGGATTGTGTTGGTACCATCTACAAAAATCTCTTTTGGTTTTTTCCTTCTCGAAGGTGTTTTCCTGTGGTGATGACTTTTCAATGGAGGGAAAAATTGCTAGATGCAAGCAGTGTAAAGTTGCAAAGTGGTGCAACTTTCATTCTGCAACTTGTACGACCAAATGGACTATTCCAACACATTTGGATGGGTACATTTCCACTAGGGATGGTCCTCTCTTTCACCCAAATATGTTGAATCACTCCGAGCTATATTGGATCGAGTGAAATTAGGTGAAAAATTGAAGCAAACACAAGGGCACAATCATAAATTCTTTGCAACCTGCCTATTTGAGACATCTAATGAGATTATTTTGACCTCTTCGGATATTCTAAAACACCCTTAAAACTTGACAAGCAACTAAATACACATTTCCCTCTTTAACCCCCTTAAACCCTTGTAATAGTGAGAAACTAGTTTTTGTCCAATTACTCCACAATCTTCCAAAACACCCGACAAACACATGAATGATTCAAACACCCATATCCAAGTTACACAACATATATGAGAAACAACATAGACTCCTTTGGACCAGCGTTGACTTCGTATACATTCACCCTTCAACAGGCTACTCAATTAGCCCAAAAATGCAAAGCAACATACCTTCAAACACCACATAGACCCCTAAAACCTTGGGGCAGCAAACAAATTTCCAAGAAAACAAAGATTCTGCAATTGGATTCCATTTGTATGGACCTGTAACCATCAAATCAAAAAACCCTTTTTTTTAGTGTAATTCTTGAGGGTTTATTGGATGTAGCACTTCCACAACCTTTCAGACTCTGCCACCACCTTAGAAACCTTTATTTAGGCCCCAATATGCTTAGAAAACAAAGAAAGTTTAGGTATCTTAGAGATTTTTGCAAACCCTAGGGTAAAAACTCTATTTTCAAGTGAAAAAAAACCACCATTTTAGACCTTTAACTCTTCATTTTATTTCAAAACCTAGTTATCCACACCTTCCACTCTTGAAATAATGTCAAGAAATGTAATAACGTTTCTACATAAAAATTTTATACAAAAATTCTTGAATGGCTTGTGCACAGGCAGAAAACACAAGAAAAACAGTAAAATATGAACTGAGCAATTGAAACTTTATTGATTCAAAGAAAAAAATTCCTTCAACCAAACCTGTCTTGAGCCCTTGAAGGCCTTAAGTACACCTGCATAACCCATGAAACCTCCATATAATTCCTCCAATTTGTAAAGCAATGGGAAGATAAAACCATGTAAGTGGTTTCCCCAAACTAATTGCCACCAAAACCATTCTTGATAGTTAAAAACCACGAACCACCCCAATGTGTAATTATGATAGCACTCAACATAGAATCCATGAATAGATAATGTATTTGATCAATAACTCATCGAGAGCAAAAATTCCCAAAACTAGCCCTCCACTATGAACATATAAACTAAGTAGGAACCCATAACATTATGGAAAGATGATCCACTTCTCCCAATGTAACGCCCAAGCATTACATGTGAGGGATGGTCAATTTAATTGATGGAAATGATGGTCATTATCTCATGATCATGTTCAAGTACTCATTCTAACAATATAAGATATTTACACATCAAATTGCAAGTGAATATAATTTACTATATCTTAACATAAAAAATGCAAAACCTAATAGAAAAATGTATCAATGACATACAAGGATGTATAAGAAAGTTCAAATTTGAAAATAGAATGTAAACTTAGAAAACTGTAGATTTGAAAACCTTAATAATGTAAAACCCTAAAAAGAAGGTTGGATCAAGTGTAGGATTGGTTGGGCTCAACAAAATATAAAGAAAAAAAAAGTTTATTTATGAAGTTAACATAGGATAATTAAGTAAATGCAATCAATCAAACACAATCAACCTAACATAATTAAGGGTTGATAGAGGTATTTGATAATTAAGGGTTGATAAGGGTGTTAGCTCTCAAAAACGTAGGTTTTAACCACAAAAGGTTGTCAAGCTTTCACAACATTTCAGGGTAACAGAACAAGGTTTGAAACAATTAAACCTTCTACTCTTTAGGTGTTGCAAAACCATGGTGGGTGTACCTCTCTGAATAATGCAAACTTAACTTGCAATTAATCCTCTTACAACACTTGTCCACAATGGCAAATGGGAGTGAACAAATGAAATTCAATTTGAAGCAATGACAATATTCAGCTCTAAGTCCTAAATACTCAATTAAAAGAAACTGAATGAATTTATAATGGTGAAGTGTAGAGACTAGTGCCTTGTTGGGTATGCAGAGTCAAATGAGGTCAAGATAAGCAACACTTTCTGAAGACACAAATTATCTGCAATATGTTTTGTTTACAACTTGTATAAACATGCAATAATGTGACTACTAAGTTCTACTTCAATAATCCCAAATGAGTTTCTCTAATTATTGTGATCAATAAAAGATTTAATCTTTGCTTGAAAGAACTAGTTGATTGATCACACAAATACAGAAAATGTGTATCGATAAATCAAACATAAACTTGCTATGTTAACTTAAACAACCAGAAAAATTATTCATGGAGACAACTTAGCAGTATTTTTCATTTCAATTCAAAAGATAATTGACACCAAAGAAATGTAGCAACATCAACTAAATCTCATAAATACCTCCATTGTGAAATCATGCAATAATAGCCTTTGGTCTAATAATTTTGTTCTACTATATCTACTTGCAGTGTATCAGGAATCTGATGTCTCTTTTTATTAGCAACTACAACATGATTATTTATACACCAGCATGAGAAAGATATCAAAATAAAATATTATGTTGGCCCTCCACAAGATTCAGGCTCCAATCAAGCTGGCAGGCAACAGTCTCCAAGCATTCAACATGTCGGCCACAAGATTTTGAAATTCTATTTTTACCAGTAGAACAGTCAGCTAAACACAACATATCATCCTACCGAAGGCAATTCAAACGCTTCATCCCTGCGCTCAGTATTTCACATTCGCCATAACTCATCCAGGTCAGTAAGATGTCACACAGACTACACAATGCTCCACCGAAGGCTCCCCCTAACTTCGTGTCACTGTGACCAGGAAAATGTTATTCCGAAGACAAGAGGCATCCTTTTGTTCTTTTTCATTTCGCTATAGCCCCGTGTTGTCGGTGAGAAGTCACAGAGATACAAAATGTCTTACCAAGATTCACTTTACTCCCAATATATCGTTGTAACAACCCGCTAGTCATACCGAAGTCATATAGTATTCATTTGTTCTCACTCTGCTTCGCTATAACATGTATGTGTCAGGGAGACCACATACCGAGATCAACATGTTAGGCCAAAAGGAACTCAATACATCCAAGTCGCCAGGACATAAGAAATCTCCCACCAAACCGCACATTTTATTCTATCCACTTTTCCATAGCTCACAAGTATTGGGGAAACCCTATGTCGATAGCTTGTGTTTCACCAAAAAGTTCACATGACCAAGACTTGTCGCCATGACCCACGACCTCTCCTGTCGACAAATCCATCGGTCGCTATAACATGCAATCCTCGGTGAGACATCACATAGAGTGTGTTGTTATACCAAAATCCATCCAAGCCCACACCTGTTCGCCAAGACGAGTCCAACCCTTTGCCGAAAGAACCCGAGCATGTGCCATTCAACAAGACATTTACTTATCGCCATGACCACCACCCAAATATGAAACCTATGCTGATATGGAACTTATCTGTCGCCAAAACACAAAATATGTCATGCCAAAAACCACCTGTAGGAAAAATCCATTCACTATGACAAATAATAAGTCTTGCTAATAGGCAACATAGACTTATTGCAAGCAAAAAAAGTACAAGGGGTCGAGGAGACAAGAATGAACCTATGCCGATATGGACCCAAACATGAAAAATGCACAACACGATCGATTCAATGGGAAAATATGGCAAACTATAGATGAAAAATGCATATGGTTAGACCAAAACTAGAAATTTATGAATAAAAACTTATGTAAAAGCACCAGATTTTATAGTTCTAATAGTGGCTCTATCTGGGGATGAATGATAGTAAGATCATTGCAAGGATCCAGAATCTTTAAGTGAGAAGACCAAACACAAAATGATGAGCCATTCAGCAGAAATGGAATGAATGGTAATGGAAATGAATGCGAAGTGGGAGTGAATGCAAAGTGAATGCAAGATGGAAGTGAATGGAAAATGAGATTGGAACGGAGGTGGATGCAAACCTAAAACTACTATGCATGGAAAATAATTTTCAAGAGGATACACAAGAGTTGTCCATGCACTGGAAACCCTTAATCCTCTATGTTGCTCAAGAGAAGAAAAGCTTCAAGAATTTCCCATGAACAAGAAATTCCTGATCTTCACCAACCATGTTCTATAGATAATATGAGTCTTCACCCCTTTTTCCAACAACAACAAAAGATCCCAGCCACAAAGCTTTGAATTTACCATGCTTTCCCTTCTCCTTGCACCTTGCATTCGACATCAATACCAAATCATTTTCTTCAAATTTTCTATTCTTTGCCTTCTTGTCAAATAGATACTTCATCTGTGCCTGTAACTTCATGTTTTGATTATGGGCATCCCTCCTTACTTCATCAAGTTCAACAAGTTGCTCCATTTTGTCTTCCATGGGTTCAAGAACTTCCAAATCTTCCTATAAGATGAACCTGTAGACTGGTAACAAATTTTGCAGAGGCATCCTAGCCTGTGCTCCATACACTAATTCAAATGGATATTTTCCAATTGCCTTTTTCACAGTGATTCTGTCAGCCCATGCAGCTAGTTTTAACTTGGAATCCCAAGCCTTCTTATTCTATCCCAGCATCCTCTTTATAATCTTCAAGAGACTCTTATTGCTAGACTCTACTTGACCATTGGCTTGTGGATGATAAGGAGTTGCATAAGAAATGGTAATGCCATACCTATCACAAAAGCTTTTGAATTCATTTGACCTAAAACACATCCCATTATCTATGATTATCCTTAATGGTGTACCAAATCTGGTGATAATGTTTTCCATCAAGAAATTTGTTACAACTTTACTTGTAGCCTGCTTGGTTGGGATCGCCTCCACCCATTTTGTAAAATAATCAGTGGCAACTAATATCCACCTATGTCCTCCACTTGACTTCTCTTGTATCTCTCCAATGAAATCAATTCCCCATTGATGAAAAGGGGCATCAACCTGCAAAGGTCGAAGTGGCAAAGCACCCTGATACTTCAACCTTCCAGAAAACTTTTGGCGAGCCTCACATTTTCTCACATGTGTAAAGGAATCATTAAAAACCTTTGGCCAAAAATACCCATCCCTGAGAATTTTGTGTGCAGTTGTCTTTGCTGAATAATGACCTCCACAAACTCCATGCATTTCCTTCAAAACATGCTTAGCCTACGACTCATCCAAACAAAACAACAATATACCATCTCTATTTTTCCAAAATAGATCGCCATCCATAAAAACATATTTGGATGCCTGCAACTTCAAAGTTCTCCTTTGGCTGTCACTCAATCCATCTAGACACTTCATATATTTAAGATAATGCATAACATCAGTATACCAGGGAGTGTGTTCAATGCTCGCAACTGCAGTCCCTTCTTCAACATTGTAGATCTGATTTGCCTCAACATTAGTTTTTGCCATCAGCTTAGCCAAGCCTTCGCCTTGTACTAGCTTAGTAATTTGTATTTCCATGTCAAATTCTTGAATCTTGTTGATCCATTTGCATCTTTTCCCTGTGACTTCAGATTGTGTTAAAATGTCTTTAACAGTAGCATGAGGGACATAAGAAATCACTTTTGTTCAACAAGATATGGTCTGAAGGCTTTAGTAGCCTTAACAAGAGCAAAGGCCTATTTTTCCATTATTTCATACTTTAATTCAGACCCTTGTAATGATTTACTAAAGAAAGATACAGGTTGTTCATAACCACCTTCATTTTTTTGTAGCATAACAGCAGCAATAGTATGCATTGAGGCAAATAAAAAAATCTGAAGGGGCTTTGTTAAATCTGGAGATTTAAGAATAGGAGCCTCTTTGATAGCCTTTTTGATAGACATGAAAGCATCTAAAGCTTCAACAATCTAGTCCATTTTTTGTCCTTTCTTCAACATTTTAGATATGGGCTTAATGATCTTAGCAAAATTAGAGACAAATCTTCTGACAAAATTAATTTTCCCAAAGAAAGATTGTATTGCTTTGACAGTTTTAGGAATAGGAATTTTATCAATAGCTTCAACCCTCTCAGGATCTATTCTAATTCCCTCTTTTGAAACAATATGCCCCAAGAGCTTACCCTCTATGACTGCAAAATGACATTTCTTTGGATTTAAACTAATACCATAATCAAGAGCTTTAATAAATACCTTTTTAAGATATTGCACATGATCTTAAGCCCTCTTTGAATAAGCAGTCAAGTCATCTTGAAACACGACCATGATAACATTAATCAAATCAGCAAATGCTACATCCATAGCTCTTTGGAAAGTCGCTCCAGCATTAGTGAGACTAAATGGCATTCTTATGTATACATATGTTCCCCAAGGAGTTGTGAATGTTGTTTTGTATTGCTCAGATTCCTTGATTTTAACCTGATTGTATCCACAAAACCCATCCATCATGGACAACAGCTCACAGCCTGTCACCTTATGCAGTATAGCTTCCATATTTGGTAAAGGATAATTATCTTTGAAAGATGCCATATTTAAATTCCTGAAATCCACATATAATCTGATTTCACCATTCTTCTTTCTCATAGGAACTAGATTTGAAACCCATGTAGAATGTCTGATTGGTTTGATAATTCCTCCATCTATGAGCTTTGTCAGTTCTTCTTGCATTTTAGGCTCCAATGTTGGATTTATAGGTCTCTACTTCTATCTAAAAGGCTTGGCGTCTGGCTTCAATGGTATTTCATGCTGAAATAAATCCTCCCTATATGTTTTCAAATCATCATATGACCAGGAAAACACATGCTTGTACTTTCTCAACAGCTCAATCAACATTCTTCTAATTGTTGGGCTTATTTTCTTCCTGATGTATACCTTTCTCGGTGCTATTATAGTCCCCAAGTTAATCTCTTCAACATCTTCCTTTCTGACTAGTGTTTGCTTCATTAGAGATCTATCATTTCCATCATACACCCTTTCTAGCGCCACTAATCCTTTAGGAAGCTTATTTGTTTTGAGTTGTAAGATCTCCTTGCCAAACATAGTTTGTTTCCCATCTACTTCCTCAACAAAGGTGTTGAAATCAATCTCCTAGGCTTCATACTGATCTATACAATTGAGAAATTTCAAAAGGTCTATATCATCATTGAAAACTTGCCAGCTATAAATGTTATCAGGAATAGCAGGCCTCGTCTTGAACTCAATCTGTGACACCCCAACCAATGTGATATCATCTCTTTTCAGCGCCACATTTGCTAAAAAATCAGCCATTATATTCTTCGACTTATCAATCCACTCAATTGAGAAAGCATCAAATAGTTCAATTGTGTCCCATGTAGCATTCCTATATTGCTTTAATCCTTTATGCTTTGCTGCATACTTGGATTTAATATGTGAAACAACCAACTCAGAATCACCAAAAATAGTTAGCAATTTAATCTTGTGTTTCACAACTATGTTCAAACCTATCAATAAAGCTGCATACTCTGCCACATTGTTTGTACATTCAAATGCCAACAAGAATGAATATTTAAAATTAGTACCTTCAGGGGAAACAAAAACAATCCTAGTGCCATTACCTTCCTAACTGCAGGCTCCATCAAAGTACATCTTCCATATGCCATTACAATTTTGTGCAGCATGTTTTTCAATTGGATCACTATTGTTAATTCTGGCTAGGCTGGTTCAATCTTAAAACTCTCAAGATCAATATCACAAAAACAATTAATCTGATCCTGTGGTACACATTCAACAAGCTGATTCATTCTTGGCTCTCTGTATAACTTCACATCTTGACCATTCACTAGAATAGTAGCATAAGACAAATCAAACTGGACATTTCCTCCAACTGTTGTCCATTGTCTTGAAAAAAGCATACCAAACTACGGAGGAGTGTCAATCACTGTGATATATATATTATAAGCCACCTATGGATAAGTAGCCAGCTTGACTTCAACATCTTTCATAATACCAACCACAGGAACAAGTTTGTTATCCATTGCATAACAGTTGCCTCCAGTGATATCAACCCACATACCAAGTTGTTTCATAACTCCAATAGGCATTATGTTTATAGTAGCACCAGAATCTATCATGCAGTTCCTTAACAATTTGTTATTAACAAGAAACGTAGTAAAAAATGGATCAACTTGAGGAAGAGTTGATAATATATCACTCAAGCAGAGTTCAAAATTATTCATCTTCTCCTGCTTATTGATTGCTTTAACAGTTATTTCATTTTCAGCATTCACATGTTCTCCATTCATT
Source organism: Sequoia sempervirens (assembly GCA_007258455.2). Classification (NCBI taxonomy): domain Eukaryota; kingdom Viridiplantae; phylum Streptophyta; class Pinopsida; order Cupressales; family Cupressaceae; genus Sequoia; species Sequoia sempervirens. The sequence goes on from VDFB02179234.1 coordinate 12,720,375, forward strand.
ATCAATTGAACAACAGTATCCCTATACTCTTTAATTTTCATCATCTCAAGAAGTGGAACAGACATTTTTACCTGGGACAATGCCTGAGTGAAATCAAAAGAGGAACTCTCCACCTTGGCAGTCTTCTTTAATTCTGGCACTTCTCTCTTATTTTCTTCTTTTTCTTTTTTACTAGACTGGCCAGGGATCTGTATTTCTTTATTTAATTACTTGACATCCTCCTTTTGGCTTGGTTTTTGTTTAGTTTTATCATGTTGCTTGTTCTCTGGATTCTTTACAGTTTCTTGTGTTGCCTTTTGATCTTTTATAAAGATTCCCCCAGGAACCCCATCTTGCTCATTTACTTTTATGTTTCTCAACTAGTATTGACTTTTGGCTTTCTCAACTACAGCAATAGTGATCCTTTCTATTTCATCTTCAGTAAGTCTTCTCACATTGCATTGAGCAGGCGCTCCAACAAGATGTGGCTCTGTGTAATCTTCATCAGAATCATAAAAAAATTATTGCTCAGCCATATGGACATTATACTTCTGATTGGAGACATCATATTCATAACCCTCATCCTCTGAAGATGAATTTCTTTCCTCAAGATGGTGAAAAACATTTGAAGTCAGATACACCTTGTGATCTTCTCCATCATTCTCCATCAACATTCCCTCTTCATGCATCCTTTGAGCTACAACACAATAGTCTGGAGAATGTGGCTGATTACAAACTTCACAAAAGTAATTATTACTCACCATGTAAGTACCTTTCTTGCTCAATGGATCTGGAGTTTCTTTATTTCTGGGCCTAGTTGCCATAGGTTTCCCATCTTTCCAATCTGTATTGTAGGGCATATTATGCAGCCTCGGCCTTTCATTTCTGTATGTATTCTCTTGTTTGTATTGATAATTATTTTGCTAAGGAGGCCTCAAGTTGTCTCTTTTATTAGTTATACCAGCAACCTTCCTATTATTTTCAATTGTCAATGCAATTTTCTGTGCTTCATCCAAATCTCTTGGAGATCTACATCTCAGTTCATACCCTATCTTAGGATCAAATGCATTTAAATAGATACTCAATGCAACAGAATCTGGCAACCTTGATCTAGGGGGAACTTTAGTATGCAACTTGTTGAATTTTCTGTTGAAATCATAAATTGAATCATTCTTATTTTTTTTAATTCTCATTAATTCATGAAGAGCTACATCTGGAGCATTTTGATTCCCATATTGCTCTAAGAGTTTGTCCTGAAATGCATGGAGAGAATTAATTGAGAATGCTGGCAGGCTATTGAACCAATCCCTGGCATCTTCAAAAAGTGGCATCATGAGCAGCTTCATGCGTAAAAAGGCATATCTATGCCCTAAATGAAAATATTAAAACTCCTTAAATGTTCTTCATCTATGATTGCATTACTTCCTGTAAATTTGGGCACCATATTCCTCCAACTGCCATCCATAGGGTAAGGATACAACTGAAAAACCAGCTAAATCAAACTGTCTGATCATGGTTGTTGCTGGTGAGGGGGAGGGATAGGTGGATGTTGATACTGAGGCATGTGATTATTGTACTGTACATTATAATGTGGAATATAATTCTAACCAGGAGGTGGATACATACCTGTATGCTGTGTAGGAATGTGAGGTAGACGACTTGGCTACTTGTGGTGGTTTTCTATCTGATTGTGAGGAGCATTTTGTTGATTGGAAGGCCCCGCACCATGATCACCCTGCTTGTGAGGTGGAATATACTTTGGGCCACCAGTTGTCAGATCAGCAATCTGGGCTTTTTGCAATTTAGCCTCTAGTTCCTTTATTTTCTTCTCTTTCAGTTCCAACAGTGCTTTTGCTTCATCAGAAATTAAGAGCTCATGGTTTCCTTTACGAGTTTAGTGATTACCTTCCATCCTCTGATTGTATTCATGCTGAATTCTAATCTGTTCAGCCCTTTGTTCAGCTCTAAACTCAGCCCATTTCTGAGCTTCAAACTCAGCCATCTGCTGAGAATCAAGAGAAGAGAAAGGATTTCTTTGATCTTCAGGGGTACAAAGTTCTGCACTTGAATCATCTCTCCATGTATCATAGCCATTATGTGTTTCACAATGTGCTCTTGGTGCTTTACCTTTGTTTGTTATGCACATGTCCTCACCTTTTTATTTTCCCTTATCAACTTTCTCATCTTTATGTGTCCACTTACTGCCACCAGCAGGAGCTCCAGCATGACCTCCCCTGTACTGAGATCTTCTTCCATTCATGATGAACAACTACAAAAAAATTTGTCAGAGTCGCCACTCACTTTTATCAAAAAGTGAGAAAAATATCTGATATTTCTAGTTCCCAACAGAGTCTATGTTAGATTTCTGACTCTATGATTAAGGTCTTCATTCTGATTGTTCCCCAATGGAGTCTCCAATTTGTTAACTCTCAAAAACGCAGGTTTTAACCACAAAAGGTTGCCAAGCTTTCACAAAGTTTTAGGGTAATAGAACAAGGTTTGAAACAATTAAACCTTCTACTCTTTAGGTGCTGCAAAACCATGGTAGGTGTACCTCTCTAAATAATGCAGACTTAACTTGCAATTAATCCTCTTACAACACTTGTTCACAATGGCAAATGGGAGTGAACAAATGAAATTTAATTTGAAGCAATGACAATATTCAGCTCTAAGTCCTAAATACTCAATTAAAAGAAACTAAATGAATTTATAATGGTGAAGTGCAGAGACTAGTTCCTTGTTGGGTATGCAGAGTCAAATGAGATCAAGATAAGCAACACTTTCTAAAGAAGACACAAATTATCTGGCATATGTTTTGTTTACAACTTGTATAAACATGCAACAATGTGACTACTAAGTTCTACTTCAATAATCCCAAATGAGTTTCTCTGATTACTGTGATCAATAAAAGGATTTAAATTTTCTTGAAAGAACCAGTTAATTGATCACACAAATACAACAAATGTGTATCGATAAATCAAACATAAACTTGCTATGTTAATTTAAACAACCAGAAAAATCATTCATGGAGACAACTTAGCAGTATTTTTTAGTTCAATTCAGTAGATAATTGACACCAAAGAAATGCAGCAACATCAATTGAATCTCATAAATACCTCCATTGTGAAATCATGCAATAATAGCCTCTGGTCTGATAATTTTATTCTACTGTATCTACTTGCAATGTATCGGGAATCTGATGTCTCTTTTTATTAGCAACTACAACATGCTTATTTATACACTAGCATGAGAAAGATATCAAAATAAAATATTATGTCGTCCCTCCACAAGATTTGGGCTCCAATCGAGCTAGCAAGCAACGGTCTCCAAGCATTCAACATGTCGGCCACAAGATTTGGGCTCCAATCGAGCTAGCAGGCAACGGTCTCCAAGCATTCAACAAGTAGGCCACAAGATTTTAAAATTCTATTTTTACTAGTAGAACAATCGGCCAAACACAACATATCATCCTACCAAAGGCAATTCAAATGCTTCATCCCCGTACTCAGTATTTTGCGTTCACCATAACTCATCCGGGTCGGTAAGATGTCACACTGACTACACAATGCTCCACCGAAGGCTCCCCCTAACTTCGTGTTGTTGTGACCAGGCAAATGTTATTCCGAAGACAAGAGGCATCCTTTTGTTCTTTTTCATTTCGCTATAGCCTCGTGCTGTCAGTTAGAAGTCACAAAGATACAAAATGTCTTACTGAGATTCACTTTACTCCTAATATATCATTGTAACAACCCACCAGTCATATTGAAGTCATATAGTATTCATTTGTTCTCACTCTGCTTCGCTATAACACGTATGTGTTGGGGAGACCACACACCAAGATCAACATGTTAGGCCAAAAGGCACTCAATACATCCAAGTAGCTAGGACATAAGAAATCTCCCACTGAACTGCACATTTTATTTTATCTGCTTCACCATAGCTCACAGGTATCGGGGAAACCCTATGTCGATAGCTTGTGTTTCACTAAAAATTCCACATGACCAAGACTTATCATCGTGACCCATGACCTCTACTGCCGAAAAATCCATCAGTCGCTATAACATGCAATCCTTGGTGAGACGTCACATAGAGTGCGTTGTTATACTGAAATCCATCCAAGCCCACACCTGTTCACCAAGACGAGTCCAACCCTTCACCGAAAGAACCCGAGCACGCGCCATTCGACAAGACATTTACTTCTCACCATGACCACCACCCGAATATGAAACCTATGCCAATATGGAACTTATCTGTAGTCGAAACACAAAATATGTCATGTTGAAATCCACCTATAGGAAAAATCCATTCGCTATGACAAATAATAAGTCTTGATGATAGGCAACATAGACTTATTGCAAGCAGAAAAAGCACAAGGGTTTGGGGAGACAAGAATGAACCTATGCCGATATGGACCTAGACATGAAAAATGCACAGCACAATCGATTCAATGGGAAAATATGGCAAACTATAGATGAAAAATGCATATGGTTGGACCAAAACTAGAATTTATGAATGAAAATTTATGTAAAAGTACCAGATTTTATAGTTCTAACAAAGGGTATGAATGTTTATCTTTGATCTACTCTTGAATATCTAGAGACTTGGTGGTATTTAGAAATATCATAAGGGTTGTTGATTTCTCATGGGGAGGAAAGTTCTCCTAGATCAATCCCCAAAAAGTGAAACAAGATTAAAAATAGTTTTCAAGCACTCTAGATGTTCAAATTTGTTACTCATTTTTATTGCATTGAATCAAAATGTATCACTATTAATTGCTCCAATGCTATAAGATAAATGATTTTTTTCATGATTATAATGAATATATTGTATGTTATTAATGCTAGCGCACATCATCAAATTATGCCAAACATGTGTTTAGTCAACTCAAAGTGGGTGAATGACGCCACTTAGCCAAAAGTTTGAATTCTGAATTTTAAAATGAAAGGGAATAGGTTTGTGACCATGAGGTCACCCTTGCAACTGAAGAAGTGTCCTAGATTGGGTTAATAGTTAAATCTAAGTGGCTAACAATCAATTCCAAGTGGCTAACGGATAAATGAGGGCAGACCCATTGGTGAATTTGATAAATGGGAAAATAAGGTAAATGTATAGATGTGTGTGAATAAGAATAGGATAGGGCTAATTGTATAGTGATTTAAGTATGCAAATTGATAAAAGGCTAGAGAGATGACCTTGAATTTAGATGTTGAGTCACTACTTACATGTATCAAGACATTTCTTCAAAAAAGACACAAAATTGTGTGGGAAATGACATGGTATGCACAAATTTTACTGTTACAATTACACACATATTGATTTACAAATGCTTTGCATATAGATTAAATTTACTTCAAAATTAATACCTATTAATACTTCTTCTTTAAGAAAACATGATTATGTATTCTCTAATAAAAATTTCACCATAACAAGACTTCTTGCAATTACTTCAATTGTGGCATACATAATTTCATATTCCACCTATCAATGTGCCCATTACATCTTCACGTGTGATTGCTAGTATATGTATGTCTCTTCAAAAAACATAGATGGGTTAAGCTCTCTCCTTACTCTTTGAGTAAGAGATAGAGTAAGAGATAGTAGGGGAGAGGACTAGATAGTATTGCAAAACCTAGTTCAAACGAGCATACCGACAAGAAAGAACTAGGAAGAAAACCTTTGGTTGTAGCTCGATTAAGTACAAAAATAGACCCCTTTACAAAACCTATGAGTTTCCAAAATACAAACCCCTTTACATTTTAAACATACCTTTTATACAATGCCAGACATTTGACCCATATTTCAAAAAACATCACTGGGTATAGATTATGTCCATACACAATTGTGACCGTTTTACATTGTTTCCAATTTGAGAATTCAAATTTTACAAAATTTTCCTATTAGAGGCATTCAAGGCACAGTCTTCAACAATAGTAGTATGTTCACATTCTAGACTGACAAGCACCTATACAAACCATCAAGGTAGGTTAGAATAACCAATCTATATTATTCTAAATGACACAAAATATGATGAGATGGTAATGCAAACTATAAAAGACGCTTTGAATAACAAATCTATATTGTTGTAATCTATTGCATACCTCTTCGAAAGGATTAGAGATGGCTATTTTTGCAGCAGGTCCATGATCAATTGTGCTAGGAATATCGCAAAAGTGAGAAAATGAGAAATCTATATTGTCACAATAGAAAAGATGCTTATACTAACATATCTATATTAATCTAAACAACCTGAATGATGATGAGTTGGTGATGCAAACTATAAAAGATGCATACCTCTTTGAAAGGATCAGAGCTCACTATTGTTGCAGCAGGTCCATGATCAATCATGCCAAAAATATCACAAAAGTGGGAAAATGATAAATCTATATTGTCACAATAGAAAAGATGCTTAGACTAACATATCTATATTAATATAAACAACTTGAATGATGATGAGTTGGTGATGAAAACTATAAAAGATGCATACCTCTTTGAAAGGATCAGAGTTGGCTATTGTTACAACAAGTCCTGTTATCACCTGAAGTTGCACCCTATTGAACCTAATGTCCAATGCCTCAGTGTAACATTGGAAGACCTCCAAAGATGTGGGTTTCTTGCAAGTAGAGGTCAACCTCCAGAGAAGGTCGGCTTCCTTTGGTGTCACCTAAAACTACTAACTTTTTGAAGGAAAAGGGAGAGAGATAATGCATAAAAATGAAAATTAAACTCTAAGGTGATGCACTAAAATGACAGGACCAATGAGATACTCAAGCTACACTTGAATATTGGTTACAACCATGAGACTGCACAACAAGATCCTCTAGATCACACATTCAAATAGGTTTAACATGCACATGCCTTCAAGAAGGAAAGGCGGATTTTCACAAACTAGAAGCTCATGTGTAGGATTAAGTAAACACAGTTTGTAACCTACATGATACTACTTCTACAAAGAAAGGTATGGCATGAAACAAAAGCTATAAGGAAAGAGAAAATTTCACTAAGTAGCTCAATGAATCACTTAAAAAGAATGCACTATTCTTGACAAGAATCAGAAGGCAAAATGATGGACCATCAATAGTAACCAAGGTAGATTTTGTATATTATGTTCCAAATTGAGTTACAGAATCCTACTAGTCTGAGAGAGGTCTGCAAAAAGGGTCACAAACTTCAGAAGAGCATACCTCCGAACTCCTAAAAAAAGGAAAAAATTCCTTATATATAGAAAAGATCTTGGCCCCTTAGGGTTTGCAAAATATCTATCCCAGAAAAGATCTACCCCTAGATCTTTTGACAAAATTAATGTTGCACCCCCGTGTGTCTTTTTTGTCTATTGTCGGTGAAGAATCACTCACCGAAGAGGCCCTCAGAGCTTTTGTAGCTACCCTCTGGTCCTCACGTCTACCTTTGAATCTCGTTGTTGAGCTACTTTGAATGCATCTTCTGGATATCGAACTGATTCATCATTTTATCCTCAGATCAGCTCCACGTCGCTTAGGTTCTATTGCCCCCATCCACAGGGGAAGTCAAATGGTCAAATAGTCAATAGTTCTTATTTGGATCCTTCATATTGGTCGAGCATACTCCACGTAGACTCTTCGGGTGGTCAAAAGCTTCTCTTGTAGAATCGCATGTCGGTGAGACACTAATCGTGTCTCCCCGATGTGATTAAACCTTCCTGTGATTATCAGCATAGCTTGAAACCATTGATGGGAGCTCTTGTCGAGCCAGAAGAGTCATACTGATATCCTTTGAACCATCGGCAAGACACAAATCCTTCATTGAGACATCATGCCGACTTCCTCGCTTTACTGAGCGCATGTCGGTGTGACCTTTTCTTCTTCGAAGAGACCTCCTAGCGAGCTCTCTTTTCTTTAGTAATGCTATTTTCCTTCGGCGAGAAACTTTGACTTCGCATAGACCCCACATTGAGGTCCTTTCATTCCATCGAGCTGCTCATTTGTTGGCAAGACAACATTGAGTTGGGAAAACCTTCTAAGGAAACTAATCACTTTGTCTCGGGCTCCAAGATCCCATTCGGCAAGAAATTTGAGTGTCAGTGAGAGATCTTACCGAAATCAAGAGGCTACCCTGAGACCCCTCATCTTCTATCGGCATGACATTTTTTATGTCACCCCGAGACGTTCATTCTTCTGAGCTCCAGATCTCCTTCAGCATGACTCCCATCGGTTGGGAAGACATCATAGCGAAGTCTACCGGTCATACCAATTCCTGTTTCTATTGATGGGGTCATCTATGTCAGCAAGACATTTGAGCGATCGCTGGAAATTGTGCCAACGTTATACATGTCGAGGAAACCTTCTGCATTCGGCGGGACCCTATGGTGAAATGAATTTCTCTCAGAGAGGTCCTTGACAGTCACCAAGACATCCCTCAGTTACTAGGATCTTACATTGACCTTTGTTCCTTATATTGAAGCCTCATCCCTTCGGCAAGAGTCATAGCGAGTGCATCGAATTCGCTAAGACCTTGGCTTGTCAGCCAGACCTCTCATCGGGCTCCTCATTCTCTCGGCAATGAATTTACTTTACATCCTATCGGGGAGACATCCCTAGTTCGGCATGACTCCCATCTGTCGATGTCCTCAGTCTCGGCGAAGCCTTTCATTGTCGGTAAGACTCCCTCTATCGGCCAGACCTCATGGCGAGCTCCTTTTGTCTGCTCAAGCTCACTTCATTTCGCCGAGAGAAATCCTTGGTCACCAAGACTTGTAGTGAAGCTCACTTGCTTTGCCAAAAGCATCCCTTCCCTGTCGACGAGACATAATTCCCTCGCTAAGACATTCTGGCGAAGGCACCAACCTTTCCAAAACTACGAGCAAGTTGGGGAGACCTTTGTCGATAACATTCCTTTTTGCTGAGACTTCACCAAATCGGTGAGACCTTGTGCTGATAGACATCTCATGCTAAAACCTTATTATTGTCAGGAAGACATCACTGGTCACTGAGACCTCCTTCTGATTGCCTTATTATGCTGATAGATCTTTAAGTCGGGGAGACATCTGGCCTTCGGTAAGACATTATGTTGAAGGCTGTATCCTCATGCCGATGGTGGAAAACCCTTTCAACAAGAGCTCCTTTTAGTTGGTGAGACATTTTCGGGGTCTTGGCGACTCTTCTCTCTGAGGATTTTCATGCCGAACCTAAGCTAGGTAGGCCCCCCAAAGTGAGACCCCTACAACCTAGCATCAAATTCATGACTTTTTCTCTTGTGTGAATGCTCCATTTGACCTCTCAAACCTCTGAAACATAATCTGTCTTGCCCGATGAGCCCATGGGTGAAAATTAGGTAACAAGTCCATGATCAATCATGCCAAGAATATCACAAAATTGGGAAAATGAGAAATCTATATTGTCAGAGTAGAAAAGATGCTTAGACTAACATATCTATATTAATCTAAACAACTTGAATGATGATGAGTTGGTGATGCAAACTATAAAAGACGCATACCTCTTTGAAAGGATCAGAGTTGACTATTGTTGCAGCAGGTCCATGATCAATCTTGCCAAAAATATTGAAAAAGTGCATACAAAATATCACTATTAAAGACACCTGCATTGCAATAGTATATAAAATATCAGTATTAAATAAAGAACACTAATTAACTTAATCATAATGAACATAAGAATTCTACCTTCCATTCTTGAAAATGATATTCAAGTGTGCCTGAAGGGTCATCTCTTTGCTTAAGAGTATCCAATATTGCTTCATGATCAACATTACTAAGTGTCCATAGTTGTTTTGTCTTTGGTCTGGCGTGATGCTTCAACAACTTAAAATTTGTTGCTATAACAAGGTACGAATACATGTGAATGGTTTTTTGTTTCTCATAGTCTTCAAATGCAAGTATGCCATTCTTTCTAATCATGTATGTTTGCAACCAAGTTCCTGCAACCGCAACTAAAACTGTAGGATACATGAAACCATCATCATCTTCCATTGATTGTGTCAGCTTATGCTTTACCCACACACCAACCAATAGTCTAATCTCTCTTCATTCCCCTGCGGTGCAACAATTGCAAAAATATGTCCTAGTTGTAGTAGATCTGAAAGCAGGTCGTAATCAACTAAACTTTCCATTGTGTCATTTTTCATGGATATTGTTTGAGATAAAGGAGTTAGATACTATGGTACCCATGTATCCACCCACTCACTTGACTCGCATTGATCCCACTCACACTGAATACAACTCTGAAAAAAACAAGCCAACTCTTGTGTCTAATTGGTCCATGTGCCTGCATTTGAGCTACAAAATGAATGCATCTTTGAAGAATCTTTGATTGTATGACAATCCAATCTGCCTCCCACTATACCCTCCTCAACTAACCAACATAATTTGCACATTGTTGAATCAAGTGTCCCTCCCTGTGACAATGTTGAACTACACCAATCAACTATAGAACTTGCATCGCTGAATTTTGCTCCTAAAATCTTCAATTTCTCCTTAACTAGAGCTCTCTTTACGCATGCACTTGCTCCATCATGCTCCCCTTTCCCATGTCTAGCTTCAAAAAAACTCCAAATATGAGGTAGACCCCTCTCTACATGCATTCTACTCAACCAATAAACATATGAGCATTCTTGAATTAACCTATGCAATTATCTGACCAAATTAGATGTCGACCCAATGCTATATCATGCTCCTACAAGAACTCAAAAAAATTCTCGAAACAATGTTGGACATACTGAGATGAGTGAGATCTACCATCACTCATATAAAAATTATACTCTCTGATTATCTTTTGATCCTCCTCTGTACTATCAGGTGCATTTCTAAATGTAATGTGGACAAAAATAGAAATCTGAATGGAATTGTAATACTAAGATTCTACCTCATTTTGTGGTTGCAATGTGTAGTTTTCTGCAAAATCAACCACTGATATAATAGTGCCAATCGGAAAAGAGTCCTTACACATCCTAAGTTTTTGATCCAACCAATGAGACCTATGACTATGCCTTGCATACTTGTAGAAAAGATTGTCCTTAAAATCTGAAATAAAATCAGCAACACTGCATTCTTTTCTAACCAACTCACATCTAGAACCTTCACCTCCACTTTTCAAAGTATATTTGATATCTCATATCTCTCTTTCTCAACGAGCTTCTTTCCAAATTCATGTTCGAAACTCTTATGAAAACATTGAACAAACTTTGACAAGCCACCACATTGTGAGCACTTTGCATTTAAACAATCATTTCTATAGAAAAATCAACCATCATCTCTAGAACATAAAAATAGATCTAGCAAGTCCCTTGATGATTTCGGAAGATGCATTGCACCACACTCCTACAACATTTCACTAGTATGCAAAGTAGAATGGATATAGAATAATAGCTCATGGTACATTGAAAACTCCATGTGGTATTTGCAACAACAAGTATTACAAATCTTAAGAGGCACACAATAAAATGGCTTCAAACCCTCAAAATTCCTTTGTGAGATTTCCATATTTTTATGTGTTTCAATAAAAAATTTGAACAACATTGTTTGGCTTGATTCCAATAAATCTTTAGGATGTGGTGTACAGTCTTGATTGCCAATTCTTAACTTTAAAGCATCCTTTGCATTAGGTGATACTCTAGAGTTATCATGCCAAAATTGTTGAATTACCTGCTTTACATTATCGGTTAGCTTCTTATCAACACGTGGAAGCCTCCTGGAAAAAGCCCATGTATCATTTTGAAGAGGATCATCTATTCTTTCTCTTCTTACAAGTGCTCTATCCAATTTTTTACAATTTATGTCAAAATCAATACAAGTTTGTCTCATAAAGTGAGCCTTTTTAAATTTATGGCTTACTAGGGCAGTTGTAATGACTCTCCGAGCAGCTCTCTTATCCTTTTCCTTGTTACTTTTTCCAATAGACTTGAGAGCATTAAAAATATTTTTGACAATATCCACAACTAGCTCTGATACCATATTAGATTTAGTGAGAAATCAAATTGAATTCTATTGCATTACAAGACACATTTATACAATGAAATGTGATTAATCTTGTGAACTTTAGGTTCAAAAAAATAACAACTAATATCCTAAATACAATATCCAAAGAATTTTTTTCAGTCTTCTTGTTCATACGAATCTTCAATTTGGCTAGCAAAGTTCTCATCTTTTCATCTTTAGCAATTGTACAAAAATTTGGCATTGCTCGGTCAATGTCTTATCACTAAAATATTGGTTGAAAAGTCTTCTAGCCCACAACCGAACAGTTCATGTTGACCTCTTACCTTCAAAATTGTTTATAATGTTCTCATCAAATTCAAGTAACCATTTAGGGGTTCTTGAAGGTCTTGAAATTGGAATATGTCTTTCTTCCATACAAGGTTCTTCATTTCTCATGTAATTTGGTGAAACATAATTTTGCTTCAATATTATGTTCAAAATCTTCATTTCCAACATTTTCACCTTGAACATTTTCAATATCAATTTGAATAATTTCATTCCCTATTTCAATATCATGTTCAACATCTTCAAATCCAACATTTTCACCTTGAACATTTTCATTATCAATTTCAATATTTTCATTCCCAATTTCAATATCATGTTCAACATCTTCAAATCCAACATTTTCACCTTGAACATTTTCATTATCAATTTCAATAATTCCATTCCTAATTTGAATATCATGTTCAACATATTCAATTCCAACATTTTCACCTTGAACATCTTCAGTTTCCTCTTCACTTGAAAGACCATAGGGGTTAGGTTCACCAATATTTAACATACCTTGTCTTCTCTTCCTATGACTTTCTCTATATCTTTGTCTATATGCTTCAATTTCTTCTTTTGTAAGCTTTCTCTTACATTTTTGCTTCCGACGACTATTGCTCCCCATTATTCCTCATAAAAGATGCTAAAAATCATTGCTTATGAAAAATTTCAATAGAAGATGCTCCAAAAATTTGATCTTTGTCTCTTCTTGTCTAAAACTGCATGTGTGTTGCCTGCAAATAGAATGTAGGGTCCGTTGGAATGCAAAAATTAGCCCACATGGGGCTTTTCTATGGCCCACAAATCTGATATTTGTTATGATCTGATATCCGATTCATTTGAAAAAAAATTATGATACTTTTAACGGTATAATTTTAGTTCTACAAATCGGATATCCGATTTGTGTACACATAGACCTAAGGGTTAATGGTAGATGGTAGAGGGTTAAAGGGTTAAAGGTTTAGGGTTTAGGGTATATGGTAGAGGGTTTAAGGGTTAAGGTTTTAGGGTTTCATGGTTAAGGGTATAGGGGAGAGAGATAGATGGAGTGAGTGTGTGAGAGAGATAAAGGGAGGGTAGAGGGTTTATGGGTTAAGGGGAGAGAAATAGAGGGATTGAGTGAGAGTGGGTAAGATGGAGAGAGTTGAGAGAGGGGGAGAGGGAGGGAGTTGGAGAGAGATAGAGGGAGGTGGGGTTAACAGTAGAGGGTAGATGGTTCAAGGGTTTAAGGTTTAAGGGTTAAGGGTTAAGGGTTAAGGGTTAAGGGTTAAGGGGATAAGGATAAAGGGAGTGAGTGAGTGATAGAAAGACCTAAGAGATGGAGAAGTGTTAGGAGGGAGAGACTTGAGATAGAGTGAGTGATTGAGTGATAGAAAGACCTAAGAGATGGAGAAGTGTTAGGAGGGAGAGACTTGAGATAGAGTGAGTGAGTGAGAGAGACCTGAGAGAGAGAGTGGTGCTAGGAGGGAGATACTTGAGAGAGAGAGAGAGATAAAGGAAGGGAGAGTTAATGGGAGAGGTTAGAGAGTTTAAGGGTTAAAGGGAGAGAGATAGAGGGAGGGAGGGAGTGGGAGAGAGATAGAGGGGGGTGGGGTTAAGGGTAGAGGGTAGATGGTTC